>WOVY01000340.1:0-620375 GCA_013436015.1 Rhipicephalus annulatus | reverse complement strand
AACAGCGGCGTGAACAGTCGTCGGCCGACGGAAAAGACTCACCCGTGGCGCGCTGCGCCGGCTTTTATACACGCGTCGTAACGCGTTTCCAGAGTGGCATACAAGATAAACGCGGCCTGCGTTGCGCTTAACAGATACACGCGTCATAACGCGTCCCAGAGTGGCATACAAGATAAACGCGGCCTGCGTTGCGCTTAACAGATACACGCGTCATAACGCGTTCCAGAGTGGCATACAAGATAAACGCGGCCTGCGTTGCGCTTAACAGAAAGTGATAGCGGCTTTCTTTGTAAACCAAAAGAACCGCACGTGTCACTACCCCCCTCTGAAAAAAGCATCGTCCCGATGCTAAAGACAGAACATAAGAGAGAGTACATGCAATAAATTACATTAACAATGCGTCACAGCTAATCAGCGCGCGTATTAAGGTTTAAGTCGCACCACGTGTACGACTTCGGGTCCTGCACGGCGTCGTTGGGATGACGTTAAGCCATCGGGCACGACCTCGTAGTCCAGTTCACCACGACGTCGGACTACCTTGTATGGTCCAAAGTAGCGTCGCAGGAGCTTCTCAGACAATCCCCGTCGTCGTATCGGTGTCCAGACCCAGACAAGGTCGCCGGTTGGTATTCGGTGTGGTGTCGTCGAAGGTTGTAGTGGCGCCTGTCGACCGTCTGTTGGCTCTTGATACGCAGGCGGGCTAGCTGTCGAGCTTCTTCAGCGCGATCCAAGTAGCTGGCGACGTCGAGGTCTTCTTCGTCGGTGCCGACCGGTAGCATGGCGTCAAGCGTCGTTGTTGGGCTCCGTCGTAGACGAGCTTGTATGGAGCAAACTGCGTCGTTTCCTGCACGGACGTGTTGTACGCGAAGGTTACATACGGGAGTATGGCGTCCCACGTCTTGTGTTCGACGTTCCACGTACATGGCCAACATGTCGGCGATGGTCTTATTTAGACGCTCGGTGAGGCCATTCGTCTGTGGGTGGTACGCGGTGGTTCGGCGGTGGCTTGTCTGACTGTACCTCAAGATCGCCTGCGTTAGGTCAGCCGTAAAGGCCGTACCTCTGTCGGTGATGAGGACCTCGGGGGCTCCGTGGCGGAGGACGATGTTCTCAATGAAGAACTTGGCGACCTCGGCGGCAGTGCCCTTGGGCAAGGCCCTTGTTTCGGCATAGCGAGTGAGGTAGTCAGTCGCTACGACAATCCATTTGTTGCCCGAAGTTGACGTCGGGAACGGCCCCAGTTAGTCCATGCCGATTTGTTGGAATGGCCGTCGAGGTGGTTCGATGGGTTGCAGAAGTCCGGCTGGCCTAGTTGTCGGCGTCTTGCGTCGCTGACAGTCTCTGCATGTCTTTACGTAGTGGGCGACGTCGGCAGTGAGGCGAGGCCAATAGTACTTCTCTTGTATTCGTGACAGTGTGCGGGAAACACCAAGATGTCCGGCTGTCGGGTCGTCGTGTAATGCTTCCAGAACCTCTGGACGTAACGCTGAAGGCACCACGAGAAGGTGGTCGGCGCGGAGCGGCGAGAAGTTCTTCTTCAGGAGGACGTTGTTTCGCAGGAAAAACGAAGCCAGTCCTCGGCGGAATACTTTCGGCACGTCGGCGGTCTTGCCTTGCAGGTAGTCCATGAGGATCTTGAGCTCTGGGCCAGCTCGTTGGCGTTCCGCGAAGTCGTCGGTACTTATGGGTCCCAGGAAAGAGTCGTCGTCCTGGTCATCCTGGGGCGGCGGATCGACAGGGGCGCGAGACAAGCAGTCGGCGTCGGAGTGCTTTCGTCCGCTCTTGTAGACGACGGTGATGTCAAATTCTTGTAGTCTGAGACTCCACCGTGCGAGGCGCCCTGATGGATCCTTCAAGTTAGCTAGCCAACACAAGGCGTGGTGGTCACTCACGACTTTGAAAGGCCTGCCGTACAGGTAGGGGCGGAACTTTGATGTAGCCCAGATGATGGCAAGGCATTCCTTTTCTGTCGTGGAATAATTGGCTTCTGCCTTCGAAAGTGACCGGCTAGCGTAACTGATGACCCTTTCAAGTCCGTCGGTCCTCTGCACGATCACGGCGCCGAGCCCTGTGCTGCTTGCGTCCGTGTGAATTTCGGTGTCAGCTTCTTCGTCGAAGTGCGCCAGTATTGGCGGCGTTTGCAGGCGTCGCTTTAATTCTTGAAATGCCTCGACTTGCGGCGTTTCCCATTTGAAGTCGACGTCGGCCTTCGTGAGGTACGTCAGTGGCTCGGCGATCCGCGAAAAGTTCGTCACGAAGCGCCTGTAATAAGCGCAGAGGCCAAGAAATCGGCGTACTGCTTTCTTGTCGGTGGGTGCAGGAAAGTCGGCGATCGCAGCTGTTTTCTGTGGATCAGGGAGCACTCCCGACTTGCTGATAACGTGGCCAAGGAACAATAGTTCCTCGTAGGCGAAGCGGCACTTTTCTGGCTTCAGGGTAAGTCCCGAGGCTTTGATTACCCGAAGAACAGCTTCAAGGCGCCGGAGGTGCTCGTCGAAGTTGGAAGAAAATACGACTACGTCGTCCAAGTAGACGAGGCAAGTCTGCCACTTCAAGCCTGCGAGTACTGTGTCCATAACCCTTTGGAACATCGCAGGCGCCGAGCAAAGACCAAAGGGCATGACCTTAAACTCGAATATGCCGTCTGGTGTTATGAAGGCAGTCTTCTCTCGGTCTCTCTCGTCTACTTCGATTTGCCAGTAGCCGGTTTTGAGATCCATCGACGAAAAATACTTGGCGTTGTAGAGCCTGTCCAGAGCATCGTCTATCCGTGGGAGGGGATACACGTCTTTCTTCGTGATCTTGTTCAGGCGACGATAATCTACGCAAAAACGTAGGGTTCCGTCCTTCTTCTTCACCAACACCACGGGTGATGCCCACGGACTCGTAGACGGCTGAATGATGTCGTCACGCAGCATTTCGTCAACTTGTTGCTTGATGGCCTCGCGTTCCCGTGCAGAAACTCGGTAGGGGCTCTGACGGAGCGGACGGGCATATTCGTCGGTTACGATGCGATGTTTCGCGAGAGGGGTCTGACGAAGCCTCGATGACGACGAGAAGCAGTCCTTGTATTGGTGGAGTAAGGCTTTGAGCTCCTTTTGTTGCTGCCTGGAAAGGCTTTGATTGACGTCGAAGGCGGGCGCGGACACTGCTGTCGACGTTGCGGCTCCCTGAGAATCGGTGAGGGCGAAGGCATTGCTCGCTTCCACAAATTCGCTTAGATGTGCTACCGTCGTGCCCCTATTCAAGTGCCTATATTCGTTGCTGAAGTTCGTCACCATTACCCTGGCTTCGCCGTTATGAAGCTTGGCTATGCCTCTTGCGACGCACATCTGACGGTATAGGAGCAGGTGCTGGTCGCCTTCGATGACACCTTGTAAGTTGGTAGACGCTTTGGTGCCGACAGAAATGATGACGCTCGACAGTGGCGGGATGGTTACCTGCTCTTCTGTCACATTCAAGGCGTTGTGAGCGACGTTGCAGTCTGACGCCGTTGCATTATCCGTGGACAGCGTGATTGACCCGGATCTTAGGTCGATGACTGCGCCTTGCTGGTCCAGGAAATCCATGCCTAAAATGACGTCTCGCGAGCATTGCTGCAGGACCACAAAATTCACAGAATACGTCTGGCTGTGAATCGTGACTCTTGCCGTGCAGGTTCCAGTCGGTGTTATAAGGTGGCCCCCTGCTGTTCGGATATCCGGTCCTTCCCATGCAGTCTTTACTTTCTTGAGCTTAGCGGCGAAGAGACCACTGATGATAGAGTAGTCGGCGCCGGTATCGACTAGGGCGGTGACGCTGTGGCCGTCGATGATCACGTCGAGGTCGGTGGTTCGTCGTCTGGCGTTCCGGTTAGGTCGGGGCGTCGGATCACGGCTGCGTCGGCTTGGTCCGGTGCTGCTATGTCGCGTCGGCGGCGAGGCTTTGTCGTAAAGACTCTGCTCAGGCGGCGTACTGCGACTAAGTCGGGAAAGTTCGTGCGTCGTGGTCGTCGTCATCGGTAGCGGCGGCGGCGGCGGAGGAGGATCTTCGGCATTGCGTCGTGCAGCAACCGCACCTCCATCGGTTGCTGCCTTTAGTTTCCCGGGTAGGGGCTTGGGGATCGGCCCCGGTTAGGGCCGGTGTACTGGCGGCGATCCGGGGAGACGTAGCGGCCAGGCGAAGGTGAACGGGATGGTCGTCGTTGTTGCCACTGCGATCCGGCGATGTAGTCGGCGATGTCGCGAGGTCGCTCACCTGGGCGCGGACGCGGCGCGTTCACGTCGAAGCCACGCAGTCCCATCTCACGGTACTGGCAGTAGCGGTAGGTGTGCCCGGCTTCGCCGCAGTGGTAGCATAGTGGGCGGTGGTTCGGGGTGCGCCAAACGTCAGTTTTCCTCGGCGAGCGCTGGATTACTGGCGAGCGGGAAGGCGTCGGGGGTGGTGGCGGTGGCTGGCGACGAAACTGCGGAGACGTCGGGTCCTGGTGTTGGCGAGGAGCGGCGACAGGTCGTCGTGCAGTAGCGGCGTAGGTCATCGCCTCCGGTTGGGGCTGTGGCCGTTCAGGAACGCTCAGTGAGCGCTGTAGTTCCTCGCGGACTACGTCTTCGAGAGAGGCGACTTGGGGCTGAGACGATGGCAACATGCGGCGCAATTCTTCACGAACAATAGCGCGTATGGTCTCGCGCAGGTCGTCGGGGTAGAGTCCACGGACTTCTGCGACGTCTGGCGACATGCGCCGATCGTATTGGTGGGTCCGCATTTCAAGAGTCTTCTCGATGGTGGCAGCCTCGGAGAGGAACTCTAATACCGTCTTTGGCGGGTTTCTGATCAGTCCGGCGAAGAGCTCCTGCTTCACTCCTCGCATAAGCAGGCGAACCTTCTTGTCCTCAGACATGTCGGCGTCGGCGTGGCGGAAAAGTCGCGTCATCTCCTCCGTGAAGATCGTTACGTTTTCGTTGGGGAGCTGCACCCGAGTTTCAAGCAGTGATACGGCTCTTTCCTTCCGCACGACGCTTGCAAAGGTGCGCAGGAAAGCAACGCGGAAGTCGTCCCAGGTTCGAAGCGTTGACTCACGGTTCTCGAACCAAGTCCTTGCGGCGTCTTCCAGGTAAAAATACACATGACGCAGCTTGTCGTCCGGGTCCCACTTATTGAGGGCTGCGACGCGGTCGTAAATGTCAAGCCAGCTTTCCGGGTCTTCGTAGGTCGATCCACGGAAGGTAGGCGGCTCTTTGGGCTGGTTGACGACCACGGTTGCCGAAGATCTTGCTTCCGTCATCGTGGATGCCGGCTTCGTAGCAGCCTTTGTTTTCTTGTCCTTGTCGGGGAGCGGCAGGTATTCGGGCGGTAGTCCTTGTTGTCTTCGGCTCACTCGAACGACCGGGTCGGCGTCGTCCTCTTGGCGGCTTGGGCTTGGCTCACGGCTGGACGGGGGCGTACGGTACATGGACCGAGAAGCACCTCCACCAGATGTCACGAGGTTGTAACACACGCAGCACTTGAGAGGAAGCACACAGGAGTCAGGGCGGTGTCAGGCGAACTGTTTATTGGGCGAACTTGTGCCCAGCAAAACAAGGCCAAACACAACTCACAGCAACAGCGGCGTGAACAGTCGTCGGCCGACGGAAAAAGACTCACCCGTGGCGCGCTGCGCCGGCTTTTATACACGCGTCGTAACGCGTTCCAGAGTGGCATACAAGATAAACGCGGCCTGCGTTGCGCTTAACAGATACACGCGTCATAACGCGTCCCAGAGTGGCATACAAGATAAACGCGGCCTGCGTTGCGCTTAACAGATACACGCGTCATAACGCGTTCCAGAGTGGCATACAAGATAAACGCGGCCTGCGTTGCGCTTAACAGAAAGTGATAGCGGCTTTCTTTGTAAACCAAAAGAACCGCACGTGTCAATATGGTTGGTCGACAACGATTACAGGGGAGGTGTAGGCGGACTTTGAAAGGCGGATGATACCTCTTCTAATCCACTCTTGTGTTTCTTCCCCGACCAATTTTCTGTTGGCATCGCTTGTGCTGTAGGGCTGCATCCTGACCGGATTTTGGTCAGTGAGCTCGATTGCATGTTCGACTTGTATGAGCAGACCCAAGTAATTGTCAGGGTGGGTGAAGACATTAGTGTTGTTCAGCAGAGACACTTTCAACATTTTTGTTTGACTCTCAGTGAATCCTTCGAGAACAGATTTACATTGAATCAACTGGGCGATTTCTTCCGCTGATATTAGTTGGGGCACTTCACGTGTCACTGTTATCTTCGCATCAATGGTCCACACACTTCGATGACGTCTATTGAGTGGACTTCTGGTTGGCTGGACATTTCTTTAGAGTATTTGATGCCTTCGTTTTTTAAGAGGTTGTCCGTGCTCAAATCTGTCACGAAGATTGACAGAGACGGTTGTGTGTCCGACTCACTACTGGCTGATATACGACATTCTTTTTCAGTTTATGTATGAACTCGATACTGTAAATGCCATTATCAATATAGTCAAACGAAATGGCCTGTCTCCAGTCAAGGCCTACCGTGGCTTCGTATGGGAGATTCTTGATCACTTTAGCTTCTAATGTAGCACAGGCATCAACAATGATGATCCTCGCTTAAGTCATACCGGTTGGCTTTCACGAGTTGCCAAACGGACCACCCAATACACAGTCCACGTCAGTAGCAACCTCGAAATTGCGCTTTTATGCAAAGTGCTGGTCGATGAGTGTTAAAGCAGAGCCTGTGTCCCAAAGTGCTTGTGATGTGATGTCATTTAAACTGGCCTGTAGTAGTATTATCCCGTGCCCACACGTCTCTGTGATGGCGACCCTATTGATGCCTCGTGGTGAGCTTTCGCTTTGCCATGTCACACAGCTGCTGCTTTTTCATCTTCTGTGCGCGTGTCTGGATCAAGGAAGTTGATTGCTCTGTGTCCTTTCCTTTGCAACGTGCGCACGTGTCGGCCAGCAAGCGTGCGTACTTTGGTGTCGTTGTCATCGTTGATTCAGCTGCATTTTTCTCGCTGCGCTTTGACGATTTGCTTACTGCCGGAGGTTTTTTTCATCGCTGATTCTAACATCTCGTCTCTAAAGCTGTTGAGCGTAGTGCAAGAACTAGGTGATAGTTCCGCGTCGCAGGTCGTGAAAAGCTGCTAACATGGGTTTTACGCTGGTTGACCGTACTCCCTGTATGAGCCAGTGGACCATATCGTCGTCGGAGAGTTTATACGAGGCTCGTCTGATGCGTTGGAGGCGTGCGTACATATAGTCTTTCATAGTTTTGTTCTCTCGTTGAGCTCTTGCGTCGACGTAGGCGTCCCATTGACAGAACAGGGGAAGCTTGTCAAGTTCAGTTTTTAATGCCGTCACCCATGATGTTCAGTCGGCGTGCAGGTGCCCGGTAGTTTGGTGCCAAGTGGCTGCGCGGCCCCTAAGTCGAGAGATTCCTGCGTTGATAATTGCTGCCTCAGGCCATGCGCACTGCTCGCGCCTTGATTCTACGGCAGTCTTTAATTGAGCGAGTTGTGTGATTCAGTTCCCGAATTGGTTGGCAGTGTTCCAGTGAGATCTGGTGTTGTAGTTATTTGCAGCTGAGCACTGGTGGCGTTGTCGTTGAATGTGCCTGGCGGTGTTCCCAACTGCCTTTCGAGAAGTCGCGCCATCATTTGCAACGTTATGTTGAGCATCGCGAGCTCCATTGTTCCGTTTGCGTTTTCATTCGGCGTAGTTCGGTTTTCAATGGCGTCCGTTCGTGTCAAACGAGTTGAAGAGATGCTGTCTTCAAGAATACCTTGAGGCGTCGTAATCTTCAGCTCATTCGTGCCGAAAGCCGCTTCGTCACCGATCAGCGTGGAGTTTTTCACTTCGGTGTAGTCGGTCTTCATACTGGTCGTTGTCGCTGGCTGCACTTGCTGTTGCTAAGCCTCGGAACGCACAGTGTTATCTTCTCGCTTCGTCTTCTGTTCTACGTCAGCCAGAGGTTGGTTGCTAAGTCCTCGTCGCCATGTCGAGTGTCGATGCATACGATGACACGACTGACTGAACGACAAACAACTCATTCATTAACGATTCAAAGAGATTACATGACTGATACCTCGTGAACCACTTCGCGCTCGCCAACCATCTCTCTCGTCCTCCTTGCGGCCACTCTCTTTAACCTCAAGTAGTTCCACAGCATCACGATAGGTGGCGCCAGTTGTCCGTAATGAATGTAACTGCCTAACAGTTTTCATATTTCCTATCTCTTCTGCCTCCTCGACATGTCGTCGCTCACACGCTTTCAAGCTTACCTCATCTCTCTTTCTTTCTCTCTACACCTTTTTTGTTATTTTTTTAATCGCTCCTCACCCCAATCCTTGGTGAACTACTGTTGAGCTGTCGCTCCCTGAAGCAGACAGTTACGGGAATCACTTTTCTTTTCCTTCTTACAACATAACCACCCACTCAACCCGGAGTTGTTGGTGTTGGAGAGGGCACAGGACCGATCTCGACGAAGGCTTGGTCTAGCCAGACCTAGAAATACATTCGGATTAGAAAGAAAAGGTGAGGCGACGGCGCCTTAGGTTAGATATATATCTCCCACGATGATTTGACATAGGTATCGGAGTAACAAAAGCAATCATAACATATGCACGGTGTGAATGATGATGAGTAGGGCAAAGGGCCCGTCTGTCCATGCTTCCTTCAGTCTCGCCGTCCATCCATGTGTTGGTCCGTTCGTCCATCCATTCGCCCGATCGTGCGTCCTTTCGGGGGTGCGCCCATTCGTGAGTCCATCTGTCCATACGTGCATCCATGTGTATGTCTGTCTGTCTGTGCGTGCGTCGTTCGTCCATGTGCCTGAGTGTGCGTCGGTCTGTCTGTCAGTCCGTCGGTGTCTGCGTGCCTGCGTGCGTCCATTCATCCGTGCATGCGTCCATGCGTCCGATCACGTTCGAAAATGCAGACGGTGCGTGGGTAACAATGACGAGACGCGAGCCAAGGAAGCCAAGCGCAAGCGTGTTCAACGCGCCCCACGCTCTGCTTCGTTGATGCCCCAGAATCAATCCACCACATACGGCGACTATCCAGGAGACTAAGGGAGGCACTACTTTATCGCGCTCCCAGGCGCAACCCGCGGAGCAGCCAATCAGAGAGTCGCAGTACAACGCCAGCTAGGATATTCTCAACTGCAGATTGCACTGTAAACAGCGCCGTCTATTATACTGTTCGAGATATAGAGCCATCTTTTTTTTCTCGTCTCTCCTTCTCTCGGATTCCCGTCTTTTCTTCTGTCGGTTACGCGTAACGCATGACGAAGTTAGACCAAAAGGAGCTTCGCTCCTAAAACTATGGACCATCTGTCTGAAGAGAACCCTGATGAGATTCAAAGCCGCAGCAGTGCGCAGGCATTGACCCGGTTAAAACAGGCGTGGAAGCGGGTGCTGGAAGAATGGTTTCAAGTCATACTCGGTGTAGCGTTTATGGTTTGAAATGAAAAGACGTAGAAAGAGGGATGCTTTGGACATGACTATGGCCGGCCTGCAGGTGGGCAAATCATCCTTTAAGGA
Source organism: Rhipicephalus annulatus (assembly GCA_013436015.1). Taxonomy (NCBI): domain Eukaryota; kingdom Metazoa; phylum Arthropoda; class Arachnida; order Ixodida; family Ixodidae; genus Rhipicephalus; species Rhipicephalus annulatus. Next base: position 610,851 of record WOVY01000340.1, on the reverse strand, counting down.
GGACTTGCGCTCTGCCTTCTTGGCTTGCGTCTCGTCGGTGTTGCCCGCACGCCATGTGTATTTTTGAATGCGATTGATGTTCTTGACTTGCGCCTCATCGGTGTCTCTGGTCTTACATGGCTGACGCTCGCATCCCGCTTTCCTGCCTCACGCCTCGTCGGCTTTGACGTCGCCGTTCGCGAAAGCGATTGGCTTCGCTAACCCTCGCGATGCTGGTGAAAGCCGGAAAAGGTACGTGCACACTAGCGATAGGCATGCCGTGACAGCGTCCAACACGTCGGCGGGTAAGACGCTGTCACTTTGTTGGCGCCGCGATGCTGAGGCACGCGCTGCGCTCGCACACGCTTGCTCGTGGCTTCGTTTCTCCGACAGATGTAGAGGTGGCGTGGGTGAGATATGACCACGTGAGGAGTGGGCTCGAGTATTGCGAACGGTGAAGAGGGTAAAGTAAGAGTGAGCTGGCGTGCGAGCGCGCGGCAGGCGAGGAGCTAGAGAGACGTCACCGCGCACTGCTAGGAGGGCGTGATCTGCTCGGCACTCTACGCCACCAGCGGCGTGGTGAACGGTGTGGATGGAGGGACAGCGTTACAGGCTTGTCGAAAAGTTGCTTCGCATTCAAGTCGAGGGCCTAATTGAGGACTCTAAGTTCAATGATGATAGCCAAAGGAGAGGCCTGTTCGAATGTCTTACGAAGACCAATGTTCAGGCAACACTTCATGTCAGATAAAATGAATGAGCGAAATAATTATTTGTCAAGAGGTCATGATGGCAACCGAGTACTATACGGGGAAGAAGTCTGTGGGCGTTCACGGGCATGTGCGAGCAGGTTAGGACGACGTGTGCAATGAACATGCCATGCCAATGCACGTGGTAAAAGTAATGGCACAAACATTTTCGATCGTAAATTTTTTTCGCCATGTTTTCAAATAAAAGTTAGGCGAGGATTTTTGTTCGAATGTCAATATAGCCGTAGCTCCAGTAGTCATTGAGGAGAGAACTGAGCACCGAAACTGAAAGGGCATCCAGATCGCAATGAAGCATGTTGGGGTCTAGGTTAGTGTCAGGGGCAGAGCTGGTGCGGTGCTTGAGAAAGGCCCCGTCAACCTCCACTTCTATGATGTCAGCGTCTAGGTCAGCGTGGAGGGATACTCATTAGGATGCGAGAGAGGCGGAGGAAGCGTCCGAGAGCGGCTTGAGCTGCGTTGCAGTCAGGCCTGCAATTAGCGATATTGTGTCTCTCGAATAGGGCCACATTCCGCGCTGAAGTTTCTAGCCATGGCCAACTACGCCGACGTAGGGTCCAGAAGATAGCGTAGGAGATGCCATGGCTTCTTACAGACCAGATGACTGGGAATTCCGGAGCCCATTCGCTCACCCTGCTGGTGAGCAATGGGGTAGTATTCGTGTCGGTATCTCGATTGAGGCCTGCAATTTGGCGGCTAAGACGTCGGTTATGTCGCAGCGTGTTTCACAATATGATGAGGCTTATATGACCAGCCTGCAGGTGAGAAAAGCGGGAGTCAATCATTCATTGATTTCGCGTAGGGCGAATCGAGGCCATGACTCACTCAGAGTATGTAAAAAAAGAGGTCAGTTCACTGTGAGTTGTGCTCGGTGTCGGGAGTGGCAGATTTCCGGAGACGCTCAGGAAACACGACACCGTCCGTAGCAAGAATGGCGTGAAGGCTTGCCTTGCACAGTAATGTGAGGATTTGCAGGTTCATGATATTGTTAAGGTTAAAGTCGAAGGGGGTTTATTAGCAGGGCGAGGTTGATCGTCGGGTAATAATGGCGTCGGTATCTACACCAGTTCATGTCTTCCTCCTCTTCTCCTCTCGGCTCATACCCATTGTGTTTCCCGGCTCCCAGACGAAGCCCATTGTGCAAGTGTTAATCACTCGGAATGTTTAGGGTGCAACCGTTTAAGGCGAGCGACATGTACCAGCTGGGTCTGGTTTGATCGACGACTAGCTGATGTCAGCCGTGCTACCGCGTATGTCAAATCGCTGAAGTGATCAACAATTATGAAAGGGCCACTGTACTGGGGTAAAAACTTCTCACATAGGCCTCGTTTACGTTGTAGCGTCCAGAACAACACAAAGTCTCCTTTGCAGTGTGCGACAGACTGATTGCGGCTGTCATGGCTTTCCTTCAATCGGTGTTACGAAGCCACGAAGACGAGCAATACACCAGGCTGCTTTGGCTAGGCAGAGTGTCTTGGAGACAGAGTAGTCGCTATGGAAGTCAAATGCTAGAATAGTATTGATGCAGCTTATTGGTGAACATGCGTAAAGAAGGTAAAAAGACTGTTTTTGGTTGTATTATGTTTGGTCATGCTGTACGAATAGGTAATGAAGGGAAGAACGCCATCCGGGTTCTTGTTGTCAGATGATACGTATATGGCCAACATGTTAGTCATAGTTCTGTTCGTACGTTCTACCAGCCTATTCGTCTGAAGGTGATAAGGGGATGAATGGTGGAACTGCGAATTGCACAGACGCAGCAGTTCTTCGACGGCGGTCGCAACGAACTGACGACCACAATCAGTAATTATCACTCTGGGAGGGCCATGCCAAAGAATAATGAATCTAAGCAAAAACATGGCCATGAACACCGCTGTCAAGGACGGTATCACCACAGTTTCTGCGTAATTAGTCAGATGGTCAACGCATACTATCACCCATCGAATATTGTTCGACGAGCGTGTAAATGAGCCCAAAAGATGTATACCAACGTGATCAACTGGGGGATGAGGAGGTGGTAGTGGATGGAGAAGACCTGGTGGAGGAGTCTTAGACCGCTTGTAGCGTTGGCATCGTTCGCCCCTTGTAACAAAATTCTTCACTGTGTCCCGCATTCTGGGCCAGTAAAAGCGCACTTGTGTCCAATTCAAAGCTCTGATGAATCCCAGATAACCAGTTGTCACATCGGCGTGCATGGGTTTAGGTATGTCAAATTGTAGACTCTGTGGTACGACTAGAAGGAAGCGTGCGCCTTTAGCCGAAAAATTTGTCTTGTATAGAAGGCCGTCATGGACACAAAAGTGGCCGGTGGCTGGAGGACGCGATGCCACGACAAATAATAGCTGCAAGCTAATATCAGCCTGTTGTTTCTTTTTGAAAGCAATCAAGTCTTGGAATAAGGAAGAAATTGAGGCAAAACAGTTGTCAAAACTGTCTTCTTCACACTCAGACGTCTTCATGCCAAGGCGGGAAAGACAGTCGGCATCTGTGTGGTGGCGTCCAGACTTGAACGAGCTGATGAAGTCGTACTCCTGAAGTAGAAGAGCCCAACGCACCAGTCGACGAGTCGGGCCACGTAGATTCACCAGCCAGCATAAAACGTGATAGCCGGTAACGATAGTGAACGGACGCCCGTAGATATAAGGTCGAAATTTGTGTACAGCAAAAACAGCTGCCAAGAATTCTTGTTCTGTTACGGTACAGTTGCACTCAGCTTTGTTGAAAGAGCCACTGGCATAAGCCACTACGTGCACAGCTTCTTCATGACGCTGCGCAAGTACAGCATCGATGCCGATGCCACTAGCATCAGCATGCACTTCCGTAGACAAGGACGCACCAAAGTAACGCAGTATGGGCCTCGACGTTAGTAGAAACTTTAGCTGGCGGAACATATCGTTGCAAGCTGAAGTCCAGTAGAAAGGAATGTCCTTTTGAAGAAAACCTGTTAGGGGATGCACCGTGTCGGCGAACCTCGGAACAGAACGACAAAAACATGAGCATACTCCTAAGATGCTCGCACCGATTTTGGTGTGAAGATTTTGGTGCGAAGATTCCCGCACCAATTTTAATGATTCGAAAGAGCTGATGGCCTCAATTTTCGTGAGTCTGGCCTGACTCCATTTTTGTCAATGATATGTTCAAGTACTAAAGTCTTCGTTTCCCCAAAACGACATTTATTGCAGTTTAGGATTAAGCCGGCCTTTTGTAAACAATCCAAAACAAGACTGAGACGTCTGTTGTGCTCGTTCAGTGTGCTGCCGAAAATCAATATGGTGACCCTACTCACAGATTGATGTGCGTAACCAATAGGCATCACGCATATAATGGCAGCAGCTAATAACTTAAGTGGTGTCACGGCACGCACTGCTGACGACGCCCGTTGATTGTGTTAAGTTAGTGATCGTTTGGAGGGTAGGTCATAAGATTCATTGCCGCGCCATTGGCTTTGAGATAACCACAGTCCGAGTGTTTCAAAATAATTTGAAAAGAACTAGCAAAACTGATTTGGCTACTTTTAGAAGAAATTGTATGTTCGGTGATTAGGAGGGAAATGACGATTGTAGACATTCAGTATAAAAGGCAAAGAATCTCCAATTTACTGAGGTATAATGCCAACCAAAACTTGTAGACTGCAGGAAAGGGTAATTCAATGAAATAGACCGTGAGCCTAGGCCAGAATGAGTATCGCCGAGACGGAATGGAGCGCAGGATAATGATTCACTTGACCATGGGAAATCTAGCCTGACAGGTACCATTGTTGTTAGTTTTGCTGGAGCATGAGGACGTCATATATATTCGAAGGGTCAAGTTGTTTAGAGTGTAAGAGAAGATGGCTGCACTAGAGCGAAAAACCACGGCGCTTACACTACCATATAACTGCGATAAACTGGTAAGTCATGATTATCATTACCAGAAGTTCTCTCGGATTGCGATGGCAGTTCCAGGGTAGCTGAGGCGGTTATCCGGGGCGTGAATTGGTGGCAATGATCGGAAGCCCTCAAGCATGAACAAATTCAATGCACCATAAGCCTGCTGAAGTAATTGAGAGTCGTTGTTGAGGTGATGGCCGCAAGGTTCCTATGGAAGAAGTTAAAAGCCTCGAAATGCGTCAGGATTTCGAGAAGAGGACAGAATGCCGTCAAATCACTGCGGGTCGTTTATGGTCTTGGATTTTTACCTAGGAGGCGTAGTGTGCTCTTTTTCTTTGGTGATGTACCCTTCGGGAGATTGAGTCTCCACGCCCGATGTGTAGGTTGTGGCTGTGAAAAGACCTGACAAGAGGCCGACGACTGCTTCGAGATTCTGTTTAGGCGTGCTCAGCTTTGCGAGACATAGCAGTTTATGTGCCTCTTGCCAAGAAGCTCCTGAGACGCATTGTAGTTGTAAAAAAGCGTAATGCTGCTGTGGCGGTGAGCTGCAGTGAAGGAGCACTGGTGGAGAGTCGAAAATAGACTGCGCTGTGTGGATGAATTGAGGTGGCTTTTAGTGCGACCATAGAGAGAAATGGGAAGAGTGCCGTTATGTTATCGGAGTTAAGGGGCGATTGCTGTGACGGCGCAGCACCGCGTGCCATTGCATTCTCTGGAGTCTGCATAGAGTCTCTGGGTTGCTGGCTTGAGGATCGTTTAGCCTGTGGTAGTGTCTTCTATTGTTGTAGCCAGTGTTTGAGTTTGAGTTTATTTAACCACATGACAAGTACACAAAAATACACTGTATACGTGGTTTGGTTCGAAAGGAAAAAAGCTGCAATTCAAAGCTTGACTGGCCCCCTCACCCAGAAAAAATCTTAACTACAAATTACAAAAATACAAACATTACAGGCAGCGGAAAGCAACAATAGAAAAAGAAACACGCATGTGGCCCATGACAGCAAATAGTAGAATGACAACTCTGAAATACATACAAAAATATTCATTACAGAGCAATGCATGAAAGAATAAAAACTGAATATTTATTACGAAATTCACCCCACATTCCTTTACAACACAATCAGCACAACCCATTTAACATTTCAGTTTTAGACAATATACGCAGATTATCAGTTGTTAGTTTCCATTTGTTCATCACACTTGGAAGGCGGTAACGCAGTGTTTCAATTCCATAGTTTGTGTGAGAACAAGGTACGTGCCAAATCTCCGTACACCGAGTAACGCGACTGGCAGGATTTGGTTGCAAAGTAGCCAAGGTGCGTAAAAAGATACTTACTTTGCGTATTTCTGATTTAAAATCTGACAAAAGCTGGTATTCGTAATAACAGGTAATTCCTAAAATTCTATATTCTGCAAATATTGAAGCAGTGTGTGCGTTATAGTGTGCACAGCATTACCTGCGTCTACAGCTGTTGTTCGAGTAATTTTCGTCACACGCTAAGCAGCGTGGTATGCACGTTAGTATTGAACCTTTGACGGGTGGGGAGCCTGTCTTGACGCAATCACCACAACATGTGTCGGCTACCAAACGTGAAATACCGTGTGCCCCAGTCCTTTTGTGGCTTAGGTCACATGTCAGATGTGTGCTTGGTCGAGCGGCAATAGAAACAAGCTTCTACCTTGTTATGGTAATGAAGAAGGCGAAGCTGGGAAACACAGTAGAAAAGCCGCTGCGTTACTTTGAGTTTTGAGGACTCCTTTCTATACGGCGGCCTCCAACAGTACAAATGGTGAGGTACTAGCCTAGATATTTTCTACGATGTCTTCTTTATTAGGTTGTTGATTGGATGGTATAAAATGCCTCTCAAGGCGTCATCCGGCAGCGGAGCGGGAAGGCGCGCTATGAAGGTAGTGCCAGACACCGTATAAATTCAAAGCGAAAAGAGGCTTTGCACAAGCCGAGCCTACAACGTAAACATCAAATTATAGTTTACTGGACGGACCCGCACTACGTCACAAGATGTGGAAAGGAGATCTTGCATGTTCGCTGCTTGCAGTAAGGCGGAATCACCAAAGCTGAATGTCATTAACATTGACGGAAGCTTTACAACGGCCGATGACGTAGGTTGTGTCTGCCGGGAGACGAGGAATCTGAGTGTGATCGGCGGCGAAGCACAGTTATGCTTCCATGCACAACTATGCTTCTATGGCAATGGGGAAGACTGCTGTAAGTAGTTTTTGCGCCAGTGGCACCACCTTCGCATTGCTCTTCTATGCAAATGGCAGGCGAATGCCAGGAAGATCAGATCGTGCATTGAGAGACACTTTCTGTCCGCCGACAACGTACTTCATGATGATAGGCAGCCAGAAGACTGATGGGGATAAAGCGTTGAAACTCTGCGCTCGAGCTAGGCTTGAGTATGCCTAGGTTGGCTCATACCGCAGGTAAGCATCCCGAAGGCACTTCTCCGGCACCACAGCTTGTGATCAGGTCGAAATTAATGCCGAAATAATCTGACCGATTTGCTCTGATCGCTTGTGGGACAATGGTCTAGATGCGCCCGGAAAAACCAGAGTGGGCACCGGAAAATTTTGAGGTCGATGAAAGCTACGGCAGCGGTCAGCACCACTGGACGACGTCAAGCTATCTAATAAACTTCAGCGCTTACATCTTGTGCGCAATCTTAAAAAATGACCTCGTACATTCGCAACGCTTTTTGAACAATGAGGCACAGTCGTTGCCGAGCTGAGTAGACATACTTTCCCGAAATTCACCGTCCCAAAGTCACCGCATGATTATGAGAGATGCCGTAGTGAAAGGCTTTGGAAATACTGACCACCTGGGGTTCTTTAACTTGCACCTAATTGTAAGCAATTTTGCCTCCAGCATTCTGGCTTCCATCGAAAATGCAACGGCTACGGCGGGGACACGATTTCGTGACCTGCGGGTCAGCAGCCAAGAGCCTTAGACATTTGAACACCATGGCGAGTTAGAGAGCAATAGCACAATACGGTGTGTTAGTAATCAGAGGTAACATTATGCCGACTATATTCACTACTTTGCCTTGGTTCCCCCAATATTGAATCGCGCAACTGACTCAATTGCTTATTTACAGCGAAGGCGCCGACGAGGTGTAACATTGCGTCAAAAGAATCAGCGGTTGTTGCACCATCATAACAGCTGTAAAACGCTTATTGTTCCTACAGTAGGAACTCCTACTTGAACGAAAGCGTTTTGCTTGCAACCGCGTAAATATTATTAAGGAATTCAAGTTAGGATGCTTCGTCGTAGGTTCACAGAAAGGGTAGGGAAAGCTTGAAAACCCACTACATCGTCCCAAACGGCGGCGTTCTTCCAAAGACACAAGATGAAACTTCATGTTTTTTTAAAGAATACTGCAGGCCCGAAAAGGACCCCGAGCATGAGGCGAATGTACAAACAAACAATTTTAAACAATTCTGAACGTGTAGCAACATTCGAAATTCTCAATAGTACATAATTTGCATCGGCTAAAAAAAACCACGCTGACACCTCGTTTTTCCTTTGTGCATTGGCGTCAAGACAATTTACTTTCACACCAATGCGTCCTAGGCACCGCATGCAATAAAACACACATCTCTTAATTAGCAGGAAGGGGGTGGCGTAATTGTGGCATCTAAGCCAATGGCATTTTATTACGTTTACTTCTGCTTATTCCCACGTGCACAAGTGCTTTATACAACAAACTACGCGTATGCACAGCAAATTTAGTTCTTTCAAATTTTCATCTCAATGAAGAATTACACGGTGCCCTTAAAAAGATAAAAAACTGTTCTCGACACATACAAAGTCTGCTTCTAAGAAAGTTTCTGTGGACGAACAAGTAATGCGTCTAAATTGCATGTGATTTTGTACTTTTTTTCTGACAAATCCTTACTAATGCTACTCACGTCTAAGCACAAAAGAATGTAGCGTTCTCACAGATTCAAGATTCTATTGTTGTGGCCACGCGACACTTTTAGATCAACAAATAGTGTAGAGCAAATGCAATTCTCGCAGAGTTCTTTAAAATTATTCATGAATTTGATCTTCAGTAACCTTTTTTATAAATTTTCCGAATGTGCTGAATTCACTTATTTTACAAACGTGCCAATGGAGCGAAAATATAAAAACAATGTAAGGTGTCGTTTTTTATCACTTCCATGAAGCTCGAAACTGATGTTGAGTGAAGAGGTGAAACGTATAATATGTAGAATGTTTCCTACCTAAGTTTCTGTTTTTTGCAAACTCATGTTTCCAAAATTATTAAGAGAAATCTATCTTCATCGAGTTCCATGGTTGACACTCAAGAAGCGAAGTGACTCACTAGCGAGCATAGTGATTATTTCAAGTGCATAGCCTGAATGCATTTCGGGAAATCTGTCTACGACCTGTCTAAAAAACGACCACCTGACAATGACTAGAAAGAAATGATTTGTCACAAACGTCATCTTTACTCACCTTCTGTGACCTTCCCAAAAAGCCACCCGAAGCCTTGCAGATCAAGACATATATATAGACGTGTTCTCTTTGGTTTCAGAACAGCACGTGTGTCGATTGAAAGCTAGAGATTGGCTACCATGCTGAAGCTTACTGTAACTGCACTACTAATTTTGGCGGCAACAAGCCCTTGTTGTACGTCTGTTGATGTTCCAACTTCTCATTCACAAGGGCTGGCAAGTACTAGCGGATCCGAAATAAACAATTTCGAGGAGGTAAATTGTTTCCTGCACGTATCTCTCAAATATGATGTCACAGTGCTTTTTGTTGTTTGTTTGTCATTTTTATGGATCTCTGAGTCGCCATTACGCTCTCAAGAGAGGCCCACAGGAACTTCTCACTCAATGTGAACTTTCGTGTCCCAGACAATAATTATGTATGAATAGTTTTTCTTCATTCAAAGGGCACTGCAACTGCCTTGAGCTTCTGTGCGAAACATCAAGCAGCGTACCATCAGTATTGATAGCAAGGTTAGGTCAGCGCCTGTGCACTGTTGCGAATATATAGCTAGGGTGCTATAAATTATTATTTTATGTAGCTTATATTCAAGCACTTGGCTCGAGTAAGCACTCAAAAACAACACCGCTTCTGCTTTTACTTTGTGCATGAAATTTGCATCTTTTGTGTTATTTTTTAATGCGGTAGCGATTCTAAGGAGACTATTAGCTGGGTTATATATATATATATATATATATATATATATATATATATATATATATATATATATATATACATATCTTCGCTAGATCCTGCCCTGGGCAAGATATCTTTTCGCCCACTTCTCTTTCTTTTCATTTACATTACAATTGGCGTAATAACTTTCATTATACCTTCTTTGGTATTATTGTCTCTTAGGTCACAATAATATTGTGTAAAACACAAAGAAACGAGCCTTTAAGTATACACTTGTTTTCCTTATTCATTAACGAGGGTCTCGTACTTGCAGACTTGGTGCCTTTAGGTTGTATACGGGGACTATTGGTCAGCTGCCAGTTAGTAATATGTTCACGTGCTACATGACGCAAGCAGGCTCATGATGAGAGTGCCATACTCGCCGCCATGGCTACTAGTGGCGGTGACTGACACTCCCACGTTTAAATTGATATAGATACCCAATAAAGTGGCTAAGGGGAGAGCTGTCGTGGTAGCACAGTGGTAGAGCATAGAAAGCCTTATTCGAAGGTCACAGGTTCGGATCCTGCCCACGGCAAGTTATCTTTTCCCCCGCTTTTCTTTTTTCTTATTTACATTACAATTGGCCTAATAACTTCCCCTATACCTTCCTTGGTATTATTGTCTGTTAGATCTCATTAATATTGTGTAAAACACGCAAAAACGAGCCCTTAACCATACACTTGTTTCCGTTGTATAGCAAGTTTCTCGGGGTCGCGTCGGACTCCTTTCGCGTTGACAACATGGCCAAGGATTTTGAGCTCTTCATAACCAAAGTGACACTTCTGCGGTTTGAGTGTAAGATTTGCTGATTGAATAGCCTGTAGCACACTGCTGAGGCGGTCAAGATGTTGCTGGAAGGTTTCAGCAAAAACGACAACATCATCAAGGTTTACGAGACGAGTTTGCCACTTCAGACCAGTAAGCACAGTGTCCATCATTCGCTGGAAGGTTGCGGGCGCTGAGCACAAACCAAAAGGAAGGACTCGAAATTCATACAGGCAATCAGGGGTAACAAAAGCCGTTTTCTCGCGGTCTCGCTCGTCAACCTCAATCTGCCAGTACCCGCTTTTTAAATCGAAAGAGGAAAAATAGTGGGCGCGGCGTAATCTGTCTAGCGAGTCGTCGATGTGTGGCAGCAGGTACACGTCCTTTTCAGTCACGCTGTTCAGCTTCCGGTAATCGACGCAAAAACGTAGCGTTCAGTCTTTCTTCTTGAGTAGGACGACCGGAGAGGACCACGCACTGTTGGAAGGCTCAATGATGCGGTCGTCAAGCATTTCTCGAACTTGCGTACGAATGGCTTCTCGTTCCTTCGCTGACACACGGTAAGGCTGTTGGTGTACTGGGCGGGCGTCGTCATAAGTGACGATTCTGTGCCTAGTGATTGAAGTCTGGCGCACCATAAAGGAAGCACCGAAGCATGACTCGAATTCAAGCAAGAGATTTCGCAGTGCTGTCTGGTTTTCTGGTGTGAGGTTAGAATTAATATATTGTCTAAACAATATTAATATATTAATATTGTTTAGAGACGTATCGGCGGCCTCCACTGCGTCCGACGAGAAGCAGATGGGAACGGTTCCTCATTCATCTGCAAATGCTAACGAAGTGCCATGGAAAAGGTATCGGTGTTCGTTGCTGAAATTTGTAACGAGCAGTGGAGATCGGCCATCACGTAGCTGTATGATACTCCTAGCTACACAAACACCTTGAGTCAGCAGGTGTTCAAAATTACCTTCTGCAATCAATTCACCATTTCGCAATCCACAGCATGTGACGTCGACAATAACACTGGCTCTTAGAGGAAGCATTTTACTTTCAGCTGAAACGCGAAGAACGTCGGCACGTTGTTGGTCGTCCTGCTTGTCGATTGCTCGGTCGGCTGAGAAGGTGATGCGATTCTCTTGAAGATCAATGACAGCTCCACACTCCTGCAGGAAGTCAACACCAAGAATAACGTCGCGTGAACATTCACGGAGCAAAAGGAAACTTCCTACAACAGTATAACCGCAGACCCGAACTCTACTCATGCAGGTTCCAAGCGGAGCGACGGTGTGGCCACCAGCCGTTCGAATCACGGAGCCATGCCAGGGCGTGATTACCTTCTTTAGTAGTCTGGTCGTTTTCCAGCTTAGTATCGAATAGTCAGACCCGGTATCAACTAAAGCACCTACTGCATAGCCGTCTAACAGCACCGGTATATCCAGAGAAAGCCGCACATATCGCTCAGTTGAATCTACACCCTTTACTGTTAGCGTCGATCGGAGGTCTTCAGCACGTCGACTGCCATCGACCTCGCCTCCAAGGGTCGCTTGCGTTTGTTTTCCCGGCGGGGACTGGGGGACCGTGCGCCAGCATGGCGCTGTGGCAAAGATGAAAATCGCCTCAGCGACGGTGAGCGCGGCTGCCGTCCAGAAGGCGGTGGCATGCGCTGTTGAGCCAGGTAGTCCTCAATGTCCCGGGTCACTGGCCATACCGAGGAGGCGCTGAATATACTGAAAAGCCGCGCAGCCCGAGGCGGCGGTATGGACAGTGGCGGTACAAATGGTCCACTTCACCGCAGTGGAAGCACAAAGGTCGGCGATCAGGAGTGCGCCAAACATCAGATTTCCGAGGCGAAGCACGTCTATCGTCAACGTAGTGTGCTGGTTGTTCCGCAAGATGCACAGGGCTGGCGTAAACAAGGGGTGGGGGCGTGCGCGTGTTCTCGTAGTACCGTAGAGGCTGCGCCGACTGAAGTGAAACCGTAGGAGGTGCTTGAACAAACAGCGGGGAAGAGGAAGCTGGGCGCTTCAAGGCTTCCGCATAGGTCGCACGGTGGTAGTCAGCCGGGGCGGGTGTGGCGTTATCAAGACTCACAGGGTCACGAAGAGCATGATGCAGCTCGTCCTTGACGATGCTTGCAATGGAACTCACCGTAGGTAGTGGTGGTGGGGCAGCCTTTTGCAGCTCCTCGCATATTATAGAGTAGATAAGGTCGCGGAGACACTCGGTGTTGCTCCCAAAAGCCGTGAGAGCTTGAGCAGTGGGCGTGTTCACTTGCCGCTCATACAGGGTGGATCGATGCAAAGCATCTTTTCCATTGTGACGGCTTCGGACAAAAACTCGCTCGGCGACCGTGTTCGGAGGGCTCCGTACAAGGCCAGCGAAAAGCTGCTCCTTAACTCCCCGCATCAGGTGACGAACCTTCTTTTCTTCTGTCATGCTCGGATCAGCCCGTCGGAACAGGCGCGTCATATCTTCCACATTGGTTATGACAGTTTCATTGGGCATCTGGATGCGGGCCTGGGTCACTCGCTCCGCTCGTTCGTGGCGATCAGCACTTCTGTAAGTATCCAACAGCCGGCGGCGGAATTTGGGCCACGATGTCATCTGTTCCTTGTTATTCGTGTACCAGGTACGTGCTCCATCCTCCAAATAGAAATACACACGCCGTAGTTTGGCCGCGTCGTTCCAGTCGTTCAAAGCAGCAACGCGTTCGAAGTCGACCAACCAGTCCTCGACGTCTTCGAGCTCGGTGCCATGAAACGGTGTCGGAACCTGTGGACTTTCGAGGGTGTACCGAGTCACCGGGGGGGTTTTCGTACCTGTTAAAGCGGTTTGAACGGACGTGGTCATCATACTGGGGTGAACTGTAGGGTCAATTTCAGGTGGCAATCCCCTGATCCTGCGGCTTGTCCGATGAACGGGAGTGTTGACTCGCAATGGGCTTGTGGTGCCGCTTCCAAGAGGGGCCTGAAACATCCGTGAGGGGCTACCCAGCACCTCCACCAATTGTCACGTCGCTCCAGGGGGTGTCGGCAAGATTTATTGACGTCTGAGCAACAGGGCTCTAACCAAGCGCGATGGTTGGGCTTGCTTGCCAGAGCAGGGGAGGGGGCACGCGCACTTCTTTCTTCTCTGTGGTGTGTGCCTTCACCTTGGCATACGACCCACTACTAGAAGTAGGTGGCAATATATATATATATATATATATATATATATATATATATATATGTGTGTGTGTGTGTGTGTGTGTGTGTGTGTGTGTGAGTGTGTGTGTGTGTGTGTGTGTAAACGCAAGAAGGAAACATAATCCAGAAAAAAAACGCTGGCGCGCAGGATGGAACGTCGAACTTCTGAATTGTGATTGCGAAGCGTGAGCCACTGAGCCGCAAAGGACCACCTTCCTAATCCTTCAAACGGCAAGCTATCGATATTTACCACTTAGCAGCCCTGAAGGATATATCGGGGAGAGTTTCTGGTAACGTGTTTCCACGTTACCAGAAAAATGGTGCAGTGAGCGCGCGTTGCCACATCGCCATGGCGTGGCGGCGCTTGCTCTCATCTAACACACGTACTTTGTCCCGCAGAGATTGCGCATGGTGGACGCTCACGTGTGCGCTTGCTTATCCCGTGGTGGGGACAATCGTACACCTTGATAACGATTCTGTTGTTTACCGGAATGATTTTGTAGTAGTTACCGGGTGCACAAAGATCACTCCAATCGTTGCACAGCCTCATTTGCGAATAGGGCACGCTCTTCAGACACAGTGAAGTAACAACTAAGGTGCTCAATGTCGTTCATCAGTACTTGTCACTAAGTTAGGTGAGTGATTGGTGCGTAAACAATGAAGGGCACGTATTGATATTCTTGGCGTTCTACGCACGACCTCGTAATTTATTGTTATTGCGGTAATTTTTTCACCTTTGCGGCAAAGGTGCGACATTTTTCTACTTATTTAAGCATGTTCCGTTTTGCCTTGTATGCAGCCATGTGTGAAACTGAGCAGTTAAGTCTGTTCATAAGAACTACTTCATTTTATGGAGCAATGGGAAAGCCAATGCACCCTTTGGAGGGCTCCTAAACACTGTAGGGCGTCTGTCCAATGTACGGCTGACGCAGAAGCGTAACTAATGCTTCAGCCGCACACAGTCGTACCGTGCACGATTAACGTCCCCTATCCGTGCCTGGTCTCATTGCAGCTACACGGGCTCGGGTGAATAAGGCAACAGTCTAGGTCGTCAAAACGACACTTCATTGCTAGCCATCAGCAATAGCGCGCAAATGACTCAAGGATATAGTACAGAAAACAAGGGTAGGTGCTTACTTTGTCATTCTCGTCCTCGGCTCGCAGGGTTGATTGCGGGTTCGACCTCCTTCTTCCAAGGCCGGTGTCAGCAAGCCATGCGGCCGTCTGCACGCTAGTTTTATACACTGACCCGGTTTTTCTCTCCCTGACGAGAATAATCCCTATCCTCGCTGAGCAAGGGGAGACTCGTTCTGCACGCCGGGCAAGGGGATTGTGATCGCCAGCCGGGGAGGGGGGTGTTTCTTACTAATTGATTGATTGATTTGTGGGGTTTAACGTCCCAAAACCACCATATGAGTATGAGAGACGCCGTAGTGGAGAGCTCCGGAAATTTTGATCACCCGGGGTTCATTAACATGCACCCAAATGTGAGCACACGGGCCTACAATTCCGCCTGCATCGGAAATGCAACCGCCCCAGCCGGCATTCGATCCCACGACCTGCGTGTCAGCAGCCGAGTACCTTACCCACTAGACCGGGGGGTTGTTTCTCAACTAGGCTTTGTACTGCCGTAAAAGAGAGGGTGGCTGGGCGCACGTGCTCCCCCACATCCTCCCCTCCCAAGAAGGCCCCCGAATGACAACATGAGAATATTTTGTTATTCATCATCAAGGAAGCTTGGACGGAGGGTCCAAATCCGTGCCCTCCTGTGGTTGGCTGTCTGCTGTGAATGCCGCCTGTGCCCCCACTTGTCGTCGCTGCATCAAAACTAGCCACCACCACTGCTGCTGTGCCCACTTGCGTCATGGCTAGTCATCGCCACCGCTGTCACCTCCTCCACCGTTACTGCCACTGCTGTCACTTTTGCCGCTGTTATAGCCACCCTGTATCCGGTTCCGGTATCACTCTGGTCTAGACCACACCCCGTCGACCCTGAGACTTAGGTCATTGATGACGACGGAAAGTTCCCAGTTGGTTACGGTACCATTTAGCACTGGCTCAGGCCGCTCTCTTTAGCATGGTCTGGCCTGCCGCATCGGTTCACAGCTCTGCTGGTATGGCGAGCTCGGGAGTCTCATCCTCGGCGTGCCACTTCATGGCCTCGAGGTCGCAGAGGCCAAGGGGTGCCCAGAAAACCATGGGTCGGCTAGGTAGGCTCGTCGTCGTGACAGCGGCTCTGAGGCAGCTGGCTGTCCTGGCTGGGCTGGCGGTTGGTCACCCTGGCGCCTTTTGCGCACAGGCCCGGAATGAGAGCGATGGGGTCGGTTAGAAGTGGCGTTGCTTGGTTGGGTGGGGCCGCGATAACGACATGATTGGTCTTGGGGGTGAACCCAGTAGAGACGTGGTTTTCTCTCCGAGCTGTTGCAGTGGCGCCTCCTTCCCTTTCTACTCTCCATCTGCTCGGTGAAAGTCGACACAGAAAACAAAAGGTTAACGATCGCACATGTGTTGCGCGCGAACCCTCGCACAACGCGTCGAGCATATCAAACGCAGCCTACTGTACCTATTTGTCTCCGCCTGTTACATAGGAAGTAACGTGGTTCTGGGCTCCTCACTCGGTGTCGAGTGATCTCATCCGCCGTGTGCGGCTTGGAGGGGGACTGGCTATAGTCCTCGTGCTCCTCCCGTGACACGTAGCGTTTCAAGCTACATATATGCACCCGTCCGCCGCTCGGTTCGCCTTTCATGTTCGTGAGCCGATAAACAAGTGAAAAAACTTTCTCTTTTGCTCCGTACAGCCCGGACTACTTCAGTACCAGTGAGACAACAAACGTTTCGCAAGCATCACTGAAAACATGATGGTGCCGCAACACCAGATCGCCCACTTCGTAGCTTATGTTCCGATGCGTGTGGTTGTACTGCGCCTTCTGCTGTGCCCTAGAAGTGCTGAGATTATATCGAGCTTTATGTAAAACTTCCGCTAGCTTCTCGCGCCGCTGCGTTGCGTATTCAGCATGCGCTGATGTCGCCACTGGCACTCCAGTGCGATCCATAAGTACGGTCTCCATCAGATTCGGCGGTTCTCTCCCTAGGTTCAGAAATGAAGGTGCATACCCAGTCGACTGGTTCAGGGTAAATCTCAATGCGAAAGCGATCTCTGGAAGGTAGGTATCCCAGTCCATATGTCTCTCAGAGAACGCACCAAGCATGTGCTTGATGTTGTAATTGACTCGCTCCACGTGGTTTGACGGAGCATGGTAGGTGGTTGTTTTCTTGTTCTAAGTTCCCAACGCGGCGCACGTGTCAACAAACACCTTCGCATTGAAATAGGACGCGTTTTCTGTAATAAGCTGCTCAGGGAGCCCAAACCTGGTGATAACCTCAGTCAACTGTTCTAAAATCACTCGAGCCATCAGCTTCCTAAAGAGGAAAAGTTCCACTCATGTAGTGAAGTGATCAGTGATCACCAGCAATAACTTCTTTCTGCTAGGAGTTGTGGTTTACGGACCACTTACGTCACGCCGCGATTTGCCAGGGAGTCTGTTTGGTAATCTGCTGCATGAGGCCGGGTGGACGTCCACCTCGTGGCTTGGCGCTTTGGCACACTCGAAATGAACGGGCGTAGCGAATCACATCCCGCTTCATACTTTGCCAAATAGCGAGGCGACAAAACTTGGCGTAATTCTTAGGGCCGCTTGCATGTCCAGTGAATCACGAGTCATAAAATAGTGAAGAAGTGCTCCTCTCAACGTGCGTGGTATCACGACTTTGAATGACTCACTTGTGTTATCAACAGATGGTATGTACCTCAGCAGGACGACTTTAGAATCCAGCAAATATGAATCCAGCGCACTCACAGCACTACCAGCTGTTGCCGAGCGCTCCGCACCGACAGCAATACCAGCTGCCCCCGTGTGCGCTACGGCTTCACTAACACCCCGCTTCCGGAGCCTGTCGTACACTTTTCGACAAAATGAATTTTTCTGCTGAGCTTCTAACAGTTCTCTTCTTCTGAAAACGATCCCTGCGCTAACGACAGCCTCTGCGTGGTTCATGCTCTTACCTCGAATAAACGTTTGTTTCGTTGTTTGTGTTAGGGAGAGTGACTCGCGATCAGTTTGTTCCGAATTAGTCGCGTGACTTGCCTCCTGTCGAAATGAAGCACGCGATAGTGCGTCGGCCACGGCATTGTTCTTACACTTGCGGTAGCGAATGGTGAAGTCGTAACGCTGCAGCAGCAAAACCGAACGCGCCAGGCGGCCACATGGTTCGTTCAAGCGCCTCAACTACGTGAGAGCCATGTGATCAGTCTCTGTCACAAATGCAACTTCGTCGATGTAAAAATCAAACTTACGAAGTGCGGAAACTATCGCAACACACTCTTTTTCGGTGACCGAGTAGTTCCTCTTTGCCGGCGTCAACGTACGGCTCGCGAACGCAATTGGTCCGAGGAAACCTTCATGTTCCTGAAGCAGAATTGCTAGTAAACTCAGATCGCTTGCGTCTGTGTGAATCACAATCTTCCTTTAAAATCGGGTAGCTGCAGATTGGCCCTCTTGGCCAGCAACTTCGTGAGGCGACGCAGTGCGGCCTGCTGCTCTGGCTTCAAGCCCAACGATCGCCCTTCTTCAAGAGCTTCGTTAAAGGCACCTGCCCTGCCGCGCAGTCTGGAATAAATCGCAATAAATGTTCACCATCCCCCGAAAGTACCTGAGCTCACAGAAATTTTTCGGCGACGTATAGCTGACTATCGCTTCAAGATTACCATTGTCCGGTAAAATGCGACCCTCGTGAAGCGTAAATCCTAATGATGTTATTCGGGTCGCCACTCTGAGCTTTGTTTGGGTTCGGAGGGATGCCCACAGTCCTCAGCCTTTCTAGAACTTCTCTCAAGTGGCGCGAGGGCTCTTCGAATGTTTTCGAATAAACCACTATGTCGTTTAGATATTTGAGTGTGTGTTGTCACTTTGCAACTCTCAAAACATGATCCATTAGCCTTTCATACATAGCGGGAGCTCCCTCCAAGCAGACAGACATTAGAAAAGTCCCCTGTGGCACGTGAAAGCTGACTTTTTTATCCCACTCGTCCATCTCAACCTTAAGATATCCACGGCTAGCATCGAGCGTAGAGAATTACTTCACCCCTCCCAGGTTGGATACCAACAATGAAATGGAGGAAAGAGAGTGCGTGTCCTTCTTCGTAACCCTATTAAGCCTGCGGTGGTCTACACAAAGGTGATACGTACTTTCTTTCTTTGGAAGTAAAACTATCTGAAAACCCCTGGCACTGTTTGACCTCTCAACTACGCCTGTGTCGATGAGTTCGTCCAAGGCGGCGTCAATGGCTTTCCGCTTAGCCAAGCTGATCGGTCGGGGGTTGCATTTCCAAGGTCGTGCATCACCGGTGTCAATTCTACGCTTGACCAGCGTAGTGTGGCCGGGACGGTTAGTAAACATCGCATCATACTTGTACAACCCCGACAACAGCTGCGCTCGTTCTCATTCCAGTAGGCTCTGTGTCTCTATCAAAAGCTGGTGCACTGCCTTTTCCTGCAGCGCAGCACAGTGTTCCCGCGGGGTGGTTACTCGCTTTCTCGGCACACTTTCCTCCTCGCCTACTCGCACCTCTCCCTGCAATTGGCAAGCCGATTGGCAAGCCATGCGGGGGGCCTTTCAGAAAAGCTTTAGCGCGTTTCCGTCGCACTCAGAGTAACCGCCGTTAGCAATGTCAATGACAATACCCGGCTTCGCGAGAAAGTCTCGAACCGGTATTACAGACATTAACAGCCCACGAATATGCACGAAACGTTGTCGCCTCACGTGTCTGTCCTAGCGGATCACTTGCCTAGCCGCGCCGATTGATTGTGCTGTGCCCGTAGCAAGGCGGAATATGGTTTTGCTTTGTCTCACGCGCATACTGTTTTCGCGAGGATGGTGCAACACGTCGTCGCCGAACAAAGAAGCGCTTGCCCTAGTATCCAAAAGTGCTACGAGCTTCTTTTGAGCTATCGTTAACTCGATTAGCGGCACGGGCGAGTCTACGGCCTCACCTGCACGACAGACTGGCGGTGAAAGTCACATGAGCACATCGGTGGAATTACTGATCACCGCACGGTGCCCGACTTGGATCACCGGCGGCACCATCCGTTTCCCGAACCACGCGTTTGCTCCTGATCCGGTGTCCGGTCGCCTTCGCGGGCGATGTGCCCTGGCGCGCCGCACCGATAGCGAGGACCGTGCACACCACGCCGGCTCGATCGTAAGTCGCCTCGATCAGGTGGCCCTTGCTCTGGGTTGTGCCACTCGTCAGGTCTGGTGTCGACCGCACGCTCCTTCCTTGAATTGACCCACGCGGGGGCAGCGTGGGTCACGCGCAGCGCGTAATCTGAAGAGTCCAAAGCGTGGTCTGACAGCTCCTAACTGCGTGGTGCGTGCTCATCAACGATGTTGACGCGTTACCCCTAAACAAATCTGAAACTACCACGCCACCATTCCACGCACAGCGAGGCTCGATTGACTACGCTGCGGGTGAAGGTGCGCGATACAATCACGCAGCGAGGATGTCCCCTTGTATACGCTTCGCCTCATTGGTGAGCTCTTCTAGGTCTGTGAAATTGCATCCCTTGAAGGGCGCCGCGAAAGTCGGGTGCGCTTGACGCGTAATGCGCTCGACTTTTTTCGCGTTGATGGCGTGAGGGTTAGCAAGACAATACAGTTCGTCCATTGCCCGTACATACTGCAGCAAGGATTTATCCGGATACTGGGTGCGTAGCTCTAATTTCCTCCGCAAACGCTACTCATAATTAGCCGGTAGGAATTTGCCGTGGAAGCTGTCGCGGAACTCTTCTACCGTGCGGGCGCAATGTCCGATTAGTCAGAACCATTGGGCCACTTGCTCTGTGAGCGACACCAGGACCGCGCGCTCGAGAAGTTCAGCATAAGAAAGCCCCCTCGCCTGCTGATAATGAAGCAACTGGTCAAGATTCTCGTTGGGGCTCTTGCAGTCGTGGTAACCTATGTCAGCAGGTACTAGCCTGACACGTGGCCGCACAGTCTGCACAAGGGCCTGTGCTGTGTTCTGCAGGGCGCTCGCGAGGCTTTGCGTAACTTACGGCGCATTCTGTAAGAGTACCTCGCTCGAGGGCAAACTCTCGCCAGCAGACTCGTCTAGAGTTGCGGTGCGTGTCGGAGCAACTTGTGGTAGCGCGTCTCTATTCGTGTCACGAAATGCCAGAGCCCCATGCGTGACGCTTTCCGTCGTAGGCCTAATCTCTGCTAACATGGTCTCTGCACCCTCCTGATCATCCCGCGTGAAACGACCAAAATACACGCTGTCGGAAAGTCCTAACAGTGCCTCCGAGTTAGCCAAAGTATCGCCACTCTGCGACGCGACATCAGACAGCATTGACAAATCTTGGAATTCCGACATGCCTGTTATCCTACGTGTGGATGAGCGTCGGTAATCGCTCGCGTCCACCAAACTAGCCGCGTTGCAGAATTTGTTACGTTGGGAGCCAGATGTAGGGGGCCCGTCCAATGTACGGCTGACGCAGAAGCCTAACTAATGCTTCATCCGCACACAGTCGTACCGTGCACGATTACTGTCCCCTACTCAGCTGGTCTCATTGCAGCTACATGGGTTAGGACGAATAAGGCAACAGGCTAGGTCAACAACACGACAATTTATTGCTAGCTGTTAGCAATAGCGCGCAAATGTCGCGAGGACATAGTACAGAAAACAAGGGTAGACGCCTACTCCTTGGTCGTTGTAGTCCTCGGCTCGTGATTTGCGGGTTCGACCACCTTCTTCCAAGACCAGTTTGAGGGAGCCGTGCAGCCGTCCGCATGCTAGTATTGTACACTGACCCGGTTTCTCTCTCCCTGACGAGAATGATACCTTTTCTCGCCGAGAGAGGGGAGACTCCTTCCGCGCGCCGGGAAAGGGCGACTGCGGGCGCTGGCCGTGGGGATGTTCCCGCGGCTAGGCTTTACAGGTGAAGCTTCTCTATATGCTTCCTTTAGGCAGCAGGGTTGCGCCAAGATACGCCATCTTGGCTTCAAATATCTTGCTGGAAAGCCCCTCACCACCCGCGTAGGAGCAGCATTCGTGCTTATATCATTGCTTTTATTTTTTTCGCGTGCTTCTCTTTCCCTTTTTGTGAAGGTACGAGGCAAACTCAGTTGCTCTCGTCATGCTTGGAAGCCTTTATATTATGTTTACGTTTTTGGTAAGTACTAATGAAAAAACGTGCGTCTGCTCATTGAAACAGTGATACATATGTAGGTTTATAGTAGGCCACACATTAGCTTCGGCTTTTTTTTCACTGATTTTGCCAATTACATATATAAAATTTTTTTCACTCTTGATCACTACTAAGCCAGGGATGGAATATTTTCATCTCGTTGGGCTCATTCGTTAACTGAGTGAGCTAACCAGCTAAAGCTTTGTACTCTTCAACTGAATCGTGCTGGATAGTGATCGAGAGTGGCCGTGCGGCGCCCGCGTTGAGCGCGCATGTCGTATTACCACCGTATTACAAGAGCGGCTCACGACAATTTATGTGAATCGTTGTTCAACAACCCCGTCATGTCCAGCATTATTTTTGCTTAAGGTTTCAAAGCTGTATTCAAGTCACGTACTAGCAGCACACCTTGCCGAGTCAAATAGTTGTAGTTTAAATTGTTCCTATATTCTTAGCGTTTAACCACCAGACTAATTTGGGTGTACGCTACCCAGCTCATGTGTAACGTATTCACTACTGCATTTATGGGTAATACGAATACAGCATTTTTTGCAGTGCCGTGGGCAGATTAAAAAAAATTCAAGCGCATGGGCGTCAGCAGAGAAGTGGAAAAGGGGCCATTGCCCCCCTCAAGCCACAACAGCGCTTTCCCTCACCAAAGCTAGACCAGCGCTTTTTTATGATAATAGAAAATAAACAATGGAGTTTTTGTCACCGCTACTTGGCGACGGCGACCATTTTTCACTTGATTGGTGCAAATTAAATATTATAATAATAAACAATAGCATATATACTTATATACAGGCCTATAGACCACTGCTCTCGCTCTCCCTAAGCCGCAATGCAATAATGGTTTGCACCCCCAAGAGAAAATCCTGCTGACGACAATGGCCAAGCGTTCATTCCATCCGACTGAAGACTAATCTTTCTATAGCAACACCCGCTGCACCCGTGTCTAATCTAATGGGCTCTACGTAGTACAATTCAACACAGAATGAATTTGCTGTCGCATTTCTCATGACCGACTGACAGCATGGCTTCATTACCGAAGAAGCGCGGCGAGAATGACAAAAGCCGTTGTCTGCCCCGCTTGATCTGCCCGGATTCTGCGTAACGTTGGCTTCTCCGCAGTGCAAATGAACCACCTATGACCACGTGATGGCACTGGGTAAATAGGGGCGCTGAACTCCTGTTGGTGGAGCGAACGGCGGCCGGAAAACAGTGGCGCCACTCTGCTACCTAAAGGTAGCCTATACAGTAAATCTATTTACATGCACTGCACCTGCTCCCTAACGGGCTGCGGAAATTAGGTGTCTTTATCATCTTATGACCACTACTACCACCACCAACTAGGCTTTCGCGCTACCGTAAAGAGAGATGGTGGCTAAACGCACGTGCTCCCCCACAACACCTCCAATGCGATTTGATAGAATTCGCCTGAACACCTGCATGGCGATCAGAGTGTTGTACACGCTCAACAACTCCACGTATGGAATTTACACCTGCCGTTGTCGAACCTCTAATTCTTAAGAACAATCCTTGCTCCTCCCCGAGCTTTTTCTGACTCTACAAAGGCGTTCGTAACGTCAGTACTTGTTATGTGTGAAATTGTCGGTAAGTTGCCAAATGATTGGGCGAACGATAATCCGCGACTTCCTCTTTGTGCGCGCAGAAGCTGTCGGTTTTCTCCATCAGGTAGGTTGATGGTGCGCGCTCGCGAAGGGACAACTGCACCACGCTACGCAAATGCCAAGTCAACGGCATCGCAGCGCAGGGTTTATCAGCATGTTTTGGGGAGCACAGTCAGCCCATAAAAAGCGGGCAGCCGAGAAGCGCGGAGTCAACGGAGTCACGGCCACAAGAAGTGCGTGTTGTTTTCAGCACCGCTTCAAGGTTGACGTAGGTCACGTGAGAACGGGAGGATCACACAGCCACAAGGGCGAAAAGGCTTGTCGAGAGGAGACCAGCTGAGAAAGCGGAGGTTATCAAAGGGCACAACGAAACGATTGATTGCCGCGTTTCTATTATGAAACGCTTCCAACGTTACTGTTATGCATCGTTTCAAAAAAATTCTCAAAGCCAAATGTTCATTGTACATTCATGCACAACTACCACACCTACGCTGATTTTCAAATTCTCGGTGGCTTAGGGGCCCTCTGAATTCACGGCCGTTGCGTGTCTTGGATCGCTATGCGTCTCTCCTTCTTAGTGACCCTCAAGCAACCGAAACATTCGGGTTATATTTTTGTTTCATTGATCACAGTAAACGTTTTTTTTTTACTGGAAAGACGCTATAAGACCATTACAACAGTCATGTTTGGCTCCTTAGTTGTCAATGCCGCCACCGCCATTGTGCCCAAATGTGGTCGTGATGTTTAAGAAAAAAATATATTAAAGATGACATGAAGCCGCACCGGTAATTTAAACTTTTTTGTCGGATAAATTGGCCTTTTCCAGCGTTATGTCAGGCAAAAAATCGCATTATTGTAAGTACTATCGGATAGAAAAAGTAAACAATTTTTTTCGCATAATGACAGCTGGAATGCTGGGGCTTAAAGATTTCTAAAAGTTAGAAGGCGCTTAGTGATCAATTTTTATCGCGCTGCATTATCATAAACAACGTGCACATAATGACCTACTGGCGTCTCTTATAATCATATGGTGGTTCTGGGACGTTAAACTATACATATCAAATTATAATGACCTACAGATGGCAAATGACGGCAAAATGGGCAGTTCCCTACGTCACATTTGTTATGACCTATGGCGTAGTTTCCGGCTTGCGTATTTGTTGGTATTAGTTGCCTCAAAAGAGTCTAGAGTGGTCTTTAGATTGGACAGATCTTTCAAATATCTCTATGATTGTCATACGCGTTCTACAAGAATGACACGTTATGTACATCGAGAAACACTGAAACGGCAGGTTCCGCTAACTATGGTTTTCTTTTCCTGTTTTAAGGAAGTACTTTAAAAATGGCAGGCTCACAATATTCCTAAGAACCGTCAGTACGCTCTCCAATATATTCTAGTTGGATGGCATTTGATTTGAACCCCTTCTTCACTTCTGAGGTAGTGGGCCCGATTTTTCCCATTAGTTCTGCCACACCGCGACCAGATAAAAAAAGAAGTGCGTGAACATGCCAAACGAGGCACACAGATCAATCTAGGCATCTTGAATGACTGCCGTCCATAAGTCTGAAGGCATATGGACCATGACACCAAGAGCAGTGCATCATAAGGAATGAACGGAGATCTAGAACGGCAAAATTTCAACGCCGACACCCTTTTCTTAGTCCAATATTGTTGCGTGCATAGACGCAGTCGAGAGGCTGTATACAGGTAATAATAGGAGAGCCCTTGGCACTTAGCTATAACGGAGTCGCACGAAACAGTCTCTAGATCGCCGTCCTCTTCGTCAGCGTATTCGTCTTTCGTGGATGGCTGGAGCAATATCTGTGGATGGAGTAGAACATTGTCTTTGATGCCACAACGTGCGCACAGCGCACTGTCTCCATGGAAGCGTGAAGCGGCCGACATAGAGCATGCAGTTTCAAGGTAGAGCCCGTTATGCACGTGTAATGAAATGTACGAAATTTCCGAAAGCGGTGCACAATTAAATGCTGGAGCCCCAATGCGTTCTTGCTATGCAGAGTCAATGCAACAAAAGAGACACAAAATGTGCCCGCCCAGCACACGTAACTTCATTGAAAATGACACACAGGACCGCTTCTATGACAATAATCATTTAATGTACCGAGATTTTGGTGTATAAATAAAAGACCAATTACATACATGACACGAAAGGAAAAGGCAATTCCAGTGACGTGAAAGAGCGATTCTGCTTTGTTGAGCAACAAATAAGTTGTGTTAGCCACGAGGTGATTCGAGGAAATAGTAAATGTGCAATACAGAGGTACGATTTATAAATGTGACCACCAGTTTAATACAGTTAGGCAGACATTTGTAACACATTTTTCGTATATGTTAAAGGAGTGCAAAAAAACGCCCGTATATTCCGTAGTTTTTAGGATTCAACTTTAGTTCGAAGCAGGCGCGAGCAGCTGCGTATGTCCCACTGTGATAAAAGTCTAACGATGTGGCTCGTCGTCTTGGTGTAATGTGAGTAGTTGTTGGCAAACGCAATAATTTTCAGGCTTATTGCCTACAGTGCCTCAAGTACTAGCACCACGCACGTCACACTCACGTACCGAAGAGTCATTGTGTTTCTGGACGTGTTCATTGCGCAAAGCGAGAGACTAGCATCATTTGAATATACACGGGTGCCTGATGTGCCACATTGAAAACGCCAAATATAACAATCAATTAGTGTTTTCATCCTACAATCTACGCTTCCGATTGGTTGAGGTTTCTATGTCTATTTTTCGTGGCTTTTGTTGTCAGTTTCAATAACCTGTTGCGCATACCCACATCTTATAGGGGTCATGGTATCCTCGTGTATACCACATATGACTTTAGGAAAGAATTTTAAGACACAGGTGATAGACATGTGATCTGAGTGTTGTCACAAGGTGACAACTGTCTTTATCATACTTGAATGCTTCTCTTGCCAATTTCAGTTAATAATGTTGCAAAGAGAACAATGACTGCCTCCTTGCAATGACAGCTAGATGCACGGGTAAAAATGCTCAGAACTGCTATCCATCTTCTACAAAGTCCTGCGTCTTTGAAAACAGCAGTATTTTAAAGTAGGTCCAAGGTGGATGAAGAATTCTGGAATGATACGAGCGTAGTTCGAAAAAAAACGCAGTTCCTTCGCTATTTCCTGAGACAGCGCTGGACCCGAGATCCGAAGCTTAGTTGACATCTACGCAAATAAAAGCGGAATCAGCTGACACGTGAAGTTCATGGTACATGCAGACACGAGGCACACATTGAGGCGTCATTAGTACAGGTTTCATAACTTCTGAGGCCGCGACTGACTTACACGAAAACTGAAAGGTCATAGAAGTGTTTCAAACCTTATAGGGGGAAAAGCACCTAGCCGATTTCTCTGTCGGAAAAATCGGCATAATAAGAAAGTGAACCGCGTCTGAATAGAGACAGTTGAGCTTTTATTGTGCATTGTTTGATTGCAGGGCGATGAAATGAATCCTGTAGCGAAAATTACATTGTGACACAGCGAACAGCAAGCATATCGAAACTCGAAAATCAGCTTGCCAAGCGGATTGAGAAATTGCTTACGAAAATAACATACACAGTACTAACAACTGCCAAACCTTGAACATGAAGCTCTCAACTCAAATGCAAATCATGACGCACAAAACGAATGCACAACTATACAGCGGGGGAGCACGAGTCATCAAGTGCCATAATTTTTTCGGTCTGTGAGCAGCGTGCTCCTTTCACAATTGTGGCAGCCACAGTGAGCGAAGTGATTGTCCACCGAGCTTTCTGTAACTTCAGCGCACATTAACGCTTAAAGCACAAGAGGCAGGAACTATCCCATCCCGAAGTAAATGCGCGCAAGTGATCGCGCCCTGGAGAGCCGCGCGCACATCACCACGAGCGGGGCGACGACCTTTAACGCGTGCCTTCAGGCTACCTCTGTAATTTTTGAAACACATTGAAATCGCCGAGCTCTGAGTACCGCCAACAACAAATGCTGTATATAAGTCGCTCACCCTTGTTTGCAGGTAGATTGTACGTTCTGTTCTGAAGCTGAGTCTATTATCGCCGCGTATCGGCCACTAGATCAGGCGGAATCGCCGCAAGGCTGCAACTGGCCGAAGGAATGAAGTGTGAATTGCTCCCTACGTCGTCTGCTAGCCACGTCGTGTTTGCATTTAGGAGATAGTACGTTATGCACATTCTCAAGAGGTGGTTTGCTCAGATATGTTAGCGCGAGCTCAACTAATTGTATGCATGCCTGAACGACGTATACATATAAAAGCATTTTGTTCATTCAACAGTATCGTCGCAGTCTAGGTGCCGCATTTTTCTACAAGCACACCGTGAAATCGGCTTGACATTGTTCTGAACATGTGTACTGTTAGGTAGTTTGTGAATGCAAAGTTTTACCGACACTGTTACAAACAAAAGCAAGGCTCTAGGCCATCTCACTTGTACCTGGTAGTTAGGGGTTTATCTACGGCACTTATATAGTTTGTCGACTATGGTATTAGCTTTGGTTATGTTTATTTGGCTGTGGTACTACTACAGAGAAGCAATTCAGTCAAGTAAAGTGTAAATTTTCGGTATTTAAACTCCTCCTGAAATGGAGTTACAACGGAGTTTGAACTTGGGGGCGAAATTTACGCAGGAACACTTGTGTGCTTAGATTTAAAATCCTCCGAAGAAGCCGGACGTTTAGAATTAATTCAGTATATTGGAAAATGTGACCTCTGCTTACATTGTCTTCAGCGTTTGTGTGGCACTGTTATTGACTGATTGAAGGCAGCAGTAATTTTTTATCTGAAAAAAAAAACGGAGCTATTGTTCCCATGAAATAAGCAGACCTTTTTTATCACCGTCATGCGTGTTCGATAAAACCTTTCTGCGGAAGTCTTCAAGGCATTTGGTGGTGTTCATGGTGCAAGAATATGTGCGTACGTGGTAAACATCAATGTAGCGCAAAGGGCTGTCGCCGTGAAGTTTTCCTATAGTTGGACTCAACGACTGTGCCACACTTCATGGTGAACAGAATGAGAAAAAAAATGCACTTGTGTATTCAATCAATCAATCAATCAATCAATTTATTGTGAACAATGTGAACAATGTGTGAACAATTTGTGTGAACAATGCTATCGAACTCGTCACACTGACCTGAGAGTCTTTTACGATTTTTACTTATCTTTTATTAGAGTACATAGATGAGCAAGATATAAATAAGTAGTTCAGTCATGCAACAGAAGTGCGTAGTAGGCTGAACACAAGCGAAATTCATACAAAGATAAAAAAGCGTCATTTATTGAAAAAGCGTGGACAGTCATTGAAGGCGAGCATTCTTCTATATCCAGAATGCAGTTCACTCGCTAATGATAGTAACTCGCATAGGCTTCGGGCGCCGATTCAGCAAATAGGAGTGTAAATATTACCACTAAACTTTAGTCAACACATTCATTCACCGACAATTGGCTGAAACCACACTCAGCGATACACCACTGCATATAATTGTATACACGCGCCGCGGACCGCCTATCCACACTCCCGCGGGGACGGCGCTGCCACCTATAACTCGCTCTCGTCGCGAACAGTGCGTGGGGTATCGTGAGTTTGACTCATGCTGGTAAAATTTTTGACAGAATTTGTTCATGTCAGTAGATCAGGCATCAAGGAACACAAGGACCTTAGTTTTTGCTTGCTTCATTGCTGTTGTTTTTTGTTTGTTTTCCTTTTTCATGTTATGTTTTAGGCATCGTGGCTATTCTTGTCAAGAGGGGGCATACTTAAGCGTGTTTATTTTGTTTTCATTTTGTGCTCAGCTGTCTTCCGCAAGTATTGGTAACCACCCTCGGCACAGAACACTCCACCAAGTTTTAGAAGCTTCACCATTGTTTCAGCTGCTTATATTAACATTAGACGTAAACAGGAACTATCAAGTTTGCTCAAAAGAATAGGGAAGCACCAGTCATATTACTGAAAGCTTCCATGGTTGTGGCGTACGAAATGACGCGTTGTGACAGTGCTCACTATCACAGACGGTCGACGCTGTGTTAATCGTACAAGTGTGCAATACGTACTGGGTCAGTTTAAGTTCTTGTTTCCTGGCTAGACTTGCCTGAATAGAGACATTTGCCTTGAACACTCTGAATATTGCCTTCGTCAACGCCATCTCCGCGTGACATTTTTGAGTTAAGATGACCTGGCGCGTTTCGCACGAAAAATGTGTCATCACACGTCTCTCGAACACAAAAATCCGTTATGAACATTTAGTGATCAATACAGTATATGAAGCGTCAACGTATGGGGTCCACCTAGAAAACAAAAGGCACTGTTCTAGATAATTCACGCCAGCTATTAGCTGCATGACGCAAGCTGATTTCTTTGCCTTGTGACGACCAGAGGGACGACAAAAAATAAGAAGCTCTCCTATTTATGAAGAATGTAGCAGAGGGACTACAATTTGATTAAGTAATAGATAATGCCACAAATTTGTTGCCACATGCACTGCGCAAGAACATGATATTTTAAAGCTGTCGATTCATAACATAAGAATTTACATATTATAGATCATATGTGGTAACAGCCAGAGCATTTGGAAGGGTTGCTGCCAGGTTAGGAACGATTACTTCGGCAAAGTCACACAGTTAAACGCCATATACACTAAAAATAAATTGTAAATGGGTGCGAGGTTGGTGCCAGGGTGAGACCTGGTGAACCATAATGTGTGCAAAGACCATTAGTGCATATCAGAGGAGCAGTTACTGCTACAATGACCTTCTGTCTCGCGAGAAGTAGCTTGCGCAGCAGCCGGTACAGCAGTTGCGTAAAATTTCGGCCAAATGCCACGTACATTAGCATAAGTGCCACAGATCCACCATAAAGTTACCCACAACGACGAACATCTGTGTCAAAAGGTACGCCTGACACAACTAAACCGTTACTGTGCTGCGGGTTTCACCCTGACCTAGAGTTGTTTTTCAATAAAACGTAGAGCAAGTTCGCGCAACAATTCTCTGCATAGAAGCCACGTTTAGAATCACTTCTGAAAGGTTTCATAATATTTTATTTTTATCTCTACGCCCTCATTCCCAGACAAGGTTGCTTAGTCAAATTAAAAGGATATAACTGCTCAGTGTTGTTGAAAGCTCGCTCATCTCACTCCCAGCGTGTCGTTTACACATTCACCAAAGAAAGGCAGCACATGGTCGACTTTTCAGATTATGTACAATAAAAAAAAGAACATCGTCGATGAGTACCTGCAGTGCACGGCTATTTACCTTGCGATTGTTTAAAAATTGCGATTTTTTTATGCAAATTAACGTCAACCAAGTTCTTCCCTCAGTAATCAGTAATCATTTCAATTTTTTATCGTAGTGCGTGCATAAATATAATGTAGCTGATGTGTTCTTGCCATTTTCCCGTTTCTTGACTCCCATACTCATACCCCAATTTTTCTCTAAATATTATTTATATCCCAACATATAAATAGTTCTAGAAAGGTAGGAATTAAGTACAAATACACATTGGTAATTACGTGTATCTCTTTTTTCTTCTACATTTTTCGTAGGGAAAAGGTTAATGTAAATTTCCTTATTCCAAGAATCCTATTTGATATTAGACATATAAAAAGTGCTCTCTTTTTGTCTGCCTGGAGTTACAACTACTCTTCTCGTTGCGAAACTTAAATCCACAAATATAGAAAATCTGACAGATCGCAAGTACCATAGCAAACGATGTTATGCGAAACATGCGCATAGAAGATGACTGTGTTGTATTTTTTATTGAGCTAAAAGTTACCAAGTTTCGCTAAAGATATATACAAATCAACGCACAGATACGTTCAACAGCTGCATAGGTTTTATGTCCCCAGTTGTTTACGGTCGCGTAACGATGCCAACAGTAAAAAGGTTATCAGCAATACCAGAAGCGGTAAGCTGATATAAAGCACTGCTTCCCACGAGTATCGTCGCCTGGAACACTGCTACATAAATAAAGTTAGGCGGATAAAACCTGACTGCAATTGACGTTAATTTGACGTGACAACTGTATCGTAGGAGTAATAATGTTTTGTTTATAAATTAGGAAATTCAGCACAACTAATACTGGCGTTTCACAAACATTGGGTCTATTTGAAAGGTATTTTTGTGACCTCGCGTGGTTATGTACTAGAATTCTTGATTGCCACGCATATTACTATGGTTCAATTTCTTTTGGCAGAATGAAATTTATTATTTACATTCATCTGGTTAACGCTGCTAATGACAGGTTTTTATTGACAATTGAGCGTTTAAATTACCTCTGTGTGTTTTCGCCATTGCTTGGTAGATACTGAGTGGCAATCACCTGCGACACATACAAGCGCACAAGCGGCCCGCACCCGCCCCGGGTATGTGCCACTGTTTTTGGAAGGTGTTTGACGACGTACGCGATGGGATGGTGACATTACTCATGTGATGGCACCGACTTGTATTACTCAAACCATTTTCCCCTCCTCCACTAATTGTAACGTGATAGCTTGAAGGCCAGTTCATCTAGCGGCAAGTCTGCCTTGAGGCCACGAAGCCGTAGGCCGGCGGCTGGGCCGTCCGCAAAACAGCTATTCGAAGCGCACAGCAAGCTCCTCCGACATACACAGCTGCCCTTCCGAGTGCAGTTGTCGCCCGCCTCGAATCTATCAAGCCGCCGCCATGCACTCTGTAGCTCGTAATGACCGAACTGATGCTTCTAGTCGCTGTAAACTCATTTCCTTCAGCTTCGACAACACAGTATTCGAATGATTTGGTACCGTTTTTGATAGCCATACTCCAATAATTGATGTTTTTGGCCCAAGCAAGCTTCCCGAATTCTCGGAGGGCATACATTACACGTTTGTTTTTTGTTATTAACGCTAAATAGCTGGCGCCATTTGTCCGAACGCCTGCTTTGGAACGTCATTTCGAATTGCTGTGCCCTTTTTTAGATACCAGAAAGGCGAAAATGTTCTATTTACTGCTGGAACACAGTCTGAGAACAACAGCACGTACGACGTATTGTGAAACCAGCGGAGCAAGAAGCAAGCAGCTCGTAGTGTCCCGCGGCAGACGCAGACAATGCGGAGAGGCGAAAGCAGACGACGCGGCTCAGCCATGTCGCTCCGCTGTTGCTGATTGACTAAACCACTCTCAGGCAAACGGCAAACGGCACAAAAATAGGTTTTGAACCCATTCTTTGAATGGCTAAGAACGGCAGAGTTGCGCTAGTCAAACAGCCATGCACAGCTGCCCGAGAACGTCAAAACGTGATACATGCTTGCGCTAGAATGAACCACTAACTCTTTTCGACGAAATTCCGGCGTCACCGGTGGTGTTGGCGTCTTTGTATGTGAGTGAAAAGTCATCATCTTTTGCGTGACCGAAAAATTGGAGAACGATGCAAATAAAAGATTTAAACCGTCAAATATTATTTCGGAGCAGCGCGGGCCCGAACCAGACATGTTTACATCTAAGTAACGATCAAACCCGGGTGGTTTCCGTGACAAGCGGATGTTCCACCACACGGCTAAGACTACTTTTTTTTCTTAAATGCAATAAATCATCACCAGTAATGATGAACTGCGCACAACATTATTCAACAAAAGTCAGCAAACACACACAAGAGTCCCGAAGGGGAAGTCACTCCGGAACAGGGACAAAAGTCTCAACAACACTGCGAGCTTGAGCAGCTGCTTCTTGAAAAATGGAGATCTCGTCGAGCTTGGTGGCTCGGCTGTCTATCTATTATGTCAATTTATCATAGTTAAGAAAGTCCCCGCAACATAGACAGGTCATATAGCGTACTATCGATCAGGCTCTTTTACCCCTTCCCAACCCACCCCATGTGTATGTTCTCGCAAACACTTAGCAGAGTCACTATGCTTCATAAAATTCAGTTATAATTTAATGGTGAACTGAGGTCGAAAACCGTAAAGTTAAAGCAAGCTCGAGCGTACAATATCCTGCCACTTGAACCACTCAACTACCGAGTGGCAGAGCCCTTGACAATGACTGAACAGAACGTTCCAGTTAACTGCAGCTGGTACCTATCCAAACACCTACAACTATGAACAAAACACCAGTTAAGAAACTCCTAAGTCTGGCAACCTCAGTCGGCATCACTCAGACGTACATTATTATAACGCCTGCAACTACGAACAAAACACTTAAAAATGCCTAAATGCTGCGACCTCAGTCAGCATCACTCAGACGCACATACAAGCTTTGTTCAATGCGCCAATTAAAAAATGCCTAGCTTTACTGTACACCTAGTGAGAAAAACGGCAATTGTAGCAAAATAAATTCGAGCTCCACCCTGCAGCCTGGAAGAACCGCAAATAAGGTCCTCTATACACACCATGCTCCGATGCATTTGCAACCTAAGTGGGACCTTCATCTTTCCTCTATCGGACGTATGGTCAGTTCTCACGGTTACGGCGCACTTTTCGGCAGGCACGGCGTGCAAGACATATGCGCCGCACACTTGCAACGCAAGTCTTAAGCACCCCAAAACAAACAAAAACAAGCTTGCTGGTGTAGGATCCTCTGAAAGGGAGGAAGCTACCTCCTTGTGGATACTGTGAAAAGAACTTCCTCTGCTTGGAAATGCAGTGAGAGTATACTTTCATGCTTCACAAACACACGCGTTCTGTATAGATGCTTCACAATACAGCATGAATTATTGCAGTAATAAAGCTTGGTTATATCCAATGAAGTTTAAATATGCTACTATCATAATGGCTCCGTGGTTGAAAGCAGATACCCCATTACAAAAGGCACACACGCTTCTGCGCCTATTCCCTTAAAGCCATGTAGTGGGTGCATAGCTAATTCGAAAATGCATCATTCACTATGTGTTTGAAGTACGCACTAAAAACAGTAATCCGCTATCGCGTTGAACTCGTAGAGGTGAAGCTTCAGGGTCCCCTAATTTTCGGTTTTCTCCAGGTTGAGAGCGTGATCGTGAGACTATACCGACATGTAGGCTGCTAGATAGATAGATAGATAGATAGATAGATAGATAGATAGATAGATAGATAGATAGATAGATAGATAGATAGATAGATAGATAGATAGAATGCGCAGTTAGACTCAAAAGGTGCCCACAGTACGCTAACAAACGCTACAGTTTTACATTTTCAAAAATTTCCTTGCTTGCTTTTCCCGATCTTTCTGATAATAAGTTGATTACCGCAAATGCATTGTGTCGAAGTTATGCGTTTTTTCACGAGAGAATGTTGTTAACAGTACCTATAACAAAGAAATTGCTCACCTATATTTTTCTTTCTCACAGTTCTGGAAAAAAAATGTTGATGCGTGGAATTACAGATCCTCTCAACTTCTACGCGTCGACTGTGACGGATTTCACAACAATGACATCAGTAGCACCGGGGTGAATCTTACTAGATGCAGCTACAATTCCCTCAAATTCAAAATGTAAGATATGTGACTTGGAAGTGTTTTGATACGAAATGCAATAATGCTAACTATTTTAGGGAGCACGACGTGCCGCGTTCATGGATATTCGGCGAACGAAATTCAATCACACAGTATCACAAATGTAAGTATTGTTTTTGCGCAATGCATTCAACCTATACCTTAAACCTAGCTTGCAAATTGTATATATGTTTGCCGTGATCTCGATCTTGCGGATAAATATATTACCTTGCAGTATTTTCAAGACATGAAAATTCTTATTAGAAACGTTATTATTCTAACAATCAAGAGAACAAAATATTTTTCAAGACGGTCACAATTATGAGAAAAAATACTTTCTGAACGCCTTTTTTTTGTACATCAACGAGCACCAATCGTTAATCATTTGGACCTAGAATGCAAGCACAAAAACGCCTCAGTGAGTTTATATTTCCTGCCTCTACTGAGGCAAATATGCCTCTCGTTTTGACCCGATAAAGGCGTAGCTAATCTATTCACCAATATGGTGTTGTTATCGTTTATATCGCGGCATTTGCATATGGCGAAGTAAAATGGTTTTGTGCTTTTATGTAGCCTCGCATTGATTTCCAAATATTAGGTCAAGGTCTAAGGCATAATGCATGCTGGGAGCTATTTATACTCAAACGCGGTAGGAGCGGTACTCCGTACGCCGGCACCCTGCCATTGCCGTCACCTCCGTGCGAAGCTCCCAGCACCTGACAAGCACTCCGAGCAACAGGTGCGCGCTCCCAGCGAGTGCAGTTGCAGCAGGTGATGGTACGTGCGTCGCACGCTTACTTGTTTTAAGTCATTCCCACCACCTACACGGCAGACGTCCTCCCCACCTGTTTCACACCCTACTGCCTTCTTGAAAGCCGAGACACTTCCGTGCTACAGGATCACTCTGCGGCCACTTCCTGAACGGCAGCACAACAGGCATTGCAGCGTCAATGCCGGCTCGCCTAGAGTGCCTCCGCTACCATGGCCTCATCTGTAAATTTGCACAAGTCTGATGCGCGGCTACATCGATAGACTCGAGGTCCACCGACACAAAAAGCAAGTGCGCACACCCTACTCACACAACGTGTGAGGAGGTCACCGCACAAACCGGGAGATTACGGATGCAACGTGGCCCTTCATCGGATTCCGTCTCGCCTTCGTATCACACGAACGAGGTTGCACACGACCCCGCGGTTTCTCTGTCAACGTGTGCGGATCCCGTGGACTCAGGGCACCCACACTTATGGCATGAGTTGGTCTGAAGTTATCTTCACCGGCGTACAGCCAGTGGTAGCCACCTGTTTTGCACGACGCCATGTACTGGAAGGTGCACTAACCAGCCTAGGAAGCAACGCTCCCTCCTTTCGTATTGTGGAGTGGTACCATCTGGCCTGCCCAATATCACCTCCGTGGTGTGACCTCGCCGTCCTGCTGTGACTGCTATGGGAGATAGCCTTGACAAAACTTGCGGTCCCAGCCCGCCCCTGTTCAGGCATCGCGATGCGCTCGCGCGCTCTACAAGGGCCTGGGTCTTTCACTTGTCACAGTGAGAGACATTTACTAATTCATTATTGCCTCATGCTTCACCCTCTTTCATTTCAAGAAATTCTTCCACAAAAGCAGGCACATGGTACTTCGCGCTCAATTTTAAAAGGATCTTCTCTCATCACTTGTATTCGCACCCAAACAACTGCAATCTTTTCTTGTTTTCTTGCTGTAGACATGTCCCCGCAAGAGTTCCACGCTTAACACTTCGAGATATAGTGGAAACTCACTATACCTCGAAGTTTGTAGGCTGTATAGTATGCAACGCCGGCGAACGAGAACAAAAACTGGAACAATATTTGGGCTGGACGCGATGACGCTTGGATCTCCAGCGCGCCTTGCCGCGTAACACAGACCAGTCATAGCCGGCCTAAGTGCAGTTAGGTTGTTTTTCTCATAACCTCCGCGTTTTCTGTGGAAGTGTGGCAATGGAAGTCAGCGCGACAAAACAACCCATCGCTTATCTTTGAAATGACTGACAACCGAAGAGTCCATGATCGAAAGGGCATTAGTTACAGGAAAGTGGTGCGTACAATTTTGAACGTGTGACGGGTGCACTTTAATATACTGCACTTCTGTGTACTAAGTTGTGCCTAGTTCGAAATCCGGTACGGCCGAGTAAGTCTTCCTTTCTCTCTTTCTTTCTTTCTTTCTTTATTTGTTTCTTTCTGTGCCAGTAGAGAAAATGGAGCGAAGGCAAAAGGCTGAAAGCCTGACAAAGGGCCGTTGCTCCAAATACAGTGACGCAGACAGATTGACATAAGAATTATGCAGGATACAGAACAGATACAAAAATATAGAAAAATACATAAGGCACATGTGCAAGTACTGTAACACATACAACAGTAATAAAGTGTTATTTATAGTAAACAGAAATATACATAACCATCTTAATGTTTTAAATACCAATAGATATAAGTTGCGATTTCACATCGCTATTGCAAGAAATTTAGAAAAATAACATTATACACAGGGAAGCACAGGAAAAGAACACACGCATAAAAAGCATCAGATACAACTTAGGCAAAGAGGACACATAAAACGATAGTCATGAAAATTCAATGTTGTTCTCGATCAGTACCATCCTGATCGTATGCTTCAAAACAGTACAATTTATATCTAGGAGGCTGTCGATTTTGTTTAAAAACGTGGGTATCTGAAAAGATGAGTGTTGTCATCCGTAGATTGTTCGAGTCTTCGAAGTTCTTCTAGCGTAAGTACAAAAATCGTACAGAGAACCACGAGAATCCAGTGAATGATAGAGTCTATTGCGTTTTAAGTAGAGTGCTTCGCCAGTAACTACCGTGCAGAACATGGAGGAACCGAACGCTGTGGAAACTGAACCTGTCAGAAAAATTCAGTTTCGCCGTAATTGCGAAGCATTGAATACCATGGCAACAAATTGAATTGTTATATGAAGTGAGGCTAGGAGCTTCAGAAGTATTATTGTAGAAAACATGCGCTTGCTAGTAGCCTAGGTTCATTCGGCGTGGCCGCTGTGGACGACCACAATAAAGTGCGACCGGAACGACTGCGTTGATCAGAAGCCCCCCAACGAGCAGCAAGTGATGGCACGTTATTTGTCGCTTCTGGGGACAGCTTTAAATATGTAGGGCACACGTGTATTGTGAGGCCCTCGCGCGGGCATGCATGGATTGACAGAAATACAAGAAACACATGAGCAATCAAAGACGTGCCTAATGAAGTGCATAAAAAAAGAAATATAATAATTGATAGAAACACAGGTGAATATAAATGACCACTTCACTCGATGACCGCGACCACCGCCTTGTAGTCACTTGAGTAGTTTGGCAATGGCACGTACTACACTCTTGACACCACACCCTTTCCAAAGAAAAAATTAAACAGGTGTTGTTGCATGTGGTTGGCTG
This sequence comes from Rhipicephalus annulatus, assembly GCA_013436015.1. NCBI lineage: Eukaryota > Metazoa > Arthropoda > Arachnida > Ixodida > Ixodidae > Rhipicephalus > Rhipicephalus annulatus. The sequence goes on along the minus strand of WOVY01000340.1, from coordinate 572,345 downwards.
TGAAATGTCGGAAAAAAGGTTAAGTGCAACTTCAGCATCAAGAAATGCTTCAAACAACTCGTTCTCACACCGAAGTACATTCACATTGAAGTCCCCAGAGACAATCACCGGCGAATCCGCTTTGCACACCGAAGAGAAGTTGTGCCACAAGAATTTAATGACGTCAATTTGCGAGGTTCTTGGCGATATGTAGACTACTGTGACGGCGAAGCCATGCAATGTTTTCACAGCACACGCATCTCAGCCACTCATATGCGGCAGCGAGTTGAGTGGCTAGGGAGGGCTGTGCGGTAAAAGCGTGATCTCGTCCAGGCCTTCGTAAACGACCATTCCAGCAGCTGGGAATTTCTATCCTGGTAATTATACAACAGTGTCTATTCACGTCTCTGTGAAGCATAGCAAAGAAACATCGTGGATAACGTGATCTTGCGAAATATCCACAGCGTGCGCGGACAACAAGCGTACGTTGATGTTGCTAATTGCTATCTGTGGTGTGACTGGAGTATGACGAAGTACTTGGCGGTGATTGTACTACGTTCATGACTTCTTAACAGGCAAAATTTGTCCGAAAACGCGAGATCCGGGATTCTACCTACAATGATAAAAGGGTGAAGTCCTGTTCTGCGTTTGTCAAGAACAGTCCGTTCAGGGTGATGGCCCGACTCAAAGCAACGTAAACGAGTTTCTGGGGATGGCGCTTGTGATATTCGTACATCACCTGGCTGTATGTTCCGTCTTGGGATTTGTGTATGTTCACAGAACTCGCTTGAATTACAAGGATTGCTTGCGACGCCAAGAAACACCCGTGTTTTTTGTCCAAAGTGATAGTGGTGGTGCGCAGTTCAATAAGAACAGAATCGGCCGGCACAACAAGGCTAGCGACTTATGGACCTAATTTACGGACCTAGTGCAAGCAATGTTGCCTGTTACTATAGGGTGAAGGTGGAGCCAAAAACGTTTGGGGTCAACCATTTCATTTAACTGCACGTGCTTGAGTTGATCCACCACTCCAAGCCGTCGGACACGTCAATGTGGAAGGTAAGCATGAACGGCTTTCCTAAACATAGCACAAGTTTGAGCGAATCTAACCGACGCTTTGCACTCTCACAGTCAGCATCACTGGGGCAGCCCATAATGGTGTCGTCTGCAATCGCCTCGTAAATAGCATGCACATCTGAAACAGCATCCTGCGTGTTGTACGCCGCGGCTTCTTTGTTCGAATAGAATAGTCTGACGCCATGAGGACAGTGGAGCTTCATGCCATTTTTAAAGACAAAGCGGGCTTGGAGCATATCGGCTTTTCCCTTTTCGAGTGCAGGACCATCACCGATATTTGATAAGGTGGTGGAAAATTGGCGTTGCTCTGGCGAACGTCTTGCGCAAGTGGAAGTAAGAGAGGTGATGCCAAGTGGCGTGGGCGTTAAAGATGTTGTCGCGTGTTTTTCTGCGTTTGTACACATCGTTGGCGTGAATGGGGGCAACTGACGCAAGTCAACGCACTTAATAAAGTCCAAGCTGCCGAAAGGGTCATTGTAGTTGGCAGTGATCTGTCCCAAGCGGTAATCGACACGCTCAGAAGTCTCACTGCTCATCATGCTGCGTTAACCAAAATTACGCACTTGACGTTTGTGAACGCTGCACGGAAGGAGTTGAGGTATCCGTCGCGCAAGCCCCCTTCGGTGCGCGTACTGAGCTTGAAGGCAGCGTGCACAGTGAGCCCACTGATCGCAACCACTGCCTTGTCTGTTGTGGTGCATGAGACATACGCAATGTGCGTGCGCATGGAAGCGGTGGTGTATCGGTTGTAGGCGTCCAAATAGGCCGCCGAATGAAGGTCCTCCAAACCAGCCACACCAGTCTGGAAATTTCTCAGCGGGCCAAAAGTTGGTGTAGTTAAGCAGTGGATGACTTCGCGAACAACTTCAAACTACTCCTTGTTGGTGAGCCACATTATTTATTTATAGGCATCACTGGTCATGACGTCCTTGCGCGTGCAGACGCCGGAGCAACAACGTTTTCGCGCTGCTAAGATGGCATTGGGGGCCCCTGGCAAATCCTCGTCGTCGTTCTGGTCATCCAAACAAGAATGCCGTGGGTCAACTTCGGTGTGCACTTCGGTATCATGAGCATCGTCTGTACACAACTGCAGGCATATGTCACGCAGCTGGTGCATCTCGAACTCACTGTCGTATTCAGCTCTCTTTATAACCAAAGCATCCACGTTTTAAGCGTACATATGCTCAAAAGGATTGTTATTAAGAATGTCCACTTCCCAGCGGAAAGGAAAGAACAGTGCAACCCCTTTTCGCTTACAGTTTAGTGAGTCGCCGATGGTGTAGCCGCGATACGAATGATGGCTGGATCAAGCGGTTTTCGGTAGGTGTGGACGTTGTAGAGCGCGGCCAAGCACACGTATCCCACGTTTTCAAATGGTCGGTGTACCTTTGCAACACCCCAAATTTTCACACACGTGTTGATACCACGTCAAATCCGGATGATTCCATCTGCGCGTGCGTTTTGCAAACGCGCGGGCGCTATTCCGGGAGGTACGTAGCAATGTACAAGATTCGTCTATTTCACTCGGACATATGCTGTCGGAGCAGTACCCAAGCAGCTTCCTGAGCACTCATCTCAACAGCCTTCAGCATGTTAACGCCAAGAAGACGAAGCGCGTGGCCATAAGGTATGTTTAGAGTATGTGCCGAAATGTCCGACCCTGCTTTGTGCAGGTTTAAGACTCCGCGATTTGTCATGGTTAAGTTATCTACGACATACGTGGCACATCACTACGCGTTCAGGGTCATCTGTAGATCCATGTTCGAGTCTAGCATCGAGGCGATCTACGGGTTGAATGCGTCGATATGCTTTTGCTGCACTGTTTGCTGGAGAAACAAGTTCGGACGCTAAATGGCAGCACGGAGTATGGAGACATACACTTCATGGGACGTGACTGCATAGCGGTGAAGAAATTGACTAATAACTGTCGTAGTCGGGGCTGTCTAGAGCGGCGCGCATCTGCAAAAAGCGTTTTTTGTGTCACGCGCCGCGCAGCTTCGGCATCGTCTTATGTGGGCGGATATGGAAGCAGCACCATGAAGTTTTCAATGAGCCAAAAGGATCACCGAAACGGCAACGAGCGTTTCCACGCTTGTAGCAAGTGTGCGTATGTTGGTTCACCTGAGTAGGACGGCGAGGCAACAAAGTGGTGTCCCGGGAAACAAGATGCGTAGCGAGGCGCATTTTTTCGGGCATTTAAGGCAGTTTTGTCAGGTGTGTTCTCCAGCCAAAGCTAGATGTAAGTATCCGTACGGTCGCAGTGCTGAAATTCAATATGCTAGAAGTAGTCCAAGACGCGGTGTGGTTTGAAAGGTGAGTGAGTGCGACTACACAAGACGTGTAAGATTACGAACACGAGCTTGTGAAAGTAAAGGGCGCACACTATGGGGTCACTGTTGACGAGCTGATCACGTTATGGTATGTAGGGTATGAAGAACTTTAATAAGGTCCTAGGGATTAGTACAGGACTAATGCTGGCTGCTTTCACGTCGGGACAGAGAGGCCAAGCCGCTTTGCCGCACCAGGGGCCCTCTGGACAGCTCTGAGTTGGTTCACCAGCACGTAACTGTGCAGCATTCGCTGTCATCACTGTTCACCGTGGGAAGCCACAGCAGCCATTGATGAGAAGCACCAAAGCTTGTGTTCAAAACGGAGCAAGCCCCCTCATTCACTACAATAGATTTAAACCCCGCAGTTCGGATTATTTTATTCATGATGACTGGGTTTGGGTACGTCCGCATCTGCAGAAGTCTTAATGTAAGCGCCTGTGGCATGTTAGAATGTCGCAAGGGGAATTCGCTGTGCTCTAAGCAATGATGCTTGGTTATAGCATTGTACGGTAACAGCTGGTAGAGTGGTGTGATTTCTGGCACATGCACGTCAAATCCAAGATCTTGATGACGCAACCACTCAAGCAGAGTGAGTACTTGCGGTCAATGCATCTCTGACGTCGACAGGGTGAGAAACGTAGTCGGGTTGCCAAGCTTGCGTATCATAGCGAAGACGTTTTTCTTTCCCTGCTGCCAATAATGGTAAGTGTTGGGAATGCTTTTCATAAATGCCCTGTTTTGGCGAAGGGAATACAGTATGAAGTGTTCGTCCTAAAGCATTTGGCACATGATTTTGTCGGTGTCATCATTGACACGAAACGTTACGGCCAGGCTGCGACTGACTCAAAATCAGAGCACCTTCATTGCCATGAACAAAATGTTTTGAAGTGAAACACTGCGACTATCTTTGCGGCGTATCTCACAGGTAGCATTCGTAAAGGGCGTGGGATGAGCTTCTGATTTAACGCACCACGACTCCCTAGGTATATTTGAGAGAAGGATAGTTCTTCCTCTCTTTCATCATGTAGTATGCTCAGAGGTTGTTTGTGTTCACTGAGACCTACGACTAGGTAGCGCTCTCCATCCCATAGCACAGACTGTTGAAAACAACGTACAAAGCCCTCTTGATGCATGTATGGCACATATGCATCAACAGGGTTTTGTACGTCGAGACACGGGCACAAACTTTTGACGAAGTCCTTAGGCAGTTGGAATGGATTGTCGTCGGGAAGAGCATTCAAAGAGGAAGCATCAAGGTTGATTCCGAAGTACCTATACGAGGTACTACGACACACTACATTCAGCTAGGCTGTTAACTCGGATTTTTCGCACCACAAGAGGTACGTCGTCTTGTTTAGAAGCTTACGCCTAATCCTAACATTGATAGCAAGTTCTTCGTGTGCATTTCGAGGCAATGATTTCACCACTGTGTTCACTTCGACGGGAAGGCTAATGACGGGGCACACAATGCAATACTGTCCTCCGCCATACATAAGGCGTCGAATTTGCATAAATGGTTGATGGGGAAAAATCAAACGTTCACTCAACAAGTTCAGTGGAGGAAACCCAGCGGGAATGGTAGGGTAAACGTAACTCTCACTTCGAGAGAGGGCTGGTATTCTAATAATTTGCACTACGCTGCGGTATGATGATTACAACAAGAAAGAGTGCACATCTTCGTTCGGAAACTTGGTAGCAAGCTAGGGAACATAGATAACGCGGATGGGCGAGAGGTATACGCTTCAAACCATAGACGATCACGAACATAACACGCTTATTCGAATGAGTCTTTGAGGGACTGTTTTTGAAAAGTTTGGTAGCCACTGCCTTAGGGCAGGAAATGGTCACTTGTGGCAAGCGCCATCGTCGCCTTGAATCAGTTTCATGTTGTGGCACTCATTCATTGCCGCGCCAAGCTGGACGCGCGGCCGTTTTTTGCACCTGAACTGCAGCGTGTAGCCGGTGTTTTTGGTTCGCCTCGGCCTCACGTTGCCACACTTCACTACGGGCACGATGCGCAGCCGCTTCGTTCTCACGCACTGCAAGGTCTTGTCGCCGTTGTTGCTTCTCTTCGACTTCGTGAACCCGCAGGGCCATGTCTTGGCGTCTTCGGAGTTCAGCTTTAGCGTTTCTGGAGCGCGCCGGAGCGCTTTGTTCCTGCGTCCGGGCATGTATGCGTCCCGCCTTGCTTCAGCGTGACTAGATCTCGTTGGAGCTGTTCCGCCGCTATTCAGACAACACGCGGGGGCATAATAGCGCGAAGCTATCATAAGAGGGGTGGAGTGGTTTTAAAAGAAAAGAAGAGAAAAGTGAGCTCTGTAACTGTGTTTCAGGGGGAGGACACCTCAACAGTAGCTCAGGAGAGATGGGAGAATAGAAGGCAATAAAAAGATAGGATTAAAAGGCAGGGAGATAGAGAGGAAGAAGAGAGTACGTGATGGGCGCGGTGCCAGGCTGTAGAAACATCGGTCCACCGGCAACAACCACCGAGGTTAGTAAGAGCGGAAAAGGCAGGCAGGGAGAGCACAGACGACCTTCACGAAGATTCCCTGTGCCGCGGCGGCGACAAAGACATGGTGGCGCCGCCATAAAAGCTTATTTATCAGCAGAATGTACTGCAGTGACTTTTCGTGTGTTTGTACAACATCCTGTGCGGCGGTTTTGCCCACACCTCTGCTATTCGTTTAGCACTTGGCTGGTTGTCTTAATTACAACGGCACAAAAGCGATATGTTAGTAAGCTCCTTGGGGTTTCATTCTGATGAAAAGAGCAATTAAGGTGGCAGGTTGACGTGTTGTTGCACATGGAGAAAACAATTTTAACTCCGACGAAAAAGTAAGCAAAACCGCGTAAAACTGGCGTTTCAGAACCGACTTGGTTCCTTCCCCCGGGAAGACTGCGGCATTGTAGCAGCGGCAATTTAAGGCACTCGCGGGGCAGTTAATGACCTTTCCTCCTCCCATCTCACCCTTCTCTCCGTGTGCATACAGCGAGGAAATTATAACGAGAGAACAGTTGATGTATTGGGTCGTTCGTTGTATATTACACGATTAGAGTAGTAGCCTTCTCTCTTTGTTAGTGTCAATTTCAAGGATGGTCGTTGCATCAACATTTATCCGGTGGTCAAACCTCTCAAAATGCTCGGCAATGGCACTGCACTCTTTTCTCAGCTTCCGGACGTCGTTGGCGTGTTTGAGTCGGCCCGTTAGGTTTTGTGTATTGCCGATATACGAAGGAGGGCACTCAGTGCACGGGGTTTTGTAAACGATACCAGTGGTCCTCTCCATTGTTGGCAGGTCCATCAAGCGGGGAGAGGAGGCGGCCCAGAGTAGATGAAGGCACGTGTGCGATGCCCACGCCTTTTTTTTTTTATTCAGCCGGTAGGGAACAGGCGCAGCGCCGTGTTCCCTACCGTGCTGCAGAAATTAGGCACCTTTTTATAACCACCACCAAAGCCTTTTTCGAAGACCCGGGCGAGCATTTCGCTGGCTTCTTGAAGACGCCGCTGCAACGTAGCCACAGTCCACCCTGAGTGAGGAACCAAGTTGGTTCGGAAACGTCGGGTGTACATATTTTCACGTACATCTTCGTTAGAGTTGACATTTTTTCCCAGTTTACGGACTAAAACAGACATCTGTCGACTGTTTATATTCTTGCACCCAACGCGTATAGATAAACACGGCCGGAAACTGAGCACGCACGTCAAACGCGAAAACTAAATAGCAACCGCAGGCATTATTAATGCACCAGACATTTTGTCTCACGCTACATTCGGTGATATTTCACAGCGAGCACAATGTGGTAAATGCAGAAAAGATGCCGCAGGCTTGAGAAGGCGTAGATAAAGGCATATCCAACTGCAGTGTTGCACGCATTCTCGCGCATGAAGATGCGTTGAAAAGGTAGCGCTCGCCAGGTAGCACTATCCGTTGAACAGGCAGCACTCGACCCCTAACGTGCTGTGTGAACAAATAGATATATATCGCAAGATCACGCGAGAGTGCCAAGCAGATCGAAACGTGCCCCGCATTTCTCACGCAAAAATGACGTACGAAAAGTACTCCAAAGTACAGATGGATGCGAATAAGCATCTCAGTTGTTACTTCGCTGTGTCTGAAAAGCGCGCCCTTTTCACAAATAGAAGCTGTGGTACGAGTGCAGGGACCACTGTGCGCCCTGTAAATAGAACACAATTGTTCCCGTGAAAGCCCGAAGCGTACGAGTGCCCCCCCCCCCCTTGCGAGATAACCGAGCGCATGCGAGATCATCGCATGTCCGCGGGGCAGAGTAGGCGTGCGAGATGAGAGCATGCACCCCCGCGTTAAAGCCGCGTCGTGACCATCTGATGACGTGCGCTCATTTCCCCATCTTGCAGGTAGTGCTGAAAACACGGTAGTAGTTCCCCCGAGATGCCCAACGTCAGCGGAAAGTGGTAGATTTAAGTATCTTGCTGTTTGAGCGCTTAAGGACGTGCTTCTCCATCGCTCAGTGGTTAACGCCACGCATTCGCGACTCGAAGGTTCCACGTTTGATTCCGCGCGCCAGTGTCTTTTTGAGAATTTTTTTTCGTTCTTGCGTTCTCATATATATAGATACGTATACATATACGGTGCATGACATCGACGCCGTCGGCGGTGGCAAAATACAGCCGAGAGTGTCCATATATCTGCTATCAAAATAATCACAATACGTACATCCATAGCCAGAGGCAGAGACACTACCTGACAATGACGGACGTGGCCGTGCCGATCTCGCCAATTTATTCTAGCAGCTCAAACAGAGCGGCAGCCGGTGGACTCGTTCTGTCTAGCACGCACCTTGAGTTCCGAGAACGAGCAGCGCGGCTGTCGCAACGCTGTGGTTGAAAAATGATCATGATAATTAGCATAAAGGCGTTAAACATTACTCCGTACTGTCCGTTTGTTGTCGGTCTACCGGAGTGGGCTGCGCCCGGGCTTTAAGAAACAACCAACCAACCAATCTTCGTAGAAATGAAGCCGTAATGAGTAACTATGCGCGCGTATAAGCAAGAATGGTCGCGACGCGAGACAAAAGGGTCCATGAACAGTCTGGGTCACCAACGTAGATGGGCTATCGGGAACCAGTGGGTATCTGGTGGGTGGCTCTTGGAATGGCGCAGCGGGCGAGAGTAATGGTGCTGGCAAACTGTTTAAAAAAGTTGTTGGTGTCGAGGAAATGGGTGTTGTAGCTGGAAGAAATAAATTCGGTAGGTAAGGCAGAAGTGGATCGGAGCGTTGGGTGACGTCGTTCCTGGTGTGAGGATGAAGAAGAGTGCGGTGAAGGGCCTTCAGTATTCCCCTTAAATGCTTGCTAGTTCGCATACTCTGTGAAGAGCTCGGCAAGAGGCATTATATGAAACCCTGCAAGCGTGGAGTCAGGAGGAGGCTCAGTAGGCGTGCCTTTGCTTGGGGAAGCATCTTCGGTTGTCAGCGCCCGTGGACTCGTGCTCAGTCGGTATAGCTGATGGCTGCCCCTACGACAGGCGTGTCATGTGTGGTCTGCTGTGCCGTAGACGGACCAGGCACGTCGTCCTCAGGAGCATCAGTTAGAGTCACAGCGTCTCGGAAGTTTCGCCGCAAATAAATATAAATAAGTAGAGATACTGCGCGCGTGAGGCTGGTCACTGATGGCAAAATGCAAAGAGCTGTGAGGCGAATGTCGACACAGAGTCAGCACTTTCACGCATCATTCATGGGGGATGGGGGACAAAGCAGAGTGGTGGCGGCTGCCTGCGACCGTACCGCCAGGCGCGAGGACTCGTTCTGTATGGCACGTGCCTCAAGCTCCAAGCACAACATCGCGAGAGGCGCAGCGCTGCGACTCAGAAGTGATCATGATGATGATTGATGAGAGTGAAGGTGCTACACATCTCAAGCGCAGTAAATTTTGTACCCAAAATACTTTCTTTCATTGATTGATGCACACAATTTCAGAAAGAGTAGAAACTGAATTGTACGTATTCTAAAAATAATTTGAAAGAACCTTTGGCAGTCTCGGTCATGTCCACATTTAGGCTGACCAGTGATACAAAAACTGAAACTTTCAAAGCCACGCCAGTGAAAATAGTGATACAAACATTGCTAAATCAGAATAAAGGTGGCATGGTGTGTGCAGAACAGCCATGGCAGAGTTCGCACTCCGTTTCACGGAGCACGAGCGACGCATCCACGCCAGTTAACGGAGCCCTCGGTCAGCATGAGTATGTTATACATCAAAATTACATTATTTACACTAAAGATAACCCCTTGTAGATGCGAAGAAGACGCTTACGCTTGCACTGGCTGCAGCGCTGATGCCGGCGCTCATCGCGGCCTTATGAGCAGTGGAATCTGAGGATGCGCAATGCACGTGGGTATCGAGAGGCGTTTTCTACTAGAACATGCCAGTCGCTGCTACTGATCATTGAGAGACTGAAGATTCCGATTGAACACAAAAACCCACAGTCCGCATTTAGTTAACGCAAAGCTGCGATTTTTTATCGTTCAACAACGTATATGAGAAATCTCCTACTGGCTCTACTTTAGGGCTGCAGATGTGGTACCTATATATACGGGATCGTCAGGGAACGGTTGTGCGGCACAAGAAGTCGTCTTTTTCAATCGAGAAACTTGCTTGCAGATGATCCCTGCGCCAGCGTTGTGTGGCGAAAAAAAAGGGGGGGGGGCGGAGGTTAAGCGCAATGAAAATGTAAACACCGTGGGCTATGCGTCCAACCAGCCATGATGTTTCTGTATGTTTCACAGTTTGCAAATAAAGAATTGAATTGAATTGAAAGTGAGAGGGCAGCGAGCCTAGCCTAGCGGAGGCTGCCTGCATTGCATGGTGAAAGAGTGGGAAAGCGTAGAAGATGAGAGAATGAAAACGCACATGCGCCATAAGAATGTTCACGCCACACACCGGATGGAGCTCGAAGCATGAGAGGCTTCGCAGAGAATATGGTCGTTGTGTACTGAAGAGAAACACTGACTTAGCCGACCAAACTCGGAACTCTGGATGAACAGTCGGCACGCTGTCTCAGCTCGCGATATCGCTGCCGCCGCTGGGTCTCGCGGGATAGGTGTGCCCACAGCGCACATTACTTTGTCTTTACTCGCAAGGCTTCCCCTGTATTTCTTTCCAAACACCTCCTGTCACACCACATAAGCGAGCGAAGTACAGGGTGGAGGTGGTTGTCGTATGTCTAGTTTAGACCAAAAGTGGCTGGTGTGGTAGCCACTATGGACAGGTTACAGTCAGGTTTATTTATTTATGGTCACCCATTTCAATTTTCACTTTATTTCTTTTTGTTCTAGTGACTTACAGCTCAAAATTGCCCCTGACGCAATTGAATGAAGTCACAGATAAGGCTGATATTCGGCGGCGAGGAAAAGGCCCATTATAGTAAAGTTTCTATCTTTTAAAGAAAAAGAACGTGTGCTGAGGTCTTCTGGCCAGCTGAAGGAAACCAACTTTGGACTCAGTGAAGACTATTCACCTAAAGTCAGGCTAGAGAGGCAAAAATTGATACAACATGCCAAAGGAAAAGGTGGTGTTTTAAGCTTCGTTTCAATATGTTATTCATGGATGACCAAATATTCCTGTATAACAGTGCTGAAGATAGAGTTGTGCCTAGTAGTAGATATTAATCACCTAGAAATACCGTTTTACTGACAAAAGAATTGAGAAAAACGAACTAATGCGCATCGTAGTTAACTGTCGCAGTTTCAAAAACAAAAGAACAAAATTTCTTTCGTGATTAGATATGACCAAACCGCACAGAGTTTTTGGTACGGAACCTTGGCTCGATACCATCATCGCAGATCTTGAATTATTTCCGTCGACCTATGCAGTATACCGAAGGGACCACACGGCACACGGTGGTGGTGTATTCCTAATGATCCATAACAGTATCAGTAGCGTTCGTATTCATGGTGTTAGTGACTTGTGTGAATCTGTGTGATGTAAGGTTATGCTGAGTGGTGGCTCAACTGTGGCTGTTGGCTTCTTCTGCAGGCCCCCTAGTAATACAGCACCCCAGTCTTAATTTACTTCAAGCAATACTTTCCCAAGCCTAAATACAACATACATAATGGTTGCGGGTGATTTTAACCTACCCGATGTTGCATGGTCCTCATTCAAACCGATAGTTAACAGTGAGTCACTGCTACATAGAAGTATTCAAGAAATCGTGAATGCCCATCAGTTACATCAGCTTGTGACTGCCCCCACGAGGGTGTGCAATACTAGTGCAAACGTATTAGACCTGTTTTATCGCAATTATCAACCGCTTGCTTCCTCTGTTGTTACAGTACCAGAAGTTAGTCATCACGACGTTGTCCTTGTTAAAATGTGCTTAGCTGTAGCTCGACAACAAGCCTCGGAGCCCAGAAAGGTGTTTTTATATGAAAAAAGGAGACTATGCTTCTATTTAAACAAAACTAGATGTTTATTTACCTGAGCTTCAAGAACTATGCTGGTGTTCTGACGTGAATGGCTTGTGGAATGAGCTAAAAACAAAACTGTTATCTCTAACTCATACTTTTGTGGCATCGTGAGTCATAACACGTGAATTCGTGAATTCGGTCTCATGATTTTCATGTTTGGATGTGTCGTTTAACTCATCTATACGCGTCACGTGATACCAAATTTAGTATATATGGAGCTAACGAAATGGCCACGAGCACATTATGAGCGTGATATGTTGTCATTTTCTTACATGACATGCGTGTCAGGGTATCATGTTTGCACCAGTCATGTACTTCGCCATTTTTTTATGTCACGTAGCAATAAGTTTAGTATATGTGGAACTAGCAAAACGGCCGCAAGCACTACATGAAGGGCCCAATATAGTCCAGTGTTGCGTTGACGCACGCACACGCTGGGAACAGCGACGCTACGTTAGCAAAACGGGAGCAGTCTATAATCCGACGCCAGGCGCGACCAGCGCCGCCGGCGTATGTCGGCGTGGCCCCATGGCAACCAGTGCGGAATGCGGCATGCTGCATTTTTCGCCGATGCGTTACCCAGACAGCACTGGGTCTGCCTTTTTTTTTCGTGACAAAGGGACGCTGAACGCCCTGAAACGCGCATGCGTCAAAGCAACGCAGCGCTGCGCGCACCTGGATTATACGGTAGAACCGGTGCCTGGCGTGGCAACGCTGCCGTGACGCGACGGAATGAATGACGGTGAGCACGCGCACCGCGTCACGTCGAACTGTATAAGCGCCTCGACTGTGACATGTAGTCATGGTTCTGACATGACACGAATGTCGTGATTATCATGTTTGAATGTGTCATTTACCTGTGTCGTCTTTTCGCGTTGCGTAATACCGAGTTTGGTACATGTCACAATAAACCAAAGCTAGTGAAACGGCCACGAACTCATCATTAGGGTAGCATGTAGTCCTGTTGTTACATCACACGCATCTCATGTTTATCACGTCTGCACTAGTATCATAGCCTCATCTTCTAATGACGTCTCGTAATAGGAATATGGTATAAGGGAAGCTAGCGAAACGGCCGCCAGGGCATGATGAGCGTGGCATGTAATCATGCTGTTGCATGACACGCATCTTATGATTATCATGTTTGCACCAGTTACATACCTTCGTCATTCATTCAGGTACTGTAATACCAAATTTGGTATGTGTGACGCCAGCGAAATGGCCACAAGGTTATCATGAGCGTGGCATGTAGTCATGTTGTTGCATGACACGCATGTCTTGATTTTCATGTTAAGGGTCGTTGGCATGTGCTAGCCATGCAATCATGTCATACCATACCAGTTTTCCAACATGCCATGCGAACATAACCGCAAGAACTGCATGATCATGAAATGAAAATCACGACATTCGTGACATACCTGTCATGATTATCATAATATGACTAGTCATATATGTTCTTCATACAGTCATGTTATACCATACCAAGTTTGGTATCAATACTATACTCAAGCGAAACGGCAAGGAAAGCTAAAAGGCGTAAGCGCCTACATATATATATATATATATATATATATATATATATATATATATATATATATATATATATATATATAAGGGAAAGAAGTGTATACCTAAGGGCTCGTGTTTCCGTGTTTTTAACACAATATTAATGAGATATAACAGACACTAATGCCAAAGAATGTACAGGGGAAGTTATTAAAAACAATGGAATGTAAATAAGAAGAAAGAAAAGTAGATGAAAAAATTACCAACTGCTCACAGTTGGTAATTTTTTCATCCACTTTTCTTTCTTCTTATTTACATTCCATTGGTTTTAATAACTTCCCCTGTACATTCTTTGGCATTACTGTCTGTTATATCTCATATATATATATATATATATATATATATATATATATATATATATATATATATTGATAGATAGATACATAGATAGATACGCTCAATGTCGCCGAAGATCGCTAAGAAATGTTTCGGATGTTAAAGCCAGAGGGGGCGGAAAAGTGGCTGGCAGATAAGAAGGGGTGCTGGACGAGCCTGGCGGGGGCTTCTTGGTAGCAGGCGAGTGATGGGGTATGGCGTCGTTTGAGCAAAGTGCGAGGGGTTTCCTCTGTGCGTGCTACAGAGGCGAAGGCTCGCCAGTTCTGGGGGCATCGGCTTAAGGATAGTCAATGACCCGTAATCTACGGTGAGTTGCGTGTGAGTTTAATTTCTTGCTGTTATGTTTTGTGCTGGCTTTCCTGCTGTTCTTTCGTTGCGTATGTTCGATTTACCACCAGTCTGCGGCGATTGTTCCCTCCAGGTTTTTGGTCCTTCCCTGTGCGTGAGTGCCATTTTGAGCCGGACAGGAACGCTGTTGATAATTTTTCGAGTCACGCATTGAATGTGGTTTTCGTTCTCAGCGTTGCTGGCTCGACCTTGCAAATTTCGGCTCACTGACCCCCCTGAGCGAAGGCGGGCACTTCAATCTAAAGCAAAATTACACACTCATTGATCGACTCAACAGAACGCGCATACTGATAGGTGTTTTTGTTGTTTGAAACATTCAGTTTATGTCTCTGCTGAAAACAAAATTAAAATATGAACATTCAAACGTGCACGAAAATTATCACGCACCACTAAAAATGAAGTTGTCTACAGACTGCTATCCGCACTTACAACGTGTCTCTGTTGTGTAATATGAATTTACAAATTGTACCTAATGAACGTATTACATCTGCAAAAAGGCGATTTCTAAATTTTCAGCTTAAAATATTTCGTAGTATTCAGGAATGAAAAATTTATTTATGTTTTATTAGTTGCGTATGTCATTTTATTGTTTGACAGACGTAAGCGCAAGACTGTTGGCTGCTCAAAAACTGTTATGCTGCCAACTTTAGGTTTCGTTAAAGTGATCTTGCCAAGCTAGAAAACGTTGTTACCGCTTTCTTATCTAGCTAGCGCTTAACGGCTGCACGTGAGTAGCGAGAATTGGAGGTGATTTGTAAATAGGGAACAAGTTCAACCCAAGCAAAATATTTTCTGTTATAAAACTTTGGTATCGCAACAAACAAGAAGCTAGAATAGTGGGACAGAGAAAAGCAAAAATGGACTCTCGGATTCAATTGTAGAAGTTTATAGAAGAATACTCGTATAAAACACGACTCAAAATAGAAAAGGTCAGCTATTTATGTCCCGTTTTGCACGCTGCCGAATTGCCATATTGAATCTATACAATCTAGCCTGCCTGCGAGATTTCTGCAGACGTTGTCTATATTCATGGTTAAAACACATAAACTTCAGCACAGAAAAAGAAGCAATATACATATTAAAGAACGATAGGCCTGCACGAAAGGCACAGCACTGTCACAGCGAAAGCTAGAAGAGCGGCCTTTCAGTGCCTTTATATAAACACTCATTGTGGAACTGCTGCAAGCACGCTTGCTTGGTACCCACCATTGCATTGTTATTTAAAAATTTTGGGTAGCAGGCCTGCATTGACTATGCTAATTTTCGGCATTCTTCTGAGAAGCACGGTGAGCACTGAGCAATTGCGAGAAATTTTGTGCCAATCGTTTATGCAGTGGCTGACGACAATGATGAATTATATGTGAAGGGGGCATGCGCTACATTTAGTAAGTAATCAAGAACAAGCCGATCCCCCTTTGTGGGTGTGCGCCAGAGTGTCAAGGATCATCATCATCATCATCATCAAGAACAAGCATTTGTACTGGGTTGGAGTATCAGATGACACACTAGGTACGCTATTTCATTGTGGAACATCTGGTTTTTCTTTCGATGTTGTAAAACGCTTTGTTGCTCCTTATAACGTGGTTCTTTTCCCGACATCAAGCCTGCGTAAATGCCAACTCCTGCATTTTTCTGACCATGTCGGAATAAAGATGCCTTTATGTTCCTTTGAAACTCTTCTCACGCGCCCAATAACTGAAGTGCTGAAAATATTTGAAAGAATTTTTTTATTACCGAAAAACTGCAATACTGAAACCTAAACCCAACTGAGTGCGCTTCTACGTATGACGTAAAAATTTGCCTGACGCTCCCGGAAGCTGCCTGGTTGCACATGACGCCCACCAGGTGGCGCCACCTGTCCAAGCCGTCTGCGGCAATCGGCTAAAACGCTTTCGCTATTCTGGTGAATATATGGCGAATCGTGTGTGGCTTGCTACGCCACACCATTTGGCACCTATCGCACGCCCACCAACACGGAAAGGGAAATCGCACGCTCCGCCGAAGAAGCGGCGGCCGCCCAAAGCCACACCATCCATAGCAGACAAGCAGATGCTGCAGTGACACATCAGTTCGTAACTTCCGCCAGGCTAAACTCAACAGCACACACACAATGTTGCCATTAATTCTGGTAAGCGAGGTAAGCATTTCGAGCCAAGCAATAAAATTCCGTTGAAAAATCTGCGAAACTCCCAAGCATGCAATTTGGCATGAATGGCGCAAACGTGCAAATGAACGTACCCAGTGAATTTCATTGAGACCCACTGACCTTGAAAAGCGCCGGAGTTGGCATTTAGGGCACAACAACGCATCATTGCATCCGTCACGGTGTGCTTCAAGGTGGTGTTGTTATCCACACACGGTTGTTTTTAACGCTCCTCGGCCTGGTTGACGCGCTTCCACGACCAGTCTATTTCTCAACATATGCAGATAACATCAGCATCTGGGAGTCAGACGTAACACGCCTTCGTTTGCGTGCCAGGTTTCAGAGAGCGACTACCCTGGCAACATAGTACTCTGACGAATGGGGACTAGAGTTGTCATCAGAGAAGTGCTCTCTTATAGCATTCACGCATAAAGCGATGGGCCCCAATTTCTAATAAAACCTACGGTCACATGATTAACTATGTGACGACTCTTCGATTCCTTGGAGTCATAGTTGATCGAGACCTGTCCTAGAGTCCTCACATCGCCTACACGAAAACGAAACTACTCTTGATCACCCACGTACTGGAGTTTCTTTCAGAAAAAAGAAAACGTGCTGTGCATCTGTACGAGCCACGCTTCAACTCTACACTGTTATGCATCTCGGGTTTTATGAGTTACAGCTTACCTGTACTTTTCGGGATCCGAAGAAAAAACATGCGCGTCCTCCAGTCAATTGAAGCCACGCGCTTAGAATATCCCACGGCCTTCCGAGATGCGCATCTGCAGGCCCGAGAGCTGTCATCGCGCGTGATTGTCCTGCCAGCACACAAATCCGCGTAGATACTTTGAGGATGCACTAAAGACGTTTCGCTCAGATTCCGTCGAATCACCTCGCCTCACCTCGAACTTCCTGGCCTCAGTCAGCATTCGGCGCAATAGTAGCTCAGCATAGCGCAGTGCTTCCATTACACTTGACGCATGCAGCATGGCCGCCATTACTATTGTGGTACGTACACCCTCTCAAAGCTCTTCTTCCATTCTTGGCATCCAAAATAAGAAACAGTCGTCGCATCTATCCCTGAAACAGGCTACACTACTTTCCTTGCACGAGCAGCACCACGGACACCTTCACATTTACACGGATGGCTCTGTTTCTTCAGTAAGCTAAGCAGGGGTGGTAGTTATTCCAGCAAAGTCCATCTCTAATTCAAGATATCACACTTGACGTTTTCGACAGCTAAAGAACTCCTCGCCATACGAGCAGCACTGAAGTTTATAGCTGAAGAACTTTCGGAAACGTGGTCCATCTTCTCGGACTCAAAGGCAGCTTTTCGATGTCTCCTGTAACGCTTCTGCATTTGACTTCTACTGAACAGTTAGTAGCTCATACAAGACTTCTTTACCACCAACCAATCGAAAGACAACACAGCATAGCGCATCAGTAGATACCAGGTCATTACGGTATATATACCAACGACCGCGGAGATGAGGCCGCTAGGTCTGCATATGATACGCAATACACAGCCATGCCATTCTCAAGAACAGACACAGCTGTAATGATTGATTGATTTGTGGGGTTTAACGTCCTAAAACTAGACACAGCTCTAAGACTTCGTGCGCTTGCACGTGACCTCACACTCGTACAGTGAAACTCGACGGAATTCACAAACGCTCGCCTGCATATCTTGGCTCCTCATCTCAAGCTTCCTCTTCCTTCGGGAATATGTCGAGCTGAAGCCAATTGTGCCACCTGTGGCTTGGTGAGGTCCTCACGAATACATACTCATTTCTTATTAGAATGGCCAGCTCCTCTACATGCTATTAGTGCAGATGTGAAGAAACAATCGCCCATGTTATGTGTGCCACTTCAACGCGCCAAGACAAGAACTTAACGAAGCTCTGGATAGACTATATGAACGGCCTTTATTGCAACAAAGGATTCTGTGACATTAGCCGAGTCTATCTTCAGGCAAGAAGGCTTTGAAACCTTTATTAGGTTTTTTTGCGGAAAACTGCCCTTAAAGACAGACTTTAGTGTCGTGCTTTGCTACCTTTTGTTTTTCTCTCTCTCAATATTTGCATGATATTTTTTCTACCCCTTTCCCCAGCACAGGGTATCCAGCCGGTCTAAGAACTGGCTAACCTCCCTGTCCTTCCGCCTAATACATTCGAAGCTGCGTAAGGCAAATTTGCGAACAAGTCCCAAGCACCGGTGTCGCTCAGTGGTCTAATACTGAGCCGGCACGCCGCGGACCCGGCTTTGCACCACACTGTGTGCTTGTTACTTGTTTTTTTTTTATTTCGTGCAAATGGTTACGGACACCGAAGGCGATGGAGGCAGCAGTGAACAACTACGTCACTGCACGTGACCCGAGTTTCGATCTCATAACAGCTTTTGCTGTAATATATAATAGTACTGTCAAAAAGAGTTACCGAAAGTTTGTCTAATCACAAAATGCTAGACAACGTTAACGCGCTGGTTGCTCGGCATGCGATCAATTCACCACGTTCCCTTATTATTTTTTTTCGCTTGTGTGTTTCGACAAGGGCTCATCACGCCAACGAGTCAGACTTCTTAAAGTTAATCACAAGTTTACACCTTGGGAAACAACCCCGGGTGATCAAAGGAGGCTGTAAAGTAATCAGCAACCTCTGGTTGCCGTCACCGGCATGGTTGCTGTTCTCAGTGGTTTCTTAAAACCTTCTGGCGAGGACGCAAATAAAGTCCATTTGTTTGTCTTTCTCGCGCACCGGCGAAAAATAGTCATTTTTATCATAGGCAAATCACTTGTTACGTCCAAGTTTATACCAAACAATATCCGTCATAGGGTTCCTCTGTGAAATGAAAGGAATGTAGAACACGCGCATTAGGGCACTAAGGTAAGGGAAAGCTGTGCTTTTCGCACTTAACAGTGCGTTAATTGCGGCGGCAACCTGTGACATCCATTGCCTTGACCTTTATAACGCCACCATTGTAATAGAGGGCGCCCTGCTGAGTATGACGTTCTGCATTCATCATGTCATTGGAGACAGCTTTCCGGTGTCGGAGACCTCTCGTCTAGTAAGATACTCGGGTTCGTTTTGTGGGAGGAAGCGCTATGTTTGAATAAGTTCAGATGGGATTGTTGAAACCCAACATAGGTCAGCGCCAATAAATTATGCGCACTACAGCCACACACAGTTGTTTCAGCTGATACTTGCTTTCCTTCTTTCATTATAATGAGACCAGGTATTTAAGGGTAACTTAGAGCACGTGATGTGAATGCCATTGAGGGTTTAAATCAATGGTGAGCCACGTGTGTGGGAATTGTTCTTCTATTTATTCTGTTTTACGCATTTTTACTACACAGATGGCTTGGCAATTATGTATCTCTACTTTTTAAGTTCAAACAAGGACTGTGGTGTTTCGAGAGTGGAAGAGTTTTGGAATAAAAATGGTAAGCATTGCATTCTACCTGGTGCTTAGCTTGTCAAATTGCCCTAAATTGTACTAAATGGCAAAAGGTAAATTAAGTATTTCGCTATACTTCTAATAAACTAAAGAAGGTTCAGAGGAGGTTGGAAGACCCAAGGATGTAATATGTGTTCCCAAGGCCGAAACACGTATTCCCCTAAAATATGTATTTACTTAGGAATACATATTTTAAGATGTACCCTTGTTATCGACAGCATTCAATTCAACAATCACTGTAATTATTTGGAGAAATAAACTATTAGAGACCTATACCGACCTATCTTCTAGCGCTCGAAGCGAGTACGCATAAGCCAAGCGTACTCAAGATGCGACTGGAGTTCCGAACATGCAGAATAGTCCCTATCTCAGGGTTGAATACAAATGGAGAAATTTACTCGTGTGAATTAAATTTTGCGAATAATAACAGTAGCCTTGCGCTCATAGTGTGATAATTCTGTAGTTAGGTGGCCAAAGCCGCATTGTTACAAAATAGACAAGCGTACGTGCATCACTATCATCATAATCATCATCATCATCATCATCATCATCCTCATGATCAGCCTGACTACGTCCCCTTCAAGACAAAACCTCTGCCATGTTCCACCAGGCAACTCGGTCCTGTGCTTGCTGCCGCCCGCGAACTTCCCCGCGAACTTCCTAATCCCATCTGCCCACCTAACCTTCCGGGTCCCTCTAGCTCGCTTGACTTCTCTAGGAATATAGTCAATTACCCTTAATGACCAGTGGTTATCCTGTCCACGCGCTACATGTCCGGCCTATGTCCATTTCCTCTTCTTGATTTCAACTATGATATCCTTAACCCTCGTTTGTTCCCTAATCCACTCTGCTCTCTTCTTGTCTCTGAAGGTTACAACTACCATTTTCGTTTCGATAGCTCCATTGCTCGCAATGAAAGAATGGAAAGTCTACATTAGCACGTCACTCGTTGTATATACATAAACATCAGAAAATAAAAATAAAAAAGAGCTATAGAACTTCCGTAATTGGCAGCAGTTAGTGCACGTGAAATGAAACACATGCAGCTGATATGCTTCCTCATCCTGAACGCGCCATTTTAGGTATAATACATATCACTGCGATTCACTCGCTGAAGCTTCCACACGCGTTACCATTCGGCGTTGGCGGTGGCCGTATGCTGGGGTATCATAATTATTTTGCTACTTACCATGATGGCTGAAGTATGAGATATCACATACCGGTCTTCTCAGTTTACTAAGGGAGGACAAGCTTGTTACTGCTTACAGCGATATAAGATTTGCTTGCGTAATTTGGTGTGTGTGTGTGTGTGTTTACCTAGGCAAGTTCTTATGGTGACTAACACAATATTAGGTAATGTCACTGCACTATGCCACCTAATATTTTTGTAAAAGAAAGATTTGGTGAAGTCGAGGCATGATGACGACAGTAATTATGTTCTCCCCTAAGCTGAGGTAACTGGCAAAAAGAGAAGAGATTCATGGCCGAGCAAGCCAAAAAGTTAGATTGATCCTGATTCGCAGCTTTTGGGTGGATGAGAACCGATATTAAAGTGCGCATCGCTTCATTTACGAATATATAACTCGATTTAACGCAATTTTTACGTACTTTCTGGTCGTCGAATAAAGAAAGTCAGAACACTGATTCGAAAATATTTTGCAAACACAAAATATTCCAAATTGTCAGTGCCAAATACGCTTGCCTGTCATTCTCCTGATTTGTAAGCGCACTTAACAGGAACACGTAAAGTTGTTAAACTACATATTTTATTCAGAGAAGAGAACATTGTAATTGTGTTTGTTAGAGGAAATAACACTCCCATGCTAGGTAATTTTGGCTGCCTTGCTGTATATTTGGGCTACTGAGAATATAAAGCTTAGTGTATGTTGGATTTGAAACTTTCAATTATTCGTTGGGTCATAAAATTGCGCTGAAAGAAATGTTGCTTTGCTAGGCCTTGACGTTTTTGATAATTTCTAACTAGAAGGCGTCATAAAGCATGTAATACTATGGGTGACAGTATTCAACGGGGTTGTCTACCGTTACGAGTGAAAAAAATTCTTTATTTAGTGTTGTAACAGATCGGGAAACATCACACACACTGCGATATGCCCACAGCGCTAGTACCGTTAAACAAGTTCGTTAGACATAATTCCATATAATTGTTCTTGACACAACGAGAACATATTTGTTCATCAATAACAGACGCGCTGCTGTGCTGCACGGCGTGCCATGCTTTGTCCCGCTCTACCAGGCATACAAAATTTTTATTGGGCAACTCGCCGAGGAACCTACTTAAGTTGGTGGGCATTCCGCTTAGAAGTGCTACTTAGCTTTGTTGTGACCTTCGAAGAGGGCAGCTATCAACACAATATAAAGGGGAATACGTGTCAATATTGGTGGAACAACTCTGAATGAAACACAGAATGCTGGGTGAGTTGGTAACTTATTTTCGCTCAGTGGCCCGCAAGATAAAGAAAACGTCGAGAAAGCAATACTAAACACGGTGCAAACTGCCATCTGATAGTTTACACCGTGAGGGGAGAAACGGCTGACCTTTCGTTTTACTACTGTCGTTACCTCCTCTTATATATTTTCATCTTTCATCTTCTGCTGTGCCACCGTTCTACCCGTTGACCTCGTACCTCGTCGTCACTGCCGATGACCTAGACACCGGTGAAAGCAGGCATTTCATATTTTTTTTCCGATGAAGGGGGGGGGGAGGAGTTGCTTCTTTATAGAACGAAAAAGTAACAGCGCGAACACACCAACAAGAAGCTGCAGTGTCTGTCTGTGTCTTCTCTGTTGTTGGTGTGTTCGCTTTCTTACTGCCACGTTTAGGCCACGTTTACACTAGAGAAGTGAAGCGAAAACGGAAACTCCAGAGCAGCCGCAAAGGCTTGTTCGCACGCTTCGAAAAGATTCAGAATCATTCAGCCCCTCATGCGCGCCACAGCCACCGCCACCTTCACTAATTTGAGAATTCCTTGAATCATGTCTGTTTATTTAACACTAAATATTCTACAGACTTCTAGGTGTTCACACAATGTACTGAAACAAAACAGCTCGGACCTTTTCAAACGTTAATTCTCTGGAGATACGCCAGCAAAATGACTCGGTCAAATGCACACGCAGCGGCGGCGGATTCCGCCGGCTGTGCAAAAGCGAGCCACATTGACGCATGCCCACTCACTGCTGCTGTGCCGTCACCTTTCGGGGCTCTAGGAGATCGCAATTCGAATCATGCTCTCGATGAATGCGTCCTCGTTGAGGCCGAAGCTTGTGCTTCATGGGTCGTTTGCAATTTGAGCCGATGGGAGCCGCCGCCGATGCCTTTGCCGTAATGTTGAAAGTGAAGCCGACTGTTTAGATCACCTGGCTCAAGCTGGTGCAGCGAATGCTGTGAAGCGGAATAGCGATCCGCTTTCGCGTGAAGCAAAATCGGTGTCGGACGTTTTTTTTTTTTTTTCGCGCTGCCCTCGCGGTGTGGGTTTCCGGCTGCTAAAAGTGGCGAAGCGATTGAATTTACGATAAGCTTTGCCGCATTCACTCCCTTACAGGCGAAGTATGAACGCGCTGTTAAAGCACAAATTTGAGCCGGAAAGCAGTGTCCTCAAGCAGAAAATAATTGGCAGATCCCACCTACAGTGGGAATCGATGATGTGCGAAGCACGACTGAGAAATGTTGATATATCACTTTAAAACCAGCACAACGTACGAGGTGGAGGTAAATGAGGCCGTACATGACTTCCGTGCCCCGATTATGATGTTTGGATGTGTCGTTTACGTTCGTCCTCTATTCACATCCCGTGATGCAAAATTTAGTATATAGGGAGCTAGCGAAACGGCCATGAGCACGCTATGAGCGTTGTATGTTGTGATGTTTTTACATGACACGCGTGTCATGATTATCGTGTTTGCACCAGTCATAAACCTTCGTCATCTATTGACGTCATGTAGCACAAAACTTCGTATATGTGGAGCTAGCAAAACGGCCGCGAGCGCACCAATAAGGGTCCAATATACTCCAATGTAGCGTTGATGTGCGCGCCCACGCTGGGCACAGCAACACTACGTTAGCGAAACACGAGCTCTCTATACTCTGACGCCCGAAGCGACCAGTCTCTGTCGGCGTGGCCCGACGGGAACCGGTGGGAAATCTAGATGCGGCATTTCGTGCCGATGCGTTACCCAGACCACAACACTGCGTCTCTCTCGTTTCGTGACGGAGAGACGCCGGATGCACTAAAACACACATGCGTCAAAGCAATCCACCATGGTGCGCAGTTGCGAGTATATGGCAGAAACAGTGCCAGGCGTGGCAACGCCAGTCTGACGCGACGAAATGAACGCCGGTGAGCACGCGCACCGCGTCACGTCGAAATTCATTGGCGCCTTCAATGTGGCATGTAATCATGTTCTCACATAACACGCATCTCATGATTATCATGTTTGCGCCAGTGACATGCCTTGGTCATTCATTGACGTCACGTAATACCAAGTTCGCCAATGTGAAGCAAGCGAAATGGCCGCACGCGTATCATCAGCGTGGCATGCAGTCATGTTGTTGCATGACACGCATCTCGGAATTATCAAGTTTAGATGTGTAATTTACCTATGTCAACCGTTCGCGTCACGTAGTACACAGTTTGGTACATGTGAAGCTAGTGAAACGGACGTGACCGCATCATGAGCGTAGCACATACTCACATTCTTACATGACAGGCATCTCAAGTTTATCATGTTTGCACCAGTATTATAGCTTCGTCATTCATTCTCCTCTCGTAATGCCAAGTTTGGTATAAGTGAAGCTAGTGAAACGGCCGCCATCACATCATGAGCGTGGCATGTAGTCATGTTGTCACACGACACGCATTTCATGATAATTATGTTTGCACCAGTCACATAACTTCGTCCTCAATTCAGGCACTGTAATGAAAAATTTGGCATATGTGACGCTAGGAAAACAGCCGTGAGCGCATCGTGAGCGTGGCATATAGTCAGGTTGTTACATGACACGCATTTCATTATTTTCATGTAAAGGTCTGTCGCTTTTATTCATGCAATCATGCTATACAAAACCACTTTTGCCACACGCCATGTGAACGAAACCACAGCAAGAGCTGCAGAACCATGAAACGTAAGTCAGACATTTATGACATACATGCCATGATTTTCAAGTTATGACTTGTCGAATATGTTCTTCATACAGTCAGATTATGTCATACCAAGCTTGGTATCAATACCATTATCCAAACGGCCAGGAAAGCTATAAGGCGTAGGTGGCTATATAGATAGCTAGCTAGCTAGCTAGATAGATAGATAGATAGATAGATAGATAGATAGATAGATAGATAGATACGCTCAAAGTCGCCGAAGTTCACTAAAAATGCTTCGCATTAAAAAATTGGGACATTTATATGTCACCGGTGCACGCAATCGAGAAAAACTGGAGCTGGCGGAACCGCCCTGTTTTTCGCTGTCCTGTTTACCTTTACTTTCTTTCACCAACCTATACTATACTACAAGAAATATGTACAAGATTTGAGTTAAGCCTTATTGCATACCTTTCCTTGTTTTACTAAGAACAAGGGCCTTCTAGAGCAAACGGCCGCGTCAGACTGGCCGGCTTTCTGAGTGGTGCGTCCAAGCGACGGCCGTATACTTACGCACAATTGTCACACATGTCCCGTTTATTAGGGAGGCGATCGCCGGGCTAATTCCAAGAGCCGAAGTATCGGCCCCCCGAACCGCACCACGAAAGCGTGGACAATTTTAGAAGTGGTCCTTATTGGCGCGCCAGCAGACGCCGGTTGTGGCCCAAAGAACAAGTCAGAGCCGAGAGTTGATAAACAGACAAATTATATTCTCAATAATGGCAGATCGAAAACAATACACAAAAATGCACACTCCACAATAGTTGCATACAATATGTCACCAATCAAACCAATCAATCAACGTACGACACAATACAATCAGCTACACTTGAAACAACGGACACGGACAAAAATACGCACTACAATGCAGTCGCATGCATTGAACAACCAAGACACTTAAAGACTAAAGAGATAGAAAACCTATTCAGTCCAAAGTTCTTGGAACCAAAGTCTAGATGATACTCTTCCGAGAATCACTCACTCAAACTCCAGCGTTGTTGTCGTTCCGCAGACCTCTAAGTTTCTCTTCCAGGAAACCTCCCGTCTTCAATTGGCCACTCTCCAAACTTCAACTTCTTCGCCGGAACACGTCGGCTTCACACCCGCAGCTGTTGCCACGGGTCTTCGCTCGATAGCGGTAAACACACGCTCTTGCCTGTAGCCCGAGCTTCACCCCTCAGGTGGAAATCCTTTTCATCTCCGGCTTCGTCCCTACAGACCAAAACCTTCACCGACTACACGGCGGAATCCCTACGCGCTCTGGCGTTAACTTCCGTCTCCTCCTGATCTCTCATCTCGGCTGCTCGGTTAAATACCTTGCGCGCGACATTCCAGACGGTTCTCGTCATTTCGTCGGCCCGATACGCAGCGAAGGCTGGGGAGAGGTGCGAGGGTGTACGGGGGCCATCCCCGACAGATGAGTCAACCCGGCATATACGCCCCGTTCCTTCTGGAAAAATCGAGTGCTTGCTCGGCCGCCGTTGTGGGGTGAGGAGGTTCGTCGGTGAAGCCACGCTTCTGCGGGGAGAACGCGCGCCCGGGGAGCCTTGGATGTTTGTTTTCTCTCTTTTTTTTTCTTTTGAACTCGCGGCGTTTCTCCCGCCCGTTGTCGCATGAATTTGGCGGCACGCTCATTTTTAGCGCTCGTTCTGTGACACTGCCCCCCACTTTAAGAATATTATCTCATAATATTCAAAACCACACAAACGAGCGCGAAAAGTCACCACACACCCTCACAGACTGTAACATAGTCCGTCGCTCCTGACACGTCACATTCACAATAGATCACCTAATACAATTGTACATTGTAATTCAATTACACGACACGTGAAAACACAACCACAAGCACATGAGTACAACACTCCACCACACATTCCCAATAATACAAATGTACAAAGTTCTCTCATTACAACAAAGGTACAATACTATACATCACATCACAGCACAACACTTCGACACTTGTGACACAGGATAACACAACATTAACACATCATATGTCATTCAGCACTGCCCAACACATTCTGATTCGACTTTTTTTTAAACACTTATCCTGTGTACTTCGAGCAGCGCTTGCGCCCCTTTTTGCGGTGCTCGCTCGATCTCTTCTTGTGTTTCCACGTTCTTTTTCGGCGAGCCCTTTCCAACGATGATATCTGAGGCGTCGTCTCAGCCATCGTTGTCTCTTCCGACACCGTTAACGCGTCATTACATTCGACGGGTCCTCTCTGTTTATTTTCCCGCTTGATCATGCCTCTACATTTTGCCCGGCTGGCCAACTCCGTCTCCTTTACACTGTCGGTAGGTTGAGGTCGTGCCGACGTAAGTCCGGTTGCTCGGCCCATGAACTTATTCGACACGATCGTCTTCTCATTCGCTGTTTCTTGCACCGCGGCTTCACCTTGGGCTCTAGTGAGATCCGTCACGGGGGGCTCCTCCACTGTATCTCGCGGCCGCTGTGTTGGCGAGGGCTCTATCTTCGGGTCTTCTCCCAAACATTCTGGATCATTCGGCCATCGCGCCCCGACAATCTTTCAGATGACAAGGTCATACAGGGGGGTCGTCATGCATAGAGCTGTAACCTTCCCGCTGAAGTACGGTGTTTCCACCTCAATCTCTGCTTCGGGAAGCATCCGAACCGTACGATCAATTAGGCAAACCGGTTTAGTTCTGCCTGTCAACTGACTTTCCCGTACCAAATTTCTCCGCACGATAACCGTGGAGCTACCGGTGTCTCTTAGAACCGTAATCTTCTTGCCCGCAACCTTTCCAGGCAGCGTTGGCATTCGCTTCGTAACACCGGTTGACTGTTTTGACATTACAGCACCAACAATAGGAATTTTCTCCCCATTTTTCAATTCTACGAATCCGTCGGTGACGGCATTATTATCGGATTTCGGTGCTGCTTGCACACATGATACCTGGTGAGTTTGACTCGCTCCGTTTCGACATGCATCTGCTTTGTGCCCAGTCTGACCACACTTGAAACATTTTACTGCCGTAGGGCTCGTAAAGATCGTTCGACAGTTTTTTGCGCGATGACCCACTCGGTTGCACAGAAAACATCGCGGAATGCTCTCTGGTGTACGCTTCTTTTCTTCGAGAGCCAATTTCTTCGAATCATCAGGACACTCCTTCTTGACCCTGGCCAAATTAGTGCCACCTTGCGCTTCCAAGAATTGATCAGCCAATTCAAGCATGTCTTCAAGTGAGTCAGCCTTCCTCTCTTTTAAGTACAGTGACAGGCTTGGGTGGCAGCTAGTAAGAAATTGTTCTCTAATTAGCAGCCCTCTAAGCTCATCGTACTCCTGCGCTGTCCCTGAAAGTTCAATCCATCTGTCGAAATAATGGCAAAGTCGGGCGGCATACTGCGTAGCCGTCTCACCATCAGCTGGCTTTCCTGTCCGAAATCTGTCCCGGAATCCTTCCACAGTGAATCTAAATCGCTTCAACAAAGGAGCTTTCACCTTTGCGTAGTTGGCTGCATCGGTCGGCGTCAGCCTACCGTACACACTGAGCGCTTCACCACTCAAGCAAGTACTCAAAGCAGTTGCCCATTGCTGTTCCGGCCAATTCTGGCTCCTCGCAATCGTCTCAAATCTGTGGAGGTACGCGTCTAGGTCGTCCTTCCTTTCATCAAACGCTACGAGCAGCTTGCTTGGGTTCAAGCGGAAGCCGTGATCTTCCCGTTTGCTGCTTTCAACTCTAGCTTGGACAGGAGTTTCACTTCGCTGTTGCAAACGGAGCCGCTCGAGTTCCATCTCGTGCTGCCGCTGCCGCTCCCTTTCAGCCATCTCCGCTTCTCTTTCTTCTTTCAGCTGTCGCTCCCTCGCTTCTCTTTCTTCCTTCAGCTGTCACTCCCTCGCTTCTCTTTCTTCTCTCGCCGTTTCGGCTGCCAACTTCTCTCTCTCAGACTCCAACTTCAATCGCTGCTCTCTTTCTTCCTTCAGCTGTCGCTCTTTTGCTTCTCTTTCTTCTCTCGCCCTTTCAGCTGCCATCCTCTCTCTCTCCAACTCAGCTTCTTTTTCCGCTTTGGCTCTTTCGACCGCCAGCTTTTCCCTTTCCAGCTCAGCTGGCTTTTCCTCTTTGACCCTCTCTTTTTCTTCTTTTTCCCTCTGGGTGAGCCACTTCCGTAGTTCGGCGCCGGAAAGACCCATCTTCTCACCAAGCGCAACTAACTTTTCGAGATCCATTGTGTCTCGCAACTCGCAACTAAAACCTTGCCGCGTGCAAAAAGTATCTGCCTGAATCAGTCTATTGGAACACTCTCCTGCACTCGTTAACGAGAACACTGAGCAACACACAAAATCGTTCCGATAGCAGTATCACCAACTCGAGGCTCTTTCCCACTACTATGGACACACTGTGCACCAAAAGGTCCTGTTTCGCGGACGCCAGATTAATTGTCACACATGTCCCGTTTATTAGGGAGGCGATCGCCGGGCTAATTCCAAGAGCCGAAGTATCGGCCCCCCGAACCGCACCACGAAAGCGTGGACAATTTTAGAAGTGGTCCTTATTGGCGCGCCAGCAGACGCCGGTTGTGGCCCAAAGAACCAGTCGGAGCCGAGAGTTGATAAACAGACAAATTATATTCTCAATAATGGCAGATCGAAAACAATACACAAAAATGCATACTCCACAATAGTTGCATACAATATGTCACCAATCAAATCAATCAATCAACGTACGACACAATACAATCAGCCACACTTGAAACAACGGACACGGACAACAGTACGCACTACAATGCAGTCGCATGCATTGAACAACCAAGACACTTAAAGACTAAAGAGATAGAAAACCTATTCAGTCCAAAGTTCTTGGAACCAAAGTCTAGATGATACTCTTCCGAGAATCACTCACTCAAAGTCCAGCGTTGTTGTCGTTCCGCAGCCCTCGAAGTTTCTCTTCCAGGAAACCTCCCATCTTCAATTGGCCACTCTCCAAACTTCAACTTCTTCGCCGGAACACGTCAGCTTCACACCCGCAGCTGTTGCCACGGGTCTTCGCTCGATAGCTGTAAACACACGCTCTTGCCTGTAGCCCGAGCTTCACCCCTCAGGTGGAAATCCTCTTCATCTCCGGCTTCGTCCCTACGGACCAAAACCTTCGCCGACTACACGGCGGAATCCCTACGCGCTCTGGCGTTAACTTCCGTCTCCTCCTGATCTCTCATCACGGCTGCTCAGTTAAATACCCTGCGCGCGACATTCCAGACGGTTCTCGTCATTTCGTCGGCCCGATACGCAGCGAAGGCTGGGGAGAGGTGCGAGGGTGTACGGGGGCCGTCCCCGACAGATGAGTCAACCCGGCATATACGCCCCGTTCCTTTTGAAAAAATCGAGTGCTTGCTCGGCCGCCGTTGTGGGGTGAGGAGGTTCGTCGGTGAAGCCACGCTTCTGCGGGGAGAGCGCGCGCCCGGGGAGCTTTGGATGTTTGTTTTCTCTCTTTTTTTTCTTTTGACCTCGCGGCGTTTCTCCCGCCCGTTGTCGCAAGAATTCGGCGGCGCGCTCATTTTTAGCGTTCGTTCTGTGACAACAATAGTTTGGCTATTTTAGGGCTCTTAAACACTCAATGCATGGCGGCCAGAGCTTCAAGGCGCCCAAAGCAGCAAGATGGCAAAACGGGTGAAAGCTCCACTGGAGGCGGCAAAGGCAGGCCGAGAACAAAGCGGCAAGTGCGCTCATTTCCATAGAAATATTTGCGGACTGCTGAGGCTCGTTGCTTTGCCGTGACCAATAATAATGCCACTCGATGGAGGCGTGGTGTTGGCACTGGTGTAGCTTTGGAAGTATTTAGGACAGCGATGCGTACGCAAAATCACGAGATACCAACCTTCTCTGCCAGTTGGCCAGCCAAAGGATGGCGTTCAGTCTGAACAGGTTCATGCAATCACGGCCTCACCGCTTAAAATAGGACTCGCTCACTGGATTCTGTGCTGACCGGTTCTGCCCTCGCAATCTCGGACGACAGTGCACTTCTGTCCGACTTGGCTGGTCCTACGTTAACTCCGGACGCCGGTCCCCGACGACGAGTGCGTAGCTCTGGCCGACTAGATTAGCCCTACGCCATGTCCTGACGCCGACAAGAGCTCTCGCCAGTGGTTCCCCGTCCTCGAACTCCTGCAACCATGTCCATCTTTCCTGTCTTCTCCTTACTTTTGTCGTTCGCTGTCCCAACGCCTCGTTTTCTCCTTGCTCTCTCTCTCTCTCTTTATCTTTTATTCCTTTCCTTTTAATTCCTTCACTACCCCCATCCCTCGTGAGCTCATGTGGAGGCGTCCTCCCCCAGAGAGACAGTTACGGGGCTCACTTTTCTCTTCATTTAAAATTACTCCCCGCCTCCCTACTTAGAATAGCTCATTTGCCCGCTTTACCGCACTGTCTTCGGTGTGAGCAGGCATTGATGTCGATGACATCTAGGAGGTCTTCGACATCATTGTTGCGAAACACACTAGTCAAAATTATGGTAGTGTGCCCTTTATTTCATAGTGCGTCTCTTCAGCATAAAAATCCAGTGACTTAACGAACAGAGACCGCATTTGTGTGTTGCAAAACGGGGATTTACGTTTACTTTCGGCTGGTTTGCCCCGCGATCTCCGCGTACGCACTCGTTCGAAAAACTCTTTCTGAGCACACACATTTTCAATGAATGTTCAACGTTTGCTGCCTGAGGAATGATGATAGTAAGTGCGCTTAACAGGAGGGTAAGAGTCAAAATACATATGTAACCAGGACAATGTGGCAAATATATTCGCACTTGGTGTTCTAGTGGCTAAGGTACTCAATGCTGACACGCAGGTCGCGGGTCCTAATCCCGGATGCGGTGGCTGCACTGTCGATGGAGGCGAAAATGTTGTAAACCCATGTGCTCAGATTTCGGTGCACGTTAAAGAACCCCAGGTGGTCTAAATTTCCGGAGCCCTCTTGTACGGTGTCTCTCATAATCACATGGTGGTTTCGGGACGTTAAACCCCCCATATCAATCAATCAGTGTCACAAAACTATGCCTAACATGACCGATAGTCAATCGCATCACTAAATTTACATTTCATCATTTGTGTACCTCCAAACTAATGAATATTATATGACGCGTAGCACGCAAACCGGCTTTCTTGAGCCAGGTCTAATTCTGACAATGCGTAGTGTGATGACTTATCTTCGACGGATTTTGTCACAACTGAGAATATCAATCTCAAGATACACGAATAATCGCACAGGCTTTATATACTAAAAGTTTCAGCATGTGTATAAAGTGAATGATGGTGAGATGGGCAAAGCTCTATGCTTATTGATAAAACTTCGAAAATCTTTGAAGCACGGCGGTAACGTTGGCATGGGACTTGTTGCGGATGGAGGCAGTGGTGCTTAGATCACAGCCGCGGTCGAATGAGCGATCGAGGAAGTTGTAGCAAATAAAAAGGAGGACAAGGTGGCGGGAGGAACACAATCCACGGGGTGCTGGCTCCCTCTAATGTTCCGTTCACCTTCGATGCTATTAGACGATTGTGGAAAGGTCTGCGCGTTCGATTCTCACATTTCGTTCTGGTGCCGAAACCCAACCGGTCGTCTGCTCCTCGACTTTAGAGAATGGATAAACTCCGAGAACAGCGCGTCTTTTACCCGACAGCCGTCACCAAGGCAATATCGATGATCGCCGCCCTACTGGCAAACTCGATGACTCCGGCTCATAGGCTCCAGTAGTTCATCGACATAATTGTGGCGAAACACACTCACCTCATCCCCAACTACACGGAGATTCTCACACTTTGTCTGGTGCCGAAACCCAACCGGTCGTCTGGTCCTCGACTTTAGAGAATGAATAAACTCCGAGTACAGCGCGTCTTTTACCCGACAGCCGTCACCAAGGCAATATCGATGATCGCCGCCCTACTGGCCGACTCGATGACTCCGGCTCATAGGCTCCGTTCATCGACATCATTGTGGCGAAACACACTCACCTCATCCCCATCCACACGGAGATACTCTACAGCTGCTTTACAAGGTGAAGACGTGGAGGCAGTCTTGACCACTCCCAACAAATACGAAGATCGGGTCATCTGCAGTAAAGCAAAGGTTCGACGCGCAACCAAGCCGCAGCCACCAAGCCCACCTGTTTCCTTCACCTACACCCCCACTCAACTACTTTGTCTTCATCCGGTTTATCAACTCCTATTGCTTCGACGTCGGAGCAGGCCGCAACTTCATCTTCAACCGGCCTCTCGACTTCTTACGCTTCGACGTCTGAGCAGGTCATCACTTCGACTTCGACCAGCCTCTCGACACCATCACTTGGACTTTGCAACAAACCGCGACTTCACCGTCAACCAACCTCACGAGTTCTCTCACCGCGTCTACCCAGCGGGCCTTGACATTACTTTCTCACGGCCTCCAGACTGCAACGCCAGTATCTCACATCACACCAAACCAGGCTATGCGATTCGTCCCTCACAAACCCGTGGACAACTTGCCTTGAACCAAGACACACCTGTTCAAGAGTTTCGGGTACATGCACAGGGTTTGTTGCTTTCCATGCTATTCACGGCGCTTCAGTGAGAGGATTAGTCCACAAGGCACGTTGTGGAGAGTTCGATGGCCAAGGAGAACCCCGAGTGCACCAAGTGCATGAAATATAAGACTCAGTTTCCCGCGGTCAGAGATGCAGGTTGCCATGGCAGTCCCTCATCTCTGAAGAAGAGAGCAAACCCACGTACCTCCCATCGCGCGGGCCAATGCACCTGCAGAACTGGCCTAGTGAGCAACAACGCATGGAATACTACTACTCACCCTACATGCTCCTCAAGCCCAATCTTGGTGGTAACGTCTCTACCCAGTCAAAGCAAGTCGATGATTGGAACGGTGAGCGACAGTGCTGCTACAAGCCTCATTCAAATGAGAACATGAGTCCCGCGACCATCTACGGCGTCGCTTAATACCACAAGGAGGTAGCGCTTGACGCCAGACACCTGCGCTGGACGTATGATTGCAAACCGCACAACTGCAGCACTATGCAACGTGCATCACACAAACAACCGGTGGAAACGAGGACGTTCACGAAGTGGGACGAACCATGACCAACAAGTCGTCGGGATACTCCTGCATTGGCGTCTGCAAAAAGACCGCCATGACTTGGACTTACGCAAACGGAAATATCAGCTCGGTGTGCGCCATCGTTCGGGATATCGGGGCAGACGCCGGCCATCCGGTAACGGCAACAGAGCAAGTGAATGAATCTCCGCTGCCTTCGAACGCTGCCGAGATTCCCGTCCTCGTCGAGGTCGCTGCCCGACAGCACCAAAATCATTTGGCATCGTTGCCGTCTTCGTCTAACGAAGAATTGTCGTCGACAATGAAATCTTCATTCAGATCGGAAGCACCTGCAAGCCACGCATTCGCTCAGGACTACTTGTCACGCGAAGTGGTCAAGCAGCAGATGATTGTGCAGCCCCTATAGATGCTTCAGAAGCAATTCAAACAACAGCTGGTGAACATGACTCTGAAGAATTACGATAATTATCAAGAAGCTATGCGAGCCTACGAAAGCAGGCTAAAAGCCGACTTTTCCTACTACAAGCAACGCAAGAAATGCAAAAGTCCCCTGTATGTCCTGCAGATGGCAAATAACGTGATCACGAAGTCATCTAGGCACTACGGCGATACATGAACGACCTCCTCCGCAAGACCACCCACCGCCTCCCCAAGCTTCACCGTCATTAGCAAGCACTCCGTTGTCTCCGTGTAGCACCTGCCCCTTCACTCGTTCACATCTTGTTCGCAAATGTCCGCCTGAACTTCTGCCACTGTGCGCCCGAACATTGCTGCAACTTTGGCGGTCGGGAGTGTGTTGCATATAAAGAAAGAATAAGGGGCGGAGGGTACGAGCACGAGCCATGGGGCGCTGGATCGTTCTGTTGTTCCCTTCACCTTCGATGCAGTCAGACGATCGGGTCAGGGTCTTCGTTTTTCACACTAGTCGTGCTGGAGCACGCGTCCGTGCCACTGACTTGAGGTTAGGAATACTTTCGGCACTTGAGCACGGAATGTTGGGCCCACTGTAATTTGAGATTCACTTGCCACTTCTTTCTAGCTCCTTCTGCTTCGTGGGCTTTCCCCTTGGCATAAGCTTGTCTACTAGTCCACTTTTCTTTGGCCTTACGAGGCCTGACCACTGCCACCACCTCTTTATTGATACTGGTTCTGGCTTGCAATTGCTGCTGATGCTGGCGTCTTTCTTTGGTCTCGCGACTTCTCATTGCGAGTTTTGGCGGAAAGCCCGCAATGAAGCCACTTTGGGAGGTCTCCGCGCCATTACCTTACCTTACAATTTGTTTATAATTAGTAGCTGTGGGGAGATGTGGACTCATTGAGCTCTTGACTATGAGTAAGGAAGGGCAGCACGTCAAAAGCGCTCATGCAACTTAGGCGCGCTTCTCTGGTCGTCACCTTTATAGACGTCGAACTCTGCCTAAGTGACGCTGCGAAAAAGGCACCCCATGCGCCCTATCAACACGCCAGCCATAGATTGGCAGCGCAAAGCGAGTAGTCCGCAAGCGAACGTGCATAGGCCCTCCCCCTTCGTTGCACTTGAGGCAGGCTTTTCTGAAAATCAAGGACCTGACAAGATTTTGCCTTCAATTCAACCTTGTTTCAGAAAAGTAGGTAGCTCAACAAAACGAGCTCCGGGTACAAGTTGAAATATGCTAGAGTTATTTTGGCGCACTGCAAGTGGTAGGTTAAGTTTAAGCGAGCATCGCATTACATCCAGTTCAATGCATGCACTCCGGCGTTTGTTCTGTAACGCGTAAATGCGTTAAACTTAGGCACAAGCATGATGCCAAAGGATGAAGTGCATGCTCGAGCAATCTATATTATGACTAAGGGTACGAAGCTCGCTTTCTCCAGCATGAATAGCACAGGCAATTCTTGCCTTTGCAGCTGCATTCTCCGTGGTTCTCTCGCTTTCTGTGCGTTTAACTATCTTATCACACGTGCATGCTGGAATGTTCTGTGCACGGTTGTCATTCGTTTTTATATACTTCAAATAAGGATACTTGTGTGTCCACTTTCTCGGTGTATGACGAAAGGCGAAGCATGGCCTATGAGATATAGCTCCGGCAAACGGGAAGACCACAAACAAAACTAGTTGTAACCACGATAATTTCGCGGTTTACTTGTGACACGTTCATGCTCGCCTTGTCTAGTCCATATTTCCTTGCCAGAACTTGGAGCATTCAAAGCCCTCAGGCAGAATGCTGTGCAACTTCAGAATATCGGTGGTCGCGGCGTGTGCGATGGTTACAGCGCGCGTCTCCTGTCTACAGCTGAATGGCACGCACAGAGGTCAGAGGCTCTGTTGAGCTTTATAATCAAAGTTACTACAGTTCTCCGTCAAAGCTACTGCAATGAATGACAAGAGACGTACAATATTGCACCTTCTCATGCAAACGGCTGATGAGAACACGAGTAAATCATTCACCCAACGCGTTCGGAACTGCCCGTATCCAGCACTTCCGCAGTTCTGCTTTGCGAAATGTGCAGAAATCATCAAAACTGAAATACTGTACGTGCGCAGCGATTCACAGCGCAATAGTGAAGTCGGCTGGGGTCTTTTTTGTTGAACGTAGAGCTGTAGCGTCTGCTCTTTTTCCCCCGTCATTCTGGCGAGTAAACTAGCAAGCACTTCACGGTGGTTCGGTGACGCTTCCGACAACTGGAGGTAAATTCTTAGCTCTGTTTCCAAGTGTTCCATGCGAAAATACACCCATTATTTAGCTCTATCGTTGTTTCGTACGCTATAGGTGCACCTTGTTGCGCAGCAAACTGTGCGAGGAAATAGAGCTTTGCACTACCCAAAACTGCGGCGACAGGAGGCGCTGCGTGTCCACAAAACTACAGAGTCTGCCGTCAATAACTAGCACGCGCTTCTGAGAATGCCGTGGAGCAGCCAAGATGGAGCAGTAGAGTTAGCTTTAAATATTTTATGCACAGAATTTCATTTTCGGCGGGAAACAGTGTTCTATTGAAAGAATGTTGAAACAATTTGAAGAAAATGATTTTCTCGCAAGAAACAGAATATCGCCAATTTCAGTTAAAAAATATTATGTGGTCCCCTGCACTGATCATCATGCAGTAAGGGTCTATTGGTCACTTTCGGTGAAAGTATGACTCTTCATTTCTGTAGGCCTTAGCGTTGACTATTCATAAAACATACTTTCCTGCACTATCAACGTAGAAGGAACCGACAAAATATATATGTCTTTAAATTATCTCATGTCCATCGCCAAGTGCGCCTTAAGGTTGGCGCCAGCAGAACAAAGCAAATGTATCACGTCACAATGGGGCCCAATTGATGTACCGTTATAGCTGTCACATTAACAAATGATAAAAAATATGCGCGTTTTAAAATCCGTCAAATGGGGCTCACCTGTGTAGAGATCAAAAAACAACTCAAGAAAAGTTGGTTAACTGAGGGGTAGCCACGACGCTGGAAAATGTGAGGTGGTGGCGCGCGATCTAGTGGTTGACTTACAAGATATTGCGCAGCTGCCACTCTAGGGTACAAGTGAACACGGTGTGCCGACAAGCTCGCCCCAAACAGAAAGATCTTTACCCTTAAAAAGGTGAATGTTTCCTTAGGCAAAAGGCTTTTACGACTCGAAGGCAACACAAATTTTATTTTTCCTCATTCGAAGCAGTGATATTCTCTGCCCCCATTTGAAATATTTCTGCACGTGATCAGGTTTCACGTTGCTTCCTGGATCGAAGGAGTCTCAAGATTGTTGCAGCTAGCATTTCTTGAGATGGTCTTCGTGATTTGCCGAGGGAACGTGGAGGCAATGCGAAGTGACCATGCCACTATATGAGATCACAATGAATGACGTCGCAAATTTCCACGACCTCAAAGTGAGGTCATGAAGCCCTCACAAATATAGTGGACCTTTGGGATCATTTCAAAAAATATTTTGAGTGCAAACACACGACACATACACGCGCGCGCACACACACACACACACACACACACGCATCAAACACGCGTTATAACGTAATATTTTTGTGGATTACTCGCATTGACAAAGCGAGACGCCGATGGTTAACTGCGTGTTTTGTGAGACATTTATGGCTTTTATCTAAGCTAATGTGCTGTTTTCCTTTCAGGACAAGAGAATTGTGAGGATGTTCAAGGTAAGCCAATTTCTTCGATAAATAACATTTTGTAAACAGTCTAGAAGTTTGAAGGATGCTCAAGATTCACCTTCAAGAGTAAAACGCGAAAGCCTAATCAATCGCTAGTTTGACATCGCTTCTCGGGGAATTCCTTATTTACGTTAAAAGGAAGAAACGTATGTGCACGTTGCATCAACCCTCCATTACGAGAAATTCATTATTTTAAGAAGGTCCTCAACACTTTCGGAACATGGTCGGAAAATGCTGCTGATCGGTAGTAGAGGCTCCCAAGAACACGAGGGCCAGATACTCCAGCGCTGCACGCAGTCTGGAAATCACAATAAAATATCAAATAAGCTAAATATCATTTCAGTTCTCGCAGCAAATTACAGAACACGCTCAAAAATTACTCGCAGAAGGCCTCCTATCAGCCATTGATTGGCTAATGTGAACAAGGTGCGCTCGGTCATTACAGGGATCACCGCACAAGGCTGCAACTTGTCCATGAGTGCGCACGTGATCACGCTGTAAAGGCTGAGTATTCGAAGAGAAAACAAACAAACAAAATTGTTCAAAGACAAAGGGCGCGGGTGATGTATTATCTTTAGCCCTGCCATCTCCCGCTGTAAGTTTTCAGTGCTTTGGTGAAACGAGAGAAAAAACAATTTCAGCATAGAATAACTTGTTTATACATCTGTGATGAGCGTTATTGGTGTTTATTCACGCTTATTATGCCAAAGAGCAGTCTTTTGAATAAAATAAAATAGTTGGAACTCCGCTCGTCCTCGATGGATTCTTAAATTTTTTGCAGCGCGAAATCGCGAGGAAATTCTTTCTTTTAGTGAATATGATATATTGTTAGTTAAAAGAGTGTCTCAGAGCCCCTTTAAGGGGATATGATCGGTACTTTACAATGAAGCATTGCTCTTTTCAAACTATCGTTATGCTTACTGTGAATGCATTTGAGCTATTTTTCTAGGTCACAAATACTCGTTAGTTAAGTGCGCACATTGTGTCTTTAAGTCAACAAGTGCACTTTAACGGCTGTTCACTTCATTTTTACTTCTAATGAATAAGCTTGAATATATCAGAGCACTATCTACTTGGTGATCCTACAAAATGCTCACTCGGTTCCCCATTCATGTGTTTTCTTCCTGCCATTATACTTTTGCCTCGCATTATAAACGTGTTGTGGAAACAGCTCCTTGTGTCTGACATTCATGTAGCATTCTTGGAGCAGATTTGGTAACCGACCAATCTGTAACTACGGTAATTTGGAGACTTTCTGACATCGACGCGTCATTCGTCCGGCTTCGTTGACGAGCGCTGCAGCTACGTCCACGCATAACAATCACATAAGGTACATTTCCAATAGGCCTAATACGCCTCTTGGTAGAACCGCTGTGCCTTAAACCGCACCAATTACTTTCTTCGGGCCGATGTTCATCTTCTTTAATGGGACGTCGCTCATGACCTATTCAAATGAAAAACTACCCATCGCAGTTCCGAAAACAATAACTGCACCACTGTCGAACTCTATAAATCCTTGATCCCTATATAATAATGCAATAACTTGGTGTTGCCGTGGAATACTCGGCACTGGAGTTGCTGTATCTGTATTGAGTGATGCAATCTGCCGTAGTTAAAAAATAACGATTACGCTTTCTACCTGCATACAGCAGCCAATGCGTTACTTAAGTCATTCTATGATGCGGACAAATTGACTACTCATTGAGGATGTTTTGTGATGGTTGGGTTTATCGTGTTTTCAAAATACTCACCCAAATTTATATTGCACTGGTACTCACTTGCCACGCATCATGCCATTGATGAATGTGCCCGTGTGGAATTTGAATTATCAGCTATGTCCAGCGACGGTTCTGCCAACGGTTCCTTTTCTCGTGTCGTCGTCGCCATATACAAGGACACTCCACCGTTCCCTTCTGCTCTTATAATTATCTAATGCATGGGACCAGCCCTCCTTTACAATATCCATAGTCCCGCCGTCAGTAGACTTTCACTTATCGAAAGAATATATACTTCTTTTCTTTGCACTTCTCACAATCGAAAGCTCTTACACTATCATTTATGCTACGAATGTGCTGTTAGCATCAGCCGTGTTATTCCTCTGAAAATGTCTCGGCCGACTTGAGAGGGTCGATGGTGTTCCCGCGAATTAACTATCCTATCACGCGACAAGTCTTTAGATCACCAGCGTTAATCTGGTGAGCACGTCATTACATCTTTCCAGGCACCCCTTTTCTATTAATTGGTTAGGACCTTCGTGTTGCTTAACGGACTGACCTCTTGACGCTACTCGGCCGCTTCTCCATGGCTTTCGACTACAAGCAGGGCATTTTGGGCCGAACAAACGCACTTGTTCTTCATATTGATACCAGCACCAATGCACTATTGTGTCGGCGTGAATGTAGGGTCTGTCAGGCTGAATGCCGAGTTATTCACGTCAAGGTGAATTATATGCCCACTCGGGGCGTCATAAGGCCGCCC
Organism: Rhipicephalus annulatus; assembly: GCA_013436015.1. Taxonomy (NCBI): domain Eukaryota; kingdom Metazoa; phylum Arthropoda; class Arachnida; order Ixodida; family Ixodidae; genus Rhipicephalus; species Rhipicephalus annulatus. Next base: position 531,842 of record WOVY01000340.1, on the reverse strand, counting down.
AGCAGTCTGTGCGCCTCCCTGGTGGTACACGTGAAAAAGGATGGTAGCATGTGATTCTTTGTCGACTAAGCGGGCCTTAACACCATCATACGCAAAGATGTTCAATGCTCCCTAGAATGGACGTCTCTCTCGAATGTTTCGAAGGGACTGAATTATTTGCCTTGCTGGAAGTTTGGTCGGGTTACTAGATGGTACCTTTTATTAAACCTGAATTCGCCAAATATGCGTTTTACCTCTGTATGGCTCGCACGAGTTCACCATAGCGTCATTCCATCATTGCAGCGCTTCTACCACAATTAAGCATGATAGACAGCAGACTTCAAGCTCTCAAGTGGCTGACGTCCCTTTGTTATACTGATGACGTTGTCATTTTTTTTTCAAAAGATTTCGCGACTAACAATCTGCACTTCCGAAGTGTCACCGCATGCATCACACATACTGGGCTACAACTAATTGGAAGAGTGTAATTTTCCCGCCAGAAAGCTCGTCTTCTTAGGACCAATATTGTAGAGCGGCGTTCTACCTGACACCGCAAAGATGTGCACCGTTGGCAAACTTGCTAAACTGTCAACACCAATAAAGTCCGCAGCTGTATAGGCGTATGTTCACATTATCGCAGATTAGTCTGTAATTTCACATCTGTAATGGCCACTTCAATACGCTCACTTCGTGATAGCCAAGGCATTTTGACGTGGTATTTACGACAATGCACTTGTGAAGCTAACGTTGTTTCCTGCCAATTCCACCGGTTATTTGGCGTTTTCATTCATCTGCCCCTAATGAAATTCACAAAAACGCTAGTGCTGTCCATCTTAGCACTATTCATGCTAAACACAAGTCCAGCTTTGCCGAATACGTCGTTAATTATGCCAGTCTAACCCCCAGAGCTGAAGAGTGTTGTTCAGTCAGAGCAACGAAATGCCTAGATATGGTTGGGGCACTCGCAAAATTTTGTATTTAAGTGCATGGTCACCCATTTTATGTCGTTACTGAAGATCACAGTGCCATATTCTGCTTATCTTCACTAAACGACCCGCTGGTCGTCTTTCACGTTGACTATACGTCTCAATATCTATGTTCTCTACAGGTCAGGACGCCAACATTCAGATGTTGATGCTCTCTTGTGCTGTCAACGGCCGTTGACTTTGAACTGTATCTGTTTCTGGCTGTGATTCTGGGGTACTTCTGTACAGTGACAATACCTCTGGGTTGTGCCAAGACGCTTGGATGTCTCTATAATACCATTCCTATCTCAGCCGTCCTTACATACCCTCTATCGTTTACTTCCACTCCCAACTCAACGTTTTACCCTTCACGATCAAATCCTGATTCGTGATAACTAGTTATCTGGTGCGTGCAAACCGTTGCTTGTTATACCTTGCCAGCGACGTGCAAACATACATGCTTCTTTTAAGCGAATCCCGAACGTGGTTACGCCACTGTAATAATAATTATGCTCATATTATGCTCATATAATTCTGTGCTCGTAATTGCTTCTTCGTTTTCGATGTTTGGCGTTTTTTGGACACTAACCACCGAACTTGTATGAACACCGAATGGGCTTCGTAACCCAGCGCACGTGGACACCCATATTCAAGGAGGACGCCTCTGTTCATCATGTTGCAAGGACTTTTGTACCAGCGTCGACCAGTCGTCAAGCTAAGCCTGGGCCGTCGCGGAAGCCTTGGGCGAGCGTTTGCGGCAGCTGCAGAACGCACAGCGCGCTCCCGCATTTCACCGTCGCGCAACCACTTACGCTATGACTATACTGGACGACAACTTTTCTTGGCATTGGATTGATGACAGCAGAGCCAAATCGCGGGCATCGTACCACCAGTAACTGTAGTTTCTCAACATCGCCTGTATTTTCACTGTGTAGCATAAAAATTCTCCCTTGATTTTGTACGTGGAGCTATTTGAGACAGGACGCAGCTCCAGGTCCTAAAATATTTGTATGTACTGTAATTTGTTCGTTGTGATTCCGTGTTTTGGAACGCGCGAGAAAGTTCCGCCTTTTTACGTGCACCTCAAACGCTAAGCGGCCTCTGCATCTACATGAAAGGCTGATGGTGCGCTCTAGTCTCTTTCCATAACGTTACAAGACGCGTGTCGAAAACGGACTATTTGAGCAGTGCTACATGTGAAGAAGCTCCGCCTCCATAGCTTTCAGTTCAGTGTCAAGAATAGTTGTCGCCGAGTATATGCAAGTTGCGGTAGACGAGGAGGACGTTTCTTCTTAGGAGTCTGAATCTCCTGGATAGAAGACGGCTATTATTTGACAGAAAATGAAACTATGCTTGATCAAACGGGTAAGAGGCTGGGTGCAAAACCAGGCGTGGTGACGCTGTCACAGCTTCGTTGTTCCCTCACGAACGTGAAAAAACAAGTTGTCGTGGCGTCAAGGATGCAGAAACTTCCGAAAGAATATTTACGGGCGATTGTGCGTCCCCGCATTGGCCCCGACATGAGGCAGGCCAGCCAAGTCAAGTTAGCACTTGCCCTCGTCAAGGAGGCGAATGTAGCCGAAGAAGAAACAACCGAAGATGTAGTTTGCCTCAACTTCATGCAGAACATGTCGTTGGGGTGCACTCCAACGAAAAAAGTGGCAGATCTGGCGTACAGTGGGATACGATGATATGCGAAGCACAAATGAGGAAGGTTGATATGTCACTCTAAAATCAGCACAATGTTACCATGTGGAGGTAAATGATGCCGTACGTGACTTACGTGTCATGATTATCATGTTTGGATGTATCATTTACCTTCGTCATCCATTAACATCGCGTGACACAAAATTTAGTATATGTTGAGCTATCAAAACGACCACAAGCACGCTATGAACATGGCATGTTGTCATTTTCTTAAATGACACGCTTATCAGAATTATCATGTTTGCCCCAGTCTTGTACTTTTGTCATTCCTTACCGTCACGTAACACAGAATTTTGTGTATGTGGAGTTAGCAAAACGGCCACGAGAGCATCATGGGGCGTCTGATATACTCCAATGTAGCGTAGACGCGCACGAACACTGGGCACAGCGACGCAACGTTAGCAAAACGCAAACGCTCTAGTCTGACGCCAGGTGTGACCGGTGCGACCAGCGTCTGTGGACGCGGCCCGACGGCAACCGACAGAAAATGCGAATTTCTGCGTTTCGCATTATTGCGTTACCCAGCCAAAACTGCTTCTCCCTCTTTTTGTGACGAAGGAACGCCGGACATGCTGAGATGCGCATGCGTCAAAGCAACGCAGAGCAGCGCGCGCCTGCGAGTACATGCGTTCATTTCGTCGCGTCATGCTGGCGGGGCAACGACAGCGTGACGCGACGAAATGAACGCGAGCGAGCATGCACAGTGGTCACGCGGAAATTAATGAGCGCCTTGACTGTGGTATATAGACATGTTCCCACGTGAGAGACATCTCATGATTATCATGTTTGCAACAGTAACATCCCTTCGTCGTCCATTCACGTCAGGTAATACAAAATTTGGCGTATGTGAAGCTAGCGCAACGGCCACGAGTGTATCATGAATGTGGCATGCAGTCATGTTGTTACATGACACGCGTATCATTATTATCACGTTTGGATGAGTAATTCACCTATTTCGTTCATTGGCGTCACGTAATGCCACGTTTCGTACGTTTGAAGATAGAAAAACGGCCGCGAGAGCATCATGAGCGTAGCATGTAGTGACACTGTTACATAACACGCATCTCCTGTTTATCATGTTTGCACCAGTATCACACTTTCATCATCCATTGAGGTCTCGTAATGCCAAATTTGGTACCAGTGAAGCTAGCGAAACGGCCGCGAGTGCATGATAAGCGTGGCATGTAGTCATATTGTTACATGACACGCATTTCATAGTTACATTGTTTGTATCATTCGGATACCTTCGTCATCCATTCACGTACCGTAATAACAAATTCGGTATTTGTGACGCTAGCGAAATGGCCGCGAGCGCATCATGAGCGTGGCATGTAGTCACGTTGTTACATGACACGCATGTCATGGTTTTCATGTTAGCGTCATTTTCTTGTGTTCGGCATGCAATCATGTCATACCATTCCAGTTTTGCAGCATGCCATGTCAACGAAACTACCAGAAGAGCTGCAAGACCAAGAAATGTAAATCATGACATTCATACCACACTTGTGAGGATTTTCATGTTATGACAAATCAAATATGTTCTTCAAAAAGTCATTTTATGCCATATCAAGTTTGGTGTCGATATCATTATTGAAAAGGCCAGGAAAGCTAAAAGTCTAGATAGATAGATAGATAGATAGATTGATAGATAGATAGATAGATATATAGATAGATAGATATATATATATAGATAGATAGATAGATAGATAGATAGATAGATAGATAGATATGCTCAAAGTCGCCGAGTTCGCTAAGAAATGTTTCGCAAACAAAAAAGGCCAGAGCGTATGCCAGCATATCCAGTGTTGCTACAGACTGTGTGGAGTATGAAGTCAACGCGTGTGTGGGTGCCCCAGACGACACATGCATGGGGTCATACGAAGATTAGACCACAAGATCGACCCATTGAGATTTCAGGCACTGATTGTGTATGACATGAACCCATCAACACTTCAAGCAAAGCAAATGAAGTACTCAAAAGGGGGGGGGTGATTTTGTTCGAGGGAATCTAAATTTGAAATCATGTTATCTTTTGCGTCAACATTTTCTGCATTACACTGTTCAGACGACAGGCTGATGTTTCCTACGGATGTGGAAAGGTCAGACATTGCGTTGACGTATGCTCCACGCCAGATGACGGCTAATGTACGGGATGTGGCCAATAGTCCCCATCAAATGAGTGTGATTGCAAGGCGATCGATGTACAAATTTTGTGGAAGCGAACACATCAAAGTAGATAAGACCTGTGAGCAGTGCTTCCAGATCCCCTTTGTCATGCGTTACAGAAGAAAGGAGAGACAGAAGCAAAACTCCAATTCCCGCTTTCAGCAAGGCTACGCCGCTGAAAGCTTGCCGCCTCTGCACCCGGTCAAGCAAGGAGGTTTGAGAGCTGCTTGGCTCGGCCAATTTATTATTTTCGAGCTTGAACGGTGGTCACTTCAAAATCACTTAGACATATGGGTACACGGTGTCAAAAGTCAAGATATGTTCGAAGACAAAAGAAGTGAGCGCACTCTGTCAAATTCATGAAAACCGCTGAGCGTGTGAAAGCCTACTTGACAAAACGGCCGCTCTGTTAATGTTATCGCGGGACATACGACAATCGAAATAGCTTTTAAAGCAACGAGTAGCATGGTAAGGCTTCTTTATTCTGTCAGACGTTCAAGCGCAAAGTACCAATCAGTTGTGCAATATTTATGTGCACCGATAATTTCGCATAGATTGGAAACACAATATACGAGTGCGTGAGGAAACGTGATCTCACGTCAGGAAGATGAAAAGGTGTAAACAAACCAGAAAATTACGAGCACATTTCACTTTCAGAGTAAGAAATGGTTTACTATTGACATTCACTACATTGAACCGGGGATGGTCTCTTTGTAACAGAAAAGCAAATAAATAATTTTACAGGTTAGCAGCATGCAGACAAATAAATGGATAGTTTGTGGTGCTATGATGCCTAGAAGATAATTGTATGTGACGAAAGATGCGTGATAACATCTTTTGCAGCAAAAAATAAACATGTGTCTGAAGGTGCATGCCACTTGATGAAGAAATGACCTTATGCACGAATATTACTATCTCATAGTGACAGCATTTGTTATTCAACTAAACTGCACAGCTATCAAAAGTATTATGCAGCTATTTGTGAGAAAAGGGCACCGCGAGTGCTGGGTGGAACACGCCGAAAGCGATGGCACTCACAGTAGTGCCCGTATGGCGGCACGGCTTCTAGAACCGGAAGTCAATGCAGACGGGTGCCCTAGCCCACAATTCGTGGCTCACGCCACAAACCCGTGGCGTGAGCCACGGGTTTGCTATCCACCTATTCCACCGAAAGCCCGACGTTATCTTATTGCAAGAAGTATCGGTGGATTGAGTTTCTACAGTGGGCTTTAGTACGTAGGTAAGGAAAGGGGAGGGTAGGGTGTTCTCCGCTCCGGTCTCTAACAAACACCCGGTCGTGAAGCATGACTTGAAAAGGGGCAAGCGCAAAATGAACTACAATTTGGCGAGGCTCTTCAGGGTGGGGAGCTACAAAGCAGCGTATTTATGCTCAACGTGCCCAGTTCCCTTAAAGAGCGGCAGCATCGCTTAACTTTATTGTTGGCAAAGGCAGTTTCTAAGGCAAGCAGAGCCAGGGCCTAAATTGTTGTGGCCGGGAATTTCAACATCTAACATCAGGCATGGGGTTACACACACACGCCACGCAAGGGCAAAAACCTGTGGCAGGTCGCGGTAGATCTTGGCCTCACGGTTTCACATAATCCAAGTTTCTGCTAAGATTACCGACTCTGTGTCAAAAAATTTCACTCCCAACCTGACATTCGTGGGGTCGGTAGGTGGAATTTTTTCGGGCTAACATGGTTGTAATGTTTTGAAATTATCATTACAACATTAGTACAGTGCTGCAGGTAAGCGAAAAACTTCCAAGAACATTTGAGTACATAAACTGGAACCACTTCTGCAGGATAAGAAAAGGAAAGGGGTGGTGAATCTCTGGAGGATTTTCACGATTGGCTGGCTAGAGTGAAGGAGGACCTAAAACAAGTGACGAAGTCAGTACACCCAGAGCTGGAGGTCAATCTTTTGGATAGCAGATTATCACACTAATTAGAGGCCAAGGAATCTCTGCTGTCTCAATGGAATACGCAGCAGATCAATCGTAGACTAGGTGAGCTAGCAAAAAAATTAAGGCTCATTGCCAAGAGCTCGAGATACAGCAATGGCATGAGGTGTGTAACAGGTGGATGGGTAGATGCGAATAGGTGGGAAATGGAACCTACTCAAGCACGTGCTATACGACTATGGAAGAAAACGAATTATAACTGGGCGTTGAATAGAATTCTACACGAGGAGAGGCAGCTCAATAGGATTGACGAAATTTTCATGTGCTTGGCACGCATGCATTTCTAGTGGCATGGGTGCTGGGCCCACGGCACAGGAGTGCCCGCAATATGAGGGCAAAACGGCCGAAGGCCTAGATAGGTCATTTCAGGAGGCAGACATTCGTGAAATGCTCCAGAAACTTGATGGCAGGTCAGCCCTGGAACCACTTGGCGTAAATGACAAAACCTTGCGCAATTTAGAGAACAGGTCTATTAAGGTGATAACGGCCGAAATCAACCATATTTAAGATCCAGGTAAATTCCCACTCGAGGAGAAGGTTGCATCCATGATTATTATTTCCAAGCCAGGACAGAGCAGTGGTGATGAAAATCTCCTGCCCTTATCTCTTCTTGTTTGCGCAAGCGGGCGGAGCATGTGATAATTGGTTAGTTTGCTAAGCACATTGAAGACGAGGATCTGTTTACAAACGACATGTCAGACTTCAGGCCGTACTTCTCTACGCAGTACGTCATGCTTCTCATCAAGCATGATATAATGGATAGAGACACCGGAGGCACGAGGGCTGTTCTATAGGTCTCGATCTCAAAACGGCCTTCGACAATGTGTCTCATAGGTATATTCTAAACCCAATTTCCGACCTTGACTTGGGGGAAAAGTTTCACAGATTTGTACTGTCCTTTCATTGAGGTAGGAGGGTCGTGATCAAATTGGGTGATCTTAGATCGGGGCCTTACCATATCGGGTTAAGTGGCACACCACAGGGCTGCATTATCTCGCCACTCTGTTTTAACGTAGCAATGCAGGGCTTGACCGTCCAGCTTGAACAGATGCCAAGGATTGTCTCCGAAATATACGCGAACGACATCATCAAACGGTGCCCTGGTGGGTCGGACGGTCATGTTGAAGACACAATATAGGAAGCAGTGCATTTTGCACTAAAACACGGTAGTAACTTGGGTCTCCAGCTCTCCTCTTCTAAATCGGAGTTGCTACTCTATCGCTCCACAAGCAGGGCACCCAAGCCTAGAGGGTGGAGTTCTCCTGATGGAATAGACATTAGATTGCGAGCGTCATCCGTGTGTGAGATAACCATGATTCGTTCTCTCTGGGTGCTAGGCATAATATTTGAAGGTAATGGTGAGCACGAGCGTACTATAGATAAACCTGCAGGGCATGCTGCAGAAGTAGTCAGACTTATTGCCAGGGTTCCTAATAGAAAAAGATGACTTAGGGAAGATAACCTCCTGAGGCTTACTGAAGCGTTTCCAGTGAGCCTTGTGATTTATGTTGGCTCCATACACATCTGGCAAAAACGCAAAATTAACGAGCTGAATACGCTCATCAGGAAGTGTAATATGACATTTCCAGGGCTCGCAACGCGCACAAGCACAGAAAACCTAGGAAGCCTCAGCGTCCACAACACATTGAAGGAATTGATCGAAACAGAGTAGACCTTACGGATTGCCAAACTCTCGTCTACGGCAGCAAGAAGGGCTATCCTGGCTAAGATTGGCATGAATCCGACCACGATAACAGACAGGAGCATTCAGCTTTCAGATCATCTGCGGAAAGCTATTACGGTCTGCCCTATTCTGAGGAAGCACCACCGTGGTGGTCTAGTGGCTGAGGCACTCGTCTGGAGACCCGCACTTCGCGGACCAAATCCCCACTGTGTTTTTGATGGAGTTGAAAACACTGTAGGCCCGTGTGCTTCAATATAGGCGCAGGTTAAAAAACCCCATGTGGTCGAAATGAGCGAAGCCCTTCACTACGGGGTCTCTCATATTCATATGGTGGTATTGGGACATCAGACCCCCCATATATATAAATCTATTCCGAGAAACATGCATCTCAATTTTAATACTGGCATGAGGACAGCTCACGCCTCTGCGCTTTTGCGTTACTTGCATTTGCAGGAGGCTGATTTGTGTTTTTTGTAGACGCTGCTCCGTGCGAAGGCGACTCCAATCTTCTTGTTCCAAATGCTGTGGACATAAAGAATGGACTGAGTAATATCGGCCGCGTCAATCAAAGTATCGTCCGCTTCCAAGCCGGAGCAGATAGTCATTGCGCCTGCGCTTTCTGAGTCAGACAGGAGAGAAATTTATATGGACTCGAGGTGAGCCTTTCGAGCTTTCTTAACTGGGGTGGGGGGTGGGGGGGTTGTGAGGAGGTTACTCCGGCACTTGAGGGAGAGGTGCTTACTTATCACGTCATTGCATGAATCCCGGTGCGCGAAGGTGACAGGTTGCTTAACAATAATGAATTGGCCCATGCCCGCGCGTGAGGTCTTGGCAGCCGCGTGTGCTGGTTGGGACCAGTGACGAGCTTGGTTTGGTCCAGTGCGGTTTCGCCGGCCGCTGTGCCGTTGGGACGCAGGTATGCCGTTTGGGACTGGTGAGAACCTTAATTCGTTGGGTGCCTACCCAACTTCAGAGACATTCTTTCTACTTTCAACGACATCAATGGCCACTACGAGATGAGCCACAGGGCTTTCGCAGTACCACATCAAATTCTCGCGAGGTCCCAGGACGCGACTTTTCGGTTCCTGCTAACGAAGGTATACCTCAAACTCTCTGCCTTCAGCAGGTACATGCACGTCTCACCTTCATGTCCCGTCTGTTGAAAAGTTATTGATTTTAAGCACATGCTCGTGGAGGGCCCTTCTTGCAACATTACACTGACCACGGATTGGCCGAGAAAAAATATCATTCCTTTCTCCAGAGCGACATCTCGTTTCACCAACTTCGGGCTGTCCAGAAGGCCCACGATGCGGCGGTGAGGCTTGGACTCTCTGTCTCAACGTGGAAGCAGCCCGCACTCTTGCCTCATAAACTGGGTGAAGGTTCTTTCGGACGAGAATAAATGTTGCTGTCTATCTGACTACGCTAAAGGAAACCATGTGTAGGTGTGAAACCGTGGGTGATAACGCTTACACTGGCGGTAGCGTTGAAGCTGGCGCTCATCGCGGTGTTGCGCAGAAGAGAAATTTGAAGAATCGCAAGCATGGAGTGATGAACCACTGTTTCACCTTCGGTCATAAAGTTTGTTGCTTACGGGCAATGAAGGACAGAAGACTCCGTTTGAAGACAGAGACCCGTAGTCCACTTTTAGTTAACGCGCACGCTGCAAATTTTGGTTGTTCAACTACGCATATAAGAAATCTCTCACCACCGCTACCTTGGAAGCCGAGATCCAATGCTTATGTATACGGGGTGGACAGAGAGTGAAGTCTTTTGCAGCGCGAGCAGTCGGTGTTCTAAGCCAAGAAACTTGCTAGCCGACGCTGCCTTCGTCAGTGTTGCTAGGGGTTGGATGTGTGGACAGTAGGAGAAATGGGAAAGAGGCGCGCATGCGCAGGGGTGTGTGTAAGAGCTGCAGAGAGAGATGCCTAGAGGAGAAAGAGCGGGAGGTAGCGTAGACTAGCAGACACTGCCTGCATCGGCGTTGCGATGTGAGAGAGGGTAATTGTAAGAAGCGGAGATGGCCTGAAAATGCTCAACAAAGGCGAAATTGCCGAGGAGAGAAATGCCTAGAAAAGAGGGGGGGGAGTGAATCTTGAGGAGGAAACAGTAGGAGAACGGGCACGAATGCGCCACAGAGGTTGTTCTGCTGAACACCTGATTAAGCTCGATCATTGGAAGCTTCGCATATAAAACGAATGCACGACTCCGGCTGAATTAACAGTGCTGTGGAATCGACAGCTTTGTGTGACAGTAGGTACATTGATGCTCAAAATTTCAACGTGAAAGGCCCCACCACACGAAGTCAATATAATTGACTCCCTGTGATGGGGCCTTTTGTGGTAGGGGCCATACATATATATCCGGATTCGGATATAATTGAATGGCGTTTTTTCCTAGGCATCACTTGACACTGCATGCACTGACTTCCATGCTGTCAGTCTCACGTAATGTTCGCTTCTTCATCCTTCACAAAATGGCTACTGACCCGCAGGTCGCGGGATCGAATCCCGCCTGTGACAGCTGCATTTTTGATGAAGGTGAGAACGCGGTAGGCTATGTGCTCAGATTTGGGTGTATGTTAAAAAACCCCATGTAATATATATTTTTGGAGCCCTTCGCTACGGCGTCTTTCGTATTCATATTACCACGTTTCTTACTCAAGCTTTGTTGTGGCTCTATTACTGGTGGAGTTGCGGGGTACAAGAACGGCAAGCACCTCCATAAAATGTCACGGGGTTGTGACGTGTACGAAAGGAGAAAGAGTGCAGGTGGAATATTAAACTTTTTATCTGGGCTTAACATGTGGCCGCGTGAGAAGAAAGTCAGCTTACACTAGGTCACTGGCACTGATAGCGGCGAGCAGAGCGTCGGTTGTCCATCAATTGGCAAGCGGCGAAGCGTGTCGGCGTTTGTGCCCTTGCCATCGAATTTTCTAGCATTATCGCTAGCAGTGACGCAGGTTCCAGAAAAATGTATGATGCAAACAAAGTGGGCGTAACTTTAACAGAACAATCTTCCTTTCGTGACGTACGCTTACAATACCGCGATTAAGTCTGCAACATGCATTTCACCATTTTTTTATGTGGCCGTGACCCATGCAGCCCACTCGACAAAATTCTGTCATACCATCCCGATGCCCTGTCAGTTCTCTCGTGTGGCTCAGACTGCTTTCGAGGACTGACTCCTAAGTTTGCACCGAAGGATACTTGCCCTTATCGCGTCATCCAATGGCCCTCTTCTGTCACCTATGTGATTGAACCGCTCCAGCCGCCCATGGAGAAGCGCCTTGCTGGGCTTGAGACGGTCCACGCTTGTCGCCTCAAGCCCTGCTACGGCTCTCCTGTTCTCGTCATCATCGTCAGAGTATTCTAGTGGTGAATTCGCAAGGCATTGATCAGTGGGATAAAAGTGCGAAGTCGAGCGGCGTGCTCTAGCTGTAGGCGCTGGCCTGTTCAAGCAGTTCTGTTCGTAGCGGCTGTTTGCCTACTACATGGCATCGTTATTAAACTCCCTCGCATAAAATTTTGAGAACGAAGCCCTTTAGGTTCTTCGCTGCACCGGGTAGTACGACCAGAGATAACCTTTGTCATTATCTAGTAACGCTTACTGGATACACTTTACCTATTGCTTTGTATAGACTAAACGTGGCAAGTTTTTCAGCTGTAATTAAAGAAATTATCATGGCCCCACTTCTTCCTAGGCATCCTATGGGTACCCCCATCGGCCAGAGAGGGATCATGGACGCTTTCAAACTTACCCAAGGTGAAACTTACCCAGGGTGACCCACCTTGGGTCACCCTGCGTCCACTCATGCGTCCATCCACGGATCTGTCTGTGTCCGTTCGTCCATTTATTCAACACTCAAAGTACCGCAATCTCGCATCTTTTCACCATATATTCCCCATATAGAAGCACCGCCATCCAGCGGACATTCCAAGCACTGAACGAGAAGAGGCACACGCACACTTTCTTACGGCTTGAGCTTCGTGTCTACTTCCCACCTTTAACGACCTCGAGTTCATGGTATATACTAGTTCACTTTATTCATGACGCTGTGGCCCAACGCTCGCTAAACCTTTTTAAAACCTAGGAGGTTACGCCCAGCGAGTATAACGTAGCAACCCTTGCTTTTCTTCTGTGCGTTCTTGAACAATAAATAATTTGCAGCGTGCGCGTTAACTGAAAGCCGAATTCTCCCTTCTATTATTACCCCTTAGCAGTCATTCGCATGTACATTGAGCACTCTCTTTTATTGTTCAACAACGCACGGAAGAAAGCTCCCACCGGCACCACCTTGGAGGTTAAATTTTATACTCGTTACATCCTATTACAGCGGCTACGAGAGACGAACGGGTGTCGCTATAAGGAGCTTCGCCCCTGAAATTCTCCCTTCAACGGTCAATTATACAGCGCCCTGGCTGGCCTTTGCAGCAGCTAAGGGAAGTTTTGTATACCATGCCCACGCCACAATGCAGAATGGACGTGGCATGCATCTTGTCGCACGCCATTTTGGCATCTCTCGATTAAATGTGGGCAGAAAGCCCGGAAAGCTTATGTTAATAAAAAAGCCATAGGTACATGGGGCCAATTCACCATGGCACTTTCTCATATTGTGGGAGATTTTGTGCATGTATGGCGAACGTGCGTTTCTTTTTTTTGCTCTATCCTTGCGATCACACGGGCATTCTGCATCCCCTTTAAGTCTGGAGCATCGTTCCGGGCCCACTCATTAGGACCAAATAAAGAAAACCGGCAGCAATAAGCTGCATTAACTGACACTGTAAGCTTCCATGATTTGAACAGTGCAGAAAAAACACATTGCCTCTATAGCCCTCTTTGCCACAGTCAATTGTGAAGAATCGTATCATAGATTTTTTTTTACTTTGTAGGGCTGAAGAACGGTTGAGGTGATGGTAGCAGCGAGGCGGAACGATTGTAATCATTGAATTTGCTCATTTTCATCGACGAGCTACATACCTATTTGCACCCTCAGGAAAACAACCTGCATCCATAAATACGTAAAACAAGGTTCCTTTCGTTGCGGTATTTCGAATCAGAGATCCGACGCTCTAAAGATTATCACCATGCTCTTTTAATACGCATAAATGAATCTTTACGTAAGGGCTGGACAGATTCGGACGTAGATAATGCGCACATTTTTAATTTTAAGATTTCTTTCCATGAAGATGGTTCATCTCACTTGATATAGGAACGACAAGGCAAACGAACGAATGTTCACGCCATTCCTTCATTGTGTAGCTATAAAAATACTTATCGCCAGAAATTTTTCGCAAAAAACAGGGTGCTCAAAACATAGGCCATGGGAATATAAATCTTATTTACGAAAGACTACGTGAATATTTCAGGAAAATGGGAAGACGAAGTACGAACCACCAAATCCTAAAAAAATCTAGGTATCCTCAATGTGTTTGTTTCCAGTATAAACGGAAACATGGAAAACTTTCATGTAATATAACAATATATCTGGAGATGTATTGACCCTATTTCATTCTCTGATTGTTTGATAGCTATAGTATTTGTAGAGTAATTACTGATTTTATCAATAATCAGAGCTGAATAGTTGCTTTAAGGCTTTTGAAACATTTCTCAAGTAAACGATTCTGTACTTCTTGTTTTATACAGTGGGTGACAACAACTACTGCCGGGGTAAGTACTTCAGCCTCTTGCCTTTTGCGAAATTTTGTTCCTTGCGATGTAATTTTAATGGTCCCGTAAGCTCGAAAACAATCAATATGTATAGACAATACATTTTTAACAATTCTGTAAGGGTAGTGAAGCCCACAGTTACTAGTAGAAGAGTTATATAAACATTTGCTCTAGAACATTACCACTTCCTTATTTTAAATATTTTACTTGATTTGATATGTGGGGTTTAACGTTCCGAAACCACTATATGATTATAAGAGACGCCGTAGAGGAGGGCTCCGGAAATTTCGACCACCTGGGGTTCTGCAATGTGCACCGAGGTCTGAGCACACGGGCCTACAACATTTCCGCCTCTATCGGAAATGCAGCCGCCGCAGCCGTGATTCGATCCCGACACCTGTGAGTCAACAGCCGAGTACTGTAGCCAGTAGACCACCGCAGCGGGGCTTAAAATGTTTTCAAGAACCAGTCCACTTTTCAAACGCAGAAGCTAGCCAAAATGTGCTACAAAGCCAACAGTTCAGTGGCACATCGGCAGTTAGTGTTAGTAGTCGTTTGTTGCAGCGGACATCGTGCATAAAGGAGACGTCAGCATTTAGGCGCATAGAGGATTCACGGCGTTGGTCTAAACTCGTTGCCTTTCATACTTTTCTTAACTTATATTGTGTATTGTTTAATAAGTACTGGTGCCACTCATCGGTGGATGCGCAGTAGCCGACGAACTATGGACGAACTATGCGCCGTAGCACTCGACCCTGGAGGTGAGCTACTGATGGGAATCTGCCCATGGAACACACGCGCTCCCTCTGGAGCAAATAGCAGCGTCAGAATGGAACGTGATACGCGCGTCTGTCTTCTTACTTGAGTTTGCACACTGCGCACAGCGACGCTACGCTAGCAAAACGTGAGCTCCAACGTGAGGCGCATTCGACGTGAGTGGCGTCCGTTGGCACGCTTGAAGTTGGAACTGTTTTAAGGCATCGAATGGTTGCAGTTTCCGGTCGAATCTGCTGATTTTTACGCAGTAGAAAAAGTTGCGCCGTGGAGTTGAAAAAGTTGTGCCGTGGAGAGATAGCGAGCACTCTCCAACTGTCAATGAAACAGAGTTGCTCCTCATGGAGCTGAAAAATGTATTACCGGAAGTGATCCGAATATGCCAAAGAATGGCGTGATAACTCGCACAGCTCACAAGCTGAGTATAGACGGATACTTACACTGAAACAATGATCATAGGGAAAGCAAGCTACAGCAGGTATACCTGTGGGTATGTATGCGCGTGCGGCCGTGTCTGTGTTACCTGCATATTCATGTGTGTATATGAGTGTTAACGCGTGTGAGTTATCAAGGCTGTGCACAAACGTGTGAAACAATGCGATGTACAAACCCGTGTAAAATAGCAATCGCTATAATGGAGGTGAATTGCGTAGCACCCAAATGGAAACCACTACTTCACCTCCACCCAGGATGTTCACTAAATATCTTCGGGCGGATGTCAACATACTGGTGCGATTACAATATATTCGCAATCAAGAAGCTCGGCCCAACAGAATCTATATGGCGAAAACAAAAGATAGAGAGCGAGAGATAGGTTCAGAAATGGAAAAGACGGAACTTCTGCCGCCCTAATGGGGGGATCATGGCTCAGCGCATGTAAGAGGGGAGGGGAAGAAGTCAACAAAGATGTGAAGAAGAGAGGAAGAAGAGAAATCCCGTCCATGACCAAGGAAGTGGCGAGCGGCTTCTATAGCTGGTTGTCTAGTTTAGTGTCCTCAAGGAAATGAAAAACCACCCTGAAAACGTGGGTGTGGTGCTGTACCGGAAAGAGAAGGCCCTCTGTGTAGCCGCGGGTAGACTGTGGCGACGAAGTGCGGCGAGCAAAACTCCGCGTTGTGTGCGAAGCGCTGGGCAGACACACAACAGGTGCTCGATGGTTTCAACTGCCCCACACGCAGTGCACGCAGGAGACGAGGCTCTGCCAAGCCGATGGCACCGGACCGCAGGCCGGGAGCAGCTGATGCGTAAGCGAAGTAGCAGGGACCCCTCTCTCCTAGTGAAACCTGGGTTAGGCAGCCGGGTTGGTGGTTCCATTCTCGCTACACGATCGTCAGAGTGGCAGCGTAGTAGCATCCACTCAATGTTAGCCTCGAAAAGTTCGAGGTGACCACGTAGGGCACATAGGGACGGCGGTGTAATGTTTTTTTTTTTCGCCAGGGCGTCAGCCTGCTCGTTTCCTTGGTTTCTCACAGGAGATGGGCCCCAGTGCAGAAAAACATCAACGCCACTGGTAAGGAGGGCATGCAGTTAGGTGAAGAGCACCTGCATGGCGAAGCCTCCCCGTTTCGGCTTTGCCAAGGCCAGCAATGCAGCTCTTGAACTGCACGGCAAAGCCACGGGGCATGTTGAGGGGTTTTCTGCCAGGAGGTCAACTGCCAGAAGAGAAACTTGCCGTCTCTGCAGCGCTAGAGCAGGCCTCCGCACGGACAAGAGACCACCAGTTTATCTCTGGTGAAAGGGGAAAGGAAATAATTGTTGCGAGATATCACTTCGCCAATTTCGCCCGGAAAAATGTCGTAAGTTAATAAACACGGGGTGTTATGAAGTTTGAAAGCTTCACGCATTTGAGACACGCCGGTGAAATGTTCAATATTAGTATAGCAATTTTTCAGGCATTAGGACTCGCAAGAATGTCGCTACATAAGGTTTGCAGCGGGAGCATTTGCGCTGCGAACTGGCGTTGCGCTGCTGAATCACGATTTACAGCTGGTAAGCACAAGTTTTATGTGATGGATACCTGTGATAACGGGGCGGTTATGCAGATGGGAAGCTCTACAGTTAGAATTAAGTACCATCCGTCTCAGTGGTTAAGTGACTAGGGTGCTAGGCTGCTCATGAAGGTCGCGGGTTCGATCCCGGCCACGGTGGTAGCATTTTGATAGAGTCGAAATGATGGAGGCCTGTTAACTGTGCGACGTCAGTGCACGCTCAAAAACACCAGATAGTCGAAACTTATGAAGCTCTCCACTTCGATGTTCCTTATATATATCTATATATCGTGGTTTTGCAAGTTGAACCCTCCCCGTTATTTTTATTAAGAAATAAATGCTGTATAAACACAAAATTATGTGCATGACAATGTACAATGCACAAGGTAAAGGTGGAAGAGGTATGCGATGATATCGCGTGTGGCCTCGAGGAGGTTATGAAAAATGTGATGGAAGAGGTTACGTGCGCTTTTAAATACACTTCAAAGCGCACAGAATTCGTTATAGAACTGGAACGACTACGAAAGATTCGTAGGCAGGCGGAGAGGAGGTACAGGCGCACTAGTTTGATTCATGACCTCAGAGACGCTCAACGTCTACAAAAGAAAATCCAACGTCAAATAGACAAGCTGGAGGACCAACGGTGGAAGAAATTTTGTGAATCACTCGATCCTCGCTAGCCTATGTCCCATATATGGAGGACGGTGCGTGGCCTTGGCTCGACTCCACAACAACGTCCATTCAGCACATTGGCTCTCCATCAAGGCCGCCTGCGGGTTGACGTTGCTGAAGATTTCTGCGTGAGGTTTGCGAGCAATGTGGTTACCATGAGCTGAAGTTCTCGGGGATGTTCCCGTAGCTTGAGTTTCTGAACTGAATATGCTTTTCTCACTCGAGGAACTGGATGCAGCTCTAGCCACCTGCAGACGTTCATCGTCACCTGGGCCGGACGGTATTACATGCGCTGCTTTATGCCATCTTGGAAGACGCGGCCGATACCAGCTACTAAAATGATACAATCAATCATGGAACGATGGCGTCGTTCCAGAAAGGTGGAAATCCAGCCGCTTGGTACCAATCCTCAAATCTGGAAAGTCGCCGCTTGATCTGGCATCATATCAACCCATTGCGCTATCCAGCTGCGTGGGGAAAAGAATGGAAAAAATGGTTCTGACACGCCTCGAGTGGTACCTTTAACGCTATAATATATACCCAGAGGCCATGGCTAGTTTTCGAAGAGGCCGCTCTTCTATTGATAATGTCATCGATCTCGTAACCTCAGTGCAACAACCGAAATACCTCAAGCGCATCTCGGTTGCAATGTTCCTCGATGTGAAAGGTGCATATGACAACGCAACGCACGATGCCATCCTAGATGCCTTGGCGAACATTGGAATCGGTGGAGAAATGTTTTGATGGATTCGGAGCTACCTACAGAGGAGATCCTTCTTCGTGCTCACAGCGGAAGGCCGCACCGTTGATCAATACACCGCTCGTGGCGTTCCACAAAGCGGGGCTCTCAGCCTTACGCTGTTTAACCTCACGATCGTTGGCCTTGTATAAAGCCTACCTTGATCAGTCAATATATCTACATACGTTGATGATATATGTATCTGGGCTTCAGCAGTGAAATGACTCCAGGTACGCGCACGGCTCCAGAAAGCAGCGAGAATAACGTCGACGTACCTTCATACTCGAGGCCTCACAATTTCCACCAAGAAGTGCGCCTTATTCCCTTTTACCCGCAACCCCATGATCTGTTATTCTGTTTCTATCGACAACGTGAACCTTTCGTATATGAGACGTCACCGTTTCCTGGGCGTCACTATCGACAGAGATCTCTCATGGAGTGCTCACATCTCGCACTTGAAGAAGGAGCTCAGCTCTATCACACACGTGATGAGATTTATCGCTGGTAAAACGTGGGGCACATCAGTGTCATGTATGCTTCAGCTGTACAGAGCGCTCTTCTTGGGATATTTGCGGTTATAGCACGCCCGTGCTTTCCAACGCCGGAAAAACTAACACCAGGGTCCTGCAAATCATTCAAGGCCAAGTTTTCCGCACATAGTTGGGGCTACCTCGGTGTGCTAATACGTTAGCAACAATTGGTATTTCTAAAGACCATTCGATCACGACATATATAACTCTCGACACACTCCGGAGATATATCCGTCACATATCCCGAGTGCCTAACCACTACCTTGCTAGCTTGCCACTAGAAAGACTAAAGGCAACGTTTTCCAAAGTTGTTGCGGCTAACCAGAATTAGATCTCGTGGAGATTCTCGCCCGCAAACCATACCACTATCTCCAGAGTGGTGCATGAAAAGACCGACTGTGCACCTTGAAGTGCCGGGGATATCTAAAAAGGCAAGCCTGTCGTCTGCAGCTCTCAAGCATATCTCACTGGACCTCTTGCATTTGTCGTATGCTAACCGAATTCATGTTGATACGGACGGTTCGGTCTTGGGAAGTTCGACAGGTGCCTTTGTCAAACCATCTCAATCAATCACCGTTAAATTCAAGACATCACACGTCACGACATCTACGGGATCCGATCTCGCCGCTCTTCAAGCCGCTGTGGAGTTTGTTACGCAAGAATCCCCTAGTAGATGGGCCATTTTCTGCGACTCCAAGGCAGCCGTTCAGTGCGTGCGAAGTCTACGACGTGGAAGCTACCACCAGATGGTGTATCGTATTAATGAAATTTGTCATCGCACTGCTGATTAAGAGCATGGCATTGTTTTACAATGATTGCCGGGCCACTGTGGCATCAGTGGTAACCACCTCGCCGACGACGCTGCCCGATGTGCCCACGATGGAGCGCTCACATTGTTAATACCCTTGTCAAGAGTAGACGCAGCTAGAGAACTTCGTCACATTGCGCGTAATGCCGCGCTTGCGCACTGGAATTCTCCACTTAACGCCAATCATCACCCTACGAATCCTAAATCTTTACGTCAGAAACAACTGCCATCCAGGATTTCTCAACGTGACGCTACAATGCTGTGCCACCTGTGGACTGGGGTAGCGTTTACTAAGTCATTCAGCCATCGCATCGGCATGGCAGATTCATCCGTGTGTGAAAGCTGCAACTGTATAGAGACTATTGAACATCTCTTGTGCCACTGTGCCCAATTTGATGAAGATCGCCCGACTCTCCAGTGTGCCTTGAGTAAACTCGATGACCGGCCACTTAATGAAGCAAAGATCTTAGGAGACTGGTCGTGCAGCACATCAGCACAGAAAGCCACACGAACCCTCCTAAGATACTTGTCAGCAACTTCATTAAGGGGCCACCTGTGAAACTCGGCATTGTATGTGTAATGTGACATGTGTCTATCCTTCTCTCTCTCTTTTACTCCCCCTCCCCATGTGTAGGGTAGCAAACTGTACGCATATTCTAGTTAACCTCCCTACCTTTCCTACATTCCTTCTCTCTCTCTGCTCATGTTATGCGCATATTATGCACATATTATTGTTAAAATCATATGCGGCGTTTTCACAAATATCCGGAGCCAAGCCAGGAGACGGAGCATTTTTGGTTACGCTCTTTCACTTACCAGGCCGGCTAACCACTGTCGTTGGTGTGTACGCGTGCTGGTGCTGCGTACCGCCCTACGTGCTGCGTGAGAAGCCCGTGTTGTGTTTCAATTTCGCCTGCAGGTTGGCAGGATTCAACTGTGCTGTATTTCACGGTAAAAGCTACTGCCGGAAACATAAGGGATGGCTGACCACAAATGTTGCTTGTAAATTACTTTATTAAGTGTGAAGGATTTCTTAGCGAACTTAAGCGACCTTTAGCGTATCTATCTAGCTATCTATCTTTTTGCCACCTACGACTTTTAGATCTCCTGGCCATTTTCATAATGTGATTCATACCGAAAATAATACGGGATAACATGACAGTATGATGAACATGATTAACTAGGCATAGCATAAAAATAGACATGTATGTATCGAATGTCATGATTTACATTTCATGGTCTTGCTGCTCTTGCGCTGATTTCGTTTACATCCCATGTTACGAAACTGGTATAGTATGACGTGACTGCACGGCGAACACAAGTGGTGGACCCTTACATGGAAATGGTAACATACATGACATGTAAATCAGAACTGATGAGTCATGACTACATGATACACTCATGATGCGCTCGTGACCTTTTTGCGAGCTTCACGTATACCAAATTTAGTAATAATTGACGCGAATGGGCTACGAAATCAAATGGTCTTTCCGAACATGATACTTATTACAAGCGTGTAATGTAACACCATGACTATATGCCACCCTGATGATGCGCTTCGTGCCGTTATGCTAGCTTCACATATTACAAATTTGGTATTTCGTGACGCAAACGCGTGACGTAGGTAAGTGACACGCCCATACAATTAAATCATGGCATGCGTGTCATGCTATACATGAATACACCCTACGCTCAGAGTGCGCTTGTGGTCATGTCTGTAGCTTCACATATACCAATTTTGGTGTTACGTGACTTCAATGAATGACGAAGGTAAATGGCTAGTGCAAGTGTGATAACCATGAGATGCGTGTCATGCAACAACTGACTACATGCCACGCTCATGATGCGCTCGCGGACGTTTCGCCAGCTTAACATTTACTCAAATCGGTAATACGTGACCTGAATGGACGACGAAGGCAGATAACATGTCCAAACTTGAACCATGGCAAGCGTGTCATGTAAAGCATCCTACATGCTCCGCTCATAGCACACTTGTCGTCGTTTCAATAGCTCCACATATACCAAAGTTTGTGTCACACGACGTGAATAGACGACCGCAGTAAATGATAGGTCTAAACATGATAATCACAATATGAGTGTCATGTAAAACAAGGCTACATGCTAACATCATAGCATGATCGCGTTGATTTCGCAAGTTCCACATATACTAAATTTGGTATTAGGTGACGCGAATGGGCAACAATGGTAAATTACACTTCCAAACATGATAATTATGATATGCGTGTCATGTAAAACATCACTACATGCTACACTTATAGCGTTCTCGCGGCCGTTTCGCTGGCTCCACATATAACAAATCTTGTATCACGTGACATAGACGACGAAGAAAAATGACATGTCCAAACAATATAATCATGACGTGGAAGTCATGTACGGCATAATTTACATCTACCTCGTAGCATTGTGCTGATTTCGAAGTGATGTGCAACCTTCCTCACTCGTGCTTAGAATATCATTGATTACAACTGTACGTGGGATCTGCCAATTTTGAATGCGAAGCATTTTTAAGCGAACTTCGGCAACATTGAGCGTATTATCTATCTATCTATCTATATCTATCTATCTATCTATCTATCTATCTATCTATCTATCTATCTATCTATCTATCTATCTATCTATCGATCGATCTATCTATCTAGCCGCTTAGGTCTTAGTGCTCTTGTGGTGTACCCCTTAACTTGGTGTGAATGAAAATTGCCATGGGAGAGTAAGATGGTTTGCGTGTTTGACGCACTGGTCATGACATCAATAATGTGACAATCCCGTCGCGTACATCTTCAAACACATCCCGTCAGACAGCGGCACACACCTAAAACGGGTCTGCGCCACTTGTATGCGGGTATGCGCCGCAAGTGATTCACACTTAGTATCTACCTAAGGATGGCGAAAACACACATGGGCAATTTTGACGCGCGGGCGTTAAGAAACACCCGAGATCGGTAGCTACGCTAGGCCTCAGAGCTACTTTTCAAATAGAGGCTAACCTCCATCAAACGTCAATAGTGGTTGCAACGCTGCTTACCCAATTTTATTAACATTACTTATGTACTCCTTCGATACAGCCGTCACGTCGGGTTAACGTCAACTGTGGTTAGTTATCATAAGCAGAAGTTGATTTATGTAACAGTGTCCAGGGCTAGCATTCTCGCGAGCATAAGCACTTCATATCAGCTACTGGTGTTGCTGAAACGCATGTTCCAGTTGACATCATTGCGCAAGTACAGGCAAATGGTTTTATAAACATCTCCATCTCTTCGACACATGTCTACCCGTGCAACATTTTACGTATCTTTCACGCCATTGCATGACGTTTTGCTCAATAATAAATTGCAACACGGTCACCTCCCCTCCGCATGCTTCGCATAACGTCGATTCTCAGGTACGTTGGATCTGCCGTTTTTTTTTTCTTCTCGGCTACTTGCGTTTTTCTCGAAGAAATGTACCATCTTATGTGTTGTGTCAGCACTTGTTCGCGTTTTTTGTTCAATTATCTTGTTAGGATTTTATTCTGCATGACCTCTGGTACTGTCTAAAAGGTCGACCAAGGAGCACCAATGAGAAATCTGACAAACAGTACATAATATACTTGGCGAATACTATCAATTAGGTAGCAGAGAAATGCTCAGAATCCAATGAACCACTACACATAACCCTCAATGACTACAATAAGGTATTCTATTAGGTAGAAATATCAGCACTCTTGTAAGCACTGTGGAATCAGGGCATCGACAACGCATATATAATTATCCTGGAAATAATCTGCAGAGGGTCAACTGTCACCATAGCACTCCATAAAGAAGCTGCAGAATACCAATGGAGAAGGGTGTAAGACACGAAATTACAATCTCTCCAATGCTTTTTACCGCATGCTTACAAGAGGCTTTCAGAGGCCTTCAATGAAAAAAGTTAAAGATAAGAGTTAATAAAGAATACCTTACCAACCTGCGCTTCCCCGATGACATTGCATTGCTGAGTAACTCAGTGACAAATTGCAACTCATGATTACTAAATTAGACAGTGAGAGCTGAATGGTAGGTTTAAAAAAAATAAGCAGAAAACTAAAGTAATGAACAACATCTTCGCAAGACAACAGTGCTTCGGGATAGGTAATAGTGCACTTGAAGTTTAATAGACTACGTCTACTTAGGACACGTAATCACCACGGAGACAAACCAAGAGTTTGAAGCAACAGAAGAATAAGAATTGGGTAGAGCACATACGGCAAGCACTCTCTAATCATGATCGGTCGATGGCCACTATCAATAAGGTATATAATTGCCGCATCTTGCCGGTACATACGTATGGAGCAGAAACCTGGAGGCTTACAAGAAAAGTTAGGCTTAACTTGATTACTACGTAGTGAGCGATGGAAATGGAAATAATAGGTGTCCCCAAAAGAGATAAGAAAACAACAAAGTGGATCAGAGAACAGACCAGGGTTAGGGATATCATAATTGGAATCAAGAAGAAGAAGTGAACATGGGCTGGGTATACAGCGCGTAGGCAGGATAACCGCTGGTCGTTAAGGATAACTGACTGGTTTCCCAGAGAATGCAAGTGGTCTAGATAGAGACAAGAAGATAGGAGGACAGATGAGATTAGAAAATTTGCGGGTATAAATTGGCAGCAGCAAGCACAGGGCTCAGTTGACTGGTCGAACATGGGGGAGGCCTTTTTCCTCCAGTGGACCTAGTCAGGCTGATGAGGACTATGATGATGATGAGAATATTACACCTTGATCTCTCTACCAATGACAACATCATATCGTATATCAACGTTATAGCAGATAGTTTACCATACCGGTCAGTAGTAAATGTTTCATGTTATGGCGTGCAACGTCATGATTATAAAATTAGCACATTTCAGGACAAGGAGTAAGGCTATATGATTTAGGTTTTTATACTACAGGCTCGCACCTCTATCACTTCGTTGAAAGTGCATTGTCTCCCCACATGTCCATAGCGTAGTCATAACTGCCGTATCATCATGACAATCGTTCCTTCTTTTTTCGCGTGGCAACCATGTCGTGATCAATGAACCCAAGTTTTTTGAAACAATATTGCTGCTTCAGACCATGCGGACTTACCATTGCTTCTGAATTACTCGTCAAAAAGCAAACTGACAACAACTTTAGCAAACCTGTGCGAGCTTTCGGCACATCGCTAGTGCAGGAAGCCGATTTGTGCCATGCCGTATTTCCATATGCGTGAAAAGCTGATTTTTACTTCCTGATGATCTGCCCCGAAAATTTCTTGCTTCAGCACCATCTTAACTGACTCGTCATACATCTGCTTTTAATCCAGCTCGACGATCAGAGCACAGAAGTTTTTAGCTACGATGAAGACAAATCACCACAGCCTTTGGTGTTTCTGCCCACTTGGTTCCATGAACTTGTCAGTGACAAAGAGAGCGATATGAATTGACATGTAAAAAATTTGATTTTCAGGGACTTTCACAAGTCACCTCAATTGTACGCAATATTCTCTCTAGCACGGTATCTAAGAGGCAGCCGGATAATACTGCAGGTATCAGGTCATCTGCATTTGCGTTGCTCCTGTCACTGATTTAGTTGTCCAAAACGTTGATGATTGATTTTGTTCCCGAGCCCCACGACGCATTCTATGAAGTAATACACAAAACAATTACCAATCAAAAAGTAATCCTTCAAAAGTGGGTGGGTATTCATGTTGTAGGACTATCGTCCGCACCACTTTGCGAAGGCTTTGTTGTCCGCCAGTGGTTGATGTTTCGGCCATTTTGAAGCAAATAGCAAATAGATCACTTACGATTGCCATTACACTCCCAAAAAATTCCTGCAATAGCCCCAATACCAAGAAGAACATCAACATCTAGGGAAACTAACGTAAATGTTGTTTACGCATTTGCAAAAACACCAAAACCAAAACGGTGGTGAAACATCGCATAGGTTAAAAAAACATGTGGATGTGAAGTGGCTCATTACTGCACTCTAAGCCTCAAAAGGCAAATAGGGGTCTGTGGTTCGTCCCTTTGGGAGGTAACTGCTTTTCCACAACCATCACTCCCTAGACAGACAGACAGACGAAGAACTTTATTGAGTCCTGAGAAATGCTACTTCTTTAGAGCAACGTCGTGGGCCGCTAGCACGCAGGAACGGGGAGGCCTAGCCTCACCGCCACAACGTGGGCTCTCTAGACAGCCCGTAGTTGTGGTAGCAACTCTGAACTTTGTAAGGCAGAGTTCCAATCTTCTTCTATGAACCGACTTGAGCCCCATAACGAGGGGCATTGCCAGAGCGTATGTGCTTAGTCACTAACCTCACGACAATCAGGACCAGTAGAGTTAAAAGCCTCTGAGGAGACAATGCTGAGAAAAAATACGCTCTGATAAGACCTGGTCTGGAGCATTTTAAATGTGATGGCCCGAGGTCTAAACAACTTGTGCGGAGGAGCAAATGACCGCCTACTCAACTGGTAGTGTTTAGCCACTTCACTGAATGTATTCTCAAAGGATGTACGATTGGTCTTTTCTTGAGTAAATATAAGTAGACAAACTCTTCAGTCCTCAGCAGTTTTAAAGGACGGAATGTTAAGGAATAAACGTTACCCCTTTTTAGGAGGAAGTGACTGCGTACGGATGAACTGTTAGTCTCATTCGTTGCTCCTTCGAAAAAAAGGCAACAATATACGTACGACATATACCATCAACACAGAAAAAGTAAACTCAGATATAAACTAAAGATATTCAAGCCTGCTACACAGGATTCGAACTTCTGACCATCGCATCAGCAGCCGCCTACGCTAATCATTCTACCACAACCCAGTTGATAGCAGAATGGAAATTACCAGAACGTATGTTGGCACTGTAAGGACGCGGTACTTTCTGCCATGTGGCTAGAACTATGAAGACTCCTTATGTTGGACTCAAGGCTTCAGTGTTTGGCGCGCAATGATTCGGTAATGACGTTCGTGAAAATGTAAAATGCGTTGAATAGCTCTTTCTGCGTGCGTGGTTCGACCGTATTTGTGTGCTTAGTGAGTGTATGTATATGTAAATGTAGCCGTATATGTTGCCGTCGTTTTGTGAAGCTTGCTTGCTTCTAAGAGTACAGAGAAGGGTTGGTATTGCCATTCAGCAAAATGTCTGTTTAATAACAAAAAACGAGAACCTTTAATGAAGCAGCCATGTTTATTCAACGACTCGCGTCTATTCTGCACCATCGTGCGCACACATCCATTGAGCAACATTTATGAGTGCAACAGATATGATAGCGTCCGTGCACTCTACGAGAGACAATACAATGATTCCCGTTTTATTGAAATGGATGCTCTCCAGTAGACTTCAAGAAGTTCACCCGCACTATCGACTGCTGTTGAGAGCGTACTCGTAGCTCCAAGATCTGGAATTTCTTCGGAAAGCGCAACGCTTTTAGTCATCGATTTCCTTAAAAAAGCAATTGCAGAAGCAATCGTGATTTCCGCAAAACTATTCGTGCATTTGGTAGTAACGTCTAATTACGTGAAAATTATAGGAAAACTGCTTTTTCAGAGAACCCGCCAGATTGCGATTCCACAGTTAAAAACGTGTTATGAAGTTCAAGAAGCCCGTTCTCGAGTTGGACGCTTCAAGGTTTCACTGCGATACCCTTGCGGGCCCATTTATTTACCAATTAAACTTGCGATTCATTTTAGAGGTATAAAATTAAAAGTCACCTAGCATCGCTACCAACCGGTGAAATCGCCAACGCGCACTGACTGCTGGTGTTATCGGTGCTCAGCCAAGCTAGACATGCAATGTTAACAGCAGACCTTCCAAAATTTGTTGTTTATCTTGTATATAAGATCACAATGTGCGTAGTTTAGTAAAACTTTTAAAAGATGCGAAAATCTCTCATAAACAATGCTTATTTGTGCTGCCCTGAAAGCAAAACAATTTTTAAACAGGCGCACTTGCTACAGCTAACATTGAGCCCTCATCGAGGCAAGCAGGTTTAGATGGATCAATAATCAGACTTGTAATTATTTACCACATGGCGCTGCACTCGCAATGCTGTCTAGCGCCAGTTCATCAACCATGCGAGTTTTGTTCCAAAGAACATGAAATAATAAAAAAGCGGTGTGCGCTAGATATCAATAGTGCTGAGGTAAAATTTTGTGGAGTGATAGTAGCCTTGTTTACAGTCACTTCTCAGCCGGCGCGTAAATTTCGATAGCATAGCAGTTTATTTCAGAAGCGCCCTCATCAAAAAAGCGCAAAGATGATTCAGTGCAGCGCAAAAGACAGCTATCAGAACTACGTAACGATAACACATCCGCAACACACCAATTACACCAACGATGGTTAGCTTCCCGACAACACCACGCCACGCATCAATGTAGGCTGAGCATGAGCACTCTTTTTTTTAGGAGAAGGGCTTACACATTTAGTTGTATTTGTGCTATATTACAAACATTACTTTGCTCCTGACATAGTTGCCGTAGTTGTCACGACAATTTACACTAAATCAAACTGTTATTGCTAATTTATTTAGGGAACTATTTCTTTACGCTCATGCTGACCATTAGTTCGAGGCCGTCTCTGCGCCGGCAAGTTTCACGGGAGGAAACGTTGTTCCGTGTGGCCTAAACGTTCCTCTCTTACTTTGCTCACGGCACTATCGTCCTGCAGTTAATCCCTCCGCGAACTAAGAGTTGGTTGCAGCACTTATTCCCACGTCGCTACCATTTGACTCTTATGCAGCTTAGAGTGTAAAGCCTCCTTGCGAATGTTCGGTACAAGTAGATGCGTGACAGCCTGAAACACGGGAAGTTGTAGTTTTCCACAATCTGCGGAAGCCATGCTTATAAATGCTGACGGATGCAACAGTTTGTACTGTGCACAAACACTGGCGATTGTTTATGCCACTGGACCATAATACTCGCAAATTTGAGTTCCATCCTAAACAAGCGAGGGCCTTTATTTTTCCAAGCACATATATAAACAAAACAGTCCCTCTTCTCAAAATGCTTTCCACTGATAAGCCCTTTTCACTGATAAGTACCCTTAACGGTACTTTGTGACCTTTGCTTTTTGATCCCGAGTCTGATTTTGTTATACGAGAATGTTGCCATGATTTAAACACCTTGCATGGCTACGAACGCTTATATGCTTGTGCTTAAATAAGCGATATTTTGTGGAGAGCCACGATTTTAGGAAATTTCATGCGGTATGGCGTAGCTTTACATTTTTCTTAACCTAAATTATGAATTGCATATGAAGTTTTTTTCTCGAGCGCATCATATATTGTCACATCTCTTTATATAAAACTGAATAAGTTGAGGTTTAATAAGTTTTTATTACTCTTTGCAGGAACCAAGTATTATGACCTGGTTGTGTCTGATGATGTTGTGGGTAATGTGCCTGAGGAATGTGTGATGGAGTATGATAGTATTATGGAGAAGTATCCAGAACAAGAAAAGAAATATGACAAAACACAGTATGGACCACAATGTAAGAAGCAAGAAGCCGTTGTACGAAGCTAACAAATAGAACGTAAACTGAAAACAAAGCGATTTCTGGTAAACTGTGTAGCAAAATAACTGGTCCATCCAGTTAAGAAAATGGCACTTTGTGTCACGTAGAAAAAGTCACCTGTTGCCCAACCAATCATAATAATAAATAAGCAGCTGAGCCTGAGCAAAGACTCTTCTATTGTGCCACAACTGCTGTGTGTTATAAACCAAGATTTTAATTACGAAAGATTTCTTGGCTAAATCGGCGACTCTGAGCGTATCTATTTTTCTACCTTTCTACCTGGCTAGCCGCTCACGTTTGGGTGCTCTCGTGTCCCCCTTAACTTGGCGTGCACAAAAATTACCATCGGAGGGTACGATGAATTGACGAGTATTACACTTTGGTCAAGACACGAATAATGTCACAATCACGTCGAGCGCGCCATCAACCACTCCGTGCCAGACAGAGCCACATGCCCCGCCGCAGTATTCTAGCGGATAAGGTACTCAGCTGCTGACCCGTAGGTCGCGGGATCAAATCCCAGTGGTGGCTGCTGAATTTTGGATGAGGGTGAAAATGCTGTAGGCCCTTGTGCTCAAATTTGGGTCACGTTATTTCCGGAGCCCTTCACTACGGCTCTCATAATCATAACGATAGAAGAAGAGAAGCTCTCTACAACCCTATATCGCAAACCAATGGATGGACAACAATAACTCCATTACCAAAGTGATCACCCGCGCTACTGTGAAAACAGTATTTCATACAGCCAGGCTCACCGCTTTAAGCGAATCTGCTCTAGAGACGCTGACTTTGAGACGAGCTCAAAGAGGCTAAAACTTATGCTCGAGAAACAAAAGTACCCCCCACATGTAAATAAAGACGCTGTTCAAAAACCGAGAAAACTAAAGCGTGAAGACTTAGGAAGCTACCACCACAAGAAGACCCGCAATGAAGAAACCTCTGCTTGACTTACAGCAAAAACTTCCCCAATGTAAAAAAATTCTTAAAGGACATTACGACATTCTGGAACAAAGTGAACGTCTGAAACGCGCATTCCCATACGCTCCAGGCGTCGTTTACCGACGACCACGTAACCTCAAAGACACACTTGTCCGCTCTCAAATTAATACATCACCCCCCAATAATTCATGCCGACCTCGTTTAAAGCTACGATGTCTTGTATGTAAGGCAATGCGAGAAACGCACAAAGCAACCAGCACACAATCCTAGTTTTTGATTAACATACGAGGAAACCTAAAATGCAATTTCTCTAATGTGGTATACCTGTTCGAATTCAACGTGTGCAGTATGCAGTACATCGGACAAACAGAAACACCATTTAGGATTCGCTTAAAAAATCACAAGCCCATGCGAAATCAGCCCCAAGTCTACCTCTATCAAAACATCTCAATTTTCTCGACCATGCGTTCGACAAACTATCAGTAACGCTAGAGACGGGATTTAAACCAAATCGAGAACGTGAAAATGGAGAGTCATACCTCATCCACCGATTTAACACCCTCCATTGAGGAATAAAGGAGAATCCTGGAACACTTGCAGCAATTAAACCAATACGGCAGTAATGAAAATAGTAACTGAGTTAATGGCACTGCAGCTGCGAAGGGCACTGGACAACACAAAACAATGCCAAGTGTGACTACTCTTCCTAAGTACAGCTGTCGTCTGTTTTCTGTTTTTACTTTACTACCCAATCAATTGTGCCAAGCATGACATGCCCAAAAGCAACCCTGTACACAGTCGGGAGGCGCCTACTGCACGCGTAATCCAGAGGCGGGCAAGGAATTCGCATTGCGCCCGCTTGCCAGCCTCTGTGGCAATACACAGCACCCCTCTCTCTACGACAAAATGTCGACAGGCACGGAGTAGTTAAAGGCTGAAACTTCTTCAAAAAAGCTCTTTTCTCCCCACACCAAACCACCAGAGCCAGAAAGCGCCGTCTGGTCGGAAAGAATGCGTTAGTGAAAGGAAGCATACACAGACCGCAGAGAGCAGAATGGTGAAAAGGAGAAAGCGGAGAGAGACGGAGGGGGATGTGGAAGAAAGAGTGGAAGGGGGCGCCCCGGGGGGAGTCCACTTTATACTCTTCTTATATTTGTTTCTTCTTTTTTCTCTTTTTTCTTTTTCCCCCTCTGATTTGAGATTGTATAAAGCTGAACAACAACAAACTGTACCTTCAATCCTGATGAAGGCCAGACTCTAGGACGAAACGTCGAAATAAACCACGTTGTTTGTGTTGAAGGAGGATTTTCTTGACTATATGCAACGCTACGGCCACTCAACCACCATGCCTGCCTACACAAGACCGTTCACAGGCGCACCTCTATTCAAACCGGTCTCACGAAAGTTCCCTAAACATGCGCCAACATCAGCCATCATCGGAAACTCGCGAACAAGGTATTTGCATCGGCATTTCAAGCCGCATGAGAACACGACACCTGCGATTATTTCCTTCCGCGGAGCCTCCACATTCGACATCGAGAAAGAGCTAGCTGGCATACCACGATCTCTGACCACGCTCGTTTTTCGCGTTGGTACGAGCAAGCTGGCGTCGTTCGGACTAGAAGAATCGCTACGCCGCCTTCGCCTCCTAGTGAACAACATGCTTCGGACACGCCGGGAACTCGAAAGGTTCGTTGTTTCATGCGTGCTGCCCCGTTACCTCAACCTACACCGACAACGATCGAGCGAACAATTCGTGCGCGCTTCAGCCGGGACGCTTGTCAATTCAACGAGATAGTCAAGGTCTACTGCCGAAGACCCAGCAAGGTGCCATACGTCGACTACCAATTCGAGCAGTTGCCCCCAAGACACTTTCTTGCAGCGGGTGGGCTTCAATCGAGTTTTATGGGTGTCGCTTTGATTGCCGAAACCCTCAAGAGTTCACTCGGTCGCGGAGATTTCAAAGCTACCACGGGGTAGTCGACTCAACCAGCTGCTCCCGTCAATATCTGTTCAACACCACAAGACACCCACGACAAGAACTCTGCATATCAACATACACCAGGAGCCCCATACCCAAACAACATCACAGATGAGTTCCCGACGATCGGCGAAACTGTGACTCCCGCGAGCCACAAGCCCCCCTCACCATCATCAACAGCGCACTACAACTAGAGGAGAAGTGTGCTGAACAGCCAACACGCGTCCCTTCATAGCGAATGTCCAGACCAAAAGCACTACAAGACAGCACCACTACACCACTCCTCAAAGGGAAGCCTGCCGAACTACGGAACCGCGTCCCCGTATTGCGGACCCCGGAACTGCCTACGAACGCGTTCGCCAGGAGCCCAACGCCGAAATCCTCCCTACAACGACGAAGGCCTGCCGGACATAACTACAACCTGCGCACCTCTCCAGTGCCATCCCCGCACCCAAAGAAAGATTAACTTCTGAAATGTAAGTCCAGCTCATCGCTTCCCAGTTGCAGTGCCACTTTCCTTAAAGTACGAAAACTTGCTGACAAACGAATTAGACATGAAATGCAAAAATGAACATTGCAAGTGTACCTTCGTGCTACAATAGCCCCCAAGGGCATGACACTCTCCCTCACACCAGCCGCTACAAACCTAGATGAACACGACCAAATAACATGAAAACATGTCCTCCATGAGGCATCTCTTAAATTAACAGAAATAGCTCTTAACCACAGTTATAAGCAGGTAAAAAAACTGGTCGCTATGACCAACACTTGTCTGCGCCTCAACACTTTATCGAACGAAGAAACCACCTGATTAAGAGAATTTGAACAGAATAAATACCAAGCCATCATGACCCGAAAATTCATTATCTCTAAAGAGACCATGCACCCAACCTCTCGTTCCCTGATATAGTTACTTATCACTACAACACCACCACCCAGGAAACCACTAACGATACAAACGAGCACCCATCTAGGAACACACCCTGTGACACTGTGGTTCTAAATATATTGGACACGAGCTTGTCACGTGACGAAGAAAAACTGCTATCTTAAAGACTAAGCTTCTGCCCAACCGCAAAATTTTTCGATGAATTCCACTTGCTCAGAGACCTCGACAATTCGCTCGAACCTCGAGGTTGCGCGCATGTTTCTTAGACAGGCCTTCTGACCATGAAACAATTCGCCGTCGTAAAACAAATTATTGGACCCCGAACAGTAATCGACACAGGTGCCTGGACCTTTATATCATCGCAGTACAGTAAAATATAGTATA
Organism: Rhipicephalus annulatus; assembly: GCA_013436015.1. Lineage (NCBI taxonomy): Eukaryota > Metazoa > Arthropoda > Arachnida > Ixodida > Ixodidae > Rhipicephalus > Rhipicephalus annulatus. The sequence continues at coordinate 498,491 of WOVY01000340.1, read as the reverse complement.
CGAATAATACAAACAGAAAGGAAACCAAGAAAACTTGACAAAATCTGAAAAAATAAGTAAGAGAAATCTGGCATCTAGGACAGACATAACAATAAAACCCGCTAACAAAGGAGGAGAAATTGTAGTGCCTAAATCAACCAACTACTTACAAGAAGCATACCGCCAACTAGACGACTCAAGATTTTACGAACGCCTCCCAGGTTATCCGACAGACGAATACAAACGTATCGTATCAAGAGAACTAAAGAAATTGTTGGATGCAGTAAGGATAACCAACACTGACTACAAACTGATTCTAGCAGCATCCTCCCAAAAATTCATAAACCCGGTAACCCAGGTCAACCAATATGAACCCATATCAGGGTACGTGGACAAACTAATAAGCCACATTTCATGCACCCTCGCGTCGTACATAAAAGACACCACTCATTTTCTTCGAGACACTGCAGGTCTGTGTGTGCCGAAAAACTCGTACTTGGTTACTTTTGATGTCTCTTCATCGTATACTTATATTCCTCACAATGACGGCATAGCTGCATCCCAAAACATGCACACAAACAATATCAGTATTTAACAGTATCTAATACCGAAGATTTCTCTGCCATTCCAACTTTAACAAGGATGGTCCTCGATAATTGAAGCTTTTGCGCACACACACAAGGACACAGAAGAAGGGAACACAAGGACCAGCGCTTCTGTGTCCTTGTGTGTGTGCGCAAAAGCTTCAATTATGCAGCAGTACCAACTAGCCCGTCTTTCCGTATTATTGATGGTCCTCGAATTATATTCATTCGAGTTTAACCAAGAATATTTTCGACAAATCAGCGAGACCACTTTGGGCACCAAAGTGGCACTTAATTATGCCAAAATATTTATGGGAAAGCTAAAATCGGAATTTCTTGCACAAAGTTCCTTGAAACCAATGTTATGGAGAAGAGACGACATCTTTCCTATTTGGACCCGCAGCGAGGATGAACTTCTCAGCTTTATCGACGTTTACAATGCTGTACATCCGAACATACACTTCACACACACATACTCGCAAGAAACCGTAAATTTTCTTGATGTTACCATAACGATAGAAGAAGAGAAGTTCTCTACAACCCTATATCGCAAACAACGGATCGACAACAATACCTCCATTACCAAAGCGATCACCCACGCCACTGTAAAAACAGTATTTCATACAGCCAGGCTCACCAGTTTAAGCGAATCTGCTCTAGAGACGCTGACTTTGACACGAGCTCACAGAGGCTAAAACTTATACTCAAAAAACAAAAATACTCCACACGTGTAAAAATGACACTGTTCAAAAAGCGAGAAAACTGAAGCGTGAAGAGTTGCTTATGAAGCGACCACCGCAAGAAGACCCACAACAAACAAACCTCTGCTTGACTTACAGCACAAACGTCCCCAATGTAAACAAAATTCTAAAAGGGCATTACAACATTCTGGAAGAAAGCGAACGTCTGAAACTCGCATTTCCATCCGCTCCAGGCGTCGTTTACCGACGACCACGTAACCTCGAAAACACACTTGTCCACTCTCAAATAATACATCAACCCCCAATTATTTATGCCAACCTCGTTTAAAGCTACGATGTCTTGTATGTAAGTAGATGCGAGAAACACACAAAGCAACCAGCACACAATCCAAGTTTTCGATTAACATACGAGGAAACCTAACATACGATTTCTCTAATGTGGCATACCTGCTCGAATGCAACGTGTGTAGTATGCAGTACATCGGACGAACAAAACAATATTTAGGATTCGCTTCAATATTCGCAGAGCCCATTCGAAATCAGCCCCAAGTCTACCTCTATAAAAACATCTCAATGTTCCCGACCAAGCATTCGACAAACTATCAGTAATGCTTTTAGAGACTGGATATAAATGAAATCGAGAACGTGAACAACGAGAGTTATACCTTATCCACCGATATAACTCCCTCGAAAGAGGAATAAATGAGAATCCTGGTACACTTGCAGCATTTAAAGCATTAGAAAACAGTAACGCAATAATAAAAGTAGTAACTGAGTTAACGGCACAGCAGTTGCGGAGGGCACTGGACCACTTAAAACAATGCCAAGTGTGACTACTCTTCCTAAGTACAGCTGTCGTCTGTTTTCTGTTTTTACTTTACTACCCAATCAATTGTGTCAAGCATGACATGCCCAAAAGCAGCCCTGTATACAGTCGGGAGGCACCTACTGGACGCGTAATCCATAGGCGGGCAAGGAATTCGCATTGCGCCCGCTTGCAAGCTGTGTGGCAATACGCGGCACCCCTCTTTCTACAACGAAATGTCGACAGGCGCTGAGTAGTTAAAGGCTTAAACTTCTCAAAAAGCTCTTTTAGATGCGGAAGCATCTTACACTCGCGCCTTGTAGTGCGCCGTCCGCACCGTCCGCACCGCTTCTCGAACATTCGACAGCTGACGCGCACGCATGCGCCGTCGCGCCGTCGCCCACTATCTGTGCCGCGCGCGCTTCTCCTTCGAGAACATTCGACAGCTGACAGCGCATGCGCCGTCGCGCCGTCGCCATCTGTGCCGCGCGCGCGCTTCTCCTTCGAGAACATTCAACAGCTAACAGTGCATGCGCCGTCGCGCTGTATATATACTCAAGGTCGGCGCTCCCTCGCTCAGTTGCCGCTCGTCGGTTGGTTTGTACGGCGCGTCGACGTCCAAGGTCGCGGTGAAATGAATTCCAACGAATCCACAAACACAATGATCGACGTCCCTTCGACCAGCGCCGTCCTTTCGCATACGTGTGTACGTGTTCACTCATTTAACACCCCCTCCTACAACCACGTTAACCAATTTAGCCATCGACCCAAGTAAGTCGCAATTTAACACCCCATTTCACAACCACGTTAACCAATTTAGCCATCGACCCAAGTAAGTCGCACTTTAACACCCCGTTAACCAATTATATTGTTACGTGGAAAATAACAGTTGTCGGTCCGCAGCCACAACGCAGCTCACTGTTGTTGTTGTTGTTGTTGTTGCCCCTTCGCACTGGCACATACCCACTATGGGGGATTGGCCATGAAATCTAGAAGTAGCCTATATGAGATATATTAAAAGGTTTATCCTAAATGAAAAACTAATGATATAATAGAAAATAATAATTAACTAGAAAAAGAATATTAAACTAAACAAATAATTGAAGATTGAATCAAGAAGAGAAAAGGTGAGGTAATACTACAGTGGAAGACAGAAATTTTGAGTAGACCAGACAATCGAGCTTATCTCACCCGGTCACAATCAAATGAATATGCAAATTTCATTCAAAATTAGACAAGTGTCGTCAGAAATATATTTAAGCAGGCATTATTATGACATGCGCTTTGATTCTCGAATGAAATTGCATACAGCATCGAATACGCTCCTGTGGCAATGTCCCAAGCTAAAGGCACCGAAACTTAGAAACATTATCTGCAGTTAAATTTAAACCTACTGCGTGAAACGGAACAATTAAAAGTCTTTTCCTAATTAATGAATAGTTTTTACATGTTATAAAGTAATGCTCTATTGTTTCCCGTTTCTTCACAGAATGGACACAGGGGGGATATCGCCAGACCAGCTCTGTGCAAGTAAAAGTTTAATGGAGGGACACGACATCGAAATTTGGTTAAAATAACTTCTAACTTTTTAGATTGACTCCACTGAGGTTTCCAGGGATATGTTAGGTGCTGATAGTCCGTATATTTAGTAATATTTCCATAATATCCGTATAAATAGCCAATTTTCTATATCTGATCGACACTATGTGTTCCGATTCTGGTAGTACCGAGATCACAGGGCCATCAAGTGTGGCTCGAGATAGTGAATCGGCCATTTCATTCAACCGTATGCCACAGTGTCCCGGGACCCAGACTAACTTCAGGAACTTCACATGAGGTGGAACTAATGTTTGTAATGTCGCTAGAGCTCTTGATTGTTCTGAAGCTGTGAGAGTAGTACACAGCGAAAGAGAATCAGTAATTATCATTGCACTCTCTTCGTTTGAAGGAAGTTTTCGTAGCGCTAAAATAATAGCCAAGAGCTCAGCTTCGAAAACCGGAGTGAAGTCTGGTAGTCTTACCGAGAATGACCAACCGAGGTAATCTGAGACGATTCCTACTGCTGCCTTTTCTTTATTCACAGAAGCGTCTGTGGCTATTATGTTCTTTATTTCCGCATGAGCTATGTAGTCTTCTAACCTGTCATTTAAGTAACTCGAAGATTGAAACTTAGATAGTGGGGGAAAAATTTCATCACATTCTATCGTAATATTGTGATTAATGCTTTGGTTCCAATTACCGATCTGATATCCACCTTTATGCTTTCCAGTTTCTTTTGTACAAAAATAATCTGGGGAGTACAAAAGCGTGGCCAGTGAGCGAGGAAGAAGGCGTCGGGGTCACTAATAAAGGCATATGCAGACCGTCTCGCTGATAAGCCGTAAAATTTCAAGTATGTTTGTACAGTTAGGATACGGAATCGGCAAGAATAGTTGGTATGCGAGCTTCCTGATATAGTACATTAATAGCGACATACCTGGGGAGTCGCAAACACAAACGTAACGCTTCTCGCTCTAATAGAACTAACGGTTTAATTTTGTACGTAGGGCCACCCGAAAATAATATACACCCAAATTCTAGTATTGGGCGCAAGTACATTTTATATATCATTAATAAGGTGTGTCTACGTAACCCATATTTTCTGTTGCTCAACCTTCGCAATAAGCCTGAAGCTCGTTGTGCCTTTGCCACGATATAGTCTATGTGAGGGCTCCAGTTAAGTTTCTCGTTATAAATAATGCCCAAATATTTGATAGACTCTACTTGTGGAATCGGTTCCTGATTATAAAGTACTGAAATTTGAATAGAATCTGCTATAGGGAACACCAGGAGCGCACTTTTACTGATGTTTAGAGACAATGAAATTGAATGCAGCCAAATTTCAAGAGAATACATGTACTTTTGCAATTTTTGATGCAAAGAATAAATGTCACTGTCTGCAACGAAAAATGCAATGTCGTCTGCATAAATGTAGACAGTGATATCTCGTTCAATGGGAATTGAGCTCATCAACACATTGAATAACAGCGGAGATAGGACCGCCCCTTGAGGTACTCCACGTTGCTGTTTGAATTTAGATGAGTGACATCCATCCTTTGCACAACGTCCACTTCTTTACTCTCAGTCTGAGGCACCTTACTTGGGTATGCCCCACTATGCCCTCTTTCAGTCAGACGAAATCACGTAACACGACCCCCGGCGGCAAAAGCGCCGACCCGGCGAGTTTACGGGGCCACAGCAGGAGCAGTGTGGTAACGCTTGAGCCTTGATACATGGACGATGTCCCTTGACAGCAGAGCGGAAGAGGTTGATGGATTATCAGGGACAATTTCATATGTAGTGTCGGTCACTCGTCTAAGCACGCGGTATGGGCCCGTGAAACGAGAGAGAAGTTTTCTGACAGGCCTGCATGTCGCGTAGGGGACCAAAAAAGAACGAGGGAGCCTGTTAGAAAGTGTTCGTCGCGATGCCGCTCGTCGTAACGATGCTTCTGCGAGTCTTGGGACGCCATTAACCTGCTGCGGACAAGCTGACGAGCATGGTCAGCTCGAGTAATAGCGTCGCGTGCATATTCAGAAGTATACTGTGCAGCGGCTGGCAGGAAGGTATCCAACGGCAATGTTGGTTCGCGTCCAAACAGAAGGTAAAATGGCGAGTACCCGGCAGTGTCATGCCGGGAGGAATTGTATGCGAACGTCACGTAGGGTAGTGCAAGGTCCCAATCACGATGATCGGCCGAGACGTATTTTGATAGCATGTCTGTAAAGGTGCGGTTTAAACGTTCTGTAAGCCCATTTGTCTGGGGGTGGTACGATGTCGTGAGCTTATGTTGGGTAGAGCAGGAACGCAGGATATCGTCAACCACTTTCGAAAGGAACGTACGGCCTCGGTCTGTCAGCAGTTGACGAGGGGCTCCATACACTAAAATGAGATCGCGTAGTAGAAAATCAGCGACGTCTGTAGCGCAGCTTGTTGGCATGGCTCGCGTAACTGCATAACGGGTCGCGTAATCCGTAGCCACCACGACCCACTTGTTTCCGGAGGCGGATGTTGGGAAGGGACCGAGAAGGTCCAAACCAACACGGAAGAATGGCTCCGATGGGATGTCGATGGGCTGAAGATATCCGGAAGGTAGTCTCGACGGCTTTTTGCGACGCTGGCAAATTTCACAAGCGTTGACATAGCGACGTACAGAACGTGAAAGGCCAGGCCAGTAGAAGCGGCGGCGCACACGGTCATATGTGCGAGAGACACCAAGGTGACCCGCGGTTGGCGCGTCATGGAGCTCGCGTAGGACTGTAGAACGCAAGTGCTTTGGTATGACCAGAAGTAGGTCGTGACCATGGGGCGATAAATTACGCCGATATAAGGTGTGGTCCTTTAAGGTAAACATGCGAACGGAAGCGTCTTGCGGTGAAGATTCGAGCTGTTCTATTAGGCGGCTGATATCCGGATCGCGACGCTGCTCGTCCCCGAGATAAAGCAGCTGGGAGATGGAAAGGACGCAGCCCACAGAATCAGTGCTCGTAGGATCGCAGTCGGCCACAGGGTAGCGTGACAGACAATCCACATCTTTGTGCAGTTTTCCTGATTTGTACACTACGGTGTAAGAATACTCCTGGAGGCGGAGTGCCCAGCGGGCGAGACGACCTGTGGGATTTTTGAGGGAGGCGAGCCAGCAGAGAGCGTGGTGGTCGGTAAGAACTATAATTGGTCGGCCGTATAAGTAAGGGCGAAATTTCGCGACTGCCCACACCAGCGCTAGGCATTCGCGCTCTGTGATGGAATAATTACGCTCCGAGGTGGACAGCAGCCTGCTGGCATAAGCTATCATGCGATGCTGCCCACGTTGTCGCTGAGCCAACACACGTTGTCGCTGGGTGCTCTTCTGACAACGGAGCTACGCAGTGGACGCCTCCTTGAGTCTGCTACCATAGCTCCGGGTGAAGATACGGCTTCGCCACCTACCCAGCACCTCCACCAAAATGTTACGTGGAAAATAACAGTTGTCGGTCCGCAGCCACAACGCAGCTCACTGACAACGTCCACTTCTTTACTCAGTCTGAGGCACCTTACTTGGGTATGCCCCACTATGCCCTCTTTCAGTCAGACGAAATCACGTAACAATATGCTCCGCATCCTCCTCAGTGTTCCCCCGAGGGAAGCTGCGGGCAATTTTTTTTTGCCCCACACCGAACCGCCAGCGCTAAAAGGCGCCGTCTGGTCGGAAAGAATACGTTAGTGAAAGGAAGCATACACAAACCGCAGAGAGCAGAAATAAGGAGAAAGGGGAGAGAGATGGAGGGAAAAGTGGAAGAAAAAGAGGAAGGAACGCCCCGGGGGGGCGTCCACCTTATATTCTTTTTTTTGTTCTTGTTTGCTTTTTTTCTCTTTCTCCCTCTGATTTGAGAATGTATAAAGCTGAACACCAACAAACTGTACCTTCAATCCTGATGAATGTCAGACTGTAGGCTTAAACGTCGAAATAAACGTCGACCACTCACGGATGATCTACTTGACTCATATATATATATATATATATATATATATATATATATATATATATATATATATCATCATCATCATCAGCCTGTCTACGTCCACTGCAGGACAAAGGCCTCTCCCATGTTCCGCCAGTTAACCCGGTCCTGTGCTTGCTGTTGCCAATTTATACCCGCAAACTTCTTAATCTCATCTGCCCACCTAACCTTCTGTCTCCCCCTACCCCGCTTCCCTTCTCTGGGAATCCAGTTGGTGACCCTTAATGACCAGCGGTTATCCTGTCTACGTGCTACATGCCCGGCCCATGTCCATTTCCTCTTCTTTATTGCAGCTATGATATCCTTAACTCCCGTTTGTCCCCTAATCCACTCTGCTCTCTTCTTGTCTCTTAAGGTTACACCTACCATTTTTCTTTCCATTGCTGGCTGCGTCGTCCTCAATTTAAGTTGAACCCTCTTTGTGAGTCTCCAGGTTTCTGCTCCGTAACTAAGTACCGGCAAGATACAGCTGTTATATACCTTCCTCTTGAGGGACAGTGGCAATCTACTTGTCATAATTTGAGAGTGCCTGCCGAATGTGCTCCACCCCATTCTTATTCTTCTAGTTACTTCAATCTTGTGGTTCGGCTCTGCGGTTATTACCTGCCCTAAGTAGACATAGTCTTTTACAACTTCAAGTGCACTATTACCTATCGCAAAGCGCTGCTCCTTTCCGAGGTTGTTGTACATTACTTTCGTTTTCTGCAGATTAATTTTAAGACCCACCTTTCTGCTCTCCTTGTCTAACTCCGTAATCATGAGTTGCAATTCGTCCCCTGAGTTACTCAGCAATGCAATGTCATCGGCGAAGCGCAGGTTACTGAGGTACTCTCCATTAACTCTTATCCCTAACTGTTCCCATTCTAAGCTTCTGAAAACGTCCTGTAAGCACGCAGTGAATAGCATTGGGGAGATTGTGTCCCCCTGCCTTACACCCTTCTTTATTGGTATTCTGTTGCTTTTTTTATGAAGCACTATGGTAGCAGTTGATCCCCTGTAGATTTCTTCCAGAATGTTTATATATATTTCATCTACGCCCTGATTCCGCAGTGTCTGCATGACGGCTGATATTTCTACTGAATCAAACGCCTTCTCGTAATCTATGAAGGCTATGTATAGTGGTTGGTAATACTCTGAGCATTTCTCTATTACCTGATTGATAGTATGAATGTGGTCAATTTTTGAGTAGCCTGTTCTAAATCCTGCTTGTTCCTTTGGTTGATTGAATTCTAATGTTTTCTTTACTCTGCTAGCAATTATCTTTGTAAATAGCTTGTATACTACAGAGAGCAAGCTGATCGGTCTGTAATTCTTCAAGTCCTTGTCATCTCCTTTCTTATGTATTAAGATGATGTTAGCGTTCTTCCAAGACTCTGGTACTTTTCCCGTCAGGAGACACCTCGTAAATAGAGTGGCTAGTTTTTCTAACACAATCTGTCCTCCATCTTTCAGCAGATCTGATGTTACTTGATCCTCACCAGCAGCTTTGCCTCTGTGCATGCTCTCCAAAGCTTTTCTGACTTCTTCTATCATTACCGGTGGGGTGTCGTCTGGGTTACTGCTAGTTCTTATAGTATTAAGGTCGTGGTTGTCTCGGCTACTGTACAGATCTCTGTAAAACACCTCCGCTATTTTAACTATCCTATCCATATTGGTAGTTAATTTGCCTTCGTTGTCCCTTAGTGCATACATCCGCCTTTTGCCTATCCCAAGTTTCCTCTTCACTGCTTTGACGCTTCCTCCGTTTTTCAGAGCGTGCTCAATTCTCTCCATGTTATACCTTCTTACATCGCATACTTTACGTCTATTAATCAGCTTCGAAAGCTCTGCCAGTTCTATTTTGTCTGTTGTACTTGACACTTTCATGATTTGACGCTTCTTAATTAGGTTCTTCGTTTCCTGGGAAAGCTTGCCGGTGTCCTGTCGAGCTACCCTGCCTCCAACTTCCACTGCACACTCCGTAATAATACTCGTCAGATTATCATTCATTGTATCTACGCTAAGGTTGGTTTCCTCGCTAAGAGCAGAGTACCTGTTCTGCAGTGACACTCTGAATTCCTGTTTTTTCCCTCTCAGTGCTAGCTCATTGATTTGCTTCTTGCGTATCAGTTTCTGTCGTTCCTTCTTTAAGTCTAGGCGGATTCGCGCCCGTACCATTCTATGGTCACTGCATCTTACCTTGCCAACCACTTCCACATCCTGCACGACTCCTGCGTGTGCAGTCATTATAAAATCTATTTCGTTCTTATTTACGCCATGAGGGCTCCTCCTTGTCCACTTGCGGTTTTCTCGTTTTCGGTAGAAGGTATTCAAAATACGCAGATTATTGCGTTCTGCGAATTCTACTAGTAGCTCTCCTCTGGCGTTTCTAGTGCCGATGCCATAATCTCCTACTGCCTGGTCTCCAGCCTGCTTCTTCCCTACCTTTGCATTAAAGTCGCCCATTACTATAGTATACTGTGTTTTCACCTTACTCATTGCCGATTCCACGTCTTCATAGAAGCTTTCAACTGAAGCGTCATCATGGCTGGATGTAGGCGCGTAAGCCTGTACTACCTTCATTTTGTATCTTTTATTCAGTTTAATAACAATGCCTACCACCCTTTCATTAATGCTATAGTAATCCTCTATGTTGCCAGCTATGTTTCTGTGAATTAGGACTCCTACTCCCAGTTCTCTTCTGTCTGCCAAGCCCCGATAGCAAATGACGTGCCCATTCTGTAGCACAGTATAGGCCTCATCTGTCCTCCTAACCTCACTCAGCCCTATTATATCCCATTTAATGCCTTCTAGCTCCTCGAATAATACAGCTAGACTTCCCTCACTAGATAAAGTTCTAACGTTAAACGTTGCTAAGTTCAAGTTCCAATGGTGGCCTGTCCGTATCCAGAGATTCCTAGCACCCTCTGCTGCTTTGCAGATCTGACCGCCGCCGTGGTCAGTTGCTCCGCAGCTGGTGGGGACTGAGGGCCGTGAGTTAATTGACGAATGCCTACGGGAGGGGGTGGCCAGATACTGCACCAGGGTGGCCAATCCTTCTCTGGTGAGATCATCGGTGCGTACCGGCTTTAAGCCGGTACGATCAGACAGTAGTGGGAATGCTCCATGCATGTCTTCCTTATTGTTGTTCAGCAGCGTTGGCGGCCACCCACCACGGAGCCCAACGAGGGGACGCTACAAGGTTACAAATGCTGAAACCTGCAGACGCCAGCCGTACAACGCCACTATAACCCAATGCGCCTAGACCAAGGTAGGCTATTTGCACAGGGTTAAACCTAGCCGCCAGGAAGTTTGGAAGTAAACGGAAGAGAGTAGAAGACAGGACAGATAAATAGTAAGAGATAAAGACGAAGATGTAGGGAGAGAGAGATAGGAAAAGGCGACTGCCGATTCCCCTGGGTGGGTCAGCTCAGGGGTGCCGTCTACGTGAAGCCGGGGCCAAAGGGGTGTGTTGCCTCTGCCGGGGGGCCTTAACGGTCCAATCACCCAGCGTCGGCTCAACCCCCAGGATCCCCTTTTCCTCGGACACGGCAAAGCCACGCACGGCTAGGCGTGGGAGGGAGTCGAAACTCCCCCGTTAGCTCGGGTTCGTGGTGTCGCTACACACCAAACGCCTACTTGCGCAGGCGCCCCTGCGGTTATATATATATATATATATATATATATATATATATATATATATATATATATATATATATAATTATATTTATATTTATATGTAGTGTAAATAAGAAGAAAGAAGAGTGGATGAAAACATAACTTGCCCTGAGCAGGAATCGAACCTACGACCTCCGAATAACATCGACCTCCGAAAAGCATCGAACACGTTATACGGAGGTCGTTGGTTTGATTATTGTTTCAGCCGCTTTTCTTTCTTCTTGCTTACATTACAGTGGTTGATTACAGCGGAGGTCAGAGGATCGAAAATTCACCTCCACCACGTATGAAGTCCTGAGTGTCTTGGTTGCGACAGCGTTTATTTGAGGAAAGACTTCGTAATACGAACGGGCGGAGCCAGTACACAGTCGATGACGACGACGATGACACAGAGTGGCTGTGAGGACAACGAGACAAGCGGAGGATGGTGATTGTGATCATCCAGGGATGAGAACGAAGTAACAAACGCCCACAATACATACATACATATATATATATATATATAAATAAATATATATATATATATATATTCTGCTCACGACAAGTTATTTTTTCACCCACATTTCTTTCTTCTTATTTTATAGTACATTGGTTCTAATACCTTCCCGTATACATTTCTTGGCATTATGTTGTAGCCTCCAGGGACGAGCAGAGCCAGAATGGCCGTGAACTGAGAACAGTAAGATGGTTTGATACTACATGAATACGGAGTACAAAAGACCACTGGGCGCCCGGTTCACAGCGCTTATATAGCCATGAAGCACCGGTGCTATCAGCGTTATGTCACACAGGCTTCCCATGACACCACACTCCTTCCCACAATGTTTATGGCCTATACCGATCGGGAGGTTTTCTTGCACGAGCACTGCGTCGAAGAGTTTGAGCACCTAGAGGAGACACAGGTATTCGCAGAGGGGACGTTGCCGGGGCAGAGCTTTGATGTGGACTTGCATTTGGTTGTTCCGAGGGAGCCGAGTTTCCGGGTTGCTCCGGCGGTGCGGTAGCAGACCTGGGAGACGCATGAACCGGAAGGGTACGGGGGCTCGTAGGAGGGGCTTTGGACCCAGGGTCTGGAATTGAGCTGGGCACGAAACAGGGACGCTCACTTGGGCCTTCTTCGCCACTCTCAAAGTAGCGTGGACGTAAATCGTCTACATGCATGAACCTGTTTTCGGATCCTGCGCGCACAAGGTACGTAACGGGACTGCACCTTATTTCTATGACACCTACCAGCCACTTGGGATCACCTGGACGAAGGCCTTGAACCAGAACGCTTCCCTCCTCTTTGTAAGCTCTTTCCGACCCTCTTCTTTTGTAAACTTGGGCGTTTGCTTTGGAGAACCGTTCTTCCATCCGTCTCTCCAGGTCTGGCTGTAGCATACTCAGGCGAATGCCGGGCGACCACGATAAAAAGAGTTCTGCCGGTGTCTGCCCCATGGTTGTGGTCGGTGTGTTTCAGTACCTGAACAGAAAGAGATGTAAGCGGTGCTGTAGTGTCTTACTACGGCCCGATGACCTTTCGTCGAGAAGCTGTCGCGTAGGATCCCGTTTCACCGTCTGGACGCATCTCTCGGCGCTTCGATTGGACGCCGGGTGGTATGGAGGTGTTCTGCTGTGCCGCCCTTCGTTTTCAAGCAGGAACTCTGTGAACCTCTTTGCCGTGAACTGAGGCCCGTTGTCCGTAACAACGTCCTCTGGAAGGCCATACACTGCGAACACCCCACGTAGCCTCTCAATGGTCTCCTCGATTGTTGTTGAATTCATCACAAACACCTCCACCCACTTCGAGTGTGCATCCACCAGCACCAGGAGCCACTTGTTGTCTGCGAATGCGAAATCGAGGCGGATTCGCTGCCATCTGCGGCTCGGCCAACCCCAAGTTTGTAGTAGGGCCTTAGGTGAAGCCTTCTGCGTCAACTGACAAGTACAGCAATTTTTAACATTTTTAATATCTTGGGTTAACTGAGGCCACCAGACATAGCTGCGCTTGAGCATTTTTATACGCGTAACTTCGGGGTGACCTTCATGACAAAGTGCCAATATTTGTTTACGCAAACAGTGCGGAACAATTACCCAATTTCCCCACGTAACGCACTGCTGATCTACCTATAGTTCATACCTGCGAACGAAGTACGGTTTGAATTCACTATCAGTGACATGCGCAGGGTCAGCCGTTTTTCGTGTACCATAACACTTTCAATTGCACTCTATCAGTACTCGTTTTTTTGCTGATTATGTCAGCAGACAGTGGAAGTTCATTGACAACAGCGAAAATTGTACGTAATCTGAGACATCTCGCACAGTCGTCAACGGCAATTGCGAGAGCGCGTCAGCATTTCCCATGTTACTACCTTTTCGGTACTGCCATCTGTAATTGTACGGCCGCCAGTAGCAAAGCCCGTCGTTGCATGCGCGCTGCAGACATTACTGGAACTGGTCTGCCGTGCCCCTGAAGGCTGGCTAATGGCTGGTGCTCCGAATAAATGTCAAAAAATAGGTATTTGTTGATCTTCTTCAGCCCAAAGACCAAGGCGAGAGCCTCTTTTTCGATGTGAGCATAACTTTTCTCTGCTTTGCTCAGTGCCCTAGACGCATAAGCAGTAGGTCTTTCCACCTTATCGATCTTATGAAACAGAATCGTGCCCACGCCATACATGGATGCGTCACACACCAGCCCTAACTCTTTTGTTGGGTCGTGGTATGTCACAACGTTTTCTTCTCTCAACCACGTTTTCCTTCGCTGGAACACTTGCTCTGCCTCACGGGGCCATTTGAAACCTTTTTCTTGGTTGAACACGTCATACAGTGGTCTGAGTCTCGTGGCCACGTGGGGAACAAACTTTGCACAATAACATATCAACCCTAAGTAAGCTCTTAATTGTGCCTCATTCGCAGGTGCAGGGGCCTCCGTTATAGCTTTTACTTTTTCCTCTCACGGGCGTATGCCCTTTTTGTCGAGAACATGCCCCAAATACAGGACAGAAGTTTGAAAGAACTTACACTTCTCGTTTTCAGTCGAATGCCTCTTTCTAGAAACCGGGACAGCACAATTCCCACTTTATGGAAACATTCTTCAAAGGTAGTTCCTGCTATCAGCACGTCATCTAGATAGCACGCTACCCCATCAAGTTCTTTCAACTCGTCATGCATAACTGCCTGGAAAATCGAAGGTGCACTCGTTATGCCATAGGGTAAGCGCGTATACTTGAATAACCCCAAATGCGTGTTGATAATGACTAGCGACTGCACTTGGGGATGCGATTCCAGCTGCTGGTATGCAGTGGACAAATCCAACACCATGAAATATTTGCAACCGGCCAGCTTTACAAACATCCTCAATCAAGGGAAGTGGGTAATGGTCAGTTCTTAGGCATACGTTTAGTGTCACCTTGAAATTCCCACACATTCCGACCTGGTTGTTTGGTTTCGGCACCACTACTATTGACTTCGGCCATTCACTCTGCTGAACAGGTACTAGCACTCCAGTTTTCACGAGGTTCTGCAGTTTCAAAGACACTGCATCTTTAACTGAAAATGGTACCGACACGCTTTACAAAAAACGGGTGTGCTATTATTACCTTTAAGCACTAACTTAATGGCCCTATTTTAGTTAGGCCCAAGGTAGGCTCAAAAATCTTAGCATAATTTTCAAGCAGCAATGCCACTTTGTCCAAGCAAACCCCATGCACACTAGCCCAGTCTAACTTCAGTGTTGACAGCCAGTCTCGCCCCAACAGCACAGTGTTTGTACTCTCGTTTGTTTTCACGACAATTAGCAGAAGTTGCTTGTGCTGATCATTGTGCTCTACGGAAACGTTTAGCTTCCCTTTTACCGTAAGAGGAGTGCCACCATAGATTTTTAGTTTAAGACTAAATGGCTCTAATGGTAGGCTGGGCCAGTATTTCTTGCACAGTGACTCTGGTACAATTGACACAGACGCCCCTGTGTCAATCTGTATGTGCACACTTTAATGATCTAGCTTCAGGCGAATTTCGTAGAGTCTGGTGCGCCCGTCCCAGGAATAGGTATTGTACAGCACATGTTCACCCGCGTCGATTTCCTCGTCTACCACGTTCGCAGCGTCTCTACCTCTGTGCCTACTCATCTTCCCTAAGTGTCCAACCCATTTACACACCCGACAACGGCACGTGTGAAATTTACAGATAGATATTTCATGCTCTGAGCTGCATCGGAAACAGTGCAGTGGTTCCGCCACTCTGGTGCCAGCAGTCATCCCCGAAGTTTCTTCTCTCCAGCGTGGTGGGCGTTTCCCGCTATCTGTTTTGCGGTTGAGGGTGCTGATCATTCCTTGCGCGGACTTGGGCTTAAAATCCTGGCTTTCTTTCAGAGCCAACTCGATACTCCTAGCGATATGGCAGGCCTCTTTAAAAGCCAACTTGCTTGTCTTTAACAGCTCTGCTTGTGTTTCTTTGTCACAAAGTCCTGCCGCAAACTGGTCGCGCATCCCGGTGTCTAGACACGTTTCGATATCACAGGATGTCGCCAACCGCTTCAGCTCCACAACGAAGCCTGCCACCACTTGCCCATCTTGTTGAAAACAACGATTGAATTTGAAACGCTCGGCAATCACAGAAGTTTGAGGAACGTACTGCTCTTTTAGTGTGTGTACTAACTGTGCGTACGTCTTGTTTTCTGGCTTTTCTGGCTCCAGCTACGTTTTGACAGTTTTGTAGGCCTCCTTTCTTATTGCCTTTATGAACACTGACACCTTCATGTCGTCGCTCACCTAGGAGGCCTTCAGGAAGTGGTCGAACCACTCCACGTAGGACTGAAAATCTTCGTCACCGTCCTCGATGAACTAATCGAACCTTCCCAACGTCACCTGCCTGCCTGTATCTTCACAGCGCTTCGGAACTGCCGCTAACGGTGTCTTGTAGCCCAGTGGAATTTGAGTCCCACCCTCGTCGCCAGTCTGTTGTAGCCTCGAGGGACGAGCAGAGCGAGAGGGGCCGTAAACTGAGAACAGTAAGGAGGTTTATTACAGCATGAATACGGAGTGCAAAAGAGCGCTGGGCGCCAGGCTCACAGCGCTTATATAGCCATGAAGCTTCGGTGCTATCAGCGTGACGTCGCACAGGCTTCGCATGACACCGCAAGTATTATCTGTTAGATTTCATTATTATTGTGTGAAAACTCGAATAACGAGCCCTTAGGTATAGACTTATATTCTATATACATATATATATATATATATATATATATATATATATAAGGGAAAGAAGTGTATACTTAAGGGCTCGCTTTTCCGTGTTTTTAGCACTATATTAATGAGATATAACAGACAATAATGTCAAGGATTGTACAGGGGAAGTTATTAAAACCATTGGAATGTAAATAAGAAGAAAGAAAAGTGGATGAAAAAATTACCAACTGTGAGCAGGAATTGAACCTACGACATTCGAATTACGCGTTCGATGCTCTAACCACTGAGCTATCACAGCGGCCCTCCCTCCATCCACTTTTTTGGTTTATCTGTGAATTTAGAAGTAGGAGTGACAGTCAGCGCCGTCTATAAGCCAAACGACGAGTGTGAAAACACTCTTATGCGCATGTTTGGCGTCACGTAGCACGTGAACTTATGAGCGGGCAGCTGATTCATTGTCCCTCTTATACAACCTAAACACACCAAGTCTGCCAGTACGAGACCCTCGTTCAATGAAATAAGGGAAAGAAGTGTATACCTAAGGGCTCCTTTTTCCGTGTTTTTTAACACAATATAATCGAGATATAACAGACAGTAATGCCAAGGAATGTACAGGGGAAGTTAATAAAACCAATGGAATGTAAATAAGAAGAAAGAAAAGTGGATGAAAAAATTACCAACTGTGAGCAGGAATCGAACCTACGACCTTCGAATTACGCGTTCGATGCTCTAACCACTGAGCTATCACAGCGGCCCTCCCTCCATCCACTTTTTTGGGTTTATCTGTGAATTTAGAAATAGAAGTGACAGTCAGCGCCATCTAAGGGCCAAACGACGAGTGTGAAAACACTCTTATGCGCATGTTTGGCGTCACGTAGCACGTGAACTTATGAGCGGGCAGCTGTATAATTGTCCCTATTATACAACCTAAACACACCAAGTCTGCCAGTACGAGACCCTCGTTCAATGAAATAAGGGAAAGAAGTGTATACCTAAGGGCTCGTTTTTCCGTGTTTTTTAACACAATATTAAAGAGATATAACAGACAGTAATGCCAAGGAATGTACAGGGGAAGTTAATAAAACCAATGGAATGTAAATAAGAAGAAAGAAAAGTGGATGAAAAAATTACCAACTGTGAGCAGGAATCGAACCTACGACCTTCGAATTACGCGTTCGATGCTCTAACCACTTAGCTATCACAGCGGCCCTCCCTCCATCCACTTTTTTGGGTTTATCTGTGAATTTAGAAGTAGGAGTGACAGTCAGCGCCATCTATAAGCCAACCGACGAGTGTGAAAACACTCTTATGCGCATGTTTGGCGTCACGTAGCACGTGAACTTATGAGCGGGCAGCTGATTAATTGAACCTAAACACACCAAGTCTGCCGGTACGATACCCTCGTTCAATGAAATAAGGGAAAGAAGTGTATACCTAAGGGCTCGTTTTTCTGTGTTTTTTAACACAATAATAATGAGATATAACAGACAGTATTGCCAAGGAATGTACTGGGGAAGTTATTAAAACTAATGGAATGTAAATAAGAAGAAAGAAAAGTGGATGAAAAAATTACCAACTGTGAGCAGGAATCGAACCTACGACCTTCGAATTACGCGTTCGATGCTCTAACCACTGAGCTATCATAGCGGCCCTCCCTCCATCCACTTTTTTGGGTTTATCTGTGAATTTAGAAGTAGGAGTGACAGTCAGCGCCATCTATAAGCCAAACGACGAGTGTGAAAACATTCTTATGCGCATGTTTGGCGTCACGTAGCACGTGAACTTATGAGCGGGCAGCTGATTAATTGTCCCTCTTATACAACCTAAACACACCAAGTCTACCAGTACGAGACCCTCGTTCAATGAAATAAGGGAAAGAAGTGTATACCTAAGGGCTCGTTTTTCCATGTTTTTTAACACAATATTAATGAGATCTAACAGACAGTAATGCCAAGGAATGTACAGGGAAAGTTATTAAAACCAATGGAATGTAAATAAGAAGAAAGAAAAGTGGATGAAAAAATTACCAACTGTGAGCAGGAATCGAACCTACGACCTTCCAATTACGCGTTCGATGCTCTAACCGCTGAGCTATCACAGCGGCCCTCCCTCCATCCACTTTTCTGGGTTTATCTGTGAATTTAGAAGTAGGAGTGACAGTCAGCGCCATCTAGCGGCCAAACGACGAGTGTGAAAACACTCTTATGTGCATGTTTGGCGTCACGTAGCACGTGAACTTAGGAGCGGGCAGCTGATTAATTGTCCCTCTTATACAACCTAAACACACCAAGTCTGCCAGTACGAGACCCTCGTTCAATGAAATAAGGGAAAGAAGTGTATACCTAAGGGCTCGTTTTTCCGTGTTTTTAACACAATATTAATGAGATATAACAGACAGTAATGCCAAGGAATGTACAGGGGAAGTTATTAAAACCAATGGAATGTAAATAAGAAGAAAAAAAAGTGGATGAAAAAATTACCAACTGTGAGCAGGAATCGAACCTACGACCTTCGAATTACGCGTTCGATGCTCTAACCACTGAGCTATCACAGCGGCCCTCCCTCCATTCACTTTTTTGGGTTTATCTGTGAATTTAGAAGTAGGAGTGACAGTCAGCGCCATCTATAAGCCAAACGACGAGTGTGAAAACACTCGTATGCGCATGTTTGGCGTATATATATATATATATATATATATATATATATATATATATATATATACAGAAGAATAACTTCAGTTGCCGCAAGGTTATAAATACGAAAGGAGATGCGCTATCACATCAAACAGTTGTTATGTGAAAGCGCATCTAGTTTCATATATATATATATATATATATATATATATATATATATATATATAATGGTTAATTAGATATGGACTACGTTGGGATGCGAATCAGAGGGGGAGATGGTGAACGGCACCCACAGAAGCTCGTCTATGTTTTAAGCTCCACACCTATTTTCAGAAACTTTTCCTGACGTAATGCTGCCAGTTTCCATGCCTATTGCCCTGATAAACATGCGCTTTCTCGACTCACACGCCAAAGACATCAAACTTTATCTCGTGCTAACCATAGAAAACGCGCTCTTTCTTGCAAAAATGTTAAATGCCACAAAGTCGACGATCAGCAGCTACAACGTGAAGTGAAGTGAGGTGAACTTTATTGCCAAATATATACAAAACGTATTTAAACAGCAAGGATGACGGGATAAAAGCTGCATTTAAGCAGCTTTACTGGTCACACCTCCCAAGACAATAACAACAGCAGCAAATCTTGACAACAAATATGACTTGTTGCAATAATAAAATGGGAATACACAAAGCAAAGCAATAAAAATTTAGTAAGCAACACACATTTTTACAAATACAGAAACTGGGTTGGTATTCTTAAAATTAGCTGAAACGTTCTCTTATTAGGAATATTAGGTATGTTGTGGTCCCGTAGTTTATATTTGTTTAGTGTTGAAGGAAGACAGTGATCGTGTGTGCTGTGTAATGGGGTGATGATTTTCAGATGTATACGCCGTAGTAATTCATTGCGCAGTCATGAACTACCTGTTTCTTTCGCAAGATAACACAGACATCTAACATCCAATTTATTAGCGCTTGTGACAGAGCCATTCACAAAACTAGCTGGGAACAGTAGTTGTTGCAGGTGCAATCAGAACAATAAAAATATGAATGTCAAAAAAGAATACACTTTTCACTTCGTCGAAAACGTCGGCTTTGCGTAAAATGCGTGCCACAACAATTTCTTTCAGACGCCATGGTAACGAGCAGGAGACGTTAGCCTAACGGCATAGAATGAGGCCGTGACTGCGTGAATGCACATTTATGCGCTATAATGATTTATTTTGCTGCGAGTTTAGCATGTTCTCGTCGTCCTGTGCTATCAAACATCCAGATTGACTGCGCTACGTTTTATGGAGAAGAAAACAAAACGGTTATTTTGATCTCGGTGAAAAATAATATTGAATAATTACAAAGTGACTTTGGTCTTTAAAATGCATGTCTAAACGCACAAATAGCACAGAAGACAAGATGTTTTGGTTTTAAAGAGTATGGACGCTGTAGTTGAACACTTCAATTTTCGGCTACAAGGCTCATGAAGCGACTCATGCAGACTTACATAAAGCCGTTAGTCTGATTGCGAGTGAGTCCGGCTGAGTGATATTTCGGTTAGTATAACCCCCCGCGAGTCGGTATAAGAAATATCTCGTAAGTGTCAGTTCGAATGACTCCTGCAAAAAAAAAAGGTTGGTGAGTCTGAGTGAGCCCAAACAGCAAAATATATTTCCTGAGGGAGTCTGAGTGAGCTCTACAATTCTGACCAGTTTATCCAATCCAATGCCTCAAATACGGGCATCGCTATTTATTAGGATGTTTTTTAGAAAATAATGAACTCAAGATAGTACAGGCTTCTTCGTCACTGTGCAGGAATTCGGTAAGGCCTGAAACTATGATGTAGGTTTTGTAAGTAGTGGGTGTGTCAAGGTACGATGCCCTCAAATGTGCTGCGAATGTCGTTGTCATAACACATTTCAGTCATAGACTGGATATATATGTGCGTAAAAGCTCTTGGACGGCGTTTGCGCTGGTGTCCTACTTTGAATATAGGGTACTAGAAGAGGCTTGTAGTTCGTTGCCTATGAGACAGGCTTTAATCGGCTAGCCATTGTTGAAGCTCGTTTACAGGACAAGCATCTCAAGATTAGAGCATGACCTTTGTGACACCCTGGAGTACATGACCAACTAGTACTGACATCAAGGCGAGAACGCTGCCTTATTGGAAGCTTTTCCACACGAAAAAAATACATTGCTAGGCCTTGAATTCACATCTAAGGCGTTTCGAAGACGGTACCAATTGGCGGTAGAGTGCTGCACATACCTGATACTTCCGTGTCCTAAAGCTGCCAAACATTACCAGGAGATCACTTGACGTGAGTACTCAGTAATACAGAATGCAATTAGAAAAAAAAACTTTATTTTCGAAAAACTGAATTTTTCAAAGTCGAGCCTCTTGCGATGAGACCTTATATACGTATTGTTTTTGAAGTGTGCACGCATGGCTCATATTTATATACACGTCAAGCGAAATATAATTGATTCATCAAAATAGTCGGCCAAAGCAGCCGGCACAAATTGGTTTACCTGCAAAGAGTCGAAACGCCTTAGCTAGGTTCGGCATCGTACGAAAGTGCATGATATACGAAGCGAGAACTTATGCTAGAACATGAGATTTGTTGCTACTGTGCTCTTGTAAGAGGCTCTTACAAAGCCGTGCTCAGTGAACATTGTGCGTTCAGGAAGATCTCACGAAGAACACTGAACTTCAGTATATCGAGAATCAGGTATTGGCCATGACAAGGGTCATTTTCAAAATGGCACAATTACCGTAAAGCCTGCATTTACCATACATTTCAAACGTGAAGTTCAGACCTAATGAACAAGAGCTGCATAGACTCAGGTCGCAGAATGCTAATCGAAGGAAATTCACGTGCAACGGCAAGATCTTTGGGCGTTGAGCCATGATCATTTTGTGGCTATGTAGCTTGGCTGCTTCTCTATGTCACGCATGTCACACAACAGTTGAAAAATAGCATGTATTTTTTCGAGACCTTATCTGCTGGCGTGGAGGACACGTTGGGGGCGGAGCTGCCAAGAATCCCAACGATATAATTTCCTCGCATTGAAGTGAGCTGTTTCAACTGGGAGGTCACGCTGTCGCATGTATACGGGCATGAAAACTTCCACGGCCTGCTGCTCAGATTCAGTTCGGCGGTGATAAAGGGCAGAGGGCACTATTATTATCACTGTCCAGTGAATGGAAGTGGTAGACTTTTGCAGGTGTGATGCTGGTAACACAGCTGATTTTTGACTCATCTGAGCAAACGAATGGCATTAAGCCATTTGATAGAGATTGATAAAAAAATTTGTTAAGGATGGTAGTTGTAACACATCAGGAGCCAATCTAAAATTTCAACAAAGGAACGTCGAGTGGTCAATGACCCAGAGGTCTGACAAACTTGACCTGCCTGACCCCACGTGAGCGTAGGCGGGTCGCTTGTGTTTATTACGATTAAATTAGTAGTAATTCAGATGCTAAGCATTTCCTAGAAAACTTCGGCGCGTTTCGTGTGTATCTATCTATCTATCTATCTCTCTATCAATCTATATCTATCTATCTATCTATATATATATCAATCTATCTATGTATCTATCTATCTATATCTATCTATATCTATTTATTTATCTATGTATCTATCTATCTATCTAGCCGCCTGTCACTTTTAGATCTCTTGGCCGTAGGGATAATGGAATCCACATCAAAGTTCTTAAGATACAACATGAGTGTATGGCAAGCATAAGTGATTAGTCATAACATGATATACATGACATGCATATCAAGAATGGCATGACTTATATGTATTGTTCTTGCAGCTTCAGTGGTGGTTTCGTTCACATGACATATCACAAGACTGGTATGGTATAACTAGCTGCATGGCAAACATGAGCGAAAGCTTTCCCGTAGAAATAATGAAAAGCGAGTCATGTAGGAGCAAGACTAAATGTCACGCTCATAATGCGCTCGTGTTCATTTCGCTACCTTCATATATACCAAAGTTTGTTACACCTCACGTGAATGGATGACGACGGTATCGCACTGGTGCGAACCAATAATCCTGACATGCGTCGCATGTAAGAACATGACTACATGCCACGGTCATGATACACTTGCGGTCGTTTCGCCAGCTTCACATATACCAAATATGGTATTACTTTGCTTGAATGAAAGACAAAGGTATAAGACTGGTGTAAATATAATATTCAATACTTCCGTGTCATCTAAAACATGACCACATTCTATGCCCATTGCGCATTCGCGGCCATTTTGCTAGCTTCACACATACAAAATTTGGTGTTACGTTACGTGCACGGTGCACGAAGGTATGTGACTGGTGCTAACATGATAATCATAATATGCGTGTCATGTAAGAACATGTTACCTGCCACGCTTTTTATGCACTCGCGGTCATTTTACTGGTTTCACATGCACCAAACTTGGTATTACGGAACGTGAATTGATGACGAAGGTGTTTGACCGGTAAAATTATAATATTATGACATATATGTCATGTAAAATGACATGTCATGCTCATGATGCGCTCGTGGCCATTCCACTAGCTTCACATTTACCAACCAAAATTAGTATCCCGTGATTTGAATAGACGACAAAGATAAATGACTCCTTCAAACATGATAATTATGACGTTATTGTCACGTAAAACAAAACGACATGCTACGCTCATAGCGTGCTCACGGCCATTTCGCTTGCTTCACATATATCAAATTTAGAATTAGTGACGTCCATAGACGACGAGCACAATTACGAAACGCAAACTTGATATTGATGACTTGAAAGTCATGCGCAGCAAAATGTACCTCTACCTCGTCACGTTCTGCTAATTTTACTGTGACAATTCATTCTTCCTCATTTGTGCTTTGCATATCACGGATTCCTACTGTTCGTGAATCTACCAATCTTTTTTCTCTCTGTGTGTACGACGAATAAAACAGCACGATAGTTATAGCGCGAGTACAAAACGACGACAAAGAGACAAAAAGGATACAAAGGAGACGAGCGCTAACTTCTCACTGAGTTTATCGTGCAGAGCGCGAAAACATATAGAGGAGACAGTAAACCACGTGACAAAAACTATGTGGCACAAAGACAATGCATGAGTAAGAGAAAAAACGAAAGCACAAGAAAAGGCAAACAAAAGTCTATAAGGAAATGAAACAGAAAAATAAAAAGTGTTATAACTACTTGCGCGCATCGAAACCTTCGTGGAACCTCAGTTCGTTGTCGGACAGAGACACGGAGGGCTGCCAATGCAGGACACCAGTTAGCATGCTATTTGCGTGGCCTCGACGATGACTCGGGTGTGCTCGATCTTGCGCTTGTACAGCGTCACTGTGTCCTGGAAAAGGGGCACACAGTTCCACTCAGTGCAGTGCTGAGCAAGAAAATCATTTTAGCGTGTTCTCTCAGTCCATCGTTCAGACACCTTCCGGCAGTTTTGACATAACAAGCACCGCATGATAGAGGGGGGGGGTACTATAGACAACTTCGCGGGAGCATGCCACATACCTGTTTTTATGCTGAACAGTACATTCAGTTGATGACTGCGGTTCTAGAAGGTTTGTAGATTTGGTGAGGCTGATTAATTTGAACAGTGCAGAGAACAGCACACGAGCTCCCACACGTTTTTCAATTTTTTTGAGCTTGTGTGACATCTAGAGTTTGTACGGAACAACGGCTATTCTTTCCCACTACGCAACGGCTATCCATGTTGCTCAGGTCCTGTCATTGCCTCTTCTCTGCCCTATTATTCCGCACAAGAGTCTCGGCAACGAAAGCGATAAACGCCTCGGCAAAACCTGAAGCCTTCAGCGGGGAAACTTGAGCTTTGAAGCTCACAAAGATGTTGTGAACGCACGACCTATTTAAGGCATTTTCAAGACAGGTTCCTGCTATGCCTCGCTTAACTAGCTGTGAGCGAAAGATAAAAGAAGTAAAGGTTTCTGCGCATGTGGTTCATAACACCAACAAGTGCGCCGTGTGATTAATAAACGCTTAAATACAAAAAGCGTAACTTGTCAATATCGGGAATTTCATATGTCAAGATAAGAGGCTTTAAAAAATCTTCAAACACGCCTATCGTTTGAGTGACAATCGAGTTGAACATACAAAAGTTATAATTTAAAGAAAACAAGAAATCATCCTCGTATCTCGATACATTTACGACATGCGTGCCCTCAAAGGTTTGTGCAGTTCATTGCCAATTTTTGCCAGTAGTAGACAACTGAGTAGAGGAGCAATGCATGAGCCAATTGAAACACCTTTTTCTCCAGATAAATGCAATTATTTCATTGAACGAACGTAGAGGTAAGGTACAGCAAAACAATGTCAGGAAAATCTCGTGTACTGATGCCAAATTTTATTTAAAAGTTCAATTCCCCGGGGACTCCCATGTTCCCATGTTATCCCTTATACATTCTAAAACCTCATCATGAGGCAGTGAAGAGTATAAGTCCTTTATGTCAACTGAAAAATCGAAAACATTAGTTCGATTTGGCTGTTTGAAAAATTCTATCAGTGCCAGCGAGGTTTTCATCAAAAATGGGTCATCAATCTTCAGACACATTAGATGGGTCTGAATAAACAAGCCGAGTTGCTTTTGCCATGTTCCACTTTCTGTAACAATGAATCCGAAGGGCTTGCGACTTTATGTGTTTTTGCAGAAAAAAAACATGCTTGGACTATTTTTGTCACTTTTAATAATATGCTGTGCTGAACAGTTTAAACTCTAGTTTACGACCGAGATTTCCTTGGCTTGCGTTTTTACTCTATTTAGACGAATGTCGGTACAACATTTAAAACAGAGCCAATCGCTCTGACCGCCGTTTATAGGTACAAGCAATTAGGAAAACGTTATTGTCGAGGCCACATAGATTGCACGCGAACAGGTGTCATGAATTAGCAAGCCCTCCGTAGGCCCGTTTACATTGACCCGACGAGGGTGCGTTGAGTCGAAATAAACAGGTTTTCTGGACTCGCCCTCCCCATGTATAAGCGAACGCGTCGGGGCGGAGAGTCGTCGCGGCTAGTCCCGTCGACCCGGAGACAGGGGGTAGGTTCACCGAACTAGCCGCGCTCAGAAAGGGCATGTATAATCGGTCGCGCTGAGTTGAAGGGTCGGGACAACACCACCTACAACTAGGAGAAGGCCCGCGCATGTCCCCCTCTCCACACCAACTACGTCACCACAGTGAGATCTGCAAGCCCGACGACGCGAGCAGAGAGA
This sequence comes from Rhipicephalus annulatus, assembly GCA_013436015.1. Lineage (NCBI taxonomy): Eukaryota > Metazoa > Arthropoda > Arachnida > Ixodida > Ixodidae > Rhipicephalus > Rhipicephalus annulatus. Next base: position 472,190 of record WOVY01000340.1, on the reverse strand, counting down.
GTGCACGGCGCGCACGGGAACTGGCGCGGCTCGGCTTGGCTTTCGGTCGTGGCTAGTACGGAATCTATCTGCCAGCATGTGCGTTGTGGGTAGAAAACTGTTTATTGAATGTGGCAGCCGCAAGGTGTTTTTTGATGCAGAAAATAAGGAAAATTTATATGTGTTTTTATTTACATCATGGTCTATTCATGCGGCGCAGTACTGGTTATAAAAATTGCGATATACTGCAGGCTTGAATACATAAGAGCACCAATGCTAGCGGTATCAGCCTATGCATCTAGCAACGCTGACACTATTTCCAGTGCTGCAGCTTGTTGGCGTGCATTTTCTTTGTACTCAGTTGCTCAGGCGTGCTGCTTGAACTTTTGCTGGTGTGCTGGCAAAAATGCCTGGGTGCTGCTGTGCACCGAACTGTCGATCGAACTACGCTAATGGACCGCGAGCACGCGTGTACAGGTTTCCGTTAGACCCCGCCCAAAATGCAGCATGGACGAAAGCTGTGCGGCGGGAGAACTTCACACCTACGAAGTACACTGTGGTAAGCACATGTTCCCGTTTCTTTTCCGGCAGTCGTGCTTCTTGTGGAAACAGAGTCTAGTTAATTGCGTGACGCATGCAACCATTACGACGCGCTATGCACCTTAAGGATTGACAACTGAGAAAATGGTGTGTTTCAGTGTAATATTGTTCCATGTTCGTGCCGTAATGTGTATAGTGCCATGTTTACGCCTCAGGTTGCTCATGTGCGGTTCTGCCTAATCAGAAATTGACTTAGCGCATTGTATTCGCGAGTAAAACTGCCTGCGTCGAACATACGATGTAGACGGCGTAGTTACTTTACATGTGGGGCGTCCGGCACTACTTGAGCGCCAAACAAACGATGGCTCGTGGTTTATCGTCTCAAAGCAAGGTTCGCTAAGTGAGACGTCATTCTTGTTGACTGCGTGGTCGTGGTTGCCGTACAGAAGCAGATAAAAAAAGCGAAAGAATTTGTCTTAATCTTTACAAACGGCGCACTGGGATCATATAATTCTGTAAAACTGATATGTATAATTCTGTCGCTTTCATCTTATACTTCGTTGTTTGTGCTTATGTTCCAGGTCTGTGAGCACCACTTTCTTGAAAGTGACTTCGTAGACTCCACCAGCTACACGGACAGCATGACTGGGAAAGTAATTGAAGTACCCCTCAAGCTGAGGCGCTTGAAGCCTTCTGCAATTCCAAGCGTTTTCCCTAATTGCCCTGCTTACTTGTCCCGCCAAGAAACTTCTGCACGCGAGAGCCCAGAAGAAAAGCGCGCTCGTGTGGACGCAGAAGCCTTGCAGGAAGCAATATGGTTATCAGAGCAGTCTCACGAAGCGGAAGAAAAGAAGAATGTCATCGCCACTTTCGAAGACCTATTGACAGCAGTAGGTGACCTCTCTCTTACTGACTTCTGGACCAAGGTGGTCACCAAGAAACAAGTACTTTTCCTCAACTTCAGCGACCAAGGTGCCCCAGTTGTGCATCGTGCAGTGACAGTGGCATCTGACCTTTCTTTGGCAGTGTATGTTGGTAAAATGAGGTTACAATTAACCTAGGTTCCTCTGTGCTTCCTATGACAATTTCTGACTTGAGAGTGCTTCACAAAGTTCTGTGCGATGTGGAAGACGTCACGAAGGATTCCACAAATAATGAACTCCAACTAGAGATTCTGCTGAAGCGTGTCGTGGCACTCCAGGAGCAACTGTCATCTTCAGCTCTCCCGCATGAGTGGCAAGTGCAAGTCGTCAAATTTGTGACACAGCAACTTCAAGTTCTCCTCACTAAGGCGTCGACTTACCCAGCTGACTTTCTGGTGTTCTGCAGCCTTGTGTACACAATATCGCCGCACGCATACAGATTAATCAGGAGTACAGCAAAATTAAAGCTCCCACATCCACAGACAATAAGACGCATTTGTGCCTCTTACCGTGCTAGCCGATCCAGAGAGCAACAAGAGGATTCATTCCTTTTTTATGCAAGGAGACTGGCATCAACACTAAAAGACCATGAGCGCTTTGTGACGCTTATGATGGACGAGATCCACCTGCAGGCATCCTTTCAGTAGAAGGGTGGTTATGTCACTGGTGCAGCGACAAACAATGAAAATGCGGCAAAGACAGCATACGTCTTTATGATACAAAGCTTGTTATCATCAAATGAGGATATTGTGCATATACTTCCAGTAGCACAAATAGAAGCGAAAAAGCTACATATTTCTCGATCTGCTGATCAGGCACCTAGAAGACATTGGAATTCGAGTAGTTGCATAGGTGTCTGACAACAACTCGATCAACTGAAAGGCTATGTCATTTTTTGCTGATCCTCCCAAAGTGAGCATTGTATACAGGCACCCGTCAGACTCATCAAGACCCTTGTTTTTTATTCTGGATGCAGTGCATATATTAAAGTGTATCCGAAATAACTGGCTGACTCAGCGTAATTGTGGAAGGTGCATCTTCTTTTCCAATTTCAGTGCCTTTTTGGAAAACCCATCTGTCCTGACAGCCTCGTTTAACACACTATGCAAGTTGCATGAAGGAGAAAAAAATGAGCTTTTGAGACTAGCTCCAACTTTGTCCTTCAAGTCGCTGAATCTATCCAATCTAGAGCGACAAAATGTAAAGCTCGCATTGAGGATCTTCAACAGTTCAACTGCTGCAGCACTAAGAAGCACCAAAGTCGCACTTGAGCATAAAGCTGGTACATTGGAACTTATTAGCATTGTTTTGACATGGTGGAATGTGGTGAATGTCAGGACCCCATTCAAAGGTCAGCGTCTCCGAGACCCATTTCAAGAACCGATAAGTGCACTGCAATGCCACCAAATTGAGTTTCTAAACAAGATTGTGGATTGGTTGGACCACTGGCAGAGCTTGAAGCATGATGCTGGCCACTTAACTCGCGAAACGCACATGGCACATCGACATACCTCACATGCCCTTGTTGAGGTGTCAACGTATTACATTGAAGAACTTCGGTTCAAATACGTTTTGCTAGGGAAATTTCAAACCGACAGTTTGGAAGACAGGCTTCGCAGGTACAGGCAGCTGTCTCGTGCCCAATACCACGTTTTGATACGTCAGATTTATGAATCCGAGCAGAAGCTGATACTTCAGAAGCTACTTGATCTTCCCAACTTGGATACCATTGCACCTTGCATTACTACCACTGATTTGAAATTCCTTGTTAAGCAGTTTGATGTTGCAGTGATGGACGATGATGGGAAGGAGAAGGAGAAAATGCTACCAGCTATTACATATGTAGCAGAATATTGTGCATATGCTGCAGTTAGGAAACTTGCCTGCTCTTCCTGCCAGGAAAACTTGACTGTTGAGAATCGGACCATTGAACTGGATGACGATGTGCTGATAGCTAATGCAACGCGTGGTGGACTGAAATTTCCACAAGCGGTAGTTGTGAATGCCGTGCTCACAATGGAAATTGTGCTTTACAAGCTGAGAAGTCCGAAGTACGCATCACAATTTTTTGCTTGCGCAAAACAAAAAGAAATTCTTGTAAGCCTCGCGACTTCCCTTGTTGAGTGCAATGAAGACTTGGATTTCTGCGATGGTGGCCACTCACCTGAACTTGTCTTAAACTATGTTCTCAGTGCTGCTGCCAATACACTGCTGAATAATTTGTGCAAAGTTCAAAATAACAAGCTGAATGAAAGCAAGGCTGCAAAGCGGAACTAAGTTGAAAATAAAGGAACTGAAAGCAAGGCTGCAAAGCGGAAGCTAAGTACTCTTCAAGCATAATCTTCTTTCTTATGAATTTTTCTGCCTGTTTGGATTATGATGTATCACGAATAAATATGTCTCACAACGAAAATTTAAGCCTCTTTGAAACTGCACGAAATGGCTGTGCATGCCGTTAAAAACTTCACGAGTGCCTGATGAATTATTTCAAGCCAGCGTTTAGTTAAAACATACTGTAAATATTCCTTAATGCCAATATTCTGTTCACTCCAAAACCGCGAAAATAATAATAATAATGTAGGGAAATCGCCATTTCGGAAAGAAAAAGCGTAGCATTGGGTGAAGCAGACTTTTAGGCCGATCTCACTGCGGTGACGTCACGCAGCCCTGCACAGGCCTTCTCTAGTTCTAGGCGATGTTAGTCGTGACCTCTCCCGCCCGTCGCGGTCTCCGCTTCCCCTGTCCCCATCACTCCGACGTTGCTCTTTCTCTGTCGGCCGGTACACGCGCGCTAGGCACGATGACATCCTCGCGGGCTTCACGCACCATGCGGACAGATGATGAAATAACGATGTTGCTAGCTTTAGTAAACGAGAAAAAAACTGAGTGATTTGCTCCAATCCTGCAAGGAAATATAAAAAATAGCAAATTACTTTCATTTTTAAGCATAAACGAGGCACAATAGAAATAGAGGTGTAAAATTACGGCAAAATGGTATGCGGCCGTATAAATTTTTACGTAGGCCGATAAAAATTATACTCAAAAATATATATTGCATTCCAATTGAAATTACAAGCCCTCAGATTAAAAATTCATTGTGTAAGGATCTCACTGTCCGGTCCAAAAGCCACAGAAATCAGAGTAGCCAAACAGGGTGAGCGTATGAGGCAAGAGGAACACGGTGCACATAATTGTGGTGGAACTGTACACTTTGTTCCAACAAGTGATGAGGGTCTTTAGTCATTTTCATTTAAAAACTGCTTATTGTTTTCAATTTAAATTTTCAACGAGGTTCAGGGCGCCGCTTAATTCATGTTAGCGACAAGACACAACTATTGCAAAAAATGAATCGCGTGTAGGGCTTCAAAGAATTTTCCACAGCATCTGGTACACAAATAAAAGACGTTACAAACCATGAATCACGGCGAATTCCTGGAGAGACCAGCCAGGGGTGAACAGGGGACGGTGCGTCAGGCTGCGGATACGCCTGCGGCGAGCGCTGTGCTGCAACAGAACCACTGCTGCCATCGCGTTGTGCAGTGTTAGCCAAGACACCAACACAACCATAAAGTACAGCTGGTGCGAACTTAGAAAAAATACCAAGACAGCCATCGCGGTGGCGTAGCGACAACTGCGTAAACAACCGCAGCCCACAGCGGCGAGAGCGCAGGCTTGGAGGAGCGGAAACTGGTACCGGAAGACGGGCTTTCGGCTCGCCTCGACGCAAAGCATGGCTGCGATCACCGCTCACGTCAACTCGTCCGTGCGAGTTCATATAAACTCGGCCGCGTCGAGGAAAGCTGAACCCGCCACTCCAATCAGCCCGCCCCCGTCGCATCCATGTACACGGGCCTCGTGTCTCTGTCCGAGAAGGAACTAAGGTTCCTCGAAGATTTCGGTGCACGCACGCAGTTATATTACTTTTACTTTTCTGTTTCATTTCCTTATAGACTTTTCTGTGTATTGCTGTGCGTTCCGATTGGTTTTTGTCACATGGTTTACTGTCTGCTCTATGTGTTTTCGCGCTCTGCGCAAAAAACTCAGTCAGAAGTTAGCGCTCGTGTCCTTCATGTCCTTCTTGTCTCTTTGTAGTCGTTCTATTCGCGCGCTATAACTATCGTATTGTCATATCAACAAGCCGAAGCGGCCACACTTCTACTTGAATAAAAGAGGTTGGTGTCGGTGATATTAGAAGCATTATATGCGTAATAAACTTCTGGCAACACAGTATGCGTCATCTTTAGGGTTTAGGAGAATGCTGCAGATGAAATGAAATGCGCCTGGTTTCAACGCCTGGACTACTGCTTGTTGCTCTAGCTTAGGACACAAGGTTTATAACCCTAATGTTCATTGGTTGTCGCACTGCTAAGCGAAATTCATGAGGTCCTCGACGATTTTCAGTGGGCAGATGCTCTCTCGTCAGGCTGCGCTATCCTCATCGTTAACGCGTTAGCAAGAAAACAAAGGCCACTTTGCATGTTTCGCGCATCAGTGAATATACCGGAACGTCCGGGATAGATAAATCTGCTTCGGTTTTGCGAGATGCAAAGCTTCAATTGCGGAATTAAAGTTCACCTATAAAAAGTAGGGTACACATATAAGCCTTGCAAGATTTTCTGCAGCTACTTTGAATATTTCAGCGTTGTAGTCTGACATTTAAGTTCAAACTCACCTTCTTTTACGTGCGTATAGCATTCGTCAGTGCTTTTGTAGTGCATGAATCTCATACAATTCATCGCACGCGGAAATTCGCGCAGAGTAGGAACTTGCTCTTCCAAATCTTCGCCAACGCTGAGCCACTTCCTTGTCACGTTTTCGATAGATTGACGCATACTGTAAGCAATTCACTTCTTGCCGGGTGTTGAGCGAATCTCTCGCCACGCTCAGATAAACGTGGTGACTCAGCGTGAGTGACATGTGTTGGTATAGTGCGTGGTGAATGATGCGTTGTTTGTGTCATTGGAGTCATTTGGCAGTGTGAATTCCTCAGATCACTTTCAGCCCTAGTGTTTTCTTCACCACGACGATTTTGGAAAGAATGTATAAATCACCGAGATTGACACCAACGATGAACGATCAGCTGCCAACTCAGGAGTAGCGAGTGGCACTTCACGTCTCCACGTGCAATATTGTTTTTTTGTTTTCATGCTTGCAAGTCACTTTCTATTCTTTTAAAATATAATTCAGCGAGCTCAAATTAAAGGCTTAGTTTTTCTTGCGCAATGCATGCAGCCCAATTACAATGAGTATTACGGAGCGCCGCATGCCGCCAACACGCTCGAGCTCAACCAGCGAACCAAAGTGGATGGAGCAATGAAACGTGTAGTTACGACAATAGTCCACGCCTCTCTGCTAGCTCCTCCTGCACTTCATCAATGCCGTCTGAATGACATGGCTGTTCGGTGAATTTTCTGAAGTTTGGTGTTGCGTAAAGCGTATACGCGTGTATTCGTTTCGATATTCTTGTTGCGATCGCGCAGATGTAACCTGCAAAATCCGAGTGCAGTGATTTGCGCATTGTTAGAGTGTTATCATGGCTGTGAAACAAGCGGTACTTAAGTAAAAGGTAAATTCTTGCGTTCCGTTGAAGAAGCAACTCCATGGTGCTTCTTCAATAAAATGACTGTATGAGGAACACGTGTGGTTACTCATAGCATGAAATTCATAACATGTACGTCATAAATGTCATGATTTACATTTCATGGTCCTGCAGTGCTTGCAGTAGTTTCGTTCTCACGGCATATTGCAAAACTGGTATGGAATGGCATGATTGCATGGCAAACACATTGGCAGACCCTAATAAAAATATTATGACATTCCTGTCATGTAACTACATTATTACATGCCACGCTCATAACGCGCTCGCAGCCGTTTCGCTAGCGTCACATCTACCAAATTTAGTATTACGGTACGTGAATGAATGATGAAGGTATGTGACAGGTGCAAACATGATAATGATGAGATGCGTATCATGTAACAACATCACTACATGCCTTGCGCCTGATGCGCTGGTGACCTTATCGCTAGCTTCACTTATACCAAATCTGGTATTACGGGTTGTGAACTGATTACGAAGGTATGTGACTGGTGCAAACATGACAAACATGAGATGCGTGTCGTGTTACAACATGACTGCATGTTACGCTCATGATGCGCTCCCAGCCGTTTCGCTAGCTTCACACCTATTAAGCTTGGTATCACGCGACGCGAATGGGCAACATATGTAAATGACGCATCCAAACTTAATAATCACGGCGTGCGTGTCATGTAACAACATGACCACAATCCACACTCATGTTGCGCTCACGGCCATTTCGCTGGCTTCATATATGCTAAATCTGATATTACGTTACGTCAATGGATTACAAAAGTATGTGACTGGTGCAAATATTATAATCATGAGATGTCTATTATGTGAAAACATGATTACATGCACAGTCAAGACACCAATACATTTCGACGTGACGTGGTGCGCGCGCTCGCCGTAGTTCATTTTGTCGCGTCACGCCGGCGGTGCCACGCCAGGCGTCGGTCCTGCCATATACTCGCGAGCGCGCACCCCACTGCATTGCTTTGATGCATGCACGTTTCAGCGCGTCTCACGTTCATCCATCACGTATAAAGGGAGCAGCAGTGTTTTCTGGGTGACGCATTGGCGCGAAATGTAGCATGTCGCATTTTGCGCCGGTAGCCTTCGGGCCGCGCCTATAGATGCTGGTCGTGCCTGGCGTTGGGCTATAGAGTGCTCAAGTTTTGCTTGAGTAGCGTCGCTGAGCCCAGCGTGGGCGCGCGTCAACGCTACATCGGCGTATGTTGGGCCCTTCTTGATGCGCTTGCGGCCGTTTTGCTAGCTCTATATATACCAAATTTGGTGTTGCGTGACGTCAATGGATGATGAAGTATGTGACTTGTGCAAACACATAATCCTGACACGCATGTCATGTTAGAAAATGACAACATATCGCGCTCATAGCGTCCTCGTAGCCATTTCGCTAGCTCCACATTGGTAATTTGGTATCACATAACGTGAACAGATGACGAAGGTAAGCCACACATTCAAACATGATAATCCTAACACGGAAATCATGTACGGCATCATTTATCTCCACCTCGTAACATTGTGCTGATTTTAAAGTGACATATCAACATTTCTTATTCGTGCTTCGCATATCATCGATTACCACTGTCTGTGGGGTCTGCCAATTTATTTTTTGAGTAGGTGACACAGATAGGCACTCATTATGGAAACTTCAGCTCCGCTATGAACTAATGCCGTCAAATAAAGACCGTCCACATATACCTCAATCAAGTTCTTGTTAGTGGGGAGTGTAAACAGAAAATTCGGATCAGTCGAAATAAATGCAGCATTACCTGCGGAGCAGGTTGATCTAGTTTTCCGCCCGAGAAGATCCATAGTTGACCAGTGATGGATAGCGGCCTGGTTGGGGCGATGGGGAACGGAGGCGTTGAGGTGAAGGCGAACGAGCGGTGGAGTGGCTGTTAGGAATGCCGGAAGAAGGGTACACACGACTGGGCAAATACTGACGGGAGTCCTGGTATGAGCGAGAAGAAGAAAATGGGCTCCAGTTTGAAGTCGGTCAAGTGCTGCGGCAGTGGCGGGAGACATGGCAAACTCATTGGCAGCGGAATAAGATGGCTTTGTCGTCTGAGACTTTAATTTCTGTCATACTGTAGGATTGCGGTAGAAAATGGGGGTCATGGCGCTGTGCATTTATTGTCATCTGCCAGGAGGTGGGTCGGGATAGCGAGCAGGCCCTATGAAAACCGAAATTTGAAATTTTGTGCCTCGCGACGGCATGAATAACGGAGACCGCCGGATGAGTCTGTGTGGCGCCATGGGTAAGTTAGAGTGGAAGAAATGGCGCCACACTTGACACCTCAAGCTCCCTTCAAACTATACCTGTCACGTTCTCCTGCGTGGGTGATGCAGCACCGAGATCGGTGCAGGTTGATTTAGCAGCCGTGTTTGGTAGCCACATAAATTGAGGCAAAACACGGTAGCTCGGTAGGCAAACACGGTAGGCAAAACACGGTAGCAAAACACGGTCGTTGTTAGCCATGGCTGGAGGCTGAACGGTGCGACCACTTCGAAGCTTTGTTGTGAAAACGTGGAACAGTTCACCTCCACCAAATATGTAACGGAAAAGAAGAGATGCCTTATCGAGGAGGCTGTGGATGAGATGGGTTTCAACCGGCAGTAATGGCGTGACCGGTTGACCATGATGATCATGATTCTCGGAAGAATGGCACTACCCACCACGGGTGATCGGCCACGAGGCATGCGGCAGTAGAATTCGTTAAGCAAATAAAAATAAATACATTATAATAACAATTAGGAGAGAATAGAGAGAGAGATGAAGAATGTGCGAGAAATAACCTAAATAGTGACAAAAGTATTCGGGATAATTTTGGTATTTTACAATTCAATGCTGCCTAATGGTAGAGATAAGAACCACTTCATCGATATAATTTAGCTGAAAGGATAGATGAACCATAGTGTTTTAGATGCCCTGATAAATTTAACATGGCATTCTGTTTTATTCTTGTAAGCAATTTAATGTAGCCTAGTAAATGATCCTGTCACAGTGCCTTAGTACCAATGACCCCAGGAAGAGCAAAGGCGATGTAGAAAGTTCAAGGGCCTCAATTTTAAAAAGTGGTTTTAGAAATCTTTGCCTTAGGTTCTGATATATTAGACACTCTAAGCGGAAGTGTTCGATCCTTTCTGCTTTATTAGATCACCATTATTGTGTTGTTGATAATACATCAACATACATTGTGTTGTTGGAACGAATCCAGGCCTGTGTAAATTAATATTTATTTACGACATTATGCATCGAAATTTTGTTACCAAAACTTCCAATTACCTTCTGCTGCAACTTGAGCTATTCCACGGATACCCAAGGTGCTGGAACTTGTGACGCTAAGTACAGAAGATTTGGTATGTACCTCTAGCAGACAATAATTTCGTAATCGTGTGAACGTGTCAATGCGAGATGATTTTAGATAATTCAGGACAGGTCCTTTAACAGATTGTGCCTCCCAGGTGTCCGCTAATATATTTAACTGTGATCCAGCGTGACCTGGTATTCTCACCGGGTGGACATTGCGCTCAAGATTTGGCATATACGAATTAAGTTATGTGAGGCAGTGAGGCAGCTGGACTAGTGAGATGCTACTAGAGCACTGCGCATAAACAAGGAATCTGTTAACACCACTACTAAAGAATGTGTGATAGTAATTTATGCACGCCCCACCATCGTGGTCTAGTGGCTAAGGTACTCGGCTGCTAACACGCGGGTGGCGGGTTTGACTCCCGGCTGCATTTCCGATGGAGGTGGAAATGTTGTAGGCTCATGTGTTCAGATTTGGGTGCACGTTAAAAAACCTTAGGTGGTCGAAATTTCAGGAGCCGTTCACTAAGGCGTCTCTCATAATCATATGGTAGTTTTGGGACGATAAACCCCCATTTCAATCAATCAATTTACGCAGTGGAAAAATATTTGACATCAATTCTTCCTGCAATATTGTAGTGAAATCGGGCAAGCGAAAAGAAAAGGCCCAACTAAGAACCATTGAATAGGTACCCACTCCCGCTTTCACGTCAATTACAAAGCATCTGTGCCTACCACTGGGTTTATCCGCACGTTCCTAAAGTACTGTTCCAACAACCCTTTTAAGTACCTGGTTGGTAATAGTTTATCGGTTCTTAGAAATATGTCATCAAACTGTATTACCAATGTAGGAGTAAATACGTTTGGGAAAATAATTAATGAAGTGATGCTTGTAAAGGTTCTAAAAGTTATCTCCTCGGATAATATTGGAGGTCTATGTAGCCCACACCACTGACATTGAAAAAATGTGGAAGGTTCGTTATGCAACACGTATTAAGAGCGTCTGCATAGGGAGGTACTTATGGTATAGATATGTTTTATTGTTTAGGTGTTAATGGGTTTCAATTTTAAAGATGGCAGGTATGCTTCGTGATAAAGTACATTGCTGGCAACAAATTTCGGCAGGCCAAGACATAGACGTAGTGCCTCACGTTCTCAAGTTAAAAGGGGGCGTAATTTATACGCGGCTTCCCCAGAGAACAATAAACACCTATACTCTAACATTGACCAGTTTCACTTACAATACATCATTACGAAGTTTTTCTTAAGAATTGCAAAGCGAGTGCTGCTAAATCACTTTAATATTCCAACTGTACGTGAACTTTTAGCTGCTATATACTCAATGTGCGTTACCCTCTTGAATAATAATATGCATCCATGTAACGATATCAATAAAGTACATGATAAAATCGCTCAAGTTCAAGTGAAGATTGAACCGGGGCTGTTTGCAAGGCAAGAAGGTGTTTTACCACGCAGTGACCGTCTGCTTGAAAAGTCAGTACACTTAAATTTTATGCTTCACGAACACACGCATCCTGTATATGGTCTTCACATTACAACATGTATTATTGTAGTAATATTGGGAACTCTGTGTAGAACAAGGGTACAATACCATCTGGTGTAAGAAGATGTAAGTACCATAACGACTTGGTTGTTTACAGCTGGTTACGTATTGAAAAACAAACACGTTAGTTGTGTATATTCCTTTAGGCTACGTAGACGGTGCCTTACAAGTTCTTGAATATTTCACTTGCGTAATTGATCGTGCTTTCAAGCACGCTACACATTACACAGATCACAGCCATATGCGAGTTTCACAGACACACGCCATTTTCCTCTTCATCAATTATATATCAGTAATACACGCTTTGAACTCTTCGAGAAGTACTATAAAATGAAATGCTCAAAAAGTATCGCTATCGCTTTCTATTCTGAAACGCAAAGTTTAAAGATCCCTGAATGTGTTTTTTGTTTATTGCATTTTTTTTCGCTGAAACTTCCACGCCACTGGTGGCGTAATATTTCACTGTGCAGAATGGCTGTGAAATAGTAACGCCAGTTGTTGGCAGAATTTTTAACCATTTTGCATCCCAGTTATTGTGTGTGGAGCAAATAATCCTTTATTTACACTTATTTGATAAAATGTGACACAAAATGCAGAATTTGTTGAGTGGGCCTGGGCTTCTTTTTGATTGCATGAAATATTTATTTTCGAAATGATTCATGATATAAGTCTACCAACGTTTCCCAACCGTTTTTTTTGATTACTTGGTTAAAATAATGAAAACGTTGTGCTGGAAGTTTAGAGCATGTGAGAAAGTATAGCACCATGTGTGGTCAAAGTTCTCTATAAAACCAAGTTAAAAGTATATTCCGTTTCAATGCTTCAAAAATATAACAAAATACATGGCTGCGCAATTCAAAACAGCAAACTGTATATCAAGACGAGCGTTTCTGCCTCACGATGCTTATAACTGCTGTCTGATTAGCGTAATGACACATTCTTGTTTTACTGTTACCTACAAACGGCACAATTTTGTCTCCTATGCCAGAAGGCCATTATATTTCCACACCAGTTGACTAAAGATAGAAAAAAGTATTGATGACTTTGAACATTGTAGATATTTTTCAGGAAATATTGAAGGAAGGGTGAGTGTCACTTGCTCAAAAAAGCCAACTTCCCATCAGCAATGCTCATTTAAAGAGCTGCACATAACGCACTAGTCTATCTTCAGAGGACTACGTTGGATAGTTCCACGCGGACAACATCTTCATTCGCGAGCCTCTCAACACTCTAAGGGGCCATATTGAAAAGACATCCAAATCTCAGTACAACCAATATTATACCTGTGTTACACGTTGTACTGCTTATATCAAATAAGCCTCATCAGAAACGAATTATTCAAGCGTGATTGGCTGTGCTTTGGCAGCTCGCATAAAGGACCCAATCAAAATAACTAAAATTTGATCCGGATCAGGCTCTATCGCGATAGAAAGTGGCAGTGTGACGCCGGTATTAGAAAAAGTGCTAGGAGGATCTGTTTAGATGTGGTCGGAGATGTGAATTTTTATAAAAAAGAACACACGAGAATATGGCATGCACCCTAAAGCTGCTTGCATTGCGTTCAAGCGGAAGCGAGAGCAGCCGCAGCTCCTTTTTGTGACATTTAGTGGTGCGCAAAACAACCAGATAGTGGTGTGTTGGAGCCACCGGCAACGTTGCATCACCTTGTTTTTTGAATGAAGATGGGGTTGCAATCTTGCTGTGGTTTCCAAGAGGTCATGGCAGCCTTTAGCGTAATGGCCATGAAAATAGGAGACGGGCTCCAATCTTGCTGCCGATTTCCCATCAACAATGGATGGTTATTTTGCTCGTTGCTATATGATGCGGAAACAGGCCATAGTTGCTCCTGCTTCCGCATCAACGTAATTGAAACAGCTGCCGGAACACGCACGTCACATTCTTGCGTCTTTTGTTTCATAAGAACTGACAGTGTACATGGCGCGTACGAGTGACAAGCATATCTATGTCGAATTTCAGTGAAATTTCTTGGTGATAGCAAACACTAGACCCGGACCTTTGGTGAAGTAATAGAGCAGCTGGTGCCGTGCAGTGCCGCAGTTATTTTCCTGTTAATGGTGATGATGATGGGACACATAAGTGCACAACTGGTGCTCAAGAACGTTTGCTTTTTTCGTTAGCTACTGAACCTATCTCGACATAATTGTTCCCTAAACGGCAGGATATCCTGGTGGAATTCATTTTTTCTCAGTGTTCATGGTTGCACATCTTGACCATATTGTTAACTATATTATGCCACATGAACCAGCGTGAGTGCCTGACACCGGTAACAAATTTCTAGCTGTGAACAACGCTCTGGATGATGAAATGCATCTGTGGCGTTCTTTTCTTCTTCTGGCACGACAAACTTGGTACATGAACTGGCAGTGGGTAGTCTACAGAAAAGAAAGAAGAAGTAGTTGGAACGGTGGCGGGAAAGACCGCGCTAGAAAGTTGCTGAAGTTGTGTTGCTGCAAAAAATTCCAAGCCTCTGATATGTCCTGAATAACATTCGGCCAATTTCGCTTACTTCAAACCTAGTTAATATAATTGAAAGAATTCTTCATAGAAGGATCATTGAATTCATCGCTCCTCAGGACATCCTTTCACCAAGGCAAGTAGGACTTAAACAGTGTGCTCTATATGGTCGGCTCATGTTGATTTGGAAAGCCGAATTCGTCTTGCAAAAGTATCTAGTGAGCTTTCTGCATTAGTCATGTTAGATATCGCAAAAGCCTACGATAGTGTGGAACACAGTACATTAATTTCAAGATTAGTGGACTGTGAGGTGCCGAAGTACATTATATTTTGGGTTCAGGAGTTTTTCTTTCAGAGACTATTCTTTTGTTGCCACGAGGGACTTACTTCTGCCTCATATAAGCAAACAAGAGGTGTTCCGCAAGGATCAGTCCTGTAACCTCTTTTATTTATTATAATATCATCCATTCCCGTTCATAAAAATGTTCCTCTTTACGTCTACGCAGATGATATTGCTTTTTTTCTCTTCATCATGAGATATCAATAGTGTGTATCAAATTTTACAGTCATATTTGAGTGAGCTTGAGGTATGGCTTGGCGGGCTGTCTTTTTTACCTAATGTTAGCAATTGTGCTCTGCTTGTATTCTCTCTATCCGTTCTCGTATTTCTTTCCCTGCATTATCGAAATAATCCGATTGCACAAGTAACAGCGCTAAGATATCTTGGCATTGTTTACGTGGACAATTTAAATTCGCAGCAACAAATTAATTCAAACACCCGTAAAGCAGAAAGCGCCCTAAAATGGCTACGCCGGTTTTGCAATAAGAATTCAGGGATGTGCAGGAATACGTTACTTAAGACCTACAAACTTTACGTACGCTGAATTCTGGAGTTTGGTTGTGTACTGATTTCCGGAAGTGCTGAGTACAAAATTAAACCTCTTATAATGCTAGAAAAGCAAGCTCAGCGGCAGTGTCTTGGGCTACCTAGGTGCGTCGCGAATAGCGTGCTTTATTTGCAAGCTAGAATCATTCCACTTGATGCTAGATGTCGACAGCTTACTGTGCAAATGTTTTTAAAACTTTACGATGCGCCCCTCTTCTGTTCACAGACAGTTTTCATCAAACATCCACTTTATTTCTCTCAGCGCCCGTGGTTTCGTTATCAAAGACCCCAAGTCTTTTTCGTCGACTCTCTGTTATCAAATCTTCACGTTTCCCTCCTGCATTTAACTCCCCAAACCCTATTCTCGGTGCCAGTTGACTTAATTTTCGATGATATTTTTCCAAAAAATGCCAAGTTACTTTCAAAGCATGTTCTGAAGGGCCTTCTTCATGACCATCTCAGCCATTTTCGTAATACGTAGTAATTTCGATGGATGCAACGCAGAATCTTCAGAAGGCTGGAGTAGGTATTTTTTCTCATCAGCCTAATTGGTCTTTTGCGCTCCGATTGCCTGACTTCACACCAATTTATCTCGCAAAATTTCTGGCTATTACATTGGCTCTTTTTGTAATATGATGATCGTGAGATTCTTATCCTGAGCCGAGACAAGAGCCATTCGCATTGAAGGGAGAAGATGCTGTAGAAACTTTTCACGTAGTATGAATGTTTTCGAGCAGGCTGGCTGCTCCCCAAACAGGTGTTGCAGGTAACGTAGAAGCTGTGTGGGAGGGCGGTCCCCGAGCTATTTGCTGCACAAGAGTTGCTGTATGCGCCGATGATTAGGCGGAATGAGTCGATGAAGAAGAGTCCGACTGTCGTATAAAGAGTTTCACCAGGTGGGCCCACGAGAATGTCGCGTATTTCGACCAGCACCTGTGGCGGCAATTCTTCCATGAGTACCTCATGGTTCTGAACTTCTGATGTGATGCGATGAATGCGGCACTTACTCTGGACTTGAATGAACCACAAGGAAGTATTGGTAAGCCACAGCTGTGATAGCGTTAAGCCAGTCCTACCTCTAAACACGCCGGAAGCAGATACCTGGCCGGGTGCAGTGGCAGCGGTACTAGGGTTGAGGCCGTCGAGACTCTCACACTGCTTCATGAAAGGTCTCATACGTAATCCGAGGTCACCGGTACATGTAACAATCTGAGACGCGGTTTTCTCGCTTGATTGATTCTTTATTTTGTGGCTCTCACCCACTGAGGTGGATTGAGCAAGAAGACGGTGGGTAATGCTAGTCAGTACCTTTAGGTTTTCTAGACTAGGGGAATAGGATTACTTTGTTTTCACTGTGAAATATTTTGGCACAATGTAAAAAAAGAGAGAGAGGAGGAGAGAAATAGTAGAATTCGTTGAATATCTGAGGTATAATCGTTATATAAAATTCTTCTGAAGATTAAATCATTGCAGTGTTACAGCTAAGTTATAAATGGTAGATTGCCTAGTAAAGTAAAGAGCTGATCCATGGCTTAGCAAGGTAATCATCTTGTTCCGATAACTCGCCACTTCTTCTTCTTCTTCTTCTTCTTCTTCTTCTTCTTCTTCTTCTTCTTCTTCTTCTTCTTCTTCTTCTTCTTCTTCTTCTTCTCATCTCTTGGCACTTACCCAATGCGGAGGGTTGGCCGAGGCTTAGGTTATTTTTGTTTTGTTTCTTCGCAATACTACTCGTATATACTAGGAATACGTATCATAACAAATGTTTACTAAATGATATTGTCTAAATATTTAAAATAGTTAAGCATTTATCTCTATAATCGTTTAGTCTAACTGATGAATTTCTCTATTGCGTAGTAAACATCCCTGTGACTGTAGCCCAGAGTAGAGGCGCCGAATGATAGGACAACTGATTTGGATATTTCCAGACCAAAGTATCGAAGAGGTGATGCTATGAAGCTTCTCCTAATGACGTATAGTGGCTACAGGATAAAAAGTAATAACTGATTGGTTCCTCCTCCCTACAGAAAGTACACCGAGGAGACAATGCTTGACGTATCTATGCAGGTAAAAGTTGAGCAAGGAAACCCGGCTGCGAAGTGTGGTTATGGCCGCTTTCATTGTTCTCGACCGCGATAACTCACTTTTCCAGGGAAACAATAGGTGCTTATATTCTGGAGATGCTGTCAAGATGGGGTCTGATAAGCATTTTTAGAAAGTTAAGGTGCGGAATTGTGTAATTGTAATGAATGTTGTCTGTCGGCCAACTAGAATGATTGGCATCAAAAGCAACACCTTTGCTAAATAATCAGTGCTTTCATTAAAAAGCAATCCCTTGTGTCCTGGTACCCAAATTAAGTGGAGACATTGTAGATGCACGAAAACTAGTATTCTGAAAAACTTTAGAACGGGTGTTTTACCAGATGCAAAGAGAGAAAAACACACAGATAATGAGCCTGTGATGATTGCTTCTACTGTACTTAAACTGGGTAACTTTTGAAGAGCTAATGTTATATCAAGAAATTCAGCTATGAAAACTGGGATAAAATCCGGCAGTCGTAACGAAAAATACCAATAAAAGTAGGCCAGAATACTCTTATGCTAGCTTTTTCCTCCGTTCGCGATGCATTCGTTGCAGTAACCACATTCATCGGCAGATTATTTAGATGATCTTGTAATAGTCCATTTAAAATTCCGTGAAGTAATAATTTCGCATGGTTCGGAAAAATATTACGGTAGGCAATCTCTGTGAATTTATGTTCCATAGTCAAAGGAGGCACATCACGAATTTTAATATTCAGGAAATAAAGTAATATTTGTGCAAATATGGTTTGTGGCTTCCGGAATATTGGCCGTGCTCGGAGAAAAATATTTGGGATTGGAGATGAAAATTGTTTGAGTATGGTGAGGCAGTGTTTCGTACAACCGTAAGAAAGTGTACCATAAGTATGGTAAATAGGTTTAAGAAGGGTGGCGTTCTCACTACCCGGTATAATACTGCATTTACCACATATTTTGGAAAGCCTAAGCACAGCCATAAAGCCTCTCGCTCTAATAGGACTAGAGGCCGAAGCTGGTATGCTGGCGCACCGGAAAAAAGAACACAGCCATATTGCAATACCAATCGTACGTACATTTTGTAGACCATCAAAAGTGCTTTTCTTCTCATACCCGATCTGCGGCTGCTCAGCCTGCGCAATACACCCTTTACCCATGCTCGTTTTGTTTTCCAATATTTATTATGAGCTTGCCAGTTTAGGTGCTTGTTATAAATTGCTCTGAGGTATTTTAATGATTCCACTTGTGGGACATTCTGCAGCTTGTAAGTGAGCAATATTCTCACTGGATCGTTAACAGGAAAAACAAAATTGGCACACCTAATGGTATCAAGACTTAACTGCAGTTCATCTAGCCACCTCATGAGTTCACTCAAACACGACTCTAAAGTTTCGTAAAGGCGATGTATGTCAGAAGCCATACCAAAAAAGCAATGTCTTCAATATAAACATAAGTCTGCACCCCCCGATCAAATAGGAATAGTACACATAAAGATGTCGAATAATGCTGCTGAAAATACGGATCCCTGTGGCACGTCTCGGGTCCGTTTGGGCTTGCAGGAAGAAAAGCGATCTTTAACGCAGTAAAACTCCCTTTCCTTTAAACATTCTGTCACCATGCTAAAATATAAGAAAGAAGTTAATGGCACCGTAAATCATTTATTAAAACAGAATGTTCGACACCATGATATGGTTTATTGATGTGTAAGGTAACTAACGCTGAGTACTGTTTTTAATGCTTGGAGTTGTGAGCCCGACTTACAAGGTCTACGTGCGCATTCTAGTTTGAATATCCAGATCTAGAGCCAATTTGGCTGGGGCTTAGCAGCTGTCGGTGATTCACAAATCCTAATATACGACCAAGAAGGATCATTTTAATAATTTTCTCTACATTTGATCGTAATGATATTGGTCTTGTATTGTCGATAATAAATCCAGCCCCTTGTTTTTAAGCAGCGGTTTGATTTTAGCAATCTTCCACTCATCAGCTATCCATGCCGTCATAAGGGAGTAGTTTATTCGGCATAACAGATCCTTGGAAAATTCGATATATAATATTTTTGGCATTGAGTTTGTAAATCCATCAGTCCCTGGTGCTGAGTTTGGCAACCTTAACATAGCCTGCTCTAGTTCAGAAATCAATACTGCTGTGTACTCAAAAATGGCTGGTGCATAAACCGATGGTGGAAGGTGCGTTGCAAATCTATTTTTTAACTCTTGAGCTAATTGATTAATTGCTTCCTTTAATTGTTGCGAAGTGTAAACCACTGAGTATACATTTCCTGGCATTGAAGTTTTCTTTGTACAGTGTTGGAATTGGACAGTGCTCGATAAAGTTTTTACTTAGATAGGTAGTCAAAGTGATTTTTATCATATTCCTCTTTCGCGAATGATCCTGTACGTTTATATGTTGCCGCAACGAATTGATAATCTTTGCAGTTTTGTGGGCTCTAATTTTGTTAAAGAGGTTTCCATGCCGCTATTCTCCTTCTGTAGTCCCGCGTAGACTCACTATTCCACCATCGGCTGCGTGGAGCACTTTTGGGTGACGCCAACATAATCACAAATTCCGACGTGTTTTTTGATAATTCTAAAACAGAAAGAACAATTTCACCGAGATCTACATTTGTATCACCGTATGCTACCATAACGTTAGCGTGACAACAGTCTTCAAATTTTTGCTATTTCACCAGTGTTTTAGGTTTTTTGGCAAATGACTTAATGGGAAACCCTATTTCAAAGCATATCGGAAGCTGATCACTGTTTGAAGCAAAACAACTGTTCTCCAGGACTTCAGCGAAACACATACGCTACAGAACGTCAGATCTAATACTTATCACGCTCAACCACGAAAAAATGTAGGCTGCGTCATGTTTAGGCAGGCAAAATTTTTATGCTCAATCCAATCCCACAGAGGAGTACCAGCAGGCCCCAACCTGATAGTCTAGTGGCTAAGGTGCTCGGCTGCTGACCCACAGGTCGCCAGATTGAATCCCGGCGGCGGCGGCTTCATTTTCCATGGAGGCGGAAGTGTTGTAGGCCAGTGTGCTCCGATTTGGGTGCACGTTAAAGAACCACAAGTGGTCAAAATTTCTGGAGCCCTCCACTACGGCATCTATTATAGTCAGATCGTGGTTTTGAGACGTTAAACCCCACAAATCAGCCGTGAGTACCAGCAGAATCTGTTCTGAAACCCCGTGAAACATGATGGGATTTGAAATCACCACTGAGAATTATTTCATTCTTGCAGCTGCCTAGGTCACAGTTCTATTGTTGTGTATTGTGCATGCCTGAGGGAAAATATGCATTTGTAATAGAGAAAGGGTGGCATCCTGGTATGTTGATATCAATTACCAGAATTTCACAGTCAGAGGACATAAACTGAAAAGCCAGGCTCGCTGTGTGGCAAAATTTGTTTGATATAGAATGATTACACCACCCCTAGCGTAAGACAGGTTTCTTGCAATGTTATTATGTCGGGATTTAACTGAATAACTAAGCAAAATGAGTCTGTTGAAGCAGAAAACAAAGTTCGACAGTTCTACTATACAACTTTTAAAGTATCTACGGGGATGCGTAAAATACTTCGCAACGACTCTTTCCAAAGTACTTTCTTTAGGAATGCGGGCCGGATTGAAATCACCTTTTTTGTTTTCAAATTGGGACACGTAAAATTTACTGGAGACCCAGTTCACTTTTGGCGCCTGTTATTAAGGCTGATTTCTATCTCGTCCTGAAATTCTACGTCATTCGAGGTGAAACGTTCCGGTGCACTAGGCTTTGGATTTGCCTGACGTTCCTGCTGCGGTGCTGAATTAGACACCTCTGTGGCAGCTGCTGTTGTTACGCAAGACGTCTAACTGGTCATCAGTGCCACAGCTTTTCAAAGTAGTTGTGTGATCTGTGAGCAAAACACTTGCGAGACACACTCAGAGACAGTAGGTAATGTATATTCTAACACCTTCTACATTGCTTTTACAACTACTGACTCATCAAGTTGCAAAAATTTGACCTCATTTATTGACTCTTGTGTCAAAGCCTCACCAGCGTATCCAAAGATTTAATCTTTGAGAACAGCAATGGCTTCTCCTCGTGAACGTTTCGCCTCTCCATTACTTCTGGCGCTGTTTATTCTGTCATCGTTTCAACTACCTCTTCTTTCCTTTCTAGAGACTACCCACTGCCAGTACATTTCCCAAGTATGTCGTGCCAGAACAAGAAATAAAGTATGCCACACTTCTATAGTACATCTTTTGCGTCTCACTACTGGCGCTCCGTCCAATGTGCTTAGCGCCGCTCCTCAGCACTTCCGGCGGAGCTCGGAAGGCGAAAGAACGTGTAACTTGGCCTTATTCCTTATATGTCACTATTGTCGCTGGTGCTCGTGTGGTCTTAGGTGCAATACCGGGATGGTAAATATGCACAATATTCAATTCTCATTTACACTGTAATAGAAATAACACCCTTATAGGTTTAATATGGTGTTTATAAGTCACACCTCTACAGCCCACGAAATGGGTTTAAGAAGAAGGACTACACCTTTACACTGGGCGTGTTTGCAAAGATCTACCCTGGGATATGAAATTTTTAGGGTGTAAGTGCAAATGCACACCCAAGCGGCCTTAAGAGTGTGAGCGTGTGAAACCAAATGCACAGCCGAAGGACCTTAAGGGTGCGAGGGTGTAATAACAAGATTACACGCAAACAACAAAAAATTGTGTAGGGGTGTGATACACCCAACAGCAAAAAGAATGTGTGGTTGTTTATGCAGAGTTACGCCCCAACAGCCATGCGAAAAATTCCATAATTTTAGTGTTACCCTTTTTCGGTAGGCCTCCGTGGAAGCACTACAAAGCTAACGCTTGAGCTAGACCTTTCCGGTAGAGACTTTTTATTGCAGTGGCTCCTGTCACAGAGGGAAAAATCTGGCCATGGCACTGCTTCTACGGTGCATAAATGAAGCACAGCATACGTGGCTCTCACATTAACATGAAATTCTAGCTGAATACAAAGGCCTCACTCAAAACAAGCTGTCACATATAACACGACGTTCAAACAGTTATCTCATAGTGCAAAATGAAATCAAGCTTTTTTGTGATTAAACATAGAGCACATACAGGCTACAAAAGAAAATTGTAGCGATATCAAAGACTTTTTTGTAGTGTGCTTAGCGGAACACCATTTGCTGCGAAAAGGACAGCAAATCAGACGTGAATGTTATAGCATAAAGCTCTAACGACCAAGGCGTGTGCATCAAAGTAAAACAGAAGAGCCTTTATTTGCACTTCAAAATAAAGAACTGGTTTTATTGCGCTTTAATGCAACACAAGAACTGTAGTGCCATGCAGCATGCCTCATTTCTTCAATATACTGAAATATTACATCAAAGCACAGTGCTATTGCCACATTGATACACCACAGTTTCCATGTATGGTGACAAAATTGATGCATAATATGCCAGGCAAGTGATATTCTTGTGAATACAGTAACTAAACAGTGCTAAAATGACATTTTTCCTTTCACATTTTTTATTGCGCATTCAAATATTCAGAATGCTAGAGAAACAATAAAAAAGAAGTGAAAACAATGAGCGAAAATACAATGACCTAATATTGTCACTACATCCTAACCATGCCGAATAGTTGATGTAATGAAATAAATATTAGGCGCATCACATAAATAACATGTCACCTTAAAACAATGCAACATCAACTGACATAAAAGGGGTACGCAATAGCAGGGTGAACGAGTAATCAGTTAGAGCTAGTGGAGATGGAACAGGTAAGTTACGATCTGGGACCATGTTTTCAAGCATTGATTGATTGATTGCTTGATATGTGGGGTTTAACATCTCAAAAGCATCATATCATTATGAGAGACGCGTAGTGAAGGGCTCCGGAAATTTCGACCACCTTGGGTTTTTTAACGTGAACGCAAACCTGAGCACACGGGCCTAAAACATTTCCGCCTCCATCGGATATGCAGCCGCCGCAGCTGAGATTCGACCCCGCGACCTGCGATGTGTTTTAAATCGTTATATCTTGCTTTTAAAGCTAGAAAATTTAAGTTTGGAGCAGGTTTCAGGAAAAATAAACGCAGCAATTTAGCCTGAAGTTCTAAAGTAACAATACTACAGCATATAGGACTGAACTACACTATCGTGACAGAAGTGATAGAATAACGTTCTTTGCATTCTGTGCTCCTGCAAATTAGGTTTTTCCAGCCTTGAAAAGCTTTTTATAGTGTTGAGGACAAGTGCAGCTGTGACTCCTGATAGCAGGAAGTGGTGTGACGGTACTGAGCGCCGATGTTTCACCGTCATCGTGGCGGACGGAACCAGCAAGGATGTTCAAGCGTGGCGAAGGCCTTCTTTACCACAGTGCGGCTTCGGAACCGGTGAGCTTGTGAGTCAACCTGGTTCTACCAGAGTTTTTTACATCAGGACACCAACACTTGTTTTGGAGTCGAAGAGGAAAGTTGGGGATATGTCGAACGAAGTGAGCTCTGCGAAAAAGGTGAGACTGGAAGACCAGGCGGAAAACAAGCAGGAGGGGACATCAACGTACTTCTTTATTGATGAGTGTATTGAATCTCACGATGAAGCAGATTGTTTCACTCAAAGGGCGTATGAAAAGAAAGAATTTGATGCTATCCCTGTAGTATTCCGACCAATGGAGGAAACGACAACCTTCTGGAATGTAGACCAACTTTGTACCCTCGGATATTTTTGCACTAGAAAAGGAGAAGTTCCTTCTTTCCGACCCCGCAGAGGCGTATGTGCAAGCAAGTGTTTGGTGTGTAGCGGCACCACGGACCTGAGCTAACAGGGGTTTTGACCTCTCCCACGCCTAGGCGTGCGTAGCTGAGCAGTGTCAGGAGAAAAGGGGACCCTGGGGTTTGAGCCAAGGCCGGGTGATTGGACCTTTAAGGCCCCCGGCAGAAGCAACACATCCCTTTGGCCCAGGCATCACGTATATGGCACCCCTGGGCTAAACCACCCAGGGGAAATCAGCAGTTGCCTTTTCCGATCTCTCCTTCCCTACAACTTCGTCTCATCTCGCACTTTTTTTCTGTCCTGTATTTTACTCTGTTCCGGTTACTTCCAAGCTTCCTGGTGGCTAGGGTTAACCCTGTGCAAATACCCTTCCTTGGTGAAGGTGCTTTGGGTTATATTAGTGTAGTATGGCTCGCGTCTGCAGGATTCAGCATCCGCGAACTTGTAGCGTCCCCTCATTGGGCTCCGTGGTGGTTGGCGACACACGCTTCTGAAGAAAATTAAATAGCCATGCATAGAGCTTTTGCTCTTTTAAGTGATCGTTCCGCTTTAAAGTGCGTTGCACCGGAAACATTGGTTTTTTTCAACCCTTTAAATGGTAACTTCTCCCATTTTTGTGCCATATATAGTGAGAAAAGTAGCAAACAAGCCATAACAGTATTCCCTTTGTAGTAGCCAGGTGTCTTACAGAAGGTTTCGGGGCCGGGTACAAAGTTACCAAGATGGCCCGCGGAGGCCTGCTCCTCGAAGTTCGAGAAAAAGAACAGTTTGAGAAGCTAGACAACCTTTCAACTTTTGGTGACACTTCGATCACTGTGACACCGCAGAGATCAATGAACACCACTCATGGGGTGGTATCTTACGCTGATTTGCTTGGCCTTACCGAAGTGAAACTTCTGGAGGGGTGGAAGAATCAGAAGGTGACCAATATACAAAGGATAATAATCAGAAGACACAACAAGGAAACACCAACTAAACACCTAATACTCACGTTTGCTTCCAGTAATCTGCCAGAAACTATTCATACTGGGTACACAAAGACTTCGATGAGGCCATACATACCAAACTTTTGTCTATGCTTCCAACGCCAGAGGCATGGCCCTGGCTCTAAAAGCTGCCGTGGTCACTAACTTGTGCACAATGTAGAGTCCGAGGCCGCGTGTCTGAAAACTGCAAGCCGCCACATTGTGTAAACTGCGCATACTGGAAGAAAAAAAATGAGTAATAACACTGAAGGGGAAAACATTTCTTTTAGGGAAGGGAGCAAAAGGGTCTCACCAGTTTACGGCCCAACATATGCTGATGCGGTGCGTCAGGGGGCACCACCGCACCAGCTCTCGTCACTCCTTCGGCCCGCGAATAGTGAGCCAGTGGTTCTGGCGCCTGCCCCCAAGGTGGCTGTAGTCCAGACTACTCCACCTACTCATGAACAGAGACCAGAGACTCTAGGGTTCTTAGGTCTCGAGGCCTCACCTCACCAGGCGAAGCACAGAATTCAAACTACCAGCTCGCACGTGTGAGCATCCAGTGCCTACGAGGAGGCAATGGATACGTCGGTGCCCTTGGGGCTGAAAGAGCGGTGTGGCTCCTTGGAACGTGCCAAGAAAACCAAAAAGTAAATAACAGGGCCTGGCGATGGCCCTGTTACTTGAATTCAAACTGCTCACATAAACAGTCACTCACTTTTTGTACACACAACACTCCAATACATTAACCATGATCTCTCAAATTATTCATTGGAACGTCAGGAGCCCTCTCGGAAGCCTTGACGACATTCAAGAACTTTTACACGAACTCACTAAAAGAGCAGTGTGTATAGAAAACACACCTGAACTCAAAACACACAACCTTTCCCTGTAAATACGTCATTTTCCGAAAGAACCGTGATGATGCCATGATATCATCCGCAGGTGTTGCCAATATATTGAATCAAGGAATCGTATGCACACGCTTTCAACTCTATGAATCTCTTAAGGCCGTGGCTGTTCGAGCTGTGCTTTTCAACGAACTTATCACAATTTGTACTATTAACGTACCTCCGAGCTACCACCTACAAATACATGACTTCCATTCCCTAATAGACCAATTTCCGGAGCATTATGTTCTCCTTGGAGACTTGAATGCGCAGGGTAGGCTATAGGGTGACTGCCATTGCGAAGCGCGAGACTGACTTATGGAACAGTTCCTTCTCTCGCCGAGTGCGTGTCTCTTGAATAAAAAAGAACCAATATATTATACTCTTGCTAATAATACCTACTCTTTCATACACCTAAGCATAGTATCTTCGTCTCTTGTGTATCTACTCTAGTGGAAAGTCATCAGTTCTCCCTACGAAAGTGACCACTTTCCCTAGTTTTGAGCACAACTACAGCTACTGAGTGTCCACCATGGTTTCCGAAATGGCTCATAAACAGAGTCGACTGGAAACAGTTTTATACCAACGCTCGTTTAGGTTAGAGTGACATATGTAGTTTGAGCATTGATGCTGCGTTCAAATGTTTGCACAGCGTTTTTGATCGATGCTGCTACCAAATGCCTCCCACAAACGAATGGACATCGCGGAAAACGATGTGTGCCGTGGTGGAACTTTGAAATCCAAAATATGCGCAAACAGCCAAACAAAGCATGAAAATTGCTTTGGAACTTACCGACAGCCGAAAATCTTGACAGTTTTAAGAAAATGAAGTCTCAGGCCAGGAGAACGCGTCGGCAGGCCAGAATAAAAAGTTGGCAGAAGTTTTTACCAGCGATCAATTCATATACACAGAAGGCTAAAGTCTGGAACATGGTTGGTAGGGTATCAGGAAGACAAGTACACACACTCCCACTCGTGAACACACAGGGTGACACCTCGGAAGATCAGGTGAACTTTCTCGGTGCACACTTGAAACGGGTGTCCAGCTAGTCACAGTATACTGATGCTTTTCAAAAAAATACAACAAAAATAGAAAAGCAAAAACTCGAACACAAATATGCAAGATACGAGGCTTCCAAATAAGCTTCAAGGTTAGCTGAGCTTTCAACCTCACTGAACTGCTGCAATGATTCCGCTCCAGGTTCTGACCGCTTATTTAACGAAATGAGGAAAAACCTATCACTCGAAATGCAAAAAACCTTACTTTGCACAATTCTATCAGGTTCTCTGCCGCAATCCTTACTTCCTGGAAAGAGGCTATTGTTATTTCCATTTTAAAACAGGCGAGGACCCTTCTCTAATAGGCCTATTGCGCTTGCAAGCTGCCTGTAAAAACTTTTCGAAAAAATAATAAACTGCCAATTTGTATATTTTCTTGAAACAAACTATTTGCTCGACCAATTACAGAGCAGGTTTTGAGAGGGTGGTTCACCACCGACCACTTTGTTCGCGTTGAAGCACAGATCAGAGAAGCTTTCGTCCACAAGCAATACTTCCTTTCTGTGTACCTCTACATCGAAAAGGCATGTGATAAAACATGACGCTTTCGAATATTAAGAGACCTGTCCCCCCTTGGCGTGCGAGGCAAAATGTTTACTATAATCGAAAGTTACTTGTGAAACCGGACATTCCGCGTTCGAGTAGGCAGCATTCTTTCAAAAACATTTGTACAAGAAACAAGCGTGGCACAAGATAGTGTACTTACTTCCACACTTTTTTTTACAAAATGAATTCTTTACACTTGTCCATGCCTCGAAATATGTTTATTTTACACATGTCGACGATGTCCAGCTTGCTGTTTAATCTTGTAATCTGACCATGTGTGAGCGGCAGGTTCAGTTTGGTTTGAACAAAGTATCAAATTGGGCAGAAGAAAATGGGTTCTGACTAAATGCACAGAAAAGCACGTATGTCTTGTTCTTCAGGAAGAAAGGCATTCATATTGAACCCGATATTCAACTGCAAAGGCAACGTCATTCTGTTAATACCGAACACGAATTCTTATGCCTAATCTTGGGCACCAAGCTAACCTTCATACCACACATCAAGTATTTTAAAAAAATAACGCATAATGGCCATGAACGTTCTAAAAGCGTTGTCGAGCACTACATAGACAAGTGACAAGACGTGTCTAATGAAGGTATATAAAAGCCTCATACGAGTCCGCGTAGACTATGGGGTAATAGCATATCAGTCTGCGACACCTACTGCCCTTAAAATGCTTGATCCTGTTCACATTCTAGGCATCCGCCTCACTACGGGTGCTTTTCGCACTAGCCTCTTGAAAAGCCTGTACGTAGATTCGAACGAATGGTCGCTCCACCTACAGAGGTGCTACATGTCTTTTAAATATCATCCTAATGTAAAGGCAGACAAGGATCACTCATCACATTCCACAATTATTGACATGTTAAGCCTTGCTGTGTTTGGGAAACGGTCTTATATGAGACAGCCCTATCACTCCGTGTGAGGGGCCTAGCGAAGAAAACCGGTGTGTCACTTGAACACTATGATGGCTCCCGCTGCATGCCTGCCACCATGGCAATGGCAAGCGATAGATTGGGATGTCTCTTTCTTGGAGGTTACGAAGCATTCACCGATTGCACATAATCAGACATACTTCCTGGAACTACAACAGAAATACTTATGTCCTGAGTTCTTCATGAATGCTTCAAAGTACAACACTTCTGTCTCGTACGCAGTCGTCAACCCATCTTTTCTGGAAGTTGGCATTCTGCACTCTGATTCAAGCATTTTGACCGGCGAAGCTTATGCGATACTTCTGGTCGAGAAACACACAAAAAAATAAAACTACGGAAGGCAATACTACATCGAGATTTCCCAAGCTTAGTAAAAGCTCTGAAAATTATTAAAAAGCACAAAAACCCTGTTCTTGTCTTGCGTTTTTCGCTTCTATTCACAGTCTACCCATCCAAGCAGCATGTTGTAATCTGCTGGGTGCCAGGACACCACGATACACAATGTAACGTTCCGGTGGACCAGCTAGGTGGATCCGCCAACAATATTGCTACCAATACATGGATACCACTTTTTGCACTCGACTTGAAACCTTTTCGAAAACGAAGGCTAAGGGGTCATTGCAGAGCACATGGGACACACATACAGACAATTGATTGCATGTCATCAAGCCGCAATTTGGTCATTGGCGGCCAGTATCAAAATCACGCCACAGAGAAGTAATCCTTATGAGGTAAGGAAGAGGACACACACCAAACACATTCATTTATTTTGTTTAGGGGTGATCCACCCTTGTGTGACAGATGTGGAGAAGCCCTCACGGTATTTCACATTCTAAATCACTGTACAGAATCAGACACGCTGAAAAGAGACTTTCCGTTACCCTACCAACAACAGATACCACTTTACTCTGAAATTTTTGTTAGTAGGAAACCAGTTTTCACATATAAATGGTTGTTGAGTTTTTTTTGAGTGACGTCCGTACTTTTCACGTCATTTACTTGGGCCTTCCGTAGCACGACCTCTCCAGAGAGGTCGCTGCTGCGGTGGCTACACTGAACAAAGCAGTTGCATCACTGCCCTTGGACGCGAGGGTGTGAACGTTCGGGGCACTTGTGGTAATACCAAATATGTCCACTATCGTTTTTATATCACAAACTTTTCTCATTCATTCACACCACGGTCATGCTTTTATTACTTCTATTTTTTACCCGCCTTAGCGCGTGTAGTATTAAGGCCCTTATACATCCACTTATCACAATTATCGTCTATATCTATAGTAACACGAACTGGCGCTCTTTGGTCATGAAATAGCCTTTCCGCCAAAAAAACATCAAGCATCATCGTCTTGCTTTCTTTCCGAGTGAATAAAGATGAAAAATTCTCAGTCACTATGAGCTCTCTTGCTTCAGCCGAAAGCTTGTTGTGTGCGCAGGTGGCTGGCTTGCTGGTGAAGCCCTTCATTCCGGAGTCGTACATGCGAAATGTAGGCAAAATCAGACATGTGTCTCTAGAGTACACAGATGATTAACTTACAGAAAATTTAGGAGAAGTATGAGTGAATTCAGATATGGCAGACCTCTTCCGGAGAAAGTATTCCTAGGATTTACCAGCCATCTATTTGAGGATTATCGAGGCTCAGCAAGACGCTGCTATATTTGTCACAGGTTCAGACACTTAGCGGAAAACTGCCGAGGAACAAGGTGCTGCATATTCGCCAAAGACTATCAACACAAGGACTGCGAATAAATAACACAACCTAAGTGTGCCAAATACAGGGGACCCATGCTGCTTCGTTCTCTCGATGCCCACAGAACAAGGTGGCTTCTCTTCATCATCAAATGACATCATCTATGGTCGCACGCAACACCTTGACGCTCCTGAGCCAAACATGAACACCATGAACCCTGCACTGCCTCCTCGACTGCAAGCTTCTAAACGCCAGGACCCAGTATTGACGTACGCGCAAGCTGCGTGGAAACAACAAAAGCAACAGAAAAGTGCGGGGAAATCAACCAGCCAGCATCAAGCTCGACAAAAGTCTCAGGAGGAACCTCAAGAGCAAAGAACCCACGTGGTTTACATCCGAGAAAGCACGAGCACATTGTGTCCAATAAGTGCAGCGCAACCAGAAAACTCCTGTGTGTCGATAGCTAATCTTGTCATGCCAATGAGATTCTTGGCTTTAAAAGTCATGCTAGCCGCTTCCACAAGCTAACAACCTTTCCGAGGTCAAAGCAATCTTGTCAATGAAACAGGTAATGTTACAATTAGCCACAACAGTCACTGCGCAGGCAAGCTATGAATAATGTTTATCAAAATGTCATGATCTTTCAGTGGAATGTGGAAAATTTTCGTCCTAAGTATGCAGACTTCTGAAAATTTGTGGCTCAAAGCTCTTTTCCAGCGTAATGTATTTTAGAGGTAGGGTAGACACTACTTTTCGGTCAGCGAACTACGTTGTGTATATGCCCTCTAAATCTACAGTACCGAGCAGAGCGATGATATGTGTGAGAAAAATATCTGCCATCAGTACAGTTGGATGCTACATCATCGGATTATACAAAATTTGTAGCATATTAGATTAGATTTGGTCGAGTATACATAACAATAGTCAGCGTTTACCACCAGGCTCCCACAAACATCTCGCTTTCTGCATTTGCAGCACTTTTTTAGACGTACACCAAAAATCTCTTATAGTGCGGAGATTTCAATGCTCACAATGTCTCGTGGGGAAGTGCCTACTGCAATCGGTGCGGAAATGGCCTACAAAAATGAATTCTGGATAGTTCATTTTGCTTGTTGAATGAGGTTTAGTGCCGTTCCCACGGAATTCCATTTTTTCGAGTTGTCTAGACCTCACCCTTTGGTCACTCGACACTGCATTTGGGGCTTCATGGCAAACAGACCTTGAAACAAGGGGTACTGATCATTTGTTTATCCTAATACAGCATCCAAAACTACGATTTTCTAAATATAGGTTCATATATAGTAGTGATAAATAACTGGCAAGCATTTCATTATCATATGTCACACCAAGCAGATACTGGTTGTTGCACTGACAGCTTAGTATCACTCATAGAAAACAAATAAACCAGTGTTCGAATTTCATTAAAATTACTGAAGGCTTTGCTGGAGTAGACGCTGATTACAAAAGACGTAGGGCCATTTGCCGCAGAGCTGAAAGAAAATACAGACGCACGGGTGTACTTGAAGATTAGCGTGGCTGTGAAAAAACACAGGAACACATGAGCCGACAATTGGATAGACTAGGCACAAAGCTCTGGCGGGAGTTCTGCATTTCGCTAATGCCACTTACACCGTAGTCAAAACTATGGAATTTTCTATACTGTTTAATTGGGACAGTAACACATCAGCAACAATTGACCATTTGCGGGAAAACCACTGCGCATGAGCAGTAACCGCACAGGTAGCGTTCCTGCACAGGCGTTTTGGTTTTGGTTGGAAAACATCAGCCTGGCCAGCCGCCAGTCATACATTCGTTTTCCAACCAAAAGCACGAGCGAAGCTTTCCTGTTTACACGACAGGGGGCGCTCACTTTTCCGCAAATGGTAAATTTAGGGCCTTAGCTTTAGGGAAAATTGTACCGGAAACGACAGTTGCGGACGGATTTTGTCAGCATATTGCACAACCAAACAACCAAATGTAGCCGGGCACGCGCCTGAATACATCAGGTCTGTTGGCAATAATAAAGCATTGATTATTTTTTCGCTCAATAGACCTCATGATGACCTAGATTATCCGTGTCATTGGAACGCACCTGCAGCTTGCCGACAAAGAACAGCAGCTAGTCCTGATGAAATAACATATGCGGCATTGAAAAAAACTGGATCTTGTCGCCACAAATACCTTGTTGAAGATATTTAATGATGCATGGACAAAAGAGTGCCTTCCATCCTCCTGGAAAGTTGCGAAAGTGGTCCAAATTCTCAAACCCGGTAAAACAAGTTTATCAATAGATTCTTTCTGTCCTGTCAACCTGACTAGCTGTCTTTGTAAACTAATGAAAAAAGGGATCGCCGCTAGTCTCCACTGGTGGATGTAATGTATGAATGTGCTTCCAGAAAATATGACAAGCTTCGTAAACGCCGCTGCACCATGGATGCCATTCTAGACATTGTAGCTTATGTAGATCATGACAGGAGCTGTGGAAAAATCTTTGTTGCAGTATTTCTAGATATAAAGCAAGCATTTGACAAAACCAGCCACGCTCATGTACTACACGGTTTCATTCAGTTGGGAATAGTTGGCAGAACTCTAAGATGAATAGCAGAATTCCTAAGCGACAGGAAAGTTTTAACTGACACAGCTGACGGTAAAAGTAAAGAGCATAAAGTTAGTCAAGGAGTTTTACAGAATAGCGTACTAAACCCGTTTGTATTTATTAGCGTTGTAGATGAATTATCTCATATTTTACCCACTAGTTTGAAATATTTCCTCTATGCAGACGATCTCTGCATTTGGGCATCAGACACGAGCATACAAGCCATTCAGCAAAAAATTCATGATGGGCTGACAATAATCAGTTACCTTTTAAAAGCAGACGCATGATTCTTTATCATGAAAAAACATCTATACTTCCATTCACAAGAAATTGCATTAGGAAGTTTAAACTTCAGACATAGTCTCAGCGCTGACCACTTGTGCGACAGCACAGATTTCTAGGGGTTATTTCACACAAACGTCTGTATTGGGCTCCACAGAAAAAGTCATTAGAACGAAAATTCAACTCCCTAATCAATATTTTACGTCAACTGACCGGAGTGAGGTGGGGTAATTTATGTTCTTATTTATTGCGTGTACAGTCAGCAACCATTCGACAAGGAATAGCTTACTTTGCCCCGGTTTCACTTGAGATATCTCGTAACTTAGAGGAGAGGATCCAAAGATTGTTGGCGAGAAGCCTTCGTATATGTCTTGGTGTACCTCGAACGCATACCAGTGCTTTGGTAATTCCGGAGTCTCATTCATCAACTTTCCATGCTTTGAGAATTACGGAAACTTGCCGGCAATATCTTTTGTTGGCCACTGAACACGCTTATTATTTCTTATACCAAGGTATTCAGGAGAGATCAGCTGCAACAATATATAAAACTATAGTAGAATACAAAAGTTTACTGCCTTCGCACAAATATTGCCCTCCATGCGCATCGCACCCACCATGGCAACTCTCTATCCCCGATATTACGACTTCGATTCTGGGATGAAATTGTATTAATGATATGCCTATGATTTTATTAAAGCAATTGACTTCAACACATCATTACACCAAATGTGGAGACTATATTCACCTGTACACCGACTGATGACGTCTGCATCAAAGCTGTACCTCGACATTCTTTGTATCTGCATACCAAGCGAAAAAAACTTCTAAGCTTAGCCATTTCACAACATAAACAACGGCAGAACTATATCCAACACTCTGCGCTTTAGGTTTCGTAAATTTACAGCCAGGTCCACTTCGAACGGTAGTGACTGAAAATCCTCATTACTTTCTTTAAAGGAATTCAACTTTGGCAACAAAGCTAGTGAGCTTGCCTGTGAAATACAGACAACTGACGCTCTAGTAAAAGATTTAAAACACATCATAATGTTTCAGTGAATGCCAAGCCACTGTGGAATCACAGGAAATGCCATAGCTGATCACATTGCACATGCCGCAAATCAAGAAATTAATATATCACTGCTAACTCTATCGATGAGCGACGCATGATGTCTTATAAATAGGCTGAGCTGTCAACTGTCCATGGAAATCTGGTTCGAAAATCGTGCACAAAACTCTCAGTGAGATAACATTGATCCCAGTATAGAAATTATTATTCCGTTAAAGGTTAGCCAATCGGTGGAAACAGTCATATATAGGCTTCGACTTGATACAGCCTACACGAAGGCCTTCATGTATAGAATAAGGAAAGCTGGCAGTCCTACCTGCTCATGTGGAGAAGCTCAAGAAAATGTTGAGCACATTCTTCTGCATTGTAAAAATTATGACGTACCTTCAAAGAACACTCTAACCAATAGGCCGCTTCAATGTGTGCTACTAAGAATTATATAAACCAATTCAGACAAGTGAGTAGGATGGTTGGTCATTTAGCTTGAAGGATCGTTTTGGGATGTGTACACGTCACAGATGTTCAATCAAATGCGTGAACCTAATGTAAAACATCACGCAAGCCCCAACGTGAGGGGATGCAACTGACTACTGCTTCTGAAAATACAGCACAGTGCATTTGTAGAACCTCACCTGTAAATGTCTGCTCCATATATATCAATTTGGAATATTGGGTAATTTTGTAGTATGTCTTTCACAGATTGCCTAATGGTCAACAAAATGACTACTTCACTTGCGAGTCCAAAAATTAGGCTGACTACTCTCAAAAATCAATGAGACATGCTAATCTTAATTATCTTCATCTGCATGTATAAGCAGCTCTTTTGCAGTTAATATTTTTAATTTATACCAATAGCCAGGAAACAGATTGTGTATCACAAGTAAGTTTAACAGATCTTCAATAAGCTCTGAACTACTAGATATTAAATATTTATTCATTTTAAAATAGCAAAACTTC
This sequence comes from Rhipicephalus annulatus, assembly GCA_013436015.1. Classification (NCBI taxonomy): domain Eukaryota; kingdom Metazoa; phylum Arthropoda; class Arachnida; order Ixodida; family Ixodidae; genus Rhipicephalus; species Rhipicephalus annulatus. The sequence goes on along the minus strand of WOVY01000340.1, from coordinate 437,095 downwards.
TCGCAACAGATGCTAACAGCTCTATATACATAGACGGCTAATGATCACTTTCTTAACATTCATAGAATAAAACAAGTAGAGACAAAACGCGTAAAACAGAGAAGCTCTGTTACGGCTGCCTTCTTTCATCCACAGCCACCTGTGTCCTTATCCTGATTTCGTTTTTCGTGAGCGCGCTCTTGCGCGGCTAACTATGCATACACTATTATCATTTTTGCTCTTCCAGTGTAACGGCAGGTTTGTGTGGGTGTGCGTTGGTACACCTTGACTAAGCTTTCATGCAACCAAATTGCCACAACCATACACCAAAATATTCCATTCTAGATTATTTTATGTGGCGCACGACAATGATGCAAAGTAGCAAAAATATATCATGTGTGCAATTTACACTGGTTGTTTGATACCTTACAGAAGCTGATCAATACTTTTATAGGCTGATTATCTACAATATAAAACTATAGATATAAACAGACCAAACAAGACATAAAAAAGCACAAATTTCACACTAAACAAGATACATGTAATTTCTTTGATTAGCTGCACAGTTTCAAACAAAACGCATGCCACGGCACTGTGAAGCAAAGCCACCACAGCGGTACTGATATAAATTTAAAATATTGTTGAAATGTTGCTTTGAATAGCGTATTTATTCGCAATATGAACGCACCTCTAACTTCATTTGTTAGTATCTGGATTTTTTTTCTGCCTGCGTAATAAACGCACTCCTACGTTTGTCTACTGCAGCCCTGCTAATTGACAACCGGGGCCTCCTTGCCCATTGATCTCTTTTGTTTTTTATTTAATGCCATCCCTTTTGACCCCCTCGGCATGCTCACATCACCCCTCCCTTTCCACCAGCTGCCACACGCCCAAAGGTCTATCTGAGCGAGGCACTTTCTTGTTTTTTTTCTTTTTAGGGGAGAAGCTTTATAAAGCGGTACCTGTTTGCCCCTCGTCGTAGTACGTAACACGTCCTACGCTTTGACCAGCAAGGTCAAAGCATAGGACATGTTACAGTGCGTTACGTGATTTCTCCTGTGCGTTGTTGAAAAATAAAGTATTCACAGCTTGTGCGTTAACTAAAAGCCGACTTCTCCTGTTTCTCCTTCCGAATTAGCAGCCATGGACATGTACATTGAGCCCTATCTGACAAGAAAGGGTTGCTAGGTTATACTCGCTGGGCGTAACCTCCTTTGTTTTAGAAAGGTTTAGCGAGTGTCGGGCCGCAGTGCGAAGAATACAGTGAACTGGTATATACTATGAACTCGATGTGGTCAAAGGTGGAAAGTACACACGAATTTCAAGCCGTAAAAAAGTGTGCGTGTGCCACCTCTTGTTTAGTCCTTGGAATGTCCGCTGAATGGCGGTGCTTCTATATGCGGAATATATGATGAAAAGATGCGAGATGGCGGTACTTGGAGTGTTGACTAGATTGACGAATGGACACACAGACAGATGCATGGACAGACACATGGATTGCCGCATGGATGGATGGACGCATTGGCGGATGCCGTGGCGGATGCATGGACGAACGCAGGGACGGATGCACGGATGGACGTGCGGATGCACTAACAGACGCACGACAGACGGACGCATGGACGAACGGAAGCAAAAACGAATGAATGGACGGATGTTTCACCCTACTTTCCATCATTCACCTCGTGGATATGCTGCCAATTTTTTTCACCCGTGCGCCACAGCGGAGTTCATGAACGCTGTGAGTGTAGACACATCGCAGATGAAATAACAGCGAGGAAAGGTCACGAAACAGTTCACGCCAAGAGAATGTCGCTTTCTGCAAATACAAAACATTACTCATGTGAATAGCGCGACGTTAATTTGTTTATCTGATGTTTGTTTCGGACGCTTGGATGGTAACTTGGGGAAATGTCAACGGCATCATCGTGGTCGTCGTGCGAGTTTACCGCGAAGTTGGCAAAGCGGGCTATATCGCACGCTTCTGGGTGTCCTTGAGATCATAGCAGTTAATACTGTCATGCGGGGTTGCCACAAAGTTGACGAAGTGGGCTGTAGCGCACGCTTCTGGGCGTCCTTGAGATCATTGCAATTACTACTGAAAAGAAAGGCACGAAACGCTTTCATGGAGTGCGCGGCGGCACGGAAACGCACACATTTGTTACAGTTATTTCTCTCAGGTAGCAAGGGTGATGTTTCAGGTTTTTCATCGCTGTGCTTATACTACCAGCGTTTGGTGACATTGCGGAACATCGCGGGCAAATGGGAGTTGGCAGGCACGCACGTATGCACTTTTTTGTTCGCAAGCACGAAACCTTGTCTTCTCAGTAATAGCACAAAATCCCAAAGCGTTCTCCGTGTAGCTCCCAGCGTACACTCCGTTGAATGCTTGATCGGAACACGCAGCTGGAGGCGTGTACAAGCTTCAACGGAAGTCGTTGACAGAGGACACACACTCCGCCGCACCGAAGGCATTCTTGTGTATTCGCCAACGCGCCACAGATTCGTAGACTACAGCGATACATACTATATCTTCAGTACGCGCGATCTACACCGTGGAAGCTGTAGAAGTACAAACCAAGGACAAAGCCAGCGAACCACAAAACATGCCGCCACCATCAGCCTGTGCAAACACGCACGCATGTTACCGCCTAATTCAAAGTCTCCCTGTTGAATGATAGCGATGCTCAGTGGCCCCGAGACCTCGAGACCGGAACCGAAATTAATTGCAGCATAATTTTATATCTCAAGCAACCATGAAATGACGTAATATTTTATGTCTGACAACGCATTTTTTTGCTATCAAAGCTTTAGTGCCTCTCCATTTGTTTTGCCGCCAACGTGTGCAGGCGGCAAATGCGTAGCCTTCGAGATGCGCATTTTTCTTTTCCCGAGTGAGGCGTCAATGTGGTGTTGTTTCGAAAATTTGGAGTTGAAATTTGTTACGTGTGCATCATATATATCAGTAGGAAGTTAAGGAAGGGCGGCGGAAGGTTGTTGCGTATTTCACACATCTCCGCCCCCTTTATTATGTTTGCTTGAAGAGCTTGTTTTTTAATTCAAAATCGGCCGATTATAGAACCAAAAGAAGCTTAAATAACGTTGCATTGGCATATAATGCTATCAACGTTCTTCTAGAACAGTAATAATAGGTTACTAATTATGAATAATGTTTATTATCACTGTTTTGGAGGAAAGTTGGAAATATTTATAAGCCAATACAGGCTCATTTGAGCTACTTTCGGGTCAGCATTTGGGCTATTTAAAAAAAGCTTCTGATATGGATCCTAACGTATGCAACCACCGAAAAAAATGTACATACAGATGGACCAGGCCCCCTTTTTTATTCTTCCTATCCCCCTTCATGCATAAATCTTAGCAACACCCCAGCTCTGCTATCTGCTTCTTTTAAATAACATTCTGCCATTCAGCATTCACGGCTAAGAACCGAGGAAGTATGCCTTTTTTACTGACAAAGTATAAATGATGCTTGCTTTTATTTCATGTGTTAAATTTCACGTAAGCATACGAATGTACGATTATTAGTACATCGTAACGGTATAGTAAAACTGTCGATTACATTGCTACAATTAGTCAACTGCTCTCCCTCCTTGTGGCACGGGTACAGTGTGCTAGGGTCATTTGCGATTGTTCACGCGTATATTGTACGGCACGCAAGCGTTACTATCAAACAGTGGGAAAACAGAGCAGTAAGTGCCCAGAGAATGGTGCGTCCCTTTGGACAAGTTCAGCCGCGCTTAGCGGATGCACGCCAAGCTTGTCCTGCGGCGGGGAATGCGTGCACAGCAGCTGTAGCAGAGCGAGCTCACCCAGTTCAATGTAAACACATCAAGCTTCATGGCAATACAAACGCTGCATACAGCCAGTTTGAGCTGAAGTGTGTTCGTAGGTCTAAATATAACTTTGATTGAATAAATTAGTGGCTTGCGGAGTGATGCGGAATTCTTCTGTGCGAAGAAATATGTGGATCCTATTATAAATAGAACAGGTGCTCTGGTAAAAATATCATAGTGTGATTTGAAATGAGGAAGTACATACGACGTCTAAAACAGTTTGGTTTCAATTTATGTTTAGGAGCAAGATAATCTGTTCTAGCGATGTCTCAGAGAGAATTAGTGAGCAATGGACACTAGCCGCAGCAAAATATTTTTAGGAAGAATCCCACAAAATCAACCTATGAATTAAGTCGTTTAACATGTGAAGAATCTTTCGAATAATGTAACTATGGGGTAGTATGATAAAGAAACTATATTGAATGATATCGTTCGGGAAATTAATCGTGAAACAAATATATATATATATATATATATATATATATATATATATATATATATATTGAAACAGGTTTTCACCGAAGGTTCGACATGCAGTTTGATTTCATTTGTTAAGATGGGATATGCATCGGTAATAGAAAATATATACTTATAGGACAGGTGTAACAATGAAGGAAACACCCTTGGATGTAATTTGTGACTATACACCTCTAGTAAACGCAAAAATGACGAATGGCCACACAAAGAGTGAGTATACGTAAACTATACCCTTTGGTATCATTTTGGCAGGAATTATTATTCTAAGATGGGTGGTTCATTGAAAATCCACCCTTAAAGGTTTGAAATTGTTTACAGTGTGCCATCACGAACATAAATATTTACACACCAGAGTACAATATGCGACAGTCTTCATAGCCTGCTCAATAAAACACAGAGAATGCAGTCCCAACGGGTTGATGGGGCATGTGGACGCTTAGGAAACAAGCAGCAAGAAGCGCGCTGCCGGAGAATCTTCGCGAGCTCACTCAATGTGAGAAAAAAGCCTTGCGTGGAAGTTAGTGCAGCTGTCGGATCTGGCGTTCTCTTCCGCCAACCTCTTGCTTCACATACTACCGCGAGGAAAGTACTCCCAAAATTTCTTCGTTAGGAACGGTATTATCCCTGCTGACGGGTTAACTATACGGCTACGGCCACACTATATATATATATATATATATATATATATATATATTGTCACGTAAGAGTGAGGGTAGCCCGAAGACAGGAGACCAGGAGGTTAGTAGAAATAGGAGATCCGTTTATTTGGCGGACTTGCGCCCACTAAAGGAAAACAGACACACTGGCTTAGCGGGAGGCGAACTGCGCGTTCGACGCCCGTCCGGTAACATAAATATCCCACTGGAACGCAAGGCGCGTTCGACGGCCGTCGGGTAACATAAATGTCCCACTGGAACGCAAGGCGCGTTCGACGGCCGTCGGGTAACAGAAATGTCCCACTGGAACGCAAGGCGCGTTCACCACCCGAGATACAGTCGCCGTAGCGTCTGGCGCTATCTCGTTATCAACGAATGGTCGACGTGCGGGCCATCATCTTCGCAGATGAGACGCGGTGCATCCTGGACCACGATAAGGCCGCGTGCCGGCGGTATCGGCATGCGCAACACTATCCGCAATACGCCTCGTGGCATTGCTCCCCTCCTCAACGTAAGCATCGACCCGATGCTTTGTTTAAAATAAAACCAAAACAAAAGGACAGCCTGCGCGAAAGTAAATGGCAAACAAGCACGAATCACGCACACATAAACAAAACAAGAGATGCAAACAGGGAGCCTCGTTTAGCGCGCATGATAGGGCTTCAAACGGGCGACGTGTACCACTTCTTGTCGTGCGCGGCGTCGTTGGGATGAACTAGCCCCATCAGGGACCACTTCATAGTCCACTTCACCCACTTGACGGATGACTTTGTATGGGCCGAAATAACGACGCATGAGTTTTTCGCTGAGTCCTCGGCGGCGAACGGGCGTCCAAACCCAGACTTTGTCGCCTGGCTTGTATGTTAAATCGCGTCTCCGCAGGTTGTAGCGTCTTGCGTCGTTTCGCTGTTGGTCTTTTATGCGCAGACGAGCAAGCTGCCGGGCTTCTTCTGCGCGCTGAAGGTAGGCGGCTACGTCTAGGTTGTTTTCATCGGTGACATTAGGCAGCATGGCGTCCAGGGTAGTAACGGCATCCCTCCCATGAACGAGATTAAATGGTGTCATTTTAGTGGTCTCCTGCACCGCGGTGTTGTAGGCGAAGACCACGTAAGGCAGAATTAAGTCCCAGGTCTTGTGTTCTGTGTCCACGTACATAGCGAGCATATCGGCAATGGTCTTGTTCAAGCGTTCCGTGAGACCATTTGTCTGCGGATGGTACGCAGTTGTTCTTCGGTGATCTGTATGACTGTAATGTAAGATTGCCTGAGTAAGATCAGCCGTAAACGCCGTTCCCCTGTCTGTTATTAGTACCTCAGGTGCGCCATGACGGAGGAGAATTGATTCGACAAAAAATTTGGCAACTTCTACGGCTGTGCCGTTCGGGAGGGCCTTAGCTTCAGCGTATCGGGTAAGGTAATCAGTGGCCACTATAATCCAGTTGTTACCGGATGTTGACGTGGGGAAAGGTCCAAGCAGGTCCATACCAATCTGTTGGAATGGTCTCGACGGGGGTTCGATTGGCTTGAGAAATCCAACTGGTTTTGTTGGAGGTCTCTTCCGGCGCTGACAATCGCGGCAACTCTTGACATACCGCGCAACATCTGAGGAAAGGCGGGGCCAGTAGTATCGTTCTTGAATTCTGTGGAGTGTACGTGTAAAACCGAGGTGGCCTGCAGTGGGTTCGTCATGTAACGCTTGTAAAATTTCTTCTCTGAGGCTGCTTGGGACGACAAGAAGGTAAGCTGCCTTATTCGGTGCGAAGTTCTTTTTAACTACCACCCCGTTTTGCACACAGAAGGAGGATATCCCACGCTTGAACAGTGCAGGCGGTATGGAGGCCTTTCCTTCGATGTAGTTGATCAACTGTTGTAGGATCGGGTCTGAGCGCTGCTGTAATGCAAAGGTGCTGCTGCTGATAGGCCCAAGAAAGGCATCGTCGTCTTCATGGCTTGGTGGTGCGCCCACAGGGGCTCTTGAGAGGCAGTCTGCGTCGGAGTGCTTACGACCAGATGTGTAGACTACCTTCACGTCAAACTCCTGAAGCCGTAGGCTCCATCGAGCGAGGCGGCCAGAAGGATCTTTCAAACTGGCCAACCAGCACAACGCATGATGGTCCGTTACGACCTTGAAGGGTCTGCCATATAAGTATGGGCGGAATTTCGAGGTGGCCCATACTATCGCAAGACACTCCTTCTCAGACGTGGAATAGTTTAATTCCGCTTTCGACAGTGAGCGGCTTGCATACGCGATGACGCGCTCGCAGCCCTTGTGCTTCTGAACGAGAACGGCACCTAAGCCGATGCTGCTGGCGTCTGTATGTATCTCAGTTTCGGCATTTTCATCAAAGTGACCCAGCACAGGCGGCGACTGTAAACGTTGTTGAAGTTCTGTGAATGCCTCACGTTGCTCAGCTTTCGATTCGAAAGGGGCGTCCGACTTGGTGAGCTGCGTCAAAGGGGCAGCAATGTCTGAGAAGTTCTTGACGAAGCGTCGGTAATAGGCGCACAGTCCTAAGAATCGGCGCACTGCTCTCTTATCTTGCGGTTGAGGAAACTGTGCGATAGCGGCTGTCTTCTCGGGATCTGGTCTTACGCCATCTTTGCTTATAACATGGCCAAGGAACTGTAGTTCTTCATAGGCAAAATGGCACTTTTCTTGCTTCAGTGTCAGCCCTGATGACTTAATTGCGTCCAGTACCGTCCGGAGCCTTTTCAGGTGGTCGCTAAAGTTGGAGGCGAAGACGACCACATCGTCCAGGTATACGAGACATATTTGCCACTTGAGACCTGCCAGTACTGTGTCCATTAGACGCTGGAAGGTTGCTGGAGCGGAACAAAGTCCAAATGGCATCACTTTGAACTCATACAATCCATCCGGCGTGATGAAGGCGGTCTTTTCTCGGTCTCTTTCATCAACCTGAATTTGCCAATACCCTGTCTTCAGATCAATGGACGAGAAGTACCTTGCATCACTGAGACGATCTAGGGTATCGTCGATCCTTGGTAAAGGGTACACGTCCTTTTTGGTTACACTATTCAACCGTCGGTAATCGACGCAAAACCGAAGACTTCCGTCTTTCTTTTTGACAAGGACGACTGGTGCCGCCCATGGGCTTTTCGATGGCTGAATTACATCGTCTTGTAACATTTCCTCAACTTGCTCTCGGATGGCCTGACGTTCACGTGCCGACACACGATAAGGGCTTTGATGGAGAGGGCGGATGTCTTCTTGTGTTATGATTCGATGCTTTGCCAGAGAAGTGTGTCGGACCTGTGAGGTTGTGGCGAAACAGTCGTCATAACGTCGAAGGAGGTTCTGGAGCAGTTGCTGCTTGCATTGAGGCAATGAAGGGTTAATGTCGAATGACAGCTGCGAGTTGTGGGTCTGTGGGGTGATGGTCGCTGGATTCGAGAGGGCGAGGGAATCACTGACTTCCGCGATTTCATCGAGAAAGGCAATGGTCGTGCCTTTGGCCAGGTGACGGTGTTCTTGGCTGAAATTTGTTAGCAGCACTGGGCCCTGTCCATTCCGGAAGTCCGCAATGCCTCTTGCGATTGCGATATCACGGCCAAGCAAAAGTTGTATATTACCTTCGACGACGCCATGAGCATTTTTGGCAGTACCAGTGGTTACGGGGATTAGGGTCGTTGATCGGGGTGGGACGCTCACGTCATTCTCGAGCACACGGAGGGCGGCGCGATTATGTGGTGCCGAGTATGAATTTATGGCTTCATCCGAGGAAAGTTTGATGGATCTGGACGCCAGGTCAATAACCGCGTGATGTTGAGTCAAGAAGTCCATGCCGAGAATGACGTCACGGGAGCATTGTGGGAGCACCAAGAACGTGACAAGGTATGTGTGACCATCGAATGTCACCCTTGCAGTACATCGCCCCGATGGGGTGAGGAGGTGGCCTCCCGCTGTGCGGATCTGCGGGCCGTCCCAAGCCGTCTTAACCTTCTTCAGTTGTGCTGTCAATGGCCCGCTGATGACCGAGTAGTCAGCTCCTGTGTCAATCAAGGCAGTTACCGGGTGGCCGTCGATAGATACTTCAAAATCGGTGACACGTGGGCTGGAGTTGCGCGTTGGTTTTGGGTTCGGGTCACGGCTTCGTCTTGTTGCTTCGTTTTGCTTCGTCTCGCGGCTTGGGTTGTTGTGCGTTATTGTCGTCGTAGATGATGTGCTGTCGTCATATATGGTCGTCGGTGGAGGGTCTTCAGCTTTTCCTCTTGAAGCAACCTCACCTCCAAAGGTTGCTGGTTTTAGTTTCCCCTACGGGGGCTTGGGGACCTTCTTCGTTCGTTGTTGCTGCGGTTCGGTGACGTGAAGCGTGGGGATGGCGGTGATGGAGAACGGCTGGGCAGGTACTCTGTATGGCGCAAGTAGTCTTCGATTGCCGGAGGTCGTTGTCCAGGGCGTGGCCGTGGTGCCTAAGATGAGAAGCCATGCAGTTCCATCCGCCTGTAAGGGCAGTGTCGAAGAATGTGGCCGGCCTCACCGCAGTGAAAGCATAGGGGGCGGTCGTCGGGAGTTCTCCAGGTGTCGCATTTTCTTTGGCTCGGGCGTCTCTCGTATGTAGGGTGGGCGGGTAAGGGTGGACGGCTACTTGGGGCTGCAGCGTACCGTCGAGGACTGGGCTCATTTCGTCGGGGTGGCCTAGTGTTCACTGCAGCGGCGTAAGTCATTGCTTCGGCCTCTGTTCGAGTCATCGCTGATGAAGAGCCAAGCGCCTGCTGGACTTCATCACGCACTATGTCCAAGAGAGATGCTCCTTGGGGGGGCTGGGGCGTAGGCGGTAGCAATCGGCGTAGTTCTTCCTTAACCACTTCACGAATAGCTTCCCGCAGATCGTTTGTGGTCAGCCCACCTTGAATCGGTTCCGAGTAGAGCGAGCTGAGCTGGAACGGGCGGTTGTATTGCCGAGTCCGGGCGTCCAGGGTCCTTTCTATGGTGTGCGCTTCTTCAGTAAATTCGGCGACTGTTTTAGGAGGGTTCCTTATGAGACCGGCGAAAAGCGACTCCTTCACCCCTCGCATTAGGTATCCGACCTTTTTGTCTTCGGTCATGTCTTGGTCCGCTCGCCTAAAAGACGTTTCATTTCCTCGACGTACACTTTTAGGGTCTCATTGGGCTGTTGGGTCCTCGATTCTAGCAGCAGCTGGGCCCTTTCTTTTCGCATGATGCTGGTGAAGGTCCTGAGCAACTCATTCTTCAGAAATTCCCAGGTGGTCAGTGTGGTCTCATGGTTTTCATACCACGTTTTGGCGGGGCAATCCAGGGAAAGGTAAACGTATCGCAGCTTCATTTCTTCATCCCACCTGTTTATGGTAGCCACGCGCTCGAATTGGTCGAGCCATTCTTCTGGGTCTTCAGCGGCATAACCATGGAAAGTTGGGGGCACCCGCGGCTGCTGCAGCATGACAGGGGTAGGTGATTGTGGGGTGCTCATGGTGGCTGTGGAAGCGTCCTTTCGTGGTCGCATGGGGTCCGGTAGCGGTCCCAGCTCAGGTGGCAGGTTTCGGAGGCGGCGACTGCTTCGAGTATCTGTGTCTTCGGCGTCCTCGTTTTCTGCAGTGGCTGTTTTAAGGTCGTTTTTGTGCATACCCCGCACCTCCACCAGATGTCACGTAAGAGTGAGGGTAGCCCGAAGACAGGAGACCGGGAGGTTAGTAGAAATAGGAGATCCGTTTATTTGGCGGACTTGCGCCCACTAAAGGAAAACAGACACACCGGCTTAGCGGGAGGCGAACTGCGCGTTCGACGCCCGTCCGGTAACATAAATATCCCACTGGAACGCAAGGCGCGTTCGACGGCCGTCGGGTAACAGAAATGTCCCACTGGAACGCAAGGTGCGTTCGACGGCCGTCGGGTAACAGAAATGTCCCACTGGAACGCAAGGCGCGTTCACCACCCGAGATACAGTCGCCGTAGCGTCTAGCGCTGTCTCGTTATCAACGAATGGTCGACGTGCGGGCCATCATCTTCGCAGATGAGACGCGGTGCATCCTGGACCACGATAAGGCCGCGTGCCGGCGGTATCGGCATGCGCAACACTATCCGCAATACGCCTCGTGGCAATATATATACGGAAAAACGAGCCCTTAGGTATACGCTTCTTTCCCTTATATATATATATATATATATATATTTACGGTAAAAAAGAGGTAGACAAACGTGCGAAAGTACAAGTTTTACTAACGTTTCGGCAGGCGCACCTGCCAAAACGTTAGTAAAACTTGTGTTTTCACACGTTTGCTGACCTCTTTTTTTACCGCATTTCCGCCGAATCCATTGAATTTCACCCCACCATATATATATATATATATATATATATATATATATATATATATATATATATATATTTATAGGGCTCATATGCAGAAGAATAACTTCGGTTGCCGCAAGTTTATAAATATGAAAGTAGATGCGCTTTCACATAACAACTGTTTGTTGTGCCGACGTTTCGATGGGAACTCCAGACTTTCAAGAAAACAAAATATATATGTATATATATATATTTTTTTTTCTTGAAAGTCTTCCTGGATTCGGGTCGAGTTATAAACCACCAGAAGAAGCGAACGAGCAAACGAAAAACGATGCTTTATTGCCAACGTTACGGCCGATGACAGCTTTACGGCTTTACAAACAGACAGGGATTGACGACGACGCTTTTCAAATGCTCTTGGCAAAAAGCCCGACCACAATTAACGACGTAATTAGCCTGTGCCAAAGCTACGATAAATTGCAGAAGCAGCGAGCTCTGACAAGACGTCTTCCAGTACATGATTTATCATCACTGTGTAGTGTGATCAATAGTCATGACTTAGCATAACTAATAGCCGAAATAAAAGGATTTGTCCGCGAAGAAGTCGCACAACAGCTTTCCTTGGTGCCCTTCAAACCAGAACCTGCCTCAACTTTACCATCGTCTCTCGTGGTGTCATTCAAGGAGAGGTCACCGAGGCCCTACCAGCTGCTCGCGAGCATAATCTAGTGGCTGCTCCACTCACCTACGCCGCGGCTACGGCCATGCCAATTTGCAAGGCGCCTGCACCTCGATTGAAGCCTCATGCGAGCTATCCCCCACCTCCAGTCCACTGGACCAGCACTAACACCGCCAACCCGTGGCGCACCCACGATTTTTAAAGTTACGACGCCTTTCTCAGGATTATCGCTTCACACAGACAGTGCTCAATCTGTTTAACCGACTGCAGTACGTACAGCCCGCGTAACAATTCAAGACGTTATGTATACGAATGAGTTCATCGTTCTTTTTTCGAGCTTTCATACTATTATCTTGGGATGGGACTTTGTGTCGTGTCATAACGCCGTAATAGACTCTGCTCACTAGATGACCACTAGATGCTCACTAGTTGCTCACTCAATTTTGCTCACTAGATGACCGAGCGTTCGTCGACACTCAATCTGCCCCTAAACTTGTCGTTAACGACGACATTTACATCCCACCATGTGCTTTTGCGTTCGTAATAGCTTCATGCAGTGCCCTATCTGATGGCAAGGTCTTCTCCAATATTCGTCGCCCGAAGAGCCCTCCCCCTGCCGTTTGTCGCTCTCGACCTTGTAGAAGGCTTAACCACAATGCCAATTTATAATCATGAGTCGTCGCCTTTATCCCTACTTTGTCACGAGTGCCTTGGCCATGTCGAGACAGTCAGTTCTGCCAGATTTATATCCGTCCTTGATGAGGTGCCTTCTACCTCCGTCTGTGAACTGGCTGTCGTCTCCGTAGTTGACCTGACGTCGGCAAACATATTTCAACAATTCATCGCTGAAGGTTTGAGATCTTCGCAGCGTTCAGAGCTACTCACCATCTTTGAGTGCTACCGCCATTCTTTCGACATTGCACAAACAACTCTTGGCAGTGCCTTAGCAGTGAAACACCACATCGACACTGGGTCCCACTCACAGCTGCGACAACGACCATATCGCGTGTCCGCTACAGAACGCCGCATCATTGCTGACCAAGTAGATGACATGCTTCGCAGAGGCGTCACTCGACCTTCACAGAGCCCATGGGCGTCTCCGGTGGTCCTCGTCAAAAAGAAAGATGGTTCTATTCGTTTCTGTGTCGAGTTCCGGCGATTGAACAAGACCACGCTGAATTGATGTCTATCCACTGCCGCGCGTTGACGATGCTTTGGGCAGTTTACAGGGTGCCGAGTTCTTTTCCACGTTAGACTTGCGGTCAAGCTACTGGCAGGTGTCGATGGCGGAGGCCGATCGCCCCAAAACCACTTTTGTCGAAACGGCCTGGAGAACTAAAAGTCCTAGGCGGCTAGATAGATAGATAGATAGATAGATAGATAGATAGATAGATAGATAGATAGATAGATAGATAGATAGATAGATAGACAGACAGATACGCTCAAAGTCCCCGAAGTTAGCTAAGAAATGCTTGGGCTTTGAAACTTCTTGTGTATTTGACCGCCTCTCCATATTGTATGTATGTATGTAACAGTAGTAGTAAATTTTTTATTCTTGATACCTAACATAGGGAAACAATACATCTGATGGGCATAAAAACTGAACAAGTTATAGTACTGCGTGATTAGCAACAAATTTAGTTCTGCAAGGTCAACTCACGGATGGCAGCATTTAGTGGCTGTCAGTGTCCTGAAGATCCAAGTGGGCTCTAGGGCGAACAGGCGAAGGACATCTGTAGACTGAAAGCTGCCGATTACAGCAATGAACGGCTGGCCAGGCGTGCACTTTTGTTGATATGCTGTAAGAAATAGCCATGACCGGCTGTTGCCAAGACTCTAGTGCCGTGCAAAACGATGACCAGATGAACTCGAAAACCTGTAGTTAGCGGGTAGTGGCCAACAACTTTATCCAAAGCAAGACACCGGTGAAATATTTGCTCTTTCTGAGGACAGGAGGGAAGCTTGACGTTCACGGGTTTTTGCTGGCCCATACAACTCTCAAGTTCTTACACAATAACAGTCAAGGCACGCTGCCAAAGTAACACGATCCACAACAGAATGTAGCATCTCACAGCTTCGGTTCAACGCATCGCAGCACTAGGACTGTGGTTATCACAAAAAGGAGAAATGATGCGTTAACAAACAGAAGCTCCAAGCTTCATCACCGAATTTTAGCAGAAAAAGAGTTATCAACACTATCTTTCAATATTCGGTCACACGAGCACAGCTTCTTCACAAGTCTTGGAAACGTCAGCATAGCACTACTGTTCACAACGAACATCATTTCACTCCCGAACACATGATTGCTCACAAGAATATAGAAGTGTACGGGCCAACCAGTGGCGAAGCGAAAATCGAACACAGTGCGTAGTTCATACGTGTCCGTACGTACTTTAGGTCATTCAAGTAAGGTGCCGAAACGCTGTAGACCTATAATGTCGCACAGCAACCAGCTGAGAGACTGGGAAGTGAAATAAACGAGCTGTTACCAGCACACATTTCAGCCTTCTCGAGTGCTAGTCCCCGTTAATGCACTGGTGCCGATCTTGCTTGATAAACACACCGAGTCACACACTTTGATACGCGTCAACGTCCACCAATACACTGCCGCTGGTTCTCGTACCGCTTAATAGCACCAAAAAATCAGCGGTAATCACAACACATTCCATCGAACGCTGAAGGAACTCGAGTGAGAGGTGTTTGCTAAAATTCGCCCCGAACGATGCACTGTTTACGACGCCGTGTTGTTTTCGACAACTGCGCAGCACGTAAGAGAACATAAAGTAAGAAAAAACTGTAAAATAGCTTTTAGAAAGTACATGCGCATTTTTCACGGCATGACTAAATTTGCTCTTATGTATGAGAGGGATGATATGACGAACATGACAGACATACCAGGGGAAAGAAGTATTTTCGCAATGTCACGGAGTGAGCTCATGTTGAAGGTACTGCTTCCCGACCAATCACAAGCTGTGCCTGTCGGCCAAGCCGTCGTCTGCTCGCGTTTGTCCTCTGCTTCGATAAGAGCATGTGACGGAGGTTTAGCTTTCACAACGCAATTACTCCCAGGTCAAGTGGGTGCTGCGTCGCACAAAATACATGTAATTGGCTCGCTTTACCTTTGAATGGTATTCGTGCGCCAAGTTAAAGGGCTGGTAGTTGTCGCAGGGTCGAATTCAGGGAAAGTTTGCTCCAGAACCGTGAAGGTTTGCATTTTTTCGGTTTCATTTGATGTTACAAGGGTCATTGTATTCCGACTGCTTACCATATTATCGTGGTTCATATCGGTTTCTGAATAGTGAAAGTGAAAATGCTTGATTTGTTTGTAGTTCCATTCGTAATCTCGCACACACCTAATGCGCTTTGGTTTACAATGTACGCGCCGTTTCAGATCATTACAAAGTGTATCGGCAGCTGTGCTTCACAGATAGCACCGATTGTACAGTAAGAGCCGATCGAAGTACACTAGAACACAAGGTTTATGAACCACTCACTGAAAAGTTTCTCTCGATTTTATTTCTAAAAGCATGCAAAGAATGTGCTCCCATTAACCACTTTGGTGGTAATTTCCAACAATGGGGCAAGAATCACGCGTCGTAACTTTATTTGGATGAGATGTAGCGCAACACAACAAAATAACAAGTAAGGCTGATCTTATGCCGTGGCGTGTTTGAATGCACCGACCATTCACGTAGCACATTGGTTTTCATCCAACCACAAATCTTAACATGCATATTTTAGGTGGTGTTGCAGCAGGCGGGGTTAGCCTGGCCTGCATGGCCGGCAATTGTTCCGCCTGAGCATCTCCTGAATTTGGAAAATGTCACCACGTGTCAGACAGCCCAGTGTCTCGCAGGAACACCAACAAAATTCGTTGCACGTTCCTCCTAGTTGCCGCTGGCCCTTCAGGAAAGATGACGTCATCTACTGTCCGGTGCCTATGACAGCCTTTTCGCAAGGGGCGAATCATCGCTGCTCTTTGCACATCAAACTGTGGGCACAGCCAAATAAAATGTTCAATATCTTCGATGTCACCACAGAAGGCACAGAACGGGGAAGCGTATCTCCCAGCCTTGAATGACCAGGCCGGGGTGTATGCGGCGCCGGTTCTTATGCGGTACAACAGCGTCGCTTCTTCACGAGAAAGTTCATGAATTATATATGCCTGGTGAGGAAACTTGTAGACCGCCTTGAAATAATTGCGTATCACATCTTTGTTGTTCTGGTAAGTCTTTGGAGTTCTTACATTTAGAAACGATGTACGTGCCTCGAATGCAAGGGCATCAGCCTTTTTATTGCCCTCAATGCCTACTTGGGATGGGATCCACTGGAACTTTATATTAAAACTCTTGCCATTTAGGTGTTTGATTAGTTCCAGAGATTGCCTGGTGAGCTTTTCTTGAGGTAGGCCATGATGCAGTCATTGTAGCGCCGATTAGGAGGCCGTCAGCACTACATCATGTGCAGAAAAGGATCGCAATTTTCGCAAACACGCCGTGATTGCAGCGCTTTCTACCGTTGTGGAAGAAACCACGCGATCCAGGCGGCCCGACCATGACACGCCAAGGCAGGGTATGCAGAAAGCCGCTGCGCTTCTATCCGTTTGTGTGCACACTGATCCGTCGGTGTACACTTGTAGGCGGCTGCGGTACATGGTGCTCAAGTGGTCCAGCGCAAGAAATTTTGCTTGCGCGGCTGGAATGGTGCACTTCGCTGGTAGATTGGGTACGCTGAATTTACACGTAACATCCATAAAAGACCATGGCAGATCCATAGGGCACCGTTTACGCAGTTTCAAGCCTAAATTTCGAAATGTGTTTAGTGCTGCGTTGAAATGTGAGCCAGTTCTTGCTCTTAGCCGCCGGAAAAGCGCCATGCCTGCGAAAGACTCGCCCAGTCTTTGCAGCTGCGTCAATAAGGCCTGAGATGCCAGAGGGGGAGCGGAAGAGACTCGGCTTTATTGGTGACCTTCGTGTTTGAAGGCGCCTGAGGGACTCCCATCGACAAGCGAAGACCCTTTCTGTGCACTGCCTCTAGGCGTTTGAACTGGCTTGGTGATGGTGATATCAGGGGCAGCTGATAAAGAATGCGGCTTGTTATAAGCGCATCATTTAATTTAAGCATGGACATAGGATTGTTGCCCCTACGGACCCCTGCCATGTGACGAAGAGGGTTGATCCTTTGTACTGATGCAGTGACTATACCATCCACCGAACGTCGCCATAATAGCTTGTTGTCAATGGTAATGCCTAGAAAACAGACACTTGTTGCACAACGAATTGAGTGGCCTCGAATATTCAGCGACAGACGTGTTGACTTCCGTCACGCTCTCAGGAGAGCATGAAGGCCAATTTTTCCGCTGATAAAGACAGGCCAAGTGTCAACAAGTGACGCTCAATGATTGAAATAGCGCTCTGTGCTATCCGGGCCAAACGTTTGTGCTGGTACCCTGAGATCCAAATGCAGATGTGATCGGCATAGATGAATATTTTAACTGCTTTCAGAGCTAAGTGCAAGTGTCAGGAAGGCTGGCTATGGCAGCGTTAAAAAGCAAGGGAGATAAAACCTTACCAGGCGGCACAGAACGTTGGCCTAATGTTGGGGATAGATAGGCAGTTCATGGCCCAAGAATGGCCTAGCTTTGACAATGTACCGCCAATAATGGCTGAGCCAGACGAATAAAATGGCGATGTTGGACCAGCATTGACAACGTACCGCCGATAATGGCTATGCCATCCTATCAGAATGGCGATGTCGGGCCAGCATTGACATTGTTCCGCCAATAATGGCTGTGCCAGCCGAATAGAACGGTGATCTTGGACCAGCATTCAGAACTTCCCGCCAATAATGGCCGTGCCAGCGTATTGGAACGGCCACATTGAACTGAGTTGTACAACCAACAGTCAATATGGGCGGAGCCATGCAATTAGGCTGGCATCGTTGGCCCGTCGTTCGAACGTTATTGCCGGCGTTATGACCTGATATCTGCATCTGCTGCTTTTGGCGCTGTTCTGGTCCCACTCGCGTTCAATATTTCAAGTTCGAGAAAGTAATATGTCGGCCGCATAAGTGATATATTTTTGTCATTAAATCACGCACACCTAGTTGATATGCATGATTGTTGATTGAAGCGCGAGGTAGACTATTTTACTGATAAACATTTATCGAGTTTGTCGCCTGTCAGACGTCCGATGCGGTGCTTTTGCAGATGAAAATCGTGCAGATCTGTGCGATGAAGCAACTGCGGATGCCGCTGCCGTACGTGACCCACTTAGACGTGACCCGGCGGCGTTCGTTACGTCGCATCACGCCGGTGATGCCACGCCAAGCCTTTCGATTTCGTGGATATCGTACGCAAAGCGTATCGTATCGTGTGTTCTGCTATGCTATAGCCTTGACTGATTTGGTTTTTCTCGCGTTCACAGCGCTGTACCAATTAACGGCACAGAAGTGCTTGACGTGTGGGAACTGGAGTGATCAGTTGCGTTACGGTGATTGAATCGTACAACACACGCATTTGCCGTAATCTAACACACGCACCGACGCTCGCATCCAGTATCGCAACGACCACACGAATTACCTACAACATTGCAGCGAGCGGTTGGTGAAGAGTGGTGGAGTGCGTGGGCGTTGGGCTCCTTGTCTCCGTGGCTCGTGCGCGTTACAATTTTGTTGTGGAACGTTTTTTGTTCATTATTTTGATGATATATATATACATTGTCCTACTGTAGCCAAAACATCAGCTAGCTAACGCAGTACAACGCGCAAAAAACATTTCCGTGAGTTCATATGGGCTGATGCATAGAACACAAAACACGTAGGCTAAATCGTTTATAAACAAGAAACACGCACGCTTACAGCGTCGTGTTGTTTTATCAAATGTAGAACCACAGACCCCTCTCCGCCTCCTCCTTCCTGTTTTTCTTTTTTGAGTTTGTGAAAAGAAGAAAGTGCTCTGCACAGATATGGCAAGCTGGTTCCTGTACAGTAGAGAGTTTTATTTCACACTCGCTCTCGTTTATTAATTTGCCGTTTAGTAAAGTGCCTAAGGCTCGCTGGCTGTCTTTCGAGAAATCAACGGACGTACACGTTAGAAACCGGGAAATGGGTCGAAAATTGCTGTAATCTCCAGAACATGACGAGGATCAATTGACAGCTGGTGTCAGTACTGGTCCTCACAACTGAAAGGCAATATCTATGATTAAATATTAAGGTATTAGTGAGTGACTGTTTGCAGTACTGAAGACTGTTGCCTGTGTTGTCATCAGCTGTGCACTTGTTTATATGTGGCATGCGAGATCTTGCGATTTCTTTCTCACAGTGTTCCTCAATCTAGCTCAGTCATATTTTTATAGTTTTCTTTCTCCAGACTCAGTGCAGAAAAGCAAACAGGATTGTTGTGATCAGCGAATAACTAGTTCATTTGTCTTAATTATCCCATACTCTGTGTGCAATTGGGTGATGTATGTGTCTTCAAGACGTCCTATAATCAGTTGGACAGTCAAAACAGAATTAAAAGCAAGAAACAGATCAGTTGGCCAGAGTAGCTGGTGCATATCATTCTTCCCATATTTCATATCTTTGTGTACTTATACTGGTCTTCACACATGAAGTTGTCATTGGATTTCATATTCATGTGGTATATGAATATGTTTCCTCAAGGCCTTTCAAGCTGAAATAACCATTTTCACTTTTAGTTTGACATGGAGATCAAAATATTAGCTTATCTGTATTATTAATGGCTGAAATGGTCACGTCCACCAAAGGGGTAGTTTATTGAATGAGCAACTGAAGGCATAAAATTGCAAGATGGGTGCTTCATAGTAACGCAGTGATGTAGCCAAAGAATTGGACACTGGGCAAATGGCCCACCCTTGAAACTTTCAGCAATGGGATACCGAGAATAAAATAACACATACTCGACTTGCTTGCACTTAAGACCAAGGATGTCATCCCCCTATCCCTCCACCACACAAAGTTCCGCCTATACTACAGGTTATAAGTCCGTGGCCCATGTTCAAGCATTTTGTCAAGGTTTATGTGACCTTATGTTTACAAATGGAAACATTTTTCTAAGAGAAACAAATATAACCCTTTAGCATCAGTGGCGACGTTTGTGTATGCAATTTGTTTATGCTAGCTGTGATAACGTGAGGCCAGAATAGAGTAAAATACACAGTTCGTTAGATGAACTGAACCTTCTTCCTGGTCAGTATGTCCTGACTTGACCTCAGTCTAGTGCGCACAACCAAAGCTGATCATTCTAATGAAAGAACTGTTATCTTTGATAAGTCGTTCAAATGGTGTTCTAAAACCACCTTCAAGTGTTGTTTTTCTTCTCCCAATGTTAATGCAATCAAAAACTAATTGCACACACATCAGGAGCTTGTGATTTCATTCTTTTTATATCAAAACTAAATATAACTTACATCAGAATGGTGAAGTATTTAATTTCATAGAAATCGTAATGGCTTGATGAAGCTTACACAAACGAACACATTATTTTCCTCCTTGGAATGTAGTATTGAGTGCCTTGTGATTGTGCTATCTGAATTTGCCTCATTCGTAGGAAGTGTTCATAGTACTCTTCACACGTGATTTGCAGCTAACTAAAAAAAGAGGCTTTGCCTGTCGAGCTAGTAATTAATACTCAGGACATCACCACTGCAAAGATACATCAGCCGCAACCAAGAAAGGGCACACCTGCAGTGATTAGTCCACATTTTTCATGTTTTCTGCTGTGCCGATAAGGCTGACTGAGTGAGCACTGCATGCAGTACCAGGAGGCTTCAGCGACAAAGTCCTACTTACAAAACACTCACCAGCTGAGAGAAGTACTGACGTGCCAACCATCCAAAAGAGAATGCCAGAGGAAAGAGCGGCTATTACTTTTACAGTCCATAAAACATGCTAAGAGTTCGATGTTGTAACGTTGCTGATCTTCCAGCCAAGTAAAATAAGAATACACTGTGAAAAAATATTGAAGATACGCCATCATAAACTGACAAAACAAGAACTGACGAAGGTTCGTCTTCATCACATGAACAGCCTTCAACTGATAAGGCGAGTAAGTAACTGACAAACAATCAGTGCACGAAGGAGAGCGATCACACGAGGTCGTCAGCAGTCAAATGACACAGGCTGGAATCGGGATTGTTGCCAGGGTAGGCTCAGGAAGGCTGGACTGGAGGCCCATCCCCCTCCCCCAATTTTGCCTGACCCCTGTGTTGTGTTATCACAATGTGTTACGACTATGTTCCCAAGAGGAAACATAGTCATAACACAATGGCCAAGTTCCCCACCTCTCTGCTCCTCCTGAAGGACCACGCTTATCGTGGGTGCACCCCTGGTATAGACCAATCCTGGCACCGACCTTGCCTGAAATACAATAAGAATAACAGAAAACTCAAAGCGAATGTTACCACCATACTTTGACTTCTTGCTTTGTGTGCAAAAAAAAATCTAGCGAGAAGTATGTGGAACACCAAAGAAAAGCACCACAGTCAACACCTACTAGTACCTGCTTTCATATTAGTACAAAGTACTGAAAAAGCATGCAAAGAGCATTCCTCGTATTTCGTATTTTCGGGGTGATTTAGGAACCTTTTAAGAGAAAACATTTGCTCAACAAAGCGCACAAGATTGCATTGTGGCTCCCTCAAAACATGTCTGCGGCGTGGGTGGCTTTTCAGTCGTCGGGCTACATAACACGTCAGAGGAATTTCTCGAAGAGCATTTTGCAGAACAAATCCACCCATTTCAAGGAAGGAGGGCGTGTCGTGGGATCTTTCAGAAAATCAGTTACGACGTATCTCAAAGGTTAACAATCCTGATATCATGCCCCCCCCCCCACCATAAGAAAAGAATCCCTCATAAAGCCGCCGAAAAAACATATCGACTAGTCATCAGGACCGCAGAAGGCCAATCAGTATGATACGATCAAATCGTTGCCCGAAACGCACGCGTCCTAACCAGAGCGTAGATTAACAACACCCATTAACGAGACCCAACCAATGCATACGGAATAAGCATGATCACTCTTACCGGCAAGAACGCAGATTCACACCAAGAGAAAAGCTACTTGTTCCGTCACTGTGCTTGTACAACGGAAACCAAGGAAGCGAAAATAGTCCCAGCAGCAGCAGCAGCAGAGGCCCATTCGACTTTTATATAAGCGAGTCAGAGGTTTTGTTTCTAACTTTCACCTAGCATTATAGTCACCTAAACGCTGTACGTTTACTCCTGCCCACTCTCGTTACCGTTTTTTGAGGAAAACTATACCGTATTGAGCTGATATATGTCCCAGATCAAGCAAGAAAAGTACCAAAGAAAAGTACCACAGTCAACACCGACTGGTACCTGCTTTCATAATACTACAAAGTACTGAAGAAGCATGCAAAGAGTATTCCTATAAAGCGAAATATCATAGAGTAAAGGGAGGCTGTGTGGCCTTGACTGAGACAACCCGACAACATAAAGGAAAACCTTTCAGACATGTCAGCAGTTCATGCAAAGCACTGAAATATATAAGAATATATTCCACCCAACCCTGAACCATGCAATCAACACAAGCCTACAAGTTTGGATTTATCAAGGCAGTAGTATAGTTGAGGGCACAATAAGATCCTCAGAAACATCGCTCAATCAAGTGGTTAGGCCTGCAAACATATCCAGCAATGTCTCACTGTGAATAAATATTGAAGTGCTGCAAACCATTCAACACAGGTGGTACGTAAACCCACGTGATGCCTAGCACCTTAATTTATCTGCAAGGGGAAGCCTTTGGATTTCCCGCGTATTTGGGCATGAAAGACAGTCTAGTAATATGCCTAATTGTGCTTGCAAGTGAGCATAAATGGTCAGTTTTTGGGTCAGAGAATGTGTTGAAGCTAATACGTCTCCAGTTACTGGCCAACGACCCTGCACCACTGAAAGTCTAGCAGCGTCGAAGCTTATAATTCTTGCAGGTGGCAGAATTTGTTGTCATGTCAACCAATCGCCATTTTTAAGGTGTATATTTCTCTGGGACAGTCAACATGTTCTTTGGGCTATGTGACAGGGCATCAATGATAATGTTGACAACTCCTATGTTATTTTTCGGATATGTTTGACATCTGCAGCAGTTCATGGTAATATAAATGAAACGATTGTAACTGAGGGAGTGGAACATGTACCGATAAGAGATTTACTCACGTATTCTATGAAAATGAAATCACGTAATTTATTCCATGTAACATAGTATTGACATAAGCACTTACCATTTATGTTCACTTTTAAGCACAATTAGGTATATCTCAATTAGAGAGTCTTTCACATACACCCAAGTACATCGGAGATCCAAAGACTTTCTCAGGCAAATAACATAAGGTGTAGTATAGCATCAGGCGTACCACCTGAGTAGATTGATTTGTGGCACTTCAAGATTCAGCCGTATTGTCACATTGCTGGATATGATTACAGGCCCAACCACATAATACAGTGACATTTTCAGAATCTTTTGGATTCAGTCTCCACAAAAAAATGCTGTAATGCTGCTCAGATAGCGGGCATAAGTTTTCAGGACATGCCTGGGAACTGATTGGCTGCCATATGTACTCCTTTGTCGAGTCGGTGATCTAGCACAAATTGCATTCAAGATGTCGTACGATAATGCATAGTGGAACTCTCATTTGACATTCAGAGAGTAGCATATACTGTCGCGCAAGCATCTGTTGATCCCCAAAAGTTTTTATGGGATTTCTTGGTCTAAGGTAGCGTAATATAGTAGCATTTCTGTGTATCAATAGCACGAAGTGGAGGGAATATGTATGATGGCCTGGCACCATAGTACAAAATGTTAGTATTGTACGTAGCTCACAAAAATAAGATAAAGGAGCTTGTAGGTCTTATCAGCATCTAGTATTCGGAGATGGGAAGCTCTCAACACCTATAAATATGCCTCGGTAGAGCTGAATACTGGATGATCAAAACACAAGGAAATGACAGGTGAGCTTTTGAAGATCAAAT
The DNA here is from genome assembly GCA_013436015.1 of Rhipicephalus annulatus. Lineage (NCBI taxonomy): Eukaryota > Metazoa > Arthropoda > Arachnida > Ixodida > Ixodidae > Rhipicephalus > Rhipicephalus annulatus. The sequence continues at coordinate 413,182 of WOVY01000340.1, read as the reverse complement.
GCACACCTGCTTATGCTGACAAATATGCCTTGTTCAGATGTTGGATTATAGAATTCAGATGTGAACTGTGCTCATTTGATGAACTCGCGATGAGTAGGTTGTTGAGGCAACCATGACAGAATTCAAGGCTGGGGAAAATGCTGAAATATATGTCTGGAATTTGTCCTGTCGCATGGCATATATAGAAGATCAGACACGATGAACGGTGTCACTATCAGTATGTTATTTGAAAACTACACATCTTCCTAAAGGATTAGATGGTTCAACCAAATTAGGCCGATTTCGGAGGAAATTGCAGCATCATATATATCTGTGACATAATATACGAATGTGAGGCGCTAGGTGGAAACAGCTAGGCTCAGTTGACTCTTGGTGCTATGCCGTGAGCATTTTGATTCATACTTCAGCACCATTTTCAGAACACAGTAACACCAACAGACAGCACACTTTGGCGGAGTGAAGTCGGCAAAATCTGTAAATATATGCGTAATTTGGTATGGCTGCCTCGAAAATTCTTTTGAATTGCAGCCCAGTTGAGATAGTGCTTCTGATTTAATTTGTGCAGTACATCAATTTCATGGTTGAGTTGCCATATGCAAAATTATTTCTTCTTTATTTATCTGTCTACAGAGCCCTGAGACTAGAGCTCACGTAGTATGGGATGGTTCTCAAAGAACCACCCCATACTGTTCTGGTTGCTCCGCAGTATAATATATGAAACAGTGATAATCTAGTGCGCTAAAATATCGTTGCAACGAAAAGAAGCAGGTACAATTGTTGTGCCCTAAAACACGAGTAATAATCTTCGCACCGATGCTGAGCTTTCCTTAGCGGTTAAGCTGTAAAAATGCTGAAAATTAGCGCTAGTTTTGTGCACACTCTTCCATTGTCCTCGCTATTTTTGCGATGCTTTGCTTATACTCTCGCTGGTAGCATAATCAGGTACTTTTCCAGAGTAATGTTAGGACTAAGTTAATAGTGGACAGGCGTGGTGAACTATTATGGCTTTGCACAGTTCTTACTAATGAAGCATGCACGTGTATACGCTTAGTTATTGTATTTTACGAGCTGCCGTATTGTTTTCCCGCGGTCTGGCGTATGTCGCAATCAGAGCGAGGTGTATCCGAGTTTAAAACTACACACACGTGTGACCATGCTGGGTCACGTATCAAGGGCGTAGCGAGTGTTTACTTCTCGGTGAAGCATCGAACCCACGGTTTGACTGAACCGGTATTATTGTGTTGAATTGTATAGTTTGAACCCAACTTTGTGGCAACGCCTAGCTCCTTAGAATACCACTTAATTTAATTAGAACGAAAATTGTGCGCTTCTTCGCCTCTTTACGGCCGTCATTCTCGCTTGGTATTTACGCGCCATTCTCGCACGTACAACAGTGGCTTTTCAGGCATGTCGAGTTCAAGACTACTGCAGCTGAATACCATCTGGAAGTGCGGCATGATGAAATGAAATATATTCTGCAATCGGATCAGCTGATGCTGCTTTTTGCGATTTTGCGAGGATCGCCTGATTTTTCTAGCCAACTCTTTCTAACGGTGTTTTTTGATCGGGATCAGACCCCTCAGGTTGTGTTTGGCGCAGAATCACGCAAACGTTTGGTGAAGACGTTAGCTAAATCACAGCCTGAGAGTCGGAAATAGCGATGCGCAGATTGCGACCGTCTTATTCCCTCTGCCATGATAGGTGTCCGTGTGACACGCAACCCAAGCTTAGCACAGTCGTAAGAAGTAGTAGTACGCTTGTTTTGTTGGCTATACAGATATCTGGTGCTGTATAAAAGCTATCAATTGCATGTTACTGCATTAAAAAACTTCGTTTCACAGTATTTTGCACCAACCACGACCTCGGTCGCGATACCAGCTCGCCAAGCTGAGCGACAGTACATTTTCACATTTGCTGGTTGACTACACCATCGCTGCCTTTCCGAGTGCTGAATATCACTTTTGTTAAGGAGGCTTGAAATCATGTTTAGTTTTGTTGTGAATAAACGCTTCCCTGGCCAAATTTTGGGTGGTTTTGCCCGATTTCATCTACGCTCCCTTACCAAAACCTGGCAACACTGTTTTTGTCAACCGGGTTCTGGACAGAAAAAAGAAAATTTCAGCTGCCTCAGTAACGCCAGCGACGAGCCAGATTACATTTGAGAGTATAGGTTACTGTTCTTCTGTACGAGTGCCTTGTTGTTCATACCTGTCACGCACTTCGTAATCAACCGCTCGCCGTAGTGTGCGAGTATTCGGAGAGTAAGTAGGACGAACAGTCGCGTACGTACGACTCGAGTCATCGATCTTTTTTCTTTCGATTCGAGGGTACATAGTAGGGTACAGGTAATATTTCAATGTGCAACTTGTGCAAGCTTACCGCAACATGACGAGAGCATAAGTCGTCTGCCTATGTCTCGGGTATATTTTAGAAAAGTGCCTTCCTGTCACCAATGCTATTTTTATGTGCCTGGGTGTCAAACTTGTGCAGTGTATCGGCAGTGTGAGCTAAATGGTGCATACACGTAGCACACGTCGCACCATTTTGCATAAACGCGTCTTTACGATTCACCTTAAACAAGGCCAACTACTACTGCCGTCGGCCGTGGGTTCAGCGTGGCCATCATGTGGAGTGTGGCCCATTGCAACTAGAGGAAGTTCTCTGTGTGGTAGGTTAGTATGCTAGACAAGGCTTGTGTAACTTGCTAGCTACATTATATATAATGAGCAGCGACGTGTAAAAGCTTCGTTACATCAATACGAGTAAATAAAAGTGGCATCAACTTTTATGTCAGTTACTTCGCAGCAAAGAAAGTTGTGGTGGTGATTATGTTGCTACTAACGGGGTTAGCTTGGCAGACAACAAAAGGAGGTCTGACTTACTTTTTCGTTTTTTCTTGCTTTGCAAGCCAAACAATACCTTTTAGTCTATTTTGAAAATATACACGTGGCGAGTCAAACGAAATATGAAACTTCAAGTAATAATTCATATGAATTCCTATGTTTGCCTTGTCTGTTAGCTTCGTGTGGTTTTAATAATTTAAAAGCCTCCCATTCCCCATCTAGTGATGCTGCTTCTGCCCACAAATGTGCCAAACTAAATTTTCTGCACCATCCTAATAAAATCATTGTAGATTATGCCATGCTGCACCAGAGTCTCATGTTTGACAGTGTGTATCAGTGGAAACAGCATTGCTGGTCTAAACATTTGCCGCTTGATTTCGAGGCTACCAATCTCACAGATATGTACCAAGGAATATTTTAATACCTGAACAGTGCTGGTGCTGGCACGCTATATGTGCTATACTGCATACAGCCAGAAACCAGATACAATATTTAACCACCAAGAGGTGAAAATTCAGTTGTGGTGGAGAAGTTGTGTCCAAGTGCACAACAACCATAAAGCTGTTAAAACTTTTTTGAAACGGTGCTGTATGGTGGAGTTAAATGCGTTTGATTCTCTAAGCACAGTAATCACTCCTTTCATTCTTCTTTTCACTACCCTCCGTTGGCACCTCTCCCGAAGTCGCTTTGCCCTCTTGCCAGCACCTCTCCCAATCTTGCGCAGCATGCATCATCGATGACATAATGCTCTAAACACTGTCTTGTTACGGTTGCCGTGACTCCACCCTCTGTCAACTTTGTGCTTGTTGGCGAATTGCTGTTGCTGTGCCAGACGGTGCTTATGCGAATAGTGTCGGTATGAACCCTGTCCTACGGACCACAGTACCTGATTTGCAAGCACGTGCATGCATGCGGGCATCACGACAAAACGACGAGTGGCGTGAACAGCTTCTTGCAGGCTAACAGGAAAGTCATGGGTGCTTGCTTGACCAATTGCAGCATATTCATTCTGCACGTCAGATTCAGCTTCTTGATGTCACGTTCCAGCCCGAAAGGCATGGAGGGATTGTTTCTTGGAATTTGTGGAGCACTGGCGGCTTGTTGCGCTGCCACGTGGGGAATCAAAGATCAGGCAGCATTTTGCATATAATGCACGCGTTTACTTTGAACGTTTGAATAATAATTTAGGAGATTCTTTAGGGGGCCAATTTAAAAGACCGGAGCAGTTCGCCGAATTTTAAATTAAGGATTGCTTTAGTTGTTTCCTATTCATAAGGAACGATGCAAGATGGCTGAGAAGAGGCTATAGCGAGACACAGCTGGGGGCTAAGGAAGCTCTGTTACACCATTACAAAGCGCAATTTACTAGAAATGGCCTGTGTCGACGTGGGGGTTAATTTGTAAGTGTTTTATTTAGAGTGCGAGGAGACAGAATGAAAGAACAAGAGGGATCAAAAATCTTGTAGGCAAGCTAAGAGAATTCGGAAATGCTTTCAACACATGTAAATATAAAATGAATACAGCACATCATCAATATTGGCACGTGTTGTTTTTTAAAGCTTGAGATTGCAGACTGGGATGACTTCAGCCATTTATTTGTGTCTTGAGTAGATGCTAGGTGGTGTTGCAATTCGGAGGAGTCATTTTGTTGTGATTTTCGCAGCAAGATTACAATAAGTGAGGTGAAAAACAGGGTAATTCGATTCTTTGGGCTCAAGTGCTTCATTTCAATCGAATCCATGTTGTTCGGATGCCATTTTGGCTCCATTTGATTGACGCAATGCAGCCTCCACCCGTTCTATGCACCCTTTCATGGCTATTCTCATGTCGAGACTTTGAGAATAGCCTTGACCAATCTAGTGTGGCTCATTTTTATTCTTTTGTTTCATGTCTGCCCTGTTCTAGATAGAATACTTACAAATAACCCCTGCGATTTATCGCACATCTAACTTGAAATGAAACTTTTACTCTTTGTTCATATTCAAATAAAGAATGTTTTGCTGCCGTAGTCATCAACGTACGCTATATATAGCATTAACACACAAGTAATATTTTTTTAACTTTTTAGTCTTCTGTGCATGAAAGAGAAAATGAAAGACGTATCCATTAAGCAGGTGCTCATTAGCTGGTATTTCATTGAATACGCTTTGAGGGGGGGAGGGCATGTGCTCCGTAAACAGCACAATAGGTGTAAAATATTTGGGTTCACGTCATCACTTTCGGGGCCTTATTTGCACCTTACAGTTTCACGCCGTTTGCAGCAGGGCATTTGTGTATCGCCTCTGAATTTTGCGAAACCACCTTTGTGCATAAACAGTGGGAGCGCACCCACAGTTAGGGTAACAGATGTGCCATAACCAGCATTTTTTTCAGTTTTGAACAGTGTTACACACTTGAGACATCTATTAACATTTTATGGCACACAAAGGTACATACAAGATTTTTTTTGAAGGAGGATGAGCATTTGGAATGACATATTTACTCTTCTTGGGGTATAAAAATAATTATAACAGGCGGAGGGTCACAGCATTCTGTTTGCCCTTATGAAATTGGCCACCCCTCTGTAAGAGCACATGGAATGCTTGAAAAAGTACACATGGTGAAGCAATACGTGTGCAAACCATACCATTAAATGTTACTTTATTAAACTCCACAATAAACAAGTAACTATAAGCAACTTGTTCGAGCACAACCATTCCATTAGATGAGAATCGATGACGTGCAGAAGCTACGTGGCTAATATGTAATTGTTATCGCAATGTAATTGACAAAGTAATGCTGTAAACAGCAGCAGAGGCAAGCATGAGTAGCCGTGGTGCAACTTTGAAGCTCGTGCACAAGGCCGGTATGTCTGTGCCTGCATTCACACGGTGCCAAAATCGTTTCATTCTGGCATGCATGAAAGAGCGTGCTTTGATGAGTGCCTATGCTGTCCAACATCTGGATAGAACGGGAGAACATAAACAGGCATTTTGTAAGCAGCAAAATGAGCAACAGATCTGGCCCTTCGCGTCAGCCACGAGGAAGTCAAAAAAACATAGAGGTTAATCTCCTGCAAATATTTTTAGCATCCCAGTTTCCTCAGCCTGGGCAACATGGGCACACGAAAATTTGTTGGCATTGTCGCCGCTATCTGCCACCACACGTTAATAGGGACATTCCGTGCCTGCACAGGTGGAGGGCGTCGAGCCTACAACATCGCAGAGATGCCCTCATTGTCTGCTAGATGGCAGCAGATTCTACACAAGGTCTGTACAACGCCGTCGGGTGTTTTAAAAACACATCAGTTTTCCAATTATTTTTTTTAGCCTAGAAAGTGTTTGTCGTCCTGCCATGATAACAAGGAATTCACTTCTTCTCATGCTGTTGACCTGTGGTTTGCATCCAAGGCTTTTAGGGCAGGGTGTTGGCTATCGCTTGGACACCAGTGCTAGTAACAGAGCGGCAAAGTTTTGAAATGTCTCGTAAGTGCTTTCTATTCATAGAAACCAGCAGAAGCTGAAGTCTCAAAGTGACGCCTTTCTTAAGAGCTGGGCTCCTGGTAGTCCACGTGCTTCTTTAAAGTAGAGCATTTTTTAGTGAACTAAATGTACCTTAACCATACCTGTCTGTCAGTCGGTCTGTGTAGTATCTAGCTGTTCGATCGATTTAATCTAGCCTATTAAGTTTGGGCGCTCTGTGGTTTTCTCTTTAACTTGACACCTTAGGTCTGCAACTCACTCATGAGTTGACTTAGTCGAGACTCGCTCATACTCAAATAAGCCACGTGCATGAGTGAGTAAGGGTGAATAATATTTTAGTGAACTTGAGACCGAGCGAGTCTGGTTTAAGAAAACATTGGTGGGTTAGAATGACCTTCAGACGCGAAGCATGTATAAGTAAGTTTGAGTGAGCTCTAACGTTTTGCCAACTAATGTTCGACATGAACCAAAACTTGCGTGACAGAAAAGAGTACGTTATAACAGGGTTTAATTCAGCAAGTCACTGACATTTGGTTTCTCTAATATACAAGATGTTTATTTACACTACTTACAGATGCATTAGAGTGCCGAGAATCTATGGTTGACTGTTTTCGAAAAGTCTCTTGTCACTGTCTTTTCAACCACTCATTCACCATGCACCGACCACTTGTCTTCCTCTATTGCTTACTGCACCGTTCAGTGTACCAAGGGTCGGTCATGCAGTTTCCCTAACATATTGGGCGTGAGGCTCACCACCGGAGGCGCGAGTGCTGCAATCGCTGTGACGTGCAGGGTTGGATCAAGTGAACTCCCTCGCACTGACAAAGGAAAGCTGGCGGTTGCATGTGTGATGCTACCGTGACTTTGCAGTGTCTTCACTTTCGAACAGCGTTGTTTTGCTCTGGCTTCATGTGTGCGGACTTCTGCAGACTGCACAATCCGAAAAGACAGCAAAAGTTACCGGCGACATTGCACAGTGTGCTACATACATGAGGGTACTCTCACGGCGGCTTGCAGTGCCACTGTCTCCTCTCTCTTTTTGTGTTGTGGTTGTTATTCAACTATGAGGTTAATATGAACACAGACCATGAACGCTCGCATAAAAGCGGAACATTTAAGTTTCCGCACGGGAGCCCTGTCACAACTAATCATGAATGTTCGAACAGTCCGTATATATATATGTTTCAAAATAGGACGTAGGTGTGTATATTTGGGGGAATTGGCTGTCATTGTCATTACACTCAAGAATGGCCCTCGTTCTTGTCCGAATTGTGAGAGAGTATAGATATAGCACAGAAGTCCAATTCGGTTCTCTCTATTATGATAATTTCACCTTATTCCAGTCCATTTGGTAGCCCGTTGCTTTTTGTGTTCGGCCAGCACGTTGGACGCAACCTTCTTCCTTACATCATACATGTGCCGCTCCAGTTAGAGCTACTTTTCTCGCCAAGGTAACCTAACAGTAGCCTGTGCCACTCTCACCCTCCTCCCCGGCTCTCCTTCTCTATGTGTGTACTCGATCACACTGGTTTCCATCCACCAATAGCATAGCCAGAGGGTGGCACACCAGGCCCGTGCCTCTGCTCTCCCAGTATTTTAGGGGCGAAGCTCCTTAGGGCGTGGGCTGTGCATCCCCTGTATGTAGCCACCTCTAGTTTAGTTCTTGCAGTGTTCGCTAGATGGCGGTACCGTCCCCTGTATGTAGCCACCTCTAGTTTAGTTCTTGCAGTGTTCACTAGATGGCGGTACCGTCTCCTGTATGTAGCCACCTCTCGTTTAGTTCTTGTAGTGTTTACTAGATGGTGGTACTTGTAGCTGATGATGAAAAGATGCAAGATGTTATAAACTAGAAAGCGGTACTTATAGTTGATGAAAGACGCGAGATCTTATAAAATAGGAATGATGTCACATATGGCGCGTGTCATTGGTTGAGGCAATCGTTCGATTTAGAGCGGCGACGTACGCTAGGGGGAGCGATGTAATAAAATCGAGTGGGCAAAATGTACAGAGGATTAATGGTTTACCAGGTTTACCTCCGGAGCTTCGCCCACTCATCATCATTTACTTCGTGGATATGGCGGAATTTTTTTCTATGGTACATAGGGGAGCAGAAAATAACGGTCTACCACATCTACTTGCCTAGCTGAGACCCGTTCTAATCAATGTGACGCCCCTTCAAAAAAAATTCATGGCAAGGCCTCTGCCATCTGTGGCCTCAGCTCACAGGGTTCTTTGCTTATAGATTATGTCTGTAGGATGGGACCATAGCCACTGTCACTTCCTCTCGATGCTGTTTGATCTACAGGCGAAAACTGGTAAGCTTAGAAAACTGATTCATCTTCTAAGAGCTGCCGTGAAATATCACACAGTTCGTGAATAAAGCTTAGAAGAAAAAATGGACGCTCACTATTTCATAGAAAGCTTTGAGCTCCCTTCCCCCTTTTTTTGTCTTCAAGTTGCCTTGTCCCGGCCACGGTCCTGGCGATGCACTTCTGCAGTACTGTCGCTAGGTCAACGGATGCACGCCGTTGTTGCTTCACCTGGTCGAACGCGCCTTTGAGGGAGAGCCGAAGCGATACCTAACCCCATGGGGGAAAAACAAGGTGGGAAGTTCGGGGAAGGGGAGGTGTAGTGACTCAAAAATTTCTTGGCTTGGAATTCTAACCCGTGCAATAATCTTGAATAGACCACCTTTGCCATTTCACACTGGTGCTTTATGGCAAAGCGTAGTGACATTTGGAAGGGGCTGTTATCCTTGGTCACGGGACACTGCACATAGGTTGTTCACTTACTGGAGGCATAAGAAGTCCAAGCCAAGGATGATATCTCTCGAGCAACGCTGTAGGACTACAAAGTCTGTAGGATAAATACGGCCGTTAATGGTGACTCTCGCTGTGCAGATTCCTGCAGGCGTTATGAGATGACCTCCGGCTGTGCGGATTTCAGGGCCTTTCTAAGCTGTCCTAACTTTATTAACTTCGCGGCGAACGACCCACTGATGACAGAATAGTCGGCTCCAGTATCGACGAGAGCGGTCACACTGTGGCCGTCGATAAGAACGTCGAGGTCGCTAGTTCGCCGTCTCGCATTACAGTTAGGGCGTGGTGTCAGATCACGGCTGCGTCGACTTGTTCTGCTGCTTCTATGTTGCGTCGTCAGGCCACCTTCGGTAAGTGAGTTTTTCGCTGTCAGGGCTTTGCCTGGTTGGCGTTGTGTTCGGAAAGCTCCGTCGCGGCGTCGTCGTCGTCGGAGGATCTTCGGTAGTTCGTCGCACAGCAACCGCACCTCCACCGGTTGCTGCCCTTAGTTTCCCGGATACGGGATAGGAGACCGGCCCCGCGTTGGGCAGAGTACTGCCGGTGGTGCGGTGACGTGCGGCGGCTGGGCGACGGGGAACGCGAAGGGCTTCGTGGTGTCCACGGAGTTCCTGTCAGGTAGTCGGCGATGTCACGTGGTCGTTCTGGCTGTGGACGCGGTGCATTGACGGCGAAGCCACGCAGTCCCATCTGTCGGTACTGGCAACGGCGGTATGTGTGTCCGGCCTCGCCGCAGTGGTAGCAGAGCGGGCGATGGTCAGGGGTGCGCCAGACGTCAGTCTTCCTCGGTGCACTGCGTTGGGCCGCTGGCGAACGGTATGACGTTGGTGGGGGTGGTGGCGGCGGTGGCGTCTGTCGACGGAAGTGCGATGGGGCGGCGTTTTGGCATGGACTGGGAGGAGCGTTGTGGCGCAGTGCAGCGGCGTAACTCATAGCTTCCGGCTATGGCAGCGGTGCGTGGGGAATTTGAAGCGATTGCCAAACTTCTTCTCGCACAATGTCGGCGATTGAATCCACTTGAGGCTGTGCCGAAGGCAACAGCTTGCGCAGCTCTTCCCGCACGACCGCTCGGATCGTTTCACGCAGGTCTCCGGAGTAACTGGCTTGAGCAGCAGCGCAGTCTGCAGTCAAGCGACGATTATACTGTCTGGTGCGCATGTCCAGGGTCTTTTCGATAGTGGTCGCTTCGGCTACAAATTCTTGGACGGTTTTCGGTGGGTTTCTTATCAGTCCCGCGAAGAGCTCCTTTTTGACCCCTCGCATGAGGAAACGAACTTTTTTCTCCTCAGGCATAACTGGGTAAGCGTGACGAAATAGTCGGGTCATTTCTTCTGTGAAAACGGCGACATTTTCATTTGGTAGCTGAACACGGGTCTCTAATAAAGCAGCGGCCCTCTCTTTGCGAGCGACGCTCGCGAACGTTTGCAGGAATGCGCCGCAGAAAACATCCCACGTTCGGAGCGTGGACTCTCGATTTTCGAGCCAGGTCCTTGCGGTGTCTTCCAAATAGAAGAACACACGACGCAGCTTTTCGTCTTGGTCCCAGTGGGTGAGGGCGGCCACACGGTCGTATGTTTCTAGCCAGGACTCGGGGTCTTCGAACGATGACCCATGGAAAATTAGTGGTTCCCTGGGTTGATGCATGACCATCGTGGGCTGGGACGCTGCGGTTGTCATTGTCGCTGCAGTCGCGGTCATGGCCTTGGTCTTCCGCGCCTTGTCTTGTAGAAGCCCGTACTCCGGTGGTCGCCCTTGCTGTCGGCGGCTTGTTCGGTGCTCCTGCTTGGCGTCGGTGTCTTCTCCGCGACGTGGGCTGGATTAAAGGCTTGACGGGGGCGTCCGGTACATGAACGAAGCAGCACCTCCACCAGATGTCACGGGATCGTGACGTGGCCGAAGACAGGAGACTTCGTGTTGGGATCTAACTCTTTATTTGGGCGAACCTGTGCCCGGTAAACGGAAAGTCCAATTACAGCAGCAGTCTCGCACAGATAGCAGTCTCGGACTGATAGCAGCGAACGGAGCGTCGGCCTTCGATCAACAACTGACAAGCGGCGAAGCGCGTCGGCATTTATACTCTTGCCGTCAAATGTTCTAGCGTTATCGCTGGCGCTGGCGTAGTTTCCAGAACAATCTGTACCGTTCGCACAGTGGGCGTGATTCTATCGAAATGATCTACTACAGTGCAGAACCTTCTCGAAAACTGCAGGCGCGATTTGCGCTGAGAATCGTGTGGTGTTTTGGGACAATAACAAAAACTTGGGAAACGGAACGTGGCAATATCTACCTGCGGCTGGTCTGGAGGCGTACGCTCGCTTTCTTTGCGGCCTGTGTACAGGAAGGAGGTTGTGCTTCTACCTATTGCCACAATCTTGTTCCAAACTAACTCGCCGCCTGACATTGGAAAAAAAGGCTAGCACACTCAAATAATACTCAGGTTCATTTCTACTGTTGCAGTTCCTGGTGGTACAAATGCAATGGAAACATGGTAGCAAGCATATATGACACCTCTTTCTGATACTTCAAGACAGGAGTAAATTGATAAATATTCCATTCTGCGTGCATGTACCATTGTGCGTCGGGTTCAGAAGGCTTGGCCACAAGATCCGTCACAAACTGGCAGAGGAAATGACATTCAACATAATTTTTTTTCTGAGAAAAATAGTTTTGGAAACGTTCACTTCGACTTTATATGCCAGCAGCCAGTGCCCATGAAAATGTAAAAATTGGACATTCTTGTTCAAGGTATCACAATTCTTGCTTATTGAAATAAGTACTTCAAAAAGGTGAAACTAAAAGCATAAGAGGGATGGTCACTATTTTTCACAAGTAGGTGTAAATAGCACTCGCAATAGCAGGAGTAATAGCAGTAGTAATAAGAATGTAAATGAAAATACGAATTGTTCAAAATGGAAACACAAAATTTACAGACATGAAAGAGCATGTAGTGATGCAGTTCTGGAAAGTCGTTTTAGTTAAAAAAACTCAAGCCCGCACAATCCCAGATGCAATCTTCATTGCCGATAAAGAAATGTGAAACATCTTCATATGCAATGAGGCTTGCCAGAGACGCGCGGGAACAATATATTTTTAGAGAATCAGAAAATGTCGTCACTAGTACTAATATATTTTATTGCGCCTTAAGAAAAAAAGCACTGTTGGCAAAAATTTGTTGTGATGCTTTTAGCTGAAATAGCGACATTGTTTCTAACCAGAAATGCTTTTGTGTGGGCTTGTAAATAAACGATACGGAATGTCGTTTCGATCCATTAACATTTTTATGCAAATCACTAGAAGAATCTGGAGAAACTTTTCAGAAGTAATTAGCGCCGACGCTTTTGCGTGACTCTTGTCCACACTTTCCGAACAGGCCAGCAGCAGTGGATCGTCAATGTATTGCTCAAGCATCAACTGGTATTGTCAAGGAATTTTATTCGAGGAAGTTAGTTCACTGATATGTTTATAAAAGACGCCATAGTGGAAGGCTCTGGGAATTTTGACCATGTGGAGTTTTTAACGTGCACCTAAATGATAAATCCAGCAACACGAGCCTCAAGCAACACGAGCCTTAAAAAATATTTTGTGTCGTTGCGTGTGTGTATTCGCCACCCAATGCATGCGTGCCAAAAAATGCAGGCTGTGCAACACACACCTCTACTACTCTCACTGATTCCTACGAATTGAAAAGTAATTGACTTGAGAAAGTGGCCGGGGACAGCTTATTTACAAAGCAGTGCGTAGGCGGCAAAATGCGCTTTGAAGAATTGGCTTTTGGCGCCGTCATGCGGAGTGCTCTGACACTGTATAAAAACAACTATATTTTACTCACGGCGGCTGCTTAGGCCATGCAAGCACGGAGCGAGCGAGTTACTATAGATGATTGATTGATATGTGGAGTTTAACGTCCCAAAACCACTATATGATTATGAGAGACGCCGTAGTGGAGGGCTCCGGAAATTTAGACCACCTGATGTTCTTTAACGTGCACCCAAATCTGAGTTACTATAGACCGGCTGTGATCTACAATCCATTCGTTATATTGCTCCCTTCACAATTGATCAGGTAATCGTGCATGTACCGATATACATACTACCAAACCATCTGAAATTGCTTTCCCGATTCATCTTGTTGGCATCACTTAAAGGAGTACTGAGACGAATTTTCAAAATTTAGGAATTGTTGTTTTATAGAATACGATTGGTTTCAAGAAGAGAGTTTGTGTTGCGTGGGAAAGCATCGCATATGTTTTTAATACCTCTACCTTTAAAAGACACTCAATTTCGATGTCAAGTAGATGGCTTCTCTGTGATATGACAAGGCAGTGTGACGTTGCAGGAACTTGGCAATTCGCTACGTACTAATGGCAGAAAAGCGATCTGCTCGTGGTAGATATAAACTATGAGTTCATTGTCCCTATTGACCATGACAATGATTTCTGTGATTCAGGCTGCATGGAAACTCCGTTTGCAAACTCGGCGGAACCTTGTTGACTCGTCACGATAGTGTCCACTCCATTGGTTGCCAGACTCTGAAACAAAAACTTTAAAATCAAAGTAACTATCTCATGCACGCTGGCTGACTATTGTGTGACAAGTGGTAATACTACTTGCATACCAAAGAAACTAAAAATGTCCCTTTTGCAATGTCTCCAAATCGTCTCGGTACACTTTTAAATAAACGCCAAAACCAAAAAAAAGTTTTCGCGTATTAGTTAGATATATTTTCTCAATCCAGGAAATACCACCCTTACCGCGAAACGACGCTTGGTAAGTGAGATAATGCACGAAAAGTAAATGTGGGTGGAGATGCTGATTTGATCTTCTCGCACGAAACCAGACGATAACATAAAATTCAAACACGTGTACTGGTTCTTATGTAAATAATAATTCATCAAAATTAAGTACACTGTTATCTGTTGGTGTGATGGACCTAAGATACGAAATTTCAGAAATATTAATCAAGCCATTGTTGTGAAAATACAATTATTTTCAAAATTTGAGCATCACAAAATAAAAAATAAACTTCATTCCCAATTTTCTCCGCTCAAAATGAACTTGTGGCATGAGAGGTCTTAGTGTGCATCGTGTCAGTCCAAACTGAGACATTGGTTCTCTTAAGTGTACCTTTAAGAAAATATTGCCAATTGCTGGTGCAACACGAGTCACTGCAAACACTGCTTTGAAGCAATATTTGATTTTATTCAAGTAAAACATCGGAGGTTCACTGACATTTTAGTCATATCACTTTTTTATTTATTTATGTATTTATTTGCAATACCCTCAGGGCCAAACGGCATCACAGAGGGGAGTGGGTGAGAAAGAAAAGAAAAAAAATTTACAAAATGCAGCGGCGAATCTTACATCGAGCAGAAGATCTTAATTACACAGGTTAGCTAAAAGGCTATATGGCAAACAAAAACGCGGGAAAGATGAGAAATACATCAAGACAGAAAAAAAGACAAGAAAATAAATACTGTACAGGAACAACACAGCACCGGGTAATACAATACTTTGTTGGCTGTAATTACACATAACTAGCTAAGACACTTTTGAAATGAAGGTGATTTACAATGGTTGCCGCTGATGCGGGAAGCCGGTTCCAGTTCTCAGAGGTGCGAGGTATGAAAGACCGAGAAAAGGCGCGAGTCCTGCAAGAAGGCAACCCGACCTTATGGGAATGATCCAGCCGGGGTGAGGTATAACTAGGAGGCAAGATGAGACCGTCCCGCAGCGATGTGTGATGAAACAGCTTGTGAAACAAGTGGAGAAGAAACATTTTACGACGGGATGAAAGTGAAAGTAAGTTGAGGCAAGATTTCATGGCTGCTATGCTAGCTGTCCTGTTGTAATTAGAAAGTATAAAACGAATTGAGGTATTCTGTACCATTTCAAGAGAGTGTATTAGGTTGGCATGACTAAGATCCCATACTGCAGCGGAATATTCGAGTTTAGGTCGTATTAGTGTAGTATAAGAAAAAGTTTCAAGAAGAAGGGGCCGTTGAAAAGTTGCGGCCGAGGTAACCTAACATTCGGTTAGCATTTTTAATGACGTAATTACAGTGAACAGTCCAGGTCAGATCAGTTGTTACATGCACCCCAAGGTATTTATAGTTTGTCACGGATTGAAGAGGGGTGTTATCAAGGTAATAGTTTGGAAGTTGATGGTTCGCTCTGGAAACACGTAAAAATTGGCATTTCTTAATGTTTAATTCCATGAGCCATGTTTTACACCAAAGAGAAATGAATAAAGATCGTGTTGAAGAGAGGTAATATCGCCATCACGAGTTGTCTCTCGGAAGAGTACGCAGTCATCCGCAAATAAATGAATATTGGAGGCAATACAGGACGGTAAATTATTAATGTATATAAGGAAAAGCAGTGGGCCCAGTACGGAGCCTTGTGGTACGCCAGAATGAACGGCACTTGGTTCAGAGCTTACATTATTAACTGAAACAAATTGAGAACGATTTTTAGAAAACATTCGAGCCATGTTAGAAGCCTGGGATCTATATTATGTTCATTTAATTTGTGCAACAGCAAGTTGTGACAGACTTTATCAAAAGCTTTGAAGAAATCTATGAATATGCAGTCGGCAGAGCTAGTTTGGTCAAGAATAACGTTTAATTTGTGTGTAAAGGCTACAAGCTGGGTTTTTCACGAGAATGTTTTCCTAAAGCCATGTTGGTGACGCGTAAAAAACGAGTTAGACTCAAGGAAGGTTGCAAGGTTAGAGTACGAAATGTGCTCCAGTATTTTGCATTGAATGCTAGTAAGTGAGATGGGTCTATAGTTTAATGGGAAATGCTTGTCACCGGACTTGTGAAATGGCACAATTTTGCCAATCTTCCATTCGATTGGTAATACGCCTTCGTGAAGAGACTGTTGAAAAATTTTAGTAAGAATAATGGATGAGTAGGCACAGGTACCTTTAAGGAACTTGGTGGTAATCAGGTCGCAGCCCGGGGCGGATGAAAGTTTGAGGGACTTAATTATGTTTTCTACGCCAACAGAATCTATCATAGTTGGGAACATGATTGGGTAGTTATAGCATGTCTTAGGTGGCAGAGGAACATTAATAGTGCGACAGAAATTACCAGTGAAAGAGATGTTGAGAGATGAAGCGCACTGCTCAGGGGCTACAGCGTCTCCAGAGCTATTGATAAGGGTTATCGTTTGTTCACTACTTGGGTTTATGATGCGCCAAAACTTTTTAGGATCGTTGGATAGCATGGATGAAGGAGTGGTATTGATAAATGTGTCTTTAGCAGATTGGCTGACCCTGATGTACTCACCCGACGCTAATTTGTAGGCATTCTATCGGGCAGCGTTGTTAGAACGCTTTGCTAATCTGTATAGACGCTTCTTTCTGTTGGATAGCCGTTTAATGTGGTTATTAAACCAGGGGGCGTGTAAGTTTGCAGTGATAGAGCGGACGGGGAGGTATTTGTTGGTCAGTTCATCTACCTTACGGATAAATAGATTCCACTTAGTTTGGACAGTGCATTCATCGAAACCCTCCAGAAGAGTGTCAAGAAAATTGCACAGGTCATTGTTAATGCCTTCAAAATTTGCTTTTTATAATCGCGAATTATTTTGGTGCTCTCAAGCGGCTTCGGACGCTGGAGCCTAATGTTGAACTACAATAAAGAATGATCACTTAGGCCCGGAACAACGGAATGTTCGAAACAACGTCAGGACTGGTTGTTAGTACGAGGTCAAGGGTATTGGCGGTTGAAAATGTTGTTCTTGTCGGTTCGTGAACTACTTGAGAGAAAGAAAATACAGAGCACAGGTCGACGAATTTTTTGGCCAATGTTGATAGTGGAAGTACGGTAGGTGACTCAGTAGCCCAATTAATATTAGGAATGTTGAGGAGGAGGAGGAGGAATAAATGAGGAAGGACAGGGAGGTTAGCCAGTTCTAAGACCGGCTGGCTACCCTGTATGAATGTTGAAATCACCCAATAAAAATAAAGGCAGGCTAAGATAACGAGAAGAAACTGTATGTGTTATGTCATGAAGGTCATTTATGAAGTCGGAAGTGTGATCAGGGGGACGATAGCAAACGCCCACAATTATTTTCTGATTACCAAGTTCATTGATGGCCCATAAGATTTCTAAGTTGCTTGGGATATGAATACAGTGGGATTTGAGGTCTTCCGAAATTGCCAAAAGGACACCGCCCCCTTGACGGTTATTTCTGTCGCAGCGATAAATTGTGAAGTTACGAGTGGTTTGAAAAATTTCGTTTTTTTGTACCTGCGAGTGTAGCCAAGTTTCCGTTAATACGACAACATCGGCGCAAGTCGTATCTATGGCATAAGCTAAGGAATCACGTTTGTTAATCACACTGCGAATGTTGGTGAAGAGAACTGATACGCAAGGAATGTGGCGTCCACCGCCCCTCACGCCCCCCTATGCGCTAGACGAATGCGCAGCACTCCCTTGGTGTTTTACCGGCGCTACTTCATTGAACTCGGCCTTGTCGTTGACCTCGTGTTCTAGTGACTTCACAGCAGTCATGAGTTTTTTTGGGGGGCATGGCATATCAATATTATGATCCCTTTTTTATGCCCAATTCAGGGTATATCGTGATATATCTGCGGCAGTATGATTCGAAGACATGCAGTGAATTTAGCTTAGATGTCGAAGACCTGTACTACCATGAAATCGAGTTTCTTTGTGACAGATTTTTCATGTTTTTTTCCTTGCTGGAGAATCGTCAATATAAAGGCAAATGAAGAATGGCGGACCGTTTATAAAACATTCCCTCGCACTACGGAGTGTTCTACTGATGCCAATTTCTATACAAATGGCTCTATTGAGTAGGGGAGGTGAGGTGGGGCATATGACTCTACATCGTGTGGGCAGCTTTGTGACAACGTTGTTTTTGGCTGAATATGATTGAGAAAAAAAGGCTAGCACAAAGTTACACAATGAAAAGTTCATTATAGTTATCTACAACTGGTTTCTGTTCTAGCAACCTCACAGTTGTATGGAAATTTATTCATACATGTACCTCCTCAATCAAGATGTTTTACGTAGAAGATACCTTGTATGCCAAGTGGATTCAATTGTGTGAAAAATTGCATCTTCACAGTCTGGCCATCTTCAGTTCTTTAGGTTCCTCCCCATAGTGCTGACAATGTGCCTATTAGGTTTGACTTCTGTCGCTCATCCCAGGTAGAAGGGTCGTTCAAAGTTTGCTATGTAGAAGTTATCCTTCACTAAGGTTTTTTTTCTCTTATACCCGCACCATCGAATCCTAAACGTTGCTAGTATGGGGAACCAGTGCTGGAGCTTCCACGGCCACACTGGTGGTGAGAGCGCACACTTCTCAGCTGCTCGCGCAGACGGGTGTGGTGGCTGGCAGAGGTGGTGCGTGCGCGCATCGCCATAACAAAACCAAAGGATTCGCTACTTTGGCTGGTTGGTATTGCAATTTTTGAGATAACTATACTTCCTTGGTGCGCAGAGAATGTTTCAGAGGGAAGATATAGTAGAGAGATAGGACATAGCGCACACATACAGCCAATTTTATTGCCTAGATGACGGGAATATATATACAGTCAAGAGGGTGAGGAGATAACACACAGAAGGAAAGACAAATGATAGTGCATGCGCCAGACTCCTTATTCCGATCCTAAAATAACAACTTAAACGAAACGATACCTGTCAATCTGTCGAATACTGAATACAGGTATCTTCTTCAGTTAAGTTGTCATTTGAAGATCAGAATAAGGTGGTCTGGTGCATGCGCCATGATTTGTACTTTCTTTTGTGCGTGACCTCTTCACCCTCGTGACCGTATATATATTCCCACCACCTGTGCAATAAAAGTGGTTGTAAGTACATGCTCTGTCCTATCTCTCTGCTATATCTTCCTTCTGAAACGTTTCCTGCAATATAAAGAAATTTATTTCTCTTAAAAAACCAAAGGGCGCTGGCGGTACTGCTGCGTATTCAAGTGCGACAGTATGTAAAAAGGAGGACGTATAGAGGAAAAGGAGAACGTAGACAGAGGAGGCAGCGTTGCATGCAAGTGGTCAGCTGAGCAAAATTCTACTCTTACTCTCCTTTCTTATGGTGTCGGGCTCGTTTATAAACTGGATGGCACGTGTCTGCTATATTTATTCGACAGTGAAGACAGCCACCAGTGGAAGCCGGGGTGAAACCGTCGAGTTTAAACGGTGTTTTGCTGGAAATGAAACGAGCATATTATGCAACAAACGGCATTGTAAACTTTTTTTTATCTGGCCCACTGAGCGTTGAGTAGTGAACTTCAAGATTAATAAAGTTTCCATGCGTCTGTCCATTTTACCATCAACACCAAAGTTTATCTGGTGCCACTGCTTGTAGTGAACGAAACAATAGGCAGGTAGTCTTTTTGTTTGTAAACGGTTGTGTGTAAAGGAAAGGTGCATTGCTCACAACATTTGTGCAAGGCCACGTTCATACGCCTCTGGGCTGTTTAAAAGATACTCTCGCGGTGAAAACTCGATGCCGAAGTGCCTCTGCTTCACTTAATTTGTGCAAAACACAGTGTTCTTGTTACAAACAAAGGAGCAGAATACTCAAAGATTAGCTTTATGGAGTCAATTAATTTAGTAAGCGTTTTCTCTCATTTGCAGCTGTGGCTAAGTAACATCGAAATTTGTGCATTGCTACAGAAGTATCAAATGTCTTCGATGTTTACTTTTTGTTTAGTTCACCTAACACGCAGTTTCAGTTTTTTCCGCTTGCCTGTGTCGGCCTAAAATGAACATGTCTGTTCAACATCGATACTTGCTAGGCTTTAATGAGCCAACAAGATGTCATTCTGAGGTATGTTGTAGTGTACGTACCAAGATTGTGACCACCTGGGGTTCTCCAATGCGCACATATCTTTTGCTTCGCGGGTGTTGTTTTTATATTTCGTCCCCATCTAAATGCAGCCATTATGGTCGGAAATCCATCCCGCGCTATCAAGCATATGACCGCGACACCACTCGTGCTATGCTGTTACAGTTGTTTGCCTGATCAACATGAACGTACATGCATACCGCAGGCAAGGTGTACATATGCCACCAGAAAAAGTGATGCCGCAACCACTACTTATTCGTTTTTTACTACAGAAGTGCACAGTGCAGTATCGTTGCCACATGGGCATATAAGCGAGTACTACCATAGCACAAAATCGCAACCAGGAAATTATCACGACGAAGTTGCCATCACTGCAAAACACTCTCTTCGATGCCACATGCGTAGATGCAGTCCGCTTTGCAGAGCTCCTCTCTGTTTTCAAGTGCTATTTATTTGAGAGTAGCCTTCTGGCAGTTTTTTTTTAAACCACACTACAGTATTACTGGCGCAATGACTTTTAGAGCGCTTCGTTCCAAAATAAAGCACGGCAGCGCCACAAGTACGTGCTCTCCCTGCAGTTAGTCCGCAAGTGGCTGTATTGTGTCGCGAGTTTCTGTCAAGTACTGCTTTTTGGTGAGCTACCTATCCAGTCCTGGTCTCCTATAAAACCAAGACTTCAGATCAATGCAAGTCTTCAAAAGCACATGAAATTGCGGAGGTTTATTTATTGCGAAAAGAGCAACATAGGAAACCACATCAGCACATCTTTCATGGCCTTTGGAGATACCATTTTAAAATTGATACAGGAGCCTTGCAATATTCCACAAGTGTCAGTGCTGAAATTGGGTTAGCATTGATTCTTTTATCTTGTGTTGTCTATCTGATGGTCTGTTATCCTCTTGTGCAGTATTAGCTGACGTGTGCCGAAGAATAATTCAGAGTTGAAAGTTTGTGCGGTTGTGTGTCTTGCTGTCCTGTTATAAATTTATACAGCCATAGGCTATAGCTACAGACTAGTTCACCTGCCTTGCAACCCTGTAAGTCATGTGTAGAAATCATGAAATACCTGGTGTTTATTTGTAAATTAGTCAAACAAGCTTGTTTTAATCAACTTAATTGAAACCTATTCCTGAATATATTGGTATGTGGCAGATTTGTTTTGCACAATGACTCTTGAAATATTTGTTCATTTATTTTCGTAATGGCCATATGGCATTTGATCTGGATAGTACAATATAACGTCTGCTGTCATTGTTTTTCATTGTTTTTGCTTGCATATAAGTTACACTGCAGTGCTTAGAACTTATTTTGGGGTGTTTATTTCTAAATACGTATGCAGATGTCTGAAAAAGCTCAGCGTTTTATCAAGACGTGGCTGTTGAAGCTTGCTGGCCTCGATGGAGGTTATGAAAGGCACTTGACAGATGTGTTCATCGATTTGCAGCCGGGTCGCTGCTGCCCCTCAAAGCAGGGATCTGCGACAGCCTGTGATGGTTGGTTTCCTGCCCAAGTGCTGCTTGCAGGACCCTGGGCAGCCAACTGTCATTGCCTCATCGCCTGCTGCAGCTTCTGAATCATCGCCCAACCTCTGCTGCCCTGGCCAGCCCTATGCCCATAGAGCCTTCCTGTACTAGCCTCCTTGTTTGGGCTGCTTTACTGAACTGCAGTAACTTGAAAAGCCGAACTGAAAAATAAATAGTTTGACTGGGTATACTTAGAAATAAAGATACAAAAATTGTGTTCTGGTATTGTTATTTATAAATTGCTTGTGTGCGGAATAATTGCACGCAGCAGTTATTTTAGTTAATGTTTTCAGCTAATACATTATAGAACAGCCCATTCTCGCAACACTGAGAAAGAATGTATGGATAAATATAGACAGTAAATTGACTTGTGCAGTCTTGTGCTCTACATGTGAGGAGGGTAATAGGCAAAGCAAGAAAAAAAAGGCAAAAATGGACAATTTAGTGGAATTCTGTAGTCCTTCTACACAAGTCATCCAGTGGTCTGACGCCTTGAAGGCTGCTATAAGCTGCTAGAGGAAGTTCTGGGGGCGTAATGTTAAGTCCACCAGCAAAGAAATGCCAGAAGTAAAAATTATAATAACGGTGGAAAATTGACAAGCCATTGGTAGCCATTACTCGTAGTAAAGCGAATGCTGGTGTAATAACGGCATTTCATTGGCTACAAAGTGGCCCGAGAATGACCCTATGCTGGATGTATGTTGGCAACTACGTCGGTGAAAGGACGGGCCTTCATTGGCGTGTGTAGAGTGGGCCGACGTCGGCTGAATATCGGCAAATGCAACGGCAGAACGTCGGCCCCAGGTTGGCTTGAACATCGGTCCTACATAGGAAGAAGTTGCACTTTGCCGATTTGCCAACTTTGGGCCAATATTGCAGCCGACGTTAGCCAATACCGGTCCAAAATTGGTTCAACGCCGGTGCGCTGCCTGGGAAGTCATCTACACAGAAGCACTTCCCAAAGCCTATACACAAACGACATCATTGGTGCTATAAAACTGATTGTATACTGAAGGATTATATCGATCGAGTAGCAGATTACCGCATCCATGACTTTACTTGTACTACAAAGAATGCAAACGCAGTTACCGTGGCTGACCATAGATGCTTTGATTTATGGCAGTTAATTGCAGATACACGTGGGCGCTTTGATTACAATGCATTTTAACAACTTCAGCTCAAATTCATTTGCCCACTAGCACAACAGCAGCCTATAAATTAGTGTCAGAGTTTAGTATATTCTATGGAAAAATTTAAGTGATTTGGTATGCTGAAGCACAAAGGATTGGCTGAATAATGCACTGCTAAGAATTTAAAATGCAGCTTCAGAGAATTTTACTACGTATACAACTCAAACTGCTCCAGATATTACATAGTGCTTCTTTTGCTGTCGTGAACTCAGAAAGAGAACAAAGTCACTAGTAGTGTCTTTCTACTTGTTGGTCTTCTGTCCTCTGTTTGTAATACAGCGTACATGACCGTTGAGCACCTGAGCTCTTGTTATAGCTGTAACTTGGAAAAATACATATCATCATTACAACCGTGCTAAATACAAAATTGTACAGTTGTTACATATGTGCTCATATTTACAGTTGTCCTATTTTCAGAAGCTGATAACAAGTATGCAGAAATAATAAACAATTAAGTCAACATACACACAAACAGCGAATGCTGAAAATATATTTTATGATGAAATTGCGAAAATACAATGCTATAAATGATGGCATGAAACTTCTGCAAGGTGTAATGAGGCAATAAATTATCGTCTATTTTAAGTTTACACTAGGTGCGAGAAGCCGAGCCCACATAAGTTCACTAGGGAACACAAGTTAGATGGCGTTACAAGAGAACAGACATCGTTTATAACTTTAAAGTTCACTAACATATCAAGCTCACCATACCGCGTATAGGAGCAAATGGGCAGTCTAAAAGACGCAAAGCACTTGCGGATTATGAGTGTGTTTGTTGCTCACATCTAATACTGCGCATAAAAAGCCTTTCAAAATGCACCTAAATAGAGGAGTTAATTTTACACAACAATCGCAACGGGCTCCTACAGGTGCCACTAGCACTTTGATACTAATGTCAGTGTCTTGCCGGATGTATATTCTGTGTCCGTGCACAAACTAAAGGAGTGCTCTATGACTTGGCTTGCATGGACGTTGGATGCATCACACTGCTGCTCAAGTAGGCTAGCCAAAGACAGAAAGATGACGAGCCATAGCTTTAAGGCACACTGAGCGCCAAGTTTAGAGATCATCAATGCATACATTGATCAGGTATAATTCGTAGAAAAAAATATATCACTACGCACTCGTGGTGAACATATTCGGCTGAAACGCAACATGCCACAGCACTGAGAGAGAAAAATCTACATCAAGTAAAAGATTAAGTTACCGACCTCATATCATCCGAGGCTTGTACGATAGGTCTTTCTTCTTGCAAATTGTGAACAGCCAGGCGATTTTCACCCACTTGCTATTTCCCTTCGGAGCTATTGATCAGCAGAGTGAGTCACAAGCTCCAGAGCTCAATAAACAATCAAAGCATTTGTGCTTGTTGTAAAGTTCGAGCTTTTCAGCCTCACATGATTGGAATTTTTATTCATAAGCTGCAGGCTTTCCACTTTCAACATTCTCAGTTATCTCGCAATTTACTTCTATTATTGTTGAATTATAAACATGTGTGAGAATAATACAGGTATCCACTAAAAGCAACCATGTCTGGGTTTTCAATTTGTGCGCAGTAAGCGGTGTCTTAAATACGTACTTAATCGTACGTATTTAAGAAAAGCTAACCTTGCAGCCTGCCATTAGGCAGTTTGCGCCCTCGAAGCTCCCAGACAGATCACACTCCTTCCAGATGAAGCTGCTATGCATGATTACAAGCCACTTCTAGGTCCACTGAATGATAACAGTCCTAGCAGTGACATAGACTTGCACATTTAAAGAGCACGTGTCTTTCCTAGTTTTGTGCAGGTGCTCCAAATAATGAGGAGGCTTCAGGGGCCACTCCGCGCAACCGATGCATCACAGGAGCTTGACAAACGCTGTGATCTGCTAAGGGTTAAAAATGACATATTTAACAACAATCAATAAAAGCACTCACTTGTAATACTTATTTCACGAAGCTTTCTTTTCATGAAGGTGGTCGAATTTGACATAATTACTTTGTAACAGACTGAAACTCCGCGTAGCATTTACGTACCTCATTATCTGTGTCCAAGTGAAGTATAGTGTACCACCGCGGTAATGGTCCATAGAACTGATTTCTCAAAATAACATGAAATATTCAAGTGCAGCTCTTCTCCTGAAAAATAAATTCACGTTACCTTTCCAGCTATTAAACGGGTTGAATATAGTTACGCCCATTTTACTAATCAAACTCGAGCTCGCTTATATGAAGTTACAGAAAGCACCGATTTATTTGCCCTCTTTTTCTAATATATATATGTGTATAGGAGTAGTAGGCAATTTTTCATGTTTGAACTTGACGTAGCGAAATGTTACATCTGCTGAGCTGATAAACTTGCGCACGTTATAGTATACGTCAATAGCAACAAATATAGTTCCGCAAGGTCAACTCGCTGATGGCAACATTTAGTAGCCGTCAGTGTCATCAGAGAACAAGTGTGCTCCGGGGCCAACAGGCAAAGAACATCTGCAGACTGGAAGCTTCTGATGACAAAGCAATAAAAGGCTGGCCAGGAGTGCACGTTTACTAATATAGTGTAAGAACTGGCCATGAGCCGCTGTTTTCAAGGCTCTAGTGCCGCGCAAAACGATGACCAAGTGAATTCGAAAAGCTGTAGTTAGCTGGTACTGGCGTACAACTTCATCTAAAGATATGCACCGGTGAAATCTTTGCTCTTACTGAGGATCCGAGGATAGCTTGACCTCCACGGGCTCTCGCTGGCACATAGATTTTTTAGGTTATTACCGAAGAACAGTCTAGGCGTGCTGCCAAAATATTACGATACACAACAGAATGTAGCTTCGGTTCATCACATCACGGCACTCGGACTATAGTTATCAGAAAAGGGAGAAGTGACGAGTTAACGAACAAAAATGCCAAGCTCCATCACCGCAACCTTGCAGTGCAAAACAAATATCAACGCTGTCTTTCAATTTTCGGTTGCACGAGCACAGCCTCTTCATAATTCTTGGCAACGTTAACACAGCACCACTGTTCACAACGAACATCTTTTTTTTCCCGAGGACTAGACAGCACACGAGAAAATAGAAGCGTAAGGGCGGGCCAGTGGCGAAGCAAGAATCGAACAGAGCGCGTAGTTCATACGTTTCCGTACGTTCTTGGGGTCACACAAGTAACATGCCTAAACGCTGTAGATCCAAAATGCCACACAGCACCCAACTGAGCGACTAGAAAGTGAAGTGAACGAACTGTTACCAGCGCACAAACACACATTGCAGCCTTCTCGAGTGCTAGTTGTCTTTGATGCACAGGCGCCAAATCCACTGGATAAAAACATGAGGCACAAGCTTCACTCAGGGAAACCATACACCGATACACTGCCGCTGGTTTTCACACCACCTAATAGCACCAAAAAAGCAGCAGTAATCACAACACAATAGGTCAAACCCTGAAGGAACTGAAGTGAGAGGAGCCTGTTAAAATTCGCACCGACCAGTACGCTGTTTACGACGGCAAGTTATTTTCGACAACTGCGCAGCACGTAAGAGAGCTCTTATGAAGTACTTGCACATGCACATTTTCACGGCATGAAGAAGTATGCTTTTATGTGCGAGGGGGATAATAGACGAACACGATGGACGTTCAAGATAAAAGAAGTGTTTTGGCAACATCACGAAGTGAGCTTATGTTGAGAGTATCGCTTCAGAACAAATAACAAGCTGCGCCTGTCGGTCAAGCCATCGTCTGCTTGCGTTTGTCGTCTGATTCGATCGGAGCATAGAATTTTATACCTTAATACCTAGAGAGGAATCTGGCGCTGCGATCAAGTTATGCGCATTGGAATTATGGGAAGTACAGGCTTCTCATTGGATCGCGTTAGCCAGTGAATTGTCTATGAATGCCTTTCAGAAGTTTCAGTTTCGTTCTTGGCGTAGAATGGGTAGTGGGGAGGTTTCAAAGGACTGAAGCTGCCGCTTTGTTGTTCCAAGAAGCTGAAAGCTGCTAGGCCTCTCAATTCACTGCAACGCTCGAGCTGTACAATTCGTGTTTGACAGTTTAAATGAAGCGTCTTCCACTCAACACTGCGCATAGATGAAGCGTCCCATGCAAGTGCACATTACATTGAGTTCACATTTTTTGTCAGTGTGTCGTGCCAGAACTCGTTGAAATCAGCTGCAAAACGACGGCGACGCGAAGTAGATGCACTGTCATGCTTCTGTGACTCGACTTCACAACAAAACGAGAAGTACGTTGGGGGCAGACCACGTGAACAGGCGCAACTGGCGTCGCAGCAGACCGAACTTTAAGTGTTTCTCACTTAACACTGTGCAGTTATTTTCATAAAGAGATATTGCATACATTCGAGGGCAAACCAGGAATGTCTGTTCTGAAATGTTGTGAAAATAATTCGTTACATTTTAATGCCGAATCTTGAACGCAATGGCAGAGAAATCCGTACCCTGGTGGTTAAACTTGTCCAGTTTTCACTTCTACCGCGTATTCATAAGAACTGCTTCCTACTACGTTACGTACAAAACTTTCAATTTATTATGACTTCAAAATACTTTGTTTTACACTCAGAAAATAAGGGCGGGGAAACTCAAGAAGGTGATCCATCCGAAGCAGATCCAAAGCCTCTACTTTCCATCATTCCTAGGCGAGTACAAGCGCCGCTGAAGGAACCCGCGTAGACACTAGCGCCAATTCCGCTCTATAGGTGTTTCTGTATGAAACTCCGTAGATCACAGAATGTGACGGGGGTTCCGCCTTCTCAACGCAATTTTTCCTATTTCAAATGGTCGCTGCGTCACATAAAATATACCTAAACGGATCTCTCTACCTTCGAATTTCATCGTGCGCAAAGTTAAATGGCTGGTTATAAGTGACCAGTAAAAGAGCGAGAGACTATGGGATGCACTGTCTGCTGCCGGGTTCCGGTTAGAGAAGTATAGATGACGGCAAACCACTCTGCCGGAAACCTCAGAATATTCGGGCTTCGCGCACGCGGTCGCCTAATTATCTTCGTCCTGATAAACCGTGGTCGGTTGTTCAGCCGTTGGCTGCTTCAATTCAAGCGTTCAAGGCTAACGCATGTATCAATTCCCATGAAATGAAGAAAGAAAAATGAGGGGAGCCATGGCTGTGAAGAATGCCACAGTGACAGGTAGACTTTGGGTACCAAATATTGAAGCTAGAGTGTGCGAATACCATTTTATCACAAGTACGTGTGTATTCCGTACTAATAAAGAGCTTACGGAATACACACGTAAGCTCTTTATAAGACCTCAAATCCCACTGTATTCATATCCCAAGCAACTTAGAAATCTTATGGGCCATCAATGAACTTGGTAATCAGAAAATAATTGTGGGCGTTTGCTATCGTCCCCCTGATCACACTTCCGACTTCATAAATGACCTTCATGACAAAACACATACAGTTTCTTCTCGTTATCTTAGCCTGCCTTTATTTTTATTGGGTGATTTCAACATTCATACAGGGTAGCCAGCCGGTCTTAGAACTGGCTAACCTCCCTGTCCTTCCTCATTTATTCCTCCTCCTCCTCCTCAACATTCCTAATATTAATTGGGCTACTGAGTCACCTACCGTACTTCCACTATCAACATTGGCCAAAAAATTCGTCGACCTGTGCTCTGTATTTTCTTTCTCTCAAGTAGTTCACGAACCGACAAGAACAACATTTTCAACCGCCAATACCCTTGACCTCGTACTAACAACCAGTCCTGACGTTGTTTCGAACATTCCGTTGTTCCGGGCCTAAGTGATCATTCTTTATTGTCGTTCAGCATTAGGCTCCAGCGTCCGAAGCCGCTTGAGAGCACCAAAATAATTCGCGATTATAAAAAGCAAATTTTGAAGGCATTAACAATGACCTGTGCAATTTTCTTGACACTTTTCTGGAGGGTTTCGATGAATGCACTGTCCAAACTAAGTGGAATCTATTTATCCGTAAGGTAGATGAACTGACCAACAAATACCTCCCCGTCCGCTCTATCACTGCAAACTTACACGCCCCCTGGTTTAATAACCACATTAAACGGCTATCCAACAGAAAGAAGCGTCTATACGGATTAGCAAAGCGTTCTAACAACGCTGCCCGATAGAATGCCTACAAATTAGCGTCGGGTGAGTACATCAGAGTCAGCCAATCTGCTAAAGACACATTTATCAATACCACTCCTTCATCCATGCTATCCAACGATCCTAAAAAGTTTTGGCGCATCATAAACCCAAGTAGTGAACAAACGATAACCCTTATCAATAGCTCTGGAGACGCTGTAGCCCCTGAGCAGTGCGCTTCATCTCTCAACATCTCTTTCACTGGTAATTTCTGTCGCACTATTAATGTTCCTCTGCCACCTAAGACATGCTATAACTACCCAATCATGTTCCCAACTATGATAGATTCTGTTGGCGTAGAAAACATAATTAA
This sequence comes from Rhipicephalus annulatus, assembly GCA_013436015.1. NCBI lineage: Eukaryota > Metazoa > Arthropoda > Arachnida > Ixodida > Ixodidae > Rhipicephalus > Rhipicephalus annulatus. The sequence goes on along the minus strand of WOVY01000340.1, from coordinate 384,092 downwards.
GTCCCTCAAACTTTCATCCGCCCCGGGCTGCGACCTGATTACCACCAAGTTCCTTAAAGGTACCTGTGCCTACTCATCCATTATTCTTACTAAAATTTTTCAACAGTCTCTTCACGAAGGCGTATTACCAATCGAATGGAAGATTGGCAAAATTGTGCCATTTCACAAGTCCGGTGACAAGCATTTCCCATTAAACTATAGACCCATCTCACTTACTAGCATTCAATGCAAAATACTGGAGCACATTTCGTACTCTAACCTTGCAACCTTCCTTGAGTCTAACTCGTTTTTTACGCGTCACCAACATGGCTTTAGGAAAACATTCTCGTGAAAAACCCAGCTTGTAGCCTTTACACACAAATTAAACGTTATTCTTGACCAAACTAGCTCTGCCGACTGCATATTCATAGATTTCTTCAAAGCTTTTGATAAAGTCTGTCACAACTTGCTGTTGCACAAATTAAATGAACATAATATAGATCCCAGGCTTCTAACATGGCTCGAATGTTTTCTAAAAATCGTTCTCAATTTGTTTCAGTTAATAATGTAAGCTCTGAACCAAGTGCCGTTCATTCTGGCGTACCACAAGGCTCCGTACTGGGCCCACTGCTTTTCCTTATATACATTAATAATTTACCGTCCTGTATTGCCTCCAATATTCATTTATTAGCGGATGACTGCGTACTCTTCCGAGAGACAACTCGTGATGGCGATATTACCTCTCTTCAACACGATCTTTATTCATTTCTCTTTGGTGTAAAACATGGCTCATGGAATTAAACATTAAGAAATGCCAATTTTTACGTGTTTCCAGAGCGAACCATCAACTTCCAAACTATTACCTTGATAACACCCCTCTTCAATCCGTGACAAACTATAAATACCTTGGGGTGCATGTAACAACTGATCTGACCTGGACTGTTCACTGTAATTACGTCATTAAAAATGCTAACCGAATGTTAGGTTACCTCGGCCGCAACTTTTCAACGGCCCCTTCTTTCTTGAAACTTTTTCTTATACTACACTAATACGACCTAAACTCGAATATTCCGCTGCAGTATGGGATCTTAGTCATGCCAACCTAATACACTCTCTTGAAATGGTACAGAATACCTCAATTCGTTTTATACTTTCTAATTACAACAGGACAGCTAGCATAGCAGCCATGAAATCTTGCCTCAACTTACTTTCACTTTCATCCCGTCGTAAAATGTTTCGTCTCCACTTGTTTCACAAGCTGTTTCATCACACATCGCTGCGGGACGGTCTCATCTTGCCTCCTAGTTATACCTCACCCCGGCTGGATCATTCCCATAAGGTCGGGTTGCCTTCTTGCAGGACTCGCGCCTTTTCTCGGTCTTTCATACCTCGCACCTCTGAGAACTGGAACCGGCTTCCCGCATCAGCGGCAACCATTGTAAATCACCTTCATTTCAAAAGTGTCTTAGCTAGTTATGTGTAATTACAGCCAACAAAGTATTGTATTACCCGGTGCTGTGTTGTTCCTGTACAGTATTTATTTTCTTGTCTTTTTTCCTGTCTTGATGTATTTCTCATCTTTCCCGCGTTTTTGTTTGCCATATAGCCTTTTAGCTAACCTGTGTAATTAAGATCTTCTGCTCGATGTAAGATTCGCCGCTGCATTTTGTAAATTTTTTTTTCTTTTCTTTCTCACCCACTCCCCTCTGTGATGCCGTTTGGCCCTGAGGGTATTGCAAATAAATACATAAATAAATAAAAAAGTGATATGACTAAAATGTCAGTGAACCTCCGATGTTTTACTTGAATAAAATCAAATATTGCTTCAAAGCAGTGTTTGCAGTGACTCGTGTTGCACCAGCAATTGGCAATATTTTCTTAAAGGTACACTTAAGAGAACCAATGTCTCAGTTTGGACTGACACGATGCACACTAAGACCTCTCATGCCACAAGTTCATTTTGAGCGGAGAAAATTGGGAATGAAGTTTATTTTTTATTTTGTGATGCTCAAATTTTGAAAATAATTGTATTTTCACAACAATGGCTTGATTAATATTTCTGAAATTTCGTATCTTAGGTCCATCACACCAACAGATAACAGTGTACTTAATTTTGATGAATTATTATTTACATAAGAACCAGTACACGTGTTTGAATTTTATGTTATCGTCTGGTTTCGTGCGAGAAGATCAAATCAGCATCTCCACCCACATTTACTTTTCGTGCATTATCTCACTTACCAAGCGTCGTTTCGCGGTAAGGGTGGTATTTCCTGGATTGAGAAAATCTATCTAACTAATACGCGAAAACTTTTTTTGGTTTTGGCGTTTATTTAAAAGTGTACCGAGACGATTTGGAGACATTGCAAAAGGGACATTTTTAGTTTCTTTGGTATGCAAGTAGTATTACCACTTGTCACACAATAGTCAGCCAGCGTGCATGAGATAGTTACTTTGATTTTAAAGTTTTTGTTTCAGAGTCTGGCAACCAATGGAGTGGACACTATCGTGACGAGTCAACAAGGTTCCGCCGAGTTTGCAAACGGAGTTTCCATGCAGCCTGAATCACAGAAATCATTGTCATGGTCAATAGGGACAATGAACTCATAGTTTATATCTACCACGAGCAGATCGCTTTTCTGCCATTAGTACGTAGCGAATTGCCAAGTTCCTGCAACGTCACACTGCCTTGTCATATCACAGAGAAGCCATCTACTTGACATCGAAATTGAGTGTCTTTTAAAGGTAGAGGTATTAAAAACATATGCGATGCTTTCCCACGCAACACAAACTCTCTTCTTGAAACCAATCGTATTCTATAAAACAACAATTCCTAAATTTTGAAAATTCGTCTCAGTACTCCTTTAAGTGATGCCAACAAGATGAATCGGGAAAGCAATTTCAGATGGTTTGGTAGTATGTATATCGGTACATGCACGATTACCTGATCAATTGTGAAGGGAGCAATATAACGAATGGATTGTAGATCACAGCCGGTCTATAGTAACTCAGATTTGGGTGCACGTTAAAGAACATCAGGTGGTCTAAATTTCCGGAGCCCTCCACTACGGCGTCTCTCATAATCATATAGTGGTTTTGGGACGTTAAACTCCACATATCAATCAATCATCTATAGTAACTCGCTCGCTCCGTGCTTGCATGGCCTAAGCAGCCGCCGTGAGTAAAATATAGTTGTTTTTATACAGTGTCAGAGCACTCCGCATGACGGCGCCAAAAGCCAATTCTTCAAAGCGCATTTTGCCGCCTACGCACTGCTTTGTAAATAAGCTGTCCCCGGCCACTTTCTCAAGTCAATTACTTTTCAATTCGTAGGAATCAGTGAGAGTAGTAGAGGTGTGTGTTGCACAGCCTGCAGTTTTTGGCACGCATGCATTGGGTGGCGAATACACACACGCAACGACACAAAATATTTTTTAAGGCTCGTGTTGCTTGAGGCTCGTGTTGCTGGATTTATCATTTAGGTGCACGTTAAAAAACTCCACATGGTCAAAATTCCCAGAGCCTTCCACTATGGCGTCTTTTATAAACATATCAGTGAACTAACTTCCTCGAATAAAATTCCTTGACAATACCAGTTGATGCTTGAGCAATACATTGACGATCCACTGCTGCTGGCCTGTTCGGAAAGTGTGGACAAGAGTCACGCAAAAGCGTCGGCGCTAATTACTTCTGAAAAGTTTCTCCAGATTCTTCTAGTGATTTGCATAAAAATGTTAATGGATCGAAACGACATTCCGTATCGTTTATTTACAAGCCCACACAAAAGCATTTCTGGTTAGAAACAATGTCGCTATTTCAGCTAAAAGCATCACAACAAATTTTTGCCAACAGTGCTTTTTTTCTTAAGGCGCAATAAAATATATTAGTACTAGTGACGACATTTTCTGATTCTCTAAAAATATATTGTTCCCGCGCGTCTCTGGCAAGCCTCATTGCATATGAAGATGTTTCACATTTCTTTATCGGCAATGAAGATTGCATCTGGGATTGTGCGGGCTTGAGTTTTTTTAACTAAAACGACTTTCCAGAACTGCATCACTACATGCTCTTTCATGTCTGTAAATTTTGTGTTTCCATTTTGAACAATTCGTATTTTCATTTACATTCTTATTACTACTGCTATTACTCCTGCTATTGCGAGTGCTATTTACACCTACTTGTGAAAAATAGTGACCATCCCTCTTATGCTTTTAGTTTCACCTTTTTGAAGTACTTATTTCAATAAGCAAGAAATGTGATACCTTGAACAAGAATGTCCAATTTTTACATTTTCATGGGCACTGGCTGCTGGCATATAAAGTCGAAGTGAACGTTTCCAAAACTATTTTTCTCAGAAAAAAAAATTATGTTGAATGTCATTTCCTCTGCCAGTTTGTGACGGATCTTGTGGCCAAGCCTTCTGAACACGACGCACAATGGTACATGCACGCAGAATGGAATATTTATCAATTTACTCCTGTCTTGAAGTATCAGAAAGAGGTGTCATATATGCTTGCTACCATGTTTCCATTGCATTGGTACCACCAGGATCTGCAACAGTAGAAATGAACCTGAGTATTATTTGAGTGTGCTAGCCTTTTTTTCCAATGTCAGGCGGCGAGTTAGTTTGGAACAAGATTGTGGCAATAGGTAGAAGCACAACCTCCTTCCTGTACACAGGCCGCAAAGAAAGCGAGCGTACGCCTCCAGACCAGCCGCAGGTAGATATTGCCACGTTCCGTTTCCCAAGTTTTTGTTATTGTCCCAAAACACCACACGATTCTCAGCGCAAATCGCGCCTGCAGTTTTCGAGAAGGTTCTGCACTGTAGTAGATCATTTCGATAGAATCACGCCCACTGTGCGAACGGTACAGATTGTTCTGGAAACTACGCCAGCGCCAGCGATAACGCTAGAACATTTGACGGCAAGAGTATAAATGCCGACGCGCTTCGCCACTTGTCAGTTGTTGATCGAAGGCCGACGCTCCGTTCGCTGCTATCAGTCCGAGACTGCTATCTGTGCGAGACTGCTGCTGTAATTGGACTTTCCGTTTACCGGGCACAGGTTCGCCCAAATAAAGAGTTAGATCCCAACACGAAGTCTCCTGTCTTCGGCCACGTCACGATCCCAGTGACATCTGGTGGAGGTGCTGCTTCGTTCATGTACCGGACGCCCCCGTCAAGCCTTTAATCCAGCCCACGTCGCGGAGAAGACACCGACGCCAAGCAGGAGCACCGAACAAGCCGCCGACAGCAAGGGCGACCACCGGAGTACGGGCTTCTACAAGACAAGGCGCGGAAGACCAAGGCCATGACCGCGACTGCAGCGACAATGACAACCGCAGCGTCCCAGCCCACGATGGTCATGCATCAACCCAGGGAACCACTAATTTTCCATGGGTCATCGTTCGAAGACCCCGAGTCCTGGCTAGAAACATACGACCGTGTGGCCGCCCTCACCCACTGGGACCAAGACGAAAAGCTGCGTCGTGTGTTCTTCTATTTGGAAGACACCGCAAGGACCTGGCTCGAAAATCGAGAGTCCACGCTCCGAACGTGGGATGTTTTCTGCGGCGCATTCCTGCAAACGTTCGCGAGCGTCGCTCGCAAAGAGAGGGCCGCTGCTTTATTAGAGACCCGTGTTCAGCTACCAAATGAAAATGTCGCCGTTTTCACAGAAGAAATGACCCGACTATTTCGTCACGCTTACCCAGTTATGCCTGAGGAGAAAAAAGTTCGTTTCCTCATGCGAGGGGTCAAAAAGGAGCTCTTCGCGGGACTGATAAGAAACCCACCGAAAACCGTCCAAGAATTTGTAGCCGAAGCGACCACTATCGAAAAGACCCTGGACATGCGCACCAGACAGTATAATCGTCGCTTGACTGCAGACTGCGCTGCTGCTCAAGCCAGTTACTCCGGAGACCTGCGTGAAACGATCCGAGCGGTCGTGCGGGAAGAGCTGCGCAAGCTGTTGCCTTCGGCACAGCCTCAAGTGGATTCAATCGCCGACATTGTGCGAGAAGAAGTTCGGCAATCGCTTCAAATTCCCCACGCACCGCTGCCAGAGCCGGAAGCTATGAGTTACGCCGCTGCACTGCGCCACAACGCTCCTCCCAGTCCATGCCAAAACGCCGCCCCATCGCACTTCCGTCGACAGACGCCACCGCCGCCACCACCCCCACCAACGTCATACCGTTCGCCAGCGGCCCAACGCAGTGCACCGAGGAAGACTGACGTCTGGCGCACCCCTGACCATCGCCCGCTCTGCTACCACTGCGGCGAGGCCGGACACACATACCGCCGTTGCCAGTACCGACAGATGGGACTGCGTGGCTTCGCCGTCAATGCACCGCGTCCACAGCCAGAACGACCACGTGACATCGCCGACTACCTGACAGGAACTCCGTGGACACCACGAAGCCCTTCGCGTTCCCCGTCGCCCAGCCGCCGCACGTCACCGCACCACCGGCAGTAATCTGGCCCAACGCGGGGCCGGTCTCCTATCCCGTATCCGGGAAACTAAGGGCAGCAACCGGTGGAGGTGCGGTTGCTGTGCGACGAACTACCGAAGATCCTCCGACGACGACGACGCCGCGACGGAGCTTTCCGAACACAACGCCAACCAGGCAAAGCCCTGACAGCGAAAACTCACTTACCGAAGGTGGCCTGACGACGCAACATAGAAGCAGCAGAACAAGTCGACGCAGCCGTGATCTGACGCCACGCCCTAACTGTAATGCGAGACGGCGAACTAGCGACCTCGACGTTCTTATCGACGGCCACAGTGTGACCGCTCTCGTCGATACTGGAGCCGACTATTCTGTCATCAGTGGGTCGTTCGCCGCGAAGTTAATAAAGTTAGGACAGCTTAGAAAGGCCCTGAAATCCGCACAGCCGGAGGTCATCTCATAACGCCTGCAGGAATCTGCACAGCGAGAGTCACCATTAACGGCCGTATTTATCCTACAGACTTTGTAGTCCTACAGCGTTGCTCGAGAGATATCATCCTTGGCTTGGACTTCTTATGCCTCCATGGTGCTGTCATCAACCTAAAAACAAAGTCGATAACGTTATCCACAGAAGAAGCACTACCACCACGCACGCCGTCAGGACACTATGCCTTGAATGTGCTGGAAGAACAAGTCACCATTCCGCCTCGCTCAAGCGTCATTATTTCAGTCGGCGCTCCTAAATCACCTGACTTGGAAGGCGTCGTTGAAGGCAGTCAGCTTCTGTTGGTCACCCGAAATATTTGCGTCGCAAGAGGAATTGCAGAGCTGCGCGGAGGAAAAGCAACGGTTATGCTCACAAATTTCAGCAATGAGTACAAACATGTGAACAAAGAAACAACGGTCGCATACATCGAAGAAATTGTCGAAGCCACCAGTGCTTTCGCCCTCGCCGATTCTGCGGAACCTGCTCAGAGGAACCAAGCCCCTCCCATAGCTTTCGACGTCAATCCCAGACTTCCGAACGATAAGCAAGAACAGCTGAAGGCCCTTCTCCTGCAATACGAAGATTGCTTCTCGTCGTCATCGAAAATTCGGCAGACCCCAATCACGAAACATCGCATCATAACCGAAGGAAATGCCCGACCACTCCGTCAGAGTCCGTACAGGGTTTCGACGTGAGAACGTGAGGCCATGAAGAGACAAGTTGATGAAATGCCACGGGATGACATCATCCAGCCGTCCAAGAGTCCATGGGCATCCCCCGTGGTGTTAGTGAAGAAAAAGGATGAGACCCTACGTTTCTGCGTCAATTATCGCCGCCTGAACAAAATCACAAGAAAGGACGTGTATCCTCTCCCACGAATAGACGACGCACTTGATCGGCTCCATAACGCCAAGTACTTTTCGTCAATGGACCTGAAGACTGGCTATTGGCAAATCGAAGTCGACGAAAGAGACCGAGAGAAGACGGCGTTTATAACACCCGACGGCCTCTTTGAGTTTAAGGTGATGCCTTTCGGCCTTTGCTCAGCGCCTGCAACTTTTCAACGCGTTATGGATACAGTACTGGCAGGATTGAAGTAGCAGACTTGCCTTGTGTACTTGGACAACGTCGTCGTGTTTTCCTCGAGTTTCGACGAGCATCTTCGGCGCCTTGAAGCTGGACTTCAAGCCATCAAGACTTCAGGACTCACACTGAAGCCAGAAAAGTGCAGATTTGCGTATGAGGAGCTCTTGTTTCTGGGGAACGTTATCAGCAAGTCTGGAGTTTGTCCCAATCCACGGAAAACAGCCGCCATCGCCGACTTCCCGCCGCCCACTGACAAGAAAGCCGTGCGCCGATTTCTGAGCCTGTGTGCCTATTATAGGCGGTTCGTGAAAAACTTCGCCCGCATCGCCGATCCTCTCACTAACCTTACCAAGGCCGACGTGGAGTTTAAGTGGGAAACGCCGCAGAAACACGCTTTCCAGGAGCTAAAACATCGCCTCCAGACGCCTCCATTACTTGCCCACTTCGACGAATTCGCCGAGACAGAAATACATACTGACGCAAGCAGCATAGGTCTCTGCGCCGTTCTTGTGCAGAGGGCTGACGGACTTGAAAGGGTTATTAGTTACGCCAGCCGATCGCTATCCAAAGCAGAAGCAAATTATTCCACAACAGAAAAGGAGTGCCTCGCCATCATCTGGGCTACGTCGAAATTTCGCCCCTACCTCTACGGCAGGCCCTTCAAAGTTGTGAGCGACCACCACGCATTGTGTTGGCTAGCCACCTTGAAGGACCTTCAGGCCGCCTCGCACGATGGAGCCTGAGACTTCAAGAATATGACATTGCTGTCATTTAAAAGTACGGCAAAAAACACTCCGACGCCGACTGTCTCTCTCGTGCGCCTGTCGACCAACCCCTACCCGACGACCCGGATGATGACTACTTCTTAGGAACGATAACTACCGACGACTTCGCTGAACGACAGAGGGCCGACCCAGAACTTAAGGCCCTGATAGAACACCTCGAAGGCAGGACCGCCGAAGTCCCGAAGGTATTCAAGCGCGCACTTGCGTCGTTCTTTCTACGAAACGGTCTTCTACAAAAGAAAAACTTTTCACCGCTTCGAGCTAAGTACCTCCTTGTGGTGCCTTCAGCTCTGCAACCAGAACTCCTGCAGGCCCTGCACGACGATCCGACGGCAGGGCACCTCGTTGTTTCTCGCACGCTCGCGAGGATACAAGAAAGGTACTACTGGCCACGTCTTACCACCGACGTCACTCGTTATGTGAGAACATGCTGGGACTGTCAGCAATGCAAGACACCGCCGACAAGACCAGAGGGACTTCTGCAGCCTATTGATTCACCTTGCCGACCTTTCCAGCAGATTGGTATGAACCTACTGGGGCCGTTCCCGACGTCGGCTTTCGGAAACAAGTGGATCGTGGTAGCTACCGATTACCTCACCCGCTACGCCGAGACAAAAGCCCTGCCAAAAGCCAGTGCATCCGAGGTAGCTAAGTTCTTCGTCGACAATATCGTCCTACGTCACGGCGCCCCGGAGGTCCTTATCACCGACAGAGGAACGGCGTTCACTGCCGACTTAACTCAAGCGATCGTGGCATACAACCAAACAAACCACCGCCGGACGACAGCGTACCACCCACAGACCAACGGCCTCACTGAGCGGCTTAACAAGACGATCGCCGACATGCTGTCAATGTACGTCGATGTCGAACACAAGACGTGGGACTCCATTCTTCCGTATGTGACCTTCGCATGCAACACGGCGGTGCAGGAGACGACGCAGATATCTCCATACAAATTCGTCTATGGAAGGAGCCCGGCAACGACGCTCGATGCCATGTTACCCAACGTCACCGACGAAGAAAACATCGATGTGAGCGAGTACCTTCAACGCGCCGAAGAAGCCCGACAACTTGCGCGTCTCCGTATCAAGAATCAACAGACGACCGACAGCCACGATTACAACCTTCGACGACGCTTCGTGGAATACCAGCCCGGTGAACGTGTTTGGGTGTGGACGGTGATACGCCGACGTGGACTAAATGAAAAGCTTCTGCGACGGTACTTCGGACCGTACAGGGTGGTTTGACGTCTCGGCCCACTTGATTACGAGGTTGTCCCCGACGGCATCACGAACTCTCAACGACACCGATCGCGACCTGAAGTCGTCCATGTCGCGCGCTTCAAGCCGTGCCGTTTCATGCGTGTTAACAAACTGAAAGTGTTTTTTGTATTATTGTTATATCGTAATTTATTCATTGTACTTTCTAGCATTATTATTCTACATTCATCTTTAGTTAAAGCATCGGGACGATGCCTTTTTTCCAGAGGGGGGCAATGCCACGTTCCATTTCACAAGTTTTTGTTATCGTCCCAAGACACCACACGATTCTCAGCGCAAATCGCGCCTGCAGTTTTCGAGAAGGTTCTGCACTGTAGTAGATCATTTCGATAGAATCACGCCCACTGTGCGAATGGTACAGATTGTTCGGGAAACTACGCCAGCGCCAGCGATAACGCTAGATCATTCGACGGCAAGAGTATAAATGCCGACGCGGTTCGCCGCTTGTCAGTTGTTGATCGCAGGCCGACGCTCTTCGCCGCTATCAGTCCGAGACTGCTATCTGTGTGAGATCGCTGCTGTAATTGGACTTTCCCTTTACCGGGCACAGGTTCGCCCAAATAAAAAGTTAAATCCCAACACGAATTCTCCTGTCTTCGGCCACGTCACGACCCCGTGACAATATAGTCGGGACAATAAAGAGAAACAATTGCTTAACATAAATGAACAAACTGTGGTCTGAGAACTGTAATACTACAAGTTTCACTGTCATCATTTCATCATTAATAAATAAAAAAACAAGGTCAAAATGTCAATGTTAAATTTCGGGCTTTAACATTTGCCAGGGTGCGACCGCTGAACTAGAATTTGGAGCAATTTTCAAAGCAGCAAAATGTTACTTTTGGAGCACTAAAACTCAAATTTGGAGCACGTTACAAGCGGAAACACATTCATTTTTTACCATGAAAGACCGAATTTCGAGCAGCTAAAGAAAGAAGGCTTACATAATATATATATATATATATATATAAGGGAAAGAAGTGTATACCTAAGGGCTCGTTTTTCCGTGTTTTAACACAATATAATGAGATATAACAGACAGTAATGCCAAGGAATGTACAGGGGAAGTTATTAAAACCAATGGAATGTAAATAAGAAGAAAGAAAAGTGGATGAAAAAATTACCAACTGTGAGCAGGAATCGAACCTACGACCTTCGAATTACGCGTTCGATGCTATATGATTACGCGTTCGATGAATTACGCGTTCGATGATATATATATATATATATGTGTGTGTGTGTGTGTGTGTTAGTGTGTGTGTTTTAATGTGTGCAAGCCATTTAACATTCCCTAAGTCATGTACAGTGAATATGAGCACTGCCAATTCAACAAAGTAGTATTTTCTTTAGTCAGCCCACTCAGCAAACAATCATGAGGTCCACATTATAAGTGACCAGGCCTGTCAAATTGAGAATTCAAATGTAGATTTCCCAAGAAGGTGACCATGAGATTCCTAAAACTTGAAAAAAACTGATTTTTCACAGCTGTAGAGATGTCATATTGTACTTCAAATAATTTTGCCAGTAACTTTTTTTACTCACAAATATGTGGCATATACATACATAAGTCATTGAACAAACTGTGCAGTGTTTAGAGACTACAGCTATAAGCCCCTTCTAAATATTTTATTGCTTTTTCACAGGCCACTCATGTCATACGGCGAAGGTGTCTTGAGTGGTGTTTCTGCGCAGGTTAAAACAAGACCATGAAATTCTCGAACGACACCCCCCCCCCCCGCCCACCCTCCCTTAATTATTTTTTTCATGAAAGAGTTGGGTTTAGGGCACAACTTTTTGGCTTGCTTGCAAGGCGCGTTTGACCAGATAAAGTAATCTGGTCAAACCATTGCGAGACCAACCCGCCAGTAGCCCTCGCAATGGCACCGGATATCTATCGCATGTGGTGTTGCTATGGCAACCAACGTCACGGCATGAACTAAAGCTGGTAGTGTACAAGCTCGATGTGCTGAGAGTTTGTACACTTCCAGCTTTAGTTTCTAATGGTTCGTAACATGCACTGGCAGCACTTGCTGACTAGAAAATTCATATTTCTAACGAAGTGTTGCTGTTTACGGCAACACATCTTTTGTGTTGTAGTTGCGTCGTCCCGCCGGTAAATATATCTGCTGCGGTCAGCAGACCGACAGGCACGCGGCGTTGTAATTTCATCTGGTTGATAGAGTTTCGCGAGTGCCTTGAACTAATGAGCAGCTGTCTTACACTGCGGTTTATGGTTAGGGTCTGCCCACATAGATTGATAATGCTAACTACAAGTGGCTAAAGTGGTCTCCATTTCTCGCTCAAATTAGGGCAAACAATAAAATTTTGAGGCTGGTCGGGCATTTTGGCGCAGCGTCGCGCAATTTTGGCAAGTTTTATGGTTTCGGCACAGCTCCGTGCACAAATGAGGAATTTTATCAACTTGACGCAATCAGCGCAGCTGTTGCACCCCTGCCTTTGAGCATCACGTAGCAAACTTCAAAAAGTCTTTTTCGTATTTTCATGACACTGGCTCAATGAAATTTTCCAACTATCGTATGCTAGGTCTAGCACCCACTGAACACAATGTGCTTCATTTTTAATGAGTAGAAGCTATGTGCGACCCCCCCCCCCAGTAGACGCCTTCATTATTTCGTACGTCACTGTGTTTGGCACGGCAATCTCAGTGGAATCTCATGATTACAAATAAGCAGCGCACGACGTTTTACAAAAGAGAGACGATAGGGACACCGCTGCACTCTCAACTAGTTTATTCCGTAAAAGAACTTGGTTATTATACAACAAGACGGTGTACCACGAGCTACAATGACAACGTATTTTCTAAAAAACCAACTTCGCAATCGCTCAAAGTAATCGATGCTTGGCTTATACAGTAATCTTTTCTTTTTGCGATGTGGAAGGCCTCGATCACTTCCCTTGTCATCTTATCTCTGTGGCTGGAAAGAATTTTAGTCTCAGAGAACAGCGGGGAGCATCCACATTCCAAGCAATGCCGTCTTAAGTGCGAGTAAGCATTATTAGCTAATGCTCTCTTGTGCTCCGTTAACCTTGTATTTATGCACCGGCCCGTTTGACCGATGTACATTTTCCCACATGACATGAGCAAACAGTAAACAACCGCGGTTCTGCACTCAACAAACGAAAAAATGTGCTTAACAGAGCACCGACACCTATCCTTTTTTGCCAAACGCTTTCTATCTAGCCTAGCGCATATCTTTCCTAGTTTGTTAGGTGCAGAAAAAACAACTTGTAATCCATACCGGCTGCCTACATTTTTTAGATTATGTGATATACTGTGCGCATAGGGTATGGAGACACATTTCTTTTTCTTTTCTTCATAATTCCTCTCAATTTGAGGCTGCTCCAAAGATACACTCTTGCGCACGAGATGAACCAACTTCTGTGCGGTTCTGCGCAGAACATGCTCTTCGTAACCTGCGCTAACCAATCTATCTACTTGTCTGTTGAAGCTATCGTTAACTTTGTGGGGACAAGATTTTGCCAAGGCAGCGCGGAGACAAGAGAAGGCTATGCCATTCTTAACTGTCTTTGAATGCCCGGAAGAATAGCTAAGCAGGGGCTTCTCAGATCGCGGGCTATATAACCAGCAAACATGGTCTGGCTTACGTGATAACAACAAGTCCAAGAACTGAAGCTGACCTTCCCGTGGCACTTCCCACGTAAACTCTAGGCCCTCGCTGCAGTCCCTGAAAACATTTAAGATATCTACTATAGCCCTGTCAAGTACAGTGTGTTCTACAAAAATTAGGTAATCGTCAACATATCTAAATATGGTCTTTGCAAGGCCCTTTATGTTGGCTTCAATTTTTTTGTTCACGTAACCCAAGAAAATGCTGCTAAGTATCGGGGCTACCTTCGAACCAATGCATATCCCCGATCTTTGTAGGTACAACTTATCATTCCATTTGATGAAAGTAGACTTTAAGTAAAAAGACAATAATTCGAGGAAAGCTCCTACTGAAATGCCGCATTTGTTAACAAATTCGATTTCATCATTTTCATCAGTAATGCACTTTCTAACAACCGTCAATAAAGGACCATGTGGAATGTTGTAGTACAAATCCTGAACATCAAAACTAAAAAAATTGCAAGTACCAGGGTTTGAGGTTGTCAAGAAGGCAACCAACGCCTCCGAGTTCGGTACACAGAAAGGATCCGATACCTTAAGGCTAACTAGCTGCTCTTGAAGAAAGGTAGAAAGATTAAGTTGCCATGAGTCCCTTTCAGATACAATACACCTAAACGGAACATCAGGCTTATGAGTTTTTGCTGCAAAAAACAACTCCAGGTGCAAATTTATCGCACGTTTCACAGTAGAAGCAAGCTTTTCCAGATTGTGGTTCAAAAGTAGCGCGACAGCTTCCTCCTTGACTCTGCTAGCTTTCTTGTTAACAGGAACAAAATTCTTTTTAACTGCCGATAACGCCTTTGTTTGGAAAAGCCCATCAGGTAAAATAACAAAGCAACCCTCCTTGTCAGAGGTCAGAAAACGCAAATTGTTGCTAATGCCAAAGTCCACCAATGTTCTTACGTGCTGGTGCTTCCCGCTTGTGGTTGTCGTCCTCTTTAGAACATCCACGCATTCCGTGATAAAGCGTGGGCGCTCTTCTTCTAACACACGACGAGCAAGGTTCTTGGTGAGCGCCACTTTCTCCGGTGGGGTAAAGGACGGTTCAAAGCAGAACTTTGGTCCTAATCCGAGAATCTTCTTGTAGTCTTTTGGAATGGCACAGTCTCCCAAGGTGATGACTCTTCCATCCGTTGGCTTGGGTTTTTTTGGCCTAGGTAAGTGTGGCCGGCTGTTGTCCCATAACCAGTCCGCTACTTTGTCAGACGTCTTACACCAATCCCTGAAGAACTTGTTGTGCGATCCTCCCTGTTGTGTGGCGCACACTACTCTGAGACAATCCTTGAAATGCCTCGCTTGCCGCCACCATTCCTCATTCAAAATCCTGCATATACGTTTGGCGTGCTTAGACGAAGGTTGTAAGAAACCACACATGACCTGCAGTTCCTTGGGGCACAAATTATACCTAATATGCCAGGATGCCTCTCTTGCCTTGCATACGCAAATCGCCATCATTGAAGCCAGGGTACACGGGTCATGTTGATTGTGCCCCAAGGAACTGCAGGTCATGTGTGGTTTCTTACAACCTTCGTCTAAGCACGCCAAACGTATATGCAGGATTTTGAATGAGGAATGGTGGCGGCAAGCGAGGCATTTCAAGGATTGTCTCAGAGTAGTGTGCGCCACACAACAGGGAGGATCGCACAACAAGTTCTTCAGGGATTGGTGTAAGACGTCTGACAAAGTAGCGGACTGGTTATGGGACAACAGCCGGCCACACTTACCTAGGCCAAAAAAACCCAAGCCAACGGATGGAAGAGTCATCACCTTGGGAGACTGTGCCATTCCAAAAGACTACAAGAAGATTCTCGGATTAGGACCAAAGTTCTGCTTTGAACCGTCCTTTACCCCACCGGAGAAAGTGGCGCTCACCAAGAACCTTGCTCGTCGTGTGTTAGAAGAAGAGCGCCCACGCTTTATCACGGAATGCGTGGATGTTCTAAAGAGGACGACAACCACAAGCGGGAAGCACCAGCACGTAAGAACATTGGTGGACTTTGGCATTAGCAACAATTTGCGTTTTCTGACCTCTGACAAGGAGGGTTGCTTTGTTATTTTACCTGATGGGCTTTTCCAAACAAAGGCGTTATCGGCAGTTAAAAAGAATTTTGTTCCTGTTAACAAGAAAGCTAGCAGAGTCAAGGAGGAAGCTGTCGCGCTACTTTTGAACCACAATCTGGAAAAGCTTGCTTCTACTGTGAAACGTGCGATAAATTTGCACCTGGAGTTGTTTTTTGCAGCAAAAACTCATAAGCCTGATGTTCCGTTTAGGTGTATTGTATCTGAAAGGGACTCATGGCAACTTAATCTTTCTACCTTTCTTCAAGAGCAGCTAGTTAGCCTTAAGGTATCGGATCCTTTCTGTGTACCGAACTCGGAGGCGTTGGTTGCCTTCTTGACAACCTCAAACCCTGGTACTTGCAATTTTTTTAGTTTTGATGTTCAGGATTTGTACTACAACATTCCACATGGTCCTTTATTGACGGTTGTTAGAAAGTGCATTACTGATGAAAATGATGAAATCGAATTTGTTAACAAATGCGGCATTTCAGTAGGAGCTTTCCTCGAATTATTGTCTTTTTACTTAAAGTCTACTTTCATCAAATGGAATGATAAGTTGTACCTACAAAGATCGGGGATATGCATTGGTTCGAAGGTAGCCCCGATACTTAGCAGCATTTTCTTGGGTTACGTGAACAAAAAAATTGAAGCCAACATAAAGGGCCTTGCAAAGACCATATTTAGATATGTTGACGATTACCTAATTTTTGTAGAACACACTGTACTTGACAGGGCTATAGTAGATATCTTAAATGTTTTCAGGGACTGCAGCGAGGGCCTAGAGTTTACGTGGGAAGTGCCACGGGAAGGTCAGCTTCAGTTCTTGGACTTGTTGTTATCACGTAAGCCAGACCATGTTTGCTGGTTATATAGCCCGCGATCTGAGAAGCCCCTGCTTAGCTATTCTTCCGGGCATTCAAAGACAGTTAAGAATGGCATAGCCTTCTCTTGTCTCCGCGCTGCCTTGGCAAAATCTTGTCCCCACAAAGTTAACGATAGCTTCAACAGACAAGTAGATAGATTGGTTAGCGCAGGTTACGAAGAGCATGTTCTGCGCAGAACCGCACAGAAGTTGGTTCATCTCGTGCGCAAGAGTGTATCTTTGGAGCAGCCTCAAATTGAGAGGAATTATGAAGAAAAGAAAAAGAAATGTGTCTCCATACCCTATGCGCACAGTATATCACATAATCTAAAAAATGTAGGCAGCCGGTATGGATTACAAGTTGTTTTTTCTGCACCTAACAAACTAGGAAAGATATGCGCTAGGCTAGATAGAAAGCGTTTGGCAAAAAAGGATAGGTGTCGGTGCTCTGTTAAGCACATTTTTTCGTTTGTTGAGTGCAGAACCGCGGTTGTTTACTGTTTGCTCATGTCATGTGGGAAAATGTACATCGGTCAAACGGGCCGGTGCATAAATACAAGGTTAACGGAGCACAAGAGAGCATTAGCTAATAATGCTTACTCGCACTTAAGACGGCATTGCTTGGAATGTGGATGCTCCCCGCTGTTCTCTGAGACTAAAATTCTTTCCAGCCACAGAGATAAGATGACAAGGGAAGTGATCGAGGCCTTCCACATCGCAAAAAGAAAAGATTACTGTATAAGCCAAGCATCGATTACTTTGAGCGATTGCGAAGTTGGTTTTTTAGAAAATACGTTGTCATTGTAGCTCGTGGTACACCGTCTTGTTGTATAATAACCAAGTTCTTTTACGGAATAAACTAGTTGAGAGTGCAGCGGTGTCCCTATCGTCTCTCTTTTGTAAAACGTCGTGCGCTGCTTATTTGTAATCATGAACTATCACCAACTCGCCCAACTTTCGGTTTTACTGAACTTCAGTGGAATCTCCACCCAAATTTTCTTCTTGCATGTTTTCTCCGTTGCCGAGCACCATGTCCCCGAAAGAGAAGTGTTTGTCGGATAGTGAAATTAGAAGTAATAATATGCAAAATAATTGTTTGGCTCTTTATTGTCTCTTTAGAGAATGTAAGCGTACTTCACTTTACAACAAAATTGCCGCAGGAATTAAACCTTCAGTTTTTAGACCTAAGGCTAACGCCTTACTCAAACTGGGGTGAGACAGCTGAAACTAAATTGAGAGCAGTTTTTGGAGCAGCGAAATTTTAACTTTGAAGCAGTTAGCAGCCTTTACTAAGTTGTCCTGGGAGCTTTAAAATACCCATGTTTAGCACCGGGGGGCCCCAGCGCATACTTTCATTTGCTTATAATACACATTACACTGAAACAGATTTTGAAGGAAGTTTTTGAACAGATGATCGCTAGGTATGAACTGCGCTACTTTTTCACATACCACACACGTGACTTATCTAGCCCTCGTAACACGTAAAATATTATCTAAAAAAGGTTTTGTTGAAAGCTAGGTTCCGCGGAGACATTAAAAAAGAACACGTCACACTCAAAAAGAAATTAAATAATTGTGATTGCACAAGAATCTTAGTGACGTAAAAGTGGTCGTTCGCTTAAATGGAAGCCTGACATGATAGCGTCAAGAGCTTCTAACAAACAAAAGCATGCTCCACTGCCGTTCGCGGTCATCTCATGCAGGACCAACTCCAAGAGTGCAGCGCGATATCCAAGAAATCTCGCCGCATAGACTATCTCGTAAAGCATGTGCATATGGCACTAAGTGATAAGCGAGTGATACTGATAACGTCTCTACACATGAGCAGCCACGCGCTATTATTATAGCACAAGTTGGCGAGTGTTGATATTTTTTCAATACCTATAGGTCATCACCGTCGATGAAGAACTCCCAATAATACATCGGCTTGCGATTGCTGCCCGCGCCGCTCCATGACTCGCGTAAAGTGCTCGCGCAGCACAAGTGAAAAAATCCCTGTCCACGCAAACAAAACGCTGATCGTAGAGAGGCAGGTTTTATTGCAAAAAAGAAGAAAAGAAAGAAAACGAAGTCACACTGCCGCTGACTGATTGGGATAAGCCACTGATTGGGATAAGCCAAAAGCTCGTGTAGCCCAGGGGCGGCACGCATGCAGCGACACCTTTTCAAGCACTTGTTGCGAGTTTCGATTACAAGACGAAGCAGTGGCAAATCGCTATTAATGAAAACTGTGCGTAGTGATTGCCAATGTGTAAGGAGTCACGAATAAAGCACCACGGTGCCCGTTATCATCATTTACAATGGTTTGAAAACTCGTTTTAAAACCGCGGCTTCGCATCTAACCAAGTGTTTCTCTCTACCTGCAAACATTTATGTGCGGATTTCACTTGCGATGGCTTTTTTAAATATAAAATGCAATGAGAACTCTCGCCTGTCTAAATAAATTAGAAGCCAATGGGTGTAAACCAGGAATAGGTTGCACACATTCCGCCGCTCACAGAACCAATTTTGAGAACCCATGTGCACATGCCAGAGCATCCGGGAGACGCGTTGGATGGAGGGAAAAAATAACTCCACGTTTACAGTTACTCGCTCACAGCAAACACGTACGCGTAGGTGACCACATGCAGCTGTGTCAACATGAAAGTCACAGTGCCTGGAGGAGTTTGCTGTGCACGACAGAGAACCGGAGAGTCAACCCTGCTTTGCTTGCCACCAAACTCGGTGGTTTTCGCTAGCCGACAGTGGCGCTAGAACAGACAGCCTAGCTAGTAAAAGCAGCTCGCTTGATTCATGGCAGCACATTTTTGTGAGTCACGCTTATTTGCTAAAGTTTAAGATTATGGTGGCACCATGGGAGCCTTTCTCACCAGAAATGTGGGAAGTGAAAAAAAAAACACAATTGGGTGCATCTCATTAGTCAAACTCGCCAATTTTTTCCCCACTGAAGCTGAGGTCGGCATCAAAATTCTAGTTTTTGAGGCTGTTTCGGAGCATCTCGGTGCAATTTTCTCGATTACTATGCTTTTAGAGCAGCTTGGCACAAAAAAACAGAAATGTATCAAAAATGTGCGATGTGAGCAGCTGTCTCACTCCTTACCAATGCATGTGTGTTGGCAGTACAGGCCCAGGTAGCAACAGCCTCGTTTGCCTTACACATTAGCTTATTCCGAAGTGATCGAAGATGGATTGGCTGCATCTTTGGTACAGGAGGATGTGTGCAAGTCATGTGTGCACAAGGTACTGAGCGGTGCTTATGCTCAGATCCAGAGGTTTCCAACAGCAGGGTTTCCAGATTATGCGTTCACTAGTTCCTGCGAAAAGGTGGTGAGATGGATCAAACATTTCCGCAAATGCAAAGTCTGTGAGAAACATAATGAAAGCCACTTTAGCCTGCTGCCCTACGCTTAAGTTTTTTATTGATACAAGCTCTCATTAGTACGTGAAAATACACAACACTTGTTAGACTTCTTCACAAGATGGCGCACAATTAAGAGCGTCGCATCAAGATATGAGTTGGCAGTGGTATGTACGGCTCTTGAGAAGCTGGGCAGCACTTGCACGCTTGTTAAGCTCGGGGCCAAAGGCAAAACCGAAAATAAAGGTGAATGTGGTCAGAAACACCGAAGCTCCT
This sequence comes from Rhipicephalus annulatus, assembly GCA_013436015.1. Taxonomy (NCBI): domain Eukaryota; kingdom Metazoa; phylum Arthropoda; class Arachnida; order Ixodida; family Ixodidae; genus Rhipicephalus; species Rhipicephalus annulatus. Next base: position 363,820 of record WOVY01000340.1, on the reverse strand, counting down.
CCATTCCTTGTGTTACAGGAGTAGTGTACAAGATTCCTCAGTCATGCGTCAACAGTTATATTAGTCAGACTGGTAGGTGCATGTTAGACTATGAGGGCACCAGAAGAACTGCGAAAAGAATGTCCAAATATCAAACTTGTTCGCCTATTGGACACAACGTCACTGAAAGCTACTCTTTAACAAGATCAGGGGTGCAACAGCCGAAATACAACTTGAAGCAATTGTAGGAGCAGAAAAATATTACTTTTGAAGCACTAAAATGTAAATTTTGAGCAGGTTACAGGGAAAAAAATGTGCAATTTTCATCACTAGATACCAAATTTTGAGCAGTATAAATAAGAAAGCTTAGATTTAGAAACAAAATATGTATAAATCATTTGACATCACCTAATTGTGCAGTGTAAACATGAGCACTGCTGTTTCAACGAAAGTGTTATTTTGAATCACCCCACTGAGCCAACAATGATAAAATTCATATTGGCATTTGCTGTGCCTGTAAAATCCTTTAACAGACTTTGCGAATTTAAATATGGATCTGCCAAGCTTGCGACCACGAAATTTGGGAGATTTCTGATACCGAAGAGCAGAGGTTGCGACAGAAAAGAAAACTGGTGCATAATTTTGATTTTTAGGGAAGCAGAAGTGTCATACACTGCTCCAAATTATTTTCAGTAGCATATTTAGACAACAGGGATTACTCTGATACTCATCATTAGGTAGCGTACAAAAGCATGAGTAAGTGAACATTATGTGCAGTGTCCCGTGACCAAGGATAACAGCCCCTTCCAAATGTCACTACGCTTTTCCATAAAGCACCAGTGTGAAATGGCAAAGGTGGTCTATTCAAGATTCCCTGCACGGGTTAGAATTCCAAGCCAAGAAATTTTTGAGTCACTACACCTCCCCTTCCTCAACTTCCCACCTTGTTTTTCCCCCATGGGGTTAGGTATCGCTTCGGCTCTCCCTCAAAGGCGCGTTCGACCAGGTGAAGCAACAACGGCGTGCACCCGTTGACCTAGCGACAGTACTGCAGAAGTGCATCGCCAGGACCGTGGCCGGGACAAGGCAACTTGAAGACAAAAAAAGGGGGGAAGGGAGCTCAAAGCTTTCTATGAAATAGTGAGCAGTCCATTTTTTTCTTCTAAGCTTTATTCACGAACTGTGTGATATTTCACGGCAGCTCTTAGAAGATGAATCAGTTTTCTAAGCTTACCAAGTTTTCGCCTGTAGATCAAAACAGCATCGAGAGGAAGTGACAGTGGCTATGGTCCCATCCTACAGACATAATCTATAAGCAAAGAACCCTGTGAGCTGAGGCCACAGATGGCAGAGGCCTTGCCATGAATTTTTTTTGAAGGGGCGTCACATTGATTAGAACGGGTCTCAGCTAGGCAAGTAGATGTGGTAGACCGTTATTTTCTGCTCCCCTATGTACCATAGAAAAAAATTCCGCCATATCCACGAAGTAAATGATGATGAGTGGGCGAAGCTCCGGAGGTAAACCTGGTAAACCATTAATCCTCTGTACATTTTGCCCACTCGATTTTATTACATCGCTCCCCCTAGCGTACGTCGCCGCTCTAAATCGAACGATTGCCTTCAACCAATGACACGCGCCATATGTGACATCATTCCTATTTTATAAGATCTCGCGTCTTTCATCAACTATAAGTACCGCTTTCTAGTTTATAACATCTTGCATCTTTTCATCATCAGCTACAAGTACCACCATCTAGTAAACACTACAAGAACTAAACGAGAGGTGGCTACATACAGGAGACGGTACCGCCATCTAGTGAACACTGCAAGAACTAAACTAGAGGTGGCTACATACAGGGGACGGTACCGCCATCTAGCGAACACTGCAAGAACTAAACTAGAGGTGGCTACATACAGGGGATGCACAGCCCACGCCCTAAGGAGCTTCGCCCCTAAAATACTGGGAGAGCAGAGGCACGGGCCTGGTGTGCCACCCTCTGGCTATGCTATTGGTGGATGGAAACCAGTGTGATCGAGTACACACATAGAGAAGGAGAGCCGGGGAGGAGGGTGAGAGTGGCACAGGCTACTGTTAGGTTACCTTGGCGAGAAAAGTAGCTCTAACTGGAGCGGCACATGTATGATGTAAGGAAGAAGGTTGCGTCCAACGTGCTGGCCGAACACAAAAAAGCAACGGGCTACCAAATGGACTGGAATAAGGTGAAATTATCATAATAGAGAGAACCGAATTGGACTTCTGTGCTATATCTATACTCTCTCACAATTCGGACAAGAACGAGGGCCATTCTTGAGTGTAATGACAATGACAGCCAATTCCCCCAAATATACACACCTACGTCCTATTTTGAAACATATATATATACGGACTGTTCGAACATTCATGATTAGTTGTGACAGGGCTCCCGTGCGGAAACTTAAATGTTCCGCTTTTATGCGAGCGTTCATGGTCTGTGTTCATATTAACCTCATAGTTGAATAACAACCACAACACAAAAAGAGAGAGGAGACAGTGGCACTGCAAGCCGCCGTGAGAGTACCCTCATGTATGTAGCGCACTGTGCAATGTCGCCGGTAACTTTTGCTGTCTTTTCGGATTGTGCAGTCTGCAGAAGTCCGCACACATGAAGCCAGAGCAAAACAACGCTGTTCGAAAGTGAAGACACTGCAAAGTCACGGTAGCATCACACATGCAACCGCCAGCTTTCCTTTGTCAGTGCGAGGGAGTTCACTTGATCCAACCCTGCACGTCACAGCGATTGCAGCACTCGCGCCTCCGGTGGTGAGCCTCACGCCCAATATGTTAGGGAAACTGCATGACCGACCCTTGGTACACTGAACGGTGCAGTAAGCAATAGAGGAAGACAAGTGGTCGGTGCATGGTGAATGAGTGGTTGAAAAGACAGTGACAAGAGACTTTTCGAAAACAGTCAACCATAGATTCTCGGCACTCTAATGCATCTGTAAGTAGTGTAAATAAACATCTTGTATATTAGAGAAACCAAATGTCAGTGACTTGCTGAATTAAACCCTGTTATAACGTACTCTTTTCTGTCACGCAAGTTTTGGTTCATGTCGAACATTAGTTGGCAAAACGTTAGAGCTCACTCAAACTTACTTATACATGCTTCGCGTCTGAAGGTCATTCTAACCCACCAATGTTTTCTTAAACCAGACTCGCTCGGTCTCAAGTTCACTAAAATATTATTCACCCTTACTCACTCATGCACGTGGCTTATTTGAGTATGAGCGAGTCTCGACTAAGTCAACTCATGAGTGAGTTGCAGACCTAAGGTGTCAAGTTAAAGAGAAAACCACAGAGCGCCCAAACTTAATAGGCTAGATTAAATCGATCGAACAGCTAGATACTACACAGACCGACTGACAGACAGGTATGGTTAAGGTACATTTAGTTCACTAAAAAATGCTCTACTTTAAAGAGCAAGTGACTACCAGGAGCCCAGCTCTTAAGAAAAGCGTCACTTTGAGACTTCAGCTTCTCTGGTTTCTATGAATAGAAAGCACTTACGAGACATTTCAAAACTTGCCGCTCTGTACTAGCACTGGTGTCCAAGCGATAGCCAACACACTGCCCTAAAAAAGCCTTGGAATGCAAACCACAGGTCAACAGCATGAGAAGAAGTGAATTCCTTGTTATCATGGCAGGACGACAACACTTTCTAGGCTAAAAAAAATAATTGGAAAACTGATGTGTTTTTAAAACACCCGACGGCGTTGTACAGACCTTGTGCAGAATCTGCTGCCATCTAGCAGACAATGAGGGCATCTCTGCGATGTTGTAGGCTCGACGCCCTCCACCTGTGCAGGCACGGAATGTCCCTATTAACGTGTGGTGGCAGATAGCGGCGACAATGCCAACAAATTTTCGTGTGCCATGTTGCCCAGGCTGAGGAAACTGGGATGCTAAAAATATTTGCAGGAGATTAACCTCTATGTTTTTTGACTTCCTCGTGGCTGACGCGAAGGGCCAGATCTGTTGCTCATTTTGCTGCTTACAAAATGCCTGTTTATGTTCTCCGTTCTATCCAGATGTTGGACAGCATAGGCACTCATCAAAGCACGCTCTTTCATGCCATGCCAGAATGAAACGATTTTGGCACCGTGTGAATGCAGGCACAGACAAACCGGCCTTGTGCACGAGCTTCAAAGTTGCACCACGGCTACTCATGCTTGCCTCTGCTGCTGTTTACAGCATTACTTTGTCAATTACATTGCGATAACAATTACATATTAGCCACGTAGCTTCTGCACGTCATCGATTCTCATCTAATGGAATGGTTGTGCTCGAACAAGTTGCTTATAGTTACTTGTTTATTGTGGAGTTTAATAAAGTAACATTTAATGGTATGGTTTGCACACGTATTGCTTCACCATGTGTACTTTTTCAAGCATTCCATGTGCTCTTACAGAGGGGGTGGCCAATTTCATAAGGGCAAACAGAATGCTGTGACCCTCCGCCTGTTATAATTATTTTTATACCCCAAGAAGAGTAAATATGTCATTCCAAATGCTCATCCTCCTTCAAAAAAAATCTTGTATGTACCTTTGTGTGCCATAAAATGTTAATAGATGTCTCAAGTGTGTAAAACTGTTCAAAACTGAAAAAAATGCTGTTATGGCACATCTGTTACCCTAAACTGTGGGTGCGCTGCCCACTGTTTATGCACAAAGGTGGTTTCGCAAAATTCAGTAGGCGATACACAAATGCCCTGCTGCAAACGGCGTGAAACTGTAAGGTGCAAATAAGCCCCGAAAGTGATGACGTGAACCCAAATATTTTACACCTATTGTGCTGTTTACGAGCACATGCCCTCCCCCCCTCAAAGCGTATTCAATGAAATACCAGCTAATGAGCACCTGCTTAATGGATACGTCTTTCATTTTCTCTTTCATGCACAGAAGACTAAAAAGTTAAAAAAATATTACTTGTGTGTTAATGCTATATATAGCGTACGTTGATGACTACGGCAGCAAAACATTCTTTATTTGAAATATGAACAAAGAGTAAAAAGTTTCATTTCAAGTTAGATGTGCGATAAATCGCAGGGGTTATTTTGTAAGTATTCTATCTAGAACAGGGCAGACATGAAACAAAAGAATAAAAATGAGCCACACTAGATTGGTCAAGGCTATTCTCAAAGTCTAGACATGAGAATAGCCATGAAAGGTGCATAGAACGGGTGGAGGCTGCATTGCGTCAATCAAATGGAGCCAAAATGGCATCCGAACAACATGGATTCGATTGAAATGAAGCACTTGAGCCCAAAGAATCGAATTACCCTGTTTTTCACCTCACTTATTGTAATCTTGCTGCGAAAATCACAACAAAATGACTCCTCCGAATTGCAACACCACCTAGCATCTACTCAAGACACAAATAAATGGCTGAAGTCATCCCAGTCTGCAATCTCAAGCTTTAAAAAACAACACGTGCCAATATTGATGATGTGCTGTATTCATTTTATATTTACATGTGTTGAAAGCATTTCCGAATTCTCTTAGCTTGCCTACAAGATTTTTGATCCCTCTTGTTCTTTCATTCTGTCTCCTCGCACTCTAAATAAAACACTTACAAATTAACCCCCACGTCGACACAGGCCATTTCTAGTAAATTGCGCTTTGTAATGGTGTAACAGAGCTTCCTTAGCCCCCAGCTGTGTCTCGCTATAGCCTCTTCTCAGCCATCTTGCATCGTTCCTTATGAATAGGAAACAACTAAAGCAATCCTTAATTTAAAATTCGGCGAACTGCTCCGGTCTTTTAAATTGCCCCTAAAGAATCTCCTAAATTATTATTCAAACGTTCAAAGTAAACGCGTGCATTATATGCAAAATGCTGCCTGATCTTTGATTCCCCACGTGGCAGCGCAACAAGCCGCCAGTGCTCCACAAATTCCAAGAAACAATCCCTCCATGCCTTTCGGGCTGGAACGTGACATCAAGAAGCTGAATCTGACGTGCAGAATGAATATGCTGCAATTGGTCAAGCAAGCACCCATGACTTCCTGTTAGCCTGCAAGAAGCTGTTCACGCCACTCGTCGTTTGTCGTGATGCCCGCATGCATGCACGTGCTTGCAAATCAGGTACTGTGGTCCGTAGGACAGGGTTCATACCGACACTATTCGCATAAGCACCGTCTGGCACAGCAACAGCAATTCGCCAACAAGCACAAAGTTGACAGAGGGTGGAGTCACGGCAACCGTAACAAGACAGTGTTTAGAGCATTATGTCATCGATGATGCATGCTGCGCAAGATTGGGAGAGGTGCTTGGCAAGAGGGCAAAGCGACTTCGGGAGAGGTGCCAACGGAGGGTAGTGAAAAGAAGAATGAAAGGAGTGATTACTGTGCTTAGAGAATCAAACGCATTTAACTCCACCATTACAGCACCGTTTCAAAAAAGTTTTAACAGCTTTATGGTTGTTGTGCACTTGGACACAACTTCTCCACCACAACTGAATTTTCACCTCTTGGTGGTTAAATATTGTATCTGGTTTCTGGCTGTATGCAGTATAGCACATATAGCGTGCCAGCACCAGCACTGTTCAGGTATTAAAATATTCCTTGGTACATATCTGTGAGATTGGTAGCCTCGAAATCAAGCGGCAAATGTTTAGACCAGCAATGCTGTTTCCACTGATACACACTGTCAAACATGAGACTCTGGTGCAGCATGGCATAATCTACAATGATTTTATTAGGATGGTGCAGAAAATTTAGTTTGGCACATTTGTGGGCAGAAGCAGCATCACTAGATGGGGAATGGGAGGCTTTTAAATTATTAAAACCACACGAAGCTAACAGACAAGGCAAACATAGGAATTCATATGAATTATTACTTGAAGTTTCATATTTCGTTTGACTCGCCACGTGTATATTTTCAAAATAGACTAAAAGGTATTGTTTGGCTTGCAAAGCAAGAAAAAACGAAAAAGTAAGTCAGACCTCCTTTTGTTGTCTGCCAAGCTAACCCCGTTAGTAGCAACATAATCACCACCACAACTTTCTTTGCTGCGAAGTAACTGACATAAAAGTTGATGCCACTTTTATTTACTCGTATTGATGTAACGAAGCTTTTACACGTCGCTGCTCATTATATATAATGTAGCTAGCAAGTTACACAAGCCTTGTCTAGCATACTAACCTACCACACAGAGAACTTCCTCTAGTTGCAATGGGCCACACTCCACATGATGGCCACGCTGAACCCACGGCCGACGGCAGTAGTTGGCCTTGTTTAAGGTGAATCGTAAAGACGCGTTTATGCAAAATGGTGCGACGTGTGCTACGTGTATGCACCATTTAGCTCACACTGCCGATACACTGCACAAGTTTGACACCCAGGCACATAAAAATAGCATTGGTGACAGGAAGGCACTTTTCTAAAATATACCCGAGACATAGGCAGACGACTTATGCTCTCGTCATGTTGCGGTAAGCTTGCACAAGTTGCACATTGAAATATTACCTGTACCCTACTATGTACCCTCGAATCGAAAGAAAAAAGATCGATGACTCGAGTCGTACGTACGCGACTGTTCGTCCTACTTACTCTCCGAATACTCGCACACTACGGCGAGCGGTTGATTACGAAGTGCGTGACAGGTATGAACAACAAGGCACTCGTACAGAAGAACAGTAACCTATACTCTCAAATGTAATCTGGCTCGTCGCTGGCGTTACTGAGGCAGCTGAAATTTTCTTTTTTCTGTCCAGAACCCGGTTGACAAAAACAGTGTTGCCAGGTTTTGGTAAGGGAGCGTAGATGAAATCGGGCAAAACCACCCAAACTTTGGCCAGGGAAGCGTTTATTCACAACAAAACTAAACATGATTTCAAGCCTCCTTAACAAAAGTGATATTCAGCACTCGGAAAGGCAGCGATGGTGTAGTCAACCAGCAAATGTGAAAATGTACTGTCGCTCAGCTTGGCGAGCTGGTATCGCGACCGAGGTCGTGGTTGGTGCAAAATACTGTGAAACGAAGTTTTTTTAATGCAGTAACATGCAATTGATAGCTTTTATACAGCACCAGATATCTGTATAGCCAACAAAACAAGCGTACTACTACTTCTTACGACTGTGCTAAGCTTGGGTTGCGTGTCACACGGACACCTATCATGGCAGAGGGAATAAGACGGTCGCAATCTGCGCATCGCTATTTCCGACTCTCAGGCTGTGATTTAGCTAACGTCTTCACCAAACGTTTGCGTGATTCTGCGCCAAACACAACCTGAGGGGTCTGATCCCGATCAAAAAACACCGTTAGAAAGAGTTGGCTAGAAAAATCAGGCGATCCTCGCAAAATCGCAAAAAGCAGCATCAGCTGATCCGATTGCAGAATATATTTCATTTCATCATGCCGCACTTCCAGATGGTATTCAGCTGCAGTAGTCTTGAACTCGACATGCCTGAAAAGCCACTGTTGTACGTGCGAGAATGGCGCGTAAATACCAAGCGAGAATGACGGCCGTAAAGAGGCGAAGAAGCGCACAATTTTCGTTCTAATTAAATTAAGTGGTATTCTAAGGAGCTAGGCGTTGCCACAAAGTTGGGTTCAAACTATACAATTCAACACAATAATACCGGTTCAGTCAAACCGTGGGTTCGATGCTTCACCGAGAAGTAAACACTCGCTACGCCCTTGATACGTGACCCAGCATGGTCACACGTGTGTGTAGTTTTAAACTCGGATACACCTCGCTCTGATTGCGACATACGCCAGACCGCGGGAAAACAATACGGCAGCTCGTAAAATACAATAACTAAGCGTATACACGTGCATGCTTCATTAGTAAGAACTGTGCAAAGCCATAATAGTTCACCACGCCTGTCCACTATTAACTTAGTCCTAACATTACTCTGGAAAAGTACCTGATTATGCTACCAGCGAGAGTATAAGCAAAGCATCGCAAAAATAGCGAGGACAATGGAAGAGTGTGCACAAAACTAGCGCTAATTTTCAGCATTTTTACAGCTTAACCGCTAAGGAAAGCTCAGCATCGGTGCGAAGATTATTACTCGTGTTTTAGGGCACAACAATTGTACCTGCTTCTTTTCGTTGCAACGATATTTTAGCGCACTAGATTATCACTGTTTCATATATTATACTGCGGAGCAACCAGAACAGTATGGGGTGGTTCTTTGAGAACCATCCCATACTACGTGAGCTCTAGTCTCAGGGCTCTGTAGACAGATAAATAAAGAAGAAATAATTTTGCATATGGCAACTCAACCATGAAATTGATGTACTGCACAAATTAAATCAGAAGCACTATCTCAACTGGGCTGCAATTCAAAAGAATTTTCGAGGCAGCCATACCAAATTACGCATATATTTACAGATTTTGCCGACTTCACTCCGCCAAAGTGTGCTGTCTGTTGGTGTTACTGTGTTCTGAAAATGGTGCTGAAGTATGAATCAAAATGCTCACGGCATAGCACCAAGAGTCAACTGAGCCCAGCTGTTTCCACCTAGCGCCTCACATTCGTATATTATGTCACAGATATATATGACGCTGCAATTTCCTCCGAAATCGGCCTAATTTGGTTGAACCATCTAATCCTTTAGGAAGATGTGTAGTTTTCAAATAACATACTGATAGTGACACCGTTCATCGTGTCTGATCTTCTATATATGCCATGCGACAGGACAAATTCCAGACATATATTTCAGCATTTTCCCCAGCCTTGAATTCTGTCATGGTTGCCTCAACAACCTACTCATCGCGAGTTCATCAAATGAGCACAGTTCACATCTGAATTCTATAATCCAACATCTGAACAAGGCATATTTGTCAGCATAAGCAGGTGTGCATTTGATCTTCAAAAGCTCACCTGTCATTTCCTTGTGTTTTGATCATCCAGTATTCAGCTCTACCGAGGCATATTTATAGGTGTTGAGAGCTTCCCATCTCCGAATACTAGATGCTGATAAGACCTACAAGCTCCTTTATCTTATTTTTGTGAGCTACGTACAATACTAACATTTTGTACTATGGTGCCAGGCCATCATACATATTCCCTCCACTTCGTGCTATTGATACACAGAAATGCTACTATATTACGCTACCTTAGACCAAGAACTCCCATAAAAACTTTTGGGGATCAACAGATGCTTGCGCGACAGTATATGCTACTCTCTGAATGTCAAATGAGAGTTCCACTATGCATTATCGTACGACATCTTGAATGCAATTTGTGCTAGATCACCGACTCGACAAAGGAGTACATATGGCAGCCAATCAGTTCCCAGGCATGTCCTGAAAACTTATGCCCGCTATCTGAGAAGCATTACAGCATTTTTTTGTGGAGACTGAATCCAAAAGATTCTGAAAATGTCACTGTATTATGTGGTTGGGCCTGTAATCATATCCAGCAATGTGACAATACGGCTGAATCTTGAAGTGCCACAAATCAATCTACTCAGGTGGTACGCCTGATGCTATACTACACCTTATGTTATTTGCCTGAGAAAGTCTTTGGATCTCCGATGTACTTGGGTGTATGTGAAAGACTCTCTAATTGAGATATACCTAATTGTGCTTAAAAGTGAACATAAATGGTAAGTGCTTATGTCAATACTATGTTACATGGAATAAATTACGTGATTTCATTTTCATAGAATACGTGAGTAAATCTCTTATCGGTACATGTTCCACTCCCTCAGTTACAATCGTTTCATTTATATTACCATGAACTGCTGCAGATGTCAAACATATCCGAAAAATAACATAGGAGTTGTCAACATTATCATTGATGCCCTGTCACATAGCCCAAAGAACATGTTGACTGTCCCAGAGAAATATACACCTTAAAAATGGCGATTGGTTGACATGACAACAAATTCTGCCACCTGCAAGAATTATAAGCTTCGACGCTGCTAGACTTTCAGTGGTGCAGGGTCGTTGGCCAGTAACTGGAGACGTATTAGCTTCAACACATTCTCTGACCCAAAAACTGACCATTTATGCTCACTTGCAAGCACAATTAGGCATATTACTAGACTGTCTTTCATGCCCAAATACGCGGGAAATCCAAAGGCTTCCCCTTGCAGATAAATTAAGGTGCTAGGCATCACGTGGGTTTACGTACCACCTGTGTTGAATGGTTTGCAGCACTTCAATATTTATTCACATTGAGACATTGCTGGATATGTTTGCAGGCCTAACCACTTGATTGAGCGATGTTTCTGAGGATCTTATTGTGCCCTCAACTATACTACTGCCTTGATAAATCCAAACTTGTAGGCTTGTGTTGATTGCATGGTTCAGGGTTGGGTGGAATATATTCTTATATATTTCAGTGCTTTGCATGAACTGCTGACATGTCTGAAAGGTTTTCCTTTATGTTGTCGGGTTGTCTCAGTCAAGGCCACACAGCCTCCCTTTACTCTATGATATTTCGCTTTATAGGAATACTCTTTGCATGCTTCTTCAGTACTTTGTAGTATTATGAAAGCAGGTACCAGTCGGTGTTGACTGTGGTACTTTTCTTTGGTACTTTTCTTGCTTGATCTGGGACATATATCAGCTCAATACGGTATAGTTTTCCTCAAAAAACGGTAACGAGAGTGGGCAGGAGTAAACGTACAGCGTTTAGGTGACTATAATGCTAGGTGAAAGTTAGAAACAAAACCTCTGACTCGCTTATATAAAAGTCGAATGGGCCTCTGCTGCTGCTGCTGCTGGGACTATTTTCGCTTCCTTGGTTTCCGTTGTACAAGCACAGTGACGGAACAAGTAGCTTTTCTCTTGGTGTGAATCTGCGTTCTTGCCGGTAAGAGTGATCATGCTTATTCCGTATGCATTGGTTGGGTCTCGTTAATGGGTGTTGTTAATCTACGCTCTGGTTAGGACGCGTGCGTTTCGGGCAACGATTTGATGGTATCATACTGATTGGCCTTCTGCGGTCCTGATGACTAGTCGATATGTTTTTTCGGCGGCTTTATGAGGGATTCTTTTCTTATGGTGGGGGGGGGGCATGATATCAGGATTGTTAACCTTTGAGATACGTCGTAACTGATTTTCTGAAAGATCCCACGACACGCCCTCCTTCCTTGAAATGGGTGGATTTGTTCTGCAAAATGCTCTTCGAGAAATTCCTCTGACGTGTTATGTAGCCCGACGACTGAAAAGCCACCCACGCCGCAGACATGTTTTGAGGGAGCCACAATGCAATCTTGTGCGCTTTGTTGAGCAAATGTTTTCTCTTAAAAGGTTCCTAAATCACCCCGAAAATACGAAATACGAGGAATGCTCTTTGCATGCTTTTTCAGTACTTTGTACTAATATGAAAGCAGGTACTAGTAGGTGTTGACTGTGGTGCTTTTCTTTGGTGTTCCACATACTTCTCGCTAGATTTTTTTTTGCACACAAAGCAAGAAGTCAAAGTATGGTGGTAACATTCGCTTTGAGTTTTCTGTTATTCTTATTGTATTTCAGGCAAGGTCGGTGACAGGATTGGTCTATACCAGGGGTGCACCCACGATAAGCGTGGTCCTTCAGGAGGAGCAGAGAGGTGGGGAACTTGGCCATTGTGTTATGACTATGTTTCCTCTTGGGAACATAGTCGTAACACATTGTGATAACACAACACAGGGGTCAGGCAAAATTGGGGGAGGGGGATGGCCGAAGTTGCTTTACCGGCTTTTAGGCCAGTTTATTATGTGCCTGTTGACGTTGTGGGTAATGGCTTGGCTTCTAGGAAGCACAAGCGCTCATGCAACCACGCTCCCGACCTGTCATCCTCCGCGTCTCATCTTCCTTTACTGTGGCATAAGGGGCAAAATATCCCGCTTCTGCCGCCACCATCAGCAGGACGAACGCCGTGCATATTCAGCGTATGAGCGAGACTGTCCCAAGATCCAATTCCTACATTTCTTTGCCATATCCAGCGTCTTCACAGCGTTCGCCCTCACCTGCACAGTCCCGAGGCTTGCCCGTTCTCTCCGCTAATTTCGCTACCGTTCTCCGTCACCACTTTGCCATACGTCAACAACCTTACGTCCTGCTCCAACTAATGTGGACAGCCACCCAAAAAAGTAGAGGCTGCAGTTTCTGAAGGGGAAACTGCCCGTCATCAAAACACAAGAATTCCTCCATCTCGCCCAGCAAACTTACTGCCTGTCTGTGTTCATGGTGTTTCTGTTGACCCACATATAGACACTGGCGCTGTCGTTTCAGTCATTCACTGCGAATTGTGTTTTCACTTATAGAAAGTGCAGACTCCTTTGTTGGTCCTAAGTTGTGCGGTACTAATGACGATTTTATTTGCCCTACCAGATAGGTGCACTGCTTACGTGCTCATCGACAGAATCCATCGTCATGTAGAGTTAGCTGTGCTTCCTTCGTGTGCTGATCAGAACATTTTAGGCTGGGATTTTCTATCGGCAGCGCCAACTGTCATTTCGTGTGGTCAACCTCTTATTCGTCTACCGGACAGTGACCAATCTTCTCCTACCAATTTTTCGTCAACGAACCTTGTTACAGCTGTGGATTTTAACTTGCCTTCTGGTCAAGCGCGCGTTCTTACGATCGCGTTCTTAAGAGCGCGTTTTTACGAGATGGTGACGCAGTGGATTTACCTTGCCAGCGCTGCATTCTTCGTGGAATCGCCATTTCTTCTTGCCTAGTGCGTTTTTCCCGTGGTTATGCAAGCATTATCGCCTACAATACTACACCTGAACCATTGATGTTGCCACAGGGGACCACTGTTGCCAGCATTCTAGAGGAAGCATTGGTATGCGTCGTCACTGTTTCACCTGGCTCTACATCTTCACATTGTTCATCTGCAGCATTTCCATCTCAAGCTATCAAAGCCACTGTGAGCACAGATTTTAATCTGACCGAAACTGATGCCTTGCTCACCATGATAATGAAACACAAAACTTGCTTCACCGTTATTCGGATCACCTTGGGCAAGCAACCGTGGCCACTCAAAACATCGACACAGCCGGATCCTGTATCGTTCGTCGCCATCTTTACCGCGTGTCATCTTCAAAACGCAAGCTTATGAAGGAAAAAGTTGAAGGCATGCTCGCACGCAACGTTATCAGGCCTTCAGCACTCCCACGACCTTTTCATGGTGTAGTACTGAAAAATAAAGATGGCTCGGTGCCATTCTGCGTCGACTATAGAACGCTGAACAAGACTACCCGTAACGATGTTTATTCTTTTCCTCGCATCGACGATGCTCTTGATACATTACAAATTACTGAGTGCTTTTCAAGTCTTGGCTTACGCCCGTATTATTGACAGATCCTCATGCACGAGTCCGATAAAGAGAGGACTGCACATTAGGGACACTTAAAATTCAATGTATTGCCTTTTGGCGTATGCAATGCCTCTGCTGCATCTCAACGCATGAAAGATACGGCACTGCGGGGCTTGAAATGAAAGACCTGCCTTTGCTATCTGGACGACATCAACATCTTTTCGTCCGGCTTTCACAGCATCTAGAACGTCAAGACGAACTTCTCACGTGCCAAGCTAAGGCTGGTCTCCAGCTCAGCATAAAGGATTGTCTGTTTGCCAGCCGTAGCGTCAAGGTTTTAGGTCACGTCGTCAGTAAACATGGCATTGAGCCCACTTTCAACAATGTTGCTGCAGTACTTCACTTTCCTACACAAACGACATCCAAAGACCTTTGCAGCTTCTATGGCTTAGCGTCGTACTTCCGCCACTTTGTGCGGGATTTCACCACTATCACCACTCCTCTGCGCAAATTTTGGACTGCTAACACACCCTTTCTCTGGTCGTATGCCTCAGAAACTCCTTTTCACACTCTCAAGCGATGCCTCACATCACGACCAGTTCTCCGCCGTTTTGACCCTGCAGCACGAACTCCTTTACTTACTGACGCCAGTGGACTTGGCATCGGTGTGGTCCTGCTTCAGCGAAACCACGCCTCCAAAGAACAAGTCGTGGCCTACGCTAGCTGAACTCTTTCTCCTTCTCAGCAAAATTACACCATCACCGAACAAGAATGCCTGGCAATCGCGTGGTCCGGGCAAAAGTTTCGCCTATACTTATACGGCCGGCATTTCACAGTTGTGACTGACCATCATGCACCGTGTTGGTTATCGACTCTCAAGAACAAGATACCGAAGCATTGTCGCATTCCCACTCTAGTCAAGTGTCCAACTTTCACCTTTCATCTGTTCGTCACTCACCAGCCAAGCGACCAAGCAGACGGCTCTTGTTCTGAAAGCTTGTTGCCTCGGCGGACCTTCTTTCATCCAGATTTCGCATTTCTCCAACAAGCAGATCCATATGCCGCACAATCGTTGATCGGCTAACTGGCTTGCCCTGGTCTCTAAACAGTCGTTTAAGACGACAGCTTGCACGCATCAATCTTCAAGATAGAAAATTATGTCGGCCAATTTACCATCCTCTCGGTAACCAATGGGTTCCAGCCATCCATCGCTCATTTAATCTCTAGGTTTTACAAGTTTTTCATGATAACATGACAGCATGCCAGTTAGGCTTTCTCAAGACCTAAGACCACATCAAGACTCGCTGCGTCTGGCCTGGCCTTTCCTCTTGTGTGGCCAAGTACGTGGGTTCGTGTCGTGTGCGTCATGGGAGCACTGAAAACGTGCGCGCTCTCTTCTAGCGGGGCCGTGGCAACGTGTGCCGTGTCCTTCCACACCCTTCCAATTCGAGGGCATATATTTTTAAGGAGCACTCTTTCTTACTCCCGCCGGTCATCACTGGATTGTTACTTCTGTCGACCATCTTACTCGATATGGGAAGACGGCAGGTCTTCCCTCTGGTGCTACGTCTGAAGTCGCTGATTTTATTCAGCATGCCACAATTTTGTGCCATGGCGCCCCGCATGTGCTCCTTATTGATTGTGGGAAGACATTTCTCGCCCTAGACCTTGCGGATGTTTTCCAGGCATTCAACACTATCCACGAGACCATATCAGCCTACCATTCGCAAACGAATGGTCTAACAGAGCGTTTTCACCGAGCTTTGTCCGATATGATCTCTATGTATATTCATCAAGACCAGAAAAACTGGGACATTATACTTCCCTTCGTCACGCTCGCTAATACTGGCATACAGCCCCGCCGTGGTGGTCTAGTGGCTAAGGTACTCTGCGGCTGACCAGCAGATCGCGGGATGAAATCCCGGCTGTGGCGGCTGCATTTCCGATGGAGGCGGAAATGTTGTAGGCCTGTGTGCTCAGATATTGGTGCACGTTAAAAAACCCCAGGTGATGTAAATTTCCGGAGCCCTCCACCTGGGCGTCTCTCATAATCATATGGTGGTTTTGGGATGTTAAACCCTACCAATCAATCAATCAAATCAACACTGGCGTACAACATACGACGATTTACAGCCCGTTTTTCCTCGTGTGGCCGTTTACCGACTTTTGTTGTGAACATCACCTTTTTGTCCACGTCTTCTGCACCATCTTCTTCTCTACTAGAAGAGTTCGCTGCTCGCGTCTCTCGCTGCCGTGAAATTGCCCATACCAACACCGCTACAATTCAGGACGAGAGAAAGTCGATAGTGATGCGAAACAACGGGTTGTTACGTTTCGCCCCGGCGAAGAAATGCTCCTGTGGACACCTGCTCGTGTACCTGAGCTCCTAAAAAATTCCTTCACGGGTATTTTTTTTTCAAAAAAAGTTCTTCGCAGGTATGAACGAAGTGATTCTGGCGTAGAACACTGCTGTTCGCTATCTGTAATTTTTCAAAGTTTTTCTGCGACTCTGTGGAAGACACCGTTCCAGTGACTGCGGCGATGAACGTGGATTCGCCTGGGCTTCCACGGTAACCATCGACGTCGTCCGCAGCTACCACGAGAAAGCGTACGGGCCACCCGAGTGATGCCGACAGCGAGGACACGCTGATTTACTCTACGGCCAGCGACGAAAGCTCCGATGAAGGCAACTTCGTGCTTGTGACAAGGCGGCAGCGAAAAATAAGTCTAGTGATGCCGTCTCCTACAACAAATAAGAATGCGACGACGACGCGAGAGCCCACGATATACACAATTTTGTTTGTGCCGGTCGATGCGGCTCATAGTCTCAACTGGCTCAACTGTCAAGTCACGTCTAGGTCTCTTGAGGAACTCGCCCAGAGAGAGATCGCGGACGTGCGGATCAATGGCCGTAAGAATATCCTCGCCGTAGACGTCACTCAACGAAGCACATTGGAAGTGCTGAGCAACGTAAAGATGTTGGATAACATCAATGTCGGCTCATATATATCTGATGGCCGCGACTCTACGGCAGGCGTCATTTACGACGTCGACATTTCCATCAGCGAAAGTGACTTTGCTGCTCCCATCCAACTGGTGCCTGCAGAACTTACTATACTGCAAGCACGTCGTCTTGGCAAATCACGCTGCGTGAAGCTCGTGTTCAAGGGTGACAGCCTTCCATCGCAAGTCAAGGTCGGCCATTTTCGACAAACAGTGCGACCCTTTGTACCGAAGTCCCTTCAATGCCGGAAATGTTATAGATTGGGACATCTCAGTGCTGTTTGTACAAACCTGGCTGTGTGCTCGCTATGCTCAGAATCACATAGCGCAGACGCTTGCCAGGCAGAACTTTGAAAATGTCGAAACTGTCATGGCCCTCACGAAGCATCGTCAAAAGATTGCCCAATCATGAAAAAGGAAATGCAAGTGTTAAGGCAAATAGTCCGGGATGGCTCAACTCACAGGGAGGCCGCTGCCCAAGTACGACGCCGGCGGTCTCGTCGCCGGAAGCCCCTGAGGAGACCCAGTGCTGAAGCAAGGATTAAACCTCACCAAATGACCGCCGGCATACCACCTCAAGCGTCTAGACACGCCGGCAACAAATCCTCAAAGCAAGACAAGAGCATCACCGGCTCACCTGAAGCATGGCCAGCGCTGCCAACGATAGACCCACCGGTTGAGCCGCCGCATCGCTCGTCTACAATCACTTCGGAACGAGAATGCGGTGATAGTTGCGACAAAGAAAACGTAGCCATGGTAAAGGCCTTTATGAATACCATTCGTATGCTTCTCACTAGCATTGACAGTCCGGCTGCAAAGAGTGCACTTCAGTTAGTTGATGCGCTGAAGCCGGTGCTATCAAGACTGGAAAGGCACCATGGCTCCGCCTCAGCAAGCCTTACGTAAAGAGGTCAAAGGAGCTTCGATATTTCAGTGGAATGCTCGAAGTCTCAGGCTCCGCATTTCAGATATCCGATAATTTGTGTTTCAAAACCAGTTTTCAATGATTGTTCTCTGTGAGCCAAGGCTACACAATGCAATACGACTATCCAGTTACGAAGCCTTCAAGTCCGCTACCTGCAACCAACAGAGTAAAGTCATTGTATATACCAGATGCGACCTTACCTATATTAAGCACCGTGTAGCAGCTCACGATGACAACCAGTATGTCTGCTTGACAGTTAAACGTAGAGACCTCAATTTCACGCTTGTTGGCGCATATATATCACCTTCAAACCATTTTGAACCTGAAAGACTACGTGCACTGTTAACAGCCACACCTGGACCATGGATCATCACCGGAGATTTCAACGCTCACCACCCACTATGGGGAAGTCAGAAGACAGACAGTCGCGGAAGGCAAGTATTCTCCTTTGCTCTGGAGCAGCAGCTGCTTTGTGTAAACGACGGAAGCCCAACGTTTCTACGGGGAACGACATACAGCAGCTGCCTTGACTTGACATTTGTGTCATGAAGCCTAAATGGAAAGGTCAAGTGGTTCGCAGACTATGAAATACATGGAAGTGACCACATACCAACATATTTGAAGATCAAGGGCCCGGAAAAATCACCAAACTAGGACACTTCGACTCGCATCGACTGGACAAAGTTCAGGTCACTGACGGAAAAGAGGTGTCAAGAAAATAAAGCGCCTCCTCTTGACACCCTCGAGAATATGATTAGAGGTGCTAATCAAGAAGTGACTTATCATATTCAACATACTTCAGAATATTGTCAACATCAAGCGGAATTGGAACGGCTCAGAGCGATTCGTCGTCGCGCAGAAAGAAGATATAGGCACACTATGTCCGTTCACGACTTGAGAGAGGCAAGGCGCCTACAGAAAAAAATTTAGCGGCGAATCATTTCACTTCGATGCTTTCGCTGAAACTATCTGTGCGAATCTTTGGATCCACACAAGCCTTTGACACAGACATGGAGAATTGTTCGTGGCCTACGAACATCGCCACATCATTATCGCCCCTTCAAGTGTCTTTCTCTCCACCACAGCCGCACCGAAATCAAAGTAGCAGAAGATTTCTGCATGAAAGTTGCCGGTGATGCGTCCGCGTGCACCACGCGCCACCTAGGAAACGCTCCAGTTTAGAGAGATTCAAGAATGGACACATTTTTCTCTCTAGAGGAACTGCAAGCGGCCTTGACGGCATGCAAACGATCTTCATCGTCTGGTCCGGATGGGATCACGTACATGGCTCTTTGCAATCTCGGAGAAGCAGCTCGACGGGCCCTTTTATCCGTGTACAACGACTCGTGGAGCAGCGGATTTATTCCTCATTCATGGAAATCCAGCCGCCTCGTCCCTGTTCTTAAACCAGGTAAATATCCTCTGCACTTGACCTCTTATCGTCCCATCGCGCTTACCAGCTGTTTCGGGAAAGTGATGAAGAGGATGATTTTGACTCGCTTAGAATGGTACCTGGAGCACCACGAGGTATACCCTCATGCTATGACGGGCTTTCGGCGTGGGCAGTCCGCAATTGATAACGTTATAGACCTGGTCTCATCTGTTCAGCATCAAAAAAGACTGAAACGCTTATCTGCGGCGTTGTTCTTGGCACGTGAAAGGTGCATACGATAACGTATCACATGAAGCTATTCTGGATGTCATGAAAAATGTTGGATTGGGGGGTCGGGTTTACCAATGGATCCACAGCTATGTGAAAGGCAGAACTTTCTTTGTACAGACGGAGAATGGCACAACAACGCACCATTGCAACCGTCGAGGTGTGCCTCAAGGCGGTGTTCTTAGCCCCACACTTTTCAATCTAGCGCTACTCGGCCTGGTTGACATACCTCCAGAATCTGTACATCAATAAATATATGCAGATGACATCTGCATCTGGGCGTCAGGCGTAACACGCCTTCATTTGAGTGCCCGGCTTCAGAGAGTGGCTACAATAGCGACAAAGTACCTGAGAGAACGGGGACTAGAGCTGTCATCAGAGAAATGCTCACTTATAGCATTCACGCATAAGGCGATGAGCCAATACGTTATTAAAATCAACGGACACGGTCAACTACGTGAAGACCCACCGATTCCTCGGAGTCATAGTTGATCGCGACCTCTCCTGGAGCCCTCACATCGCCCACATGAAAACTAAACTCACCATAATCACCCACGCGCTGAGGTTTCTTACCGGAAAAACGTGGGGTGCATCGGTACGAGCAATGCTCCAATTCTACACTGTTCTGTTTTTCGGTTATATGCGATACAGCTAACCCGTGCTTTGCGGGATCCGAAAAACAATCTTGTGCGTCCTCCAGTCGATCCAAGCTCAAGCACTCAGAATATGGCTTGGTCTCCCGAGATGCGCGTCTACAGCAGCGACAGTCATCATTGCGCGTGATTATCCAGTAAACGCATACATGCGCGTAGACACTTTGAGAATGCACATAAGACATTTTGCTCGGCTTCCATCTCATCACCTTGCCTCACTTCGAACTTCTAGGCCCCACTCAGCATTCAGCGCAACAGTAGTTCAGCATTGCACAGTGGTTCCATTGCACTTCATGCATGCAGCATGGCCACCGATACCACTATGGTGCCTACACCCACCCAAAGCCCTTCTTACAATTCCTGGCATCCAAAATAAGAAAAATTTGTCGCATGTAGCCCTGAAACAGGCCACATTACTCTTCCTGCGAGAGAAGCACAACGGACGCCTTCACATTTACACTGATGGCTCGGGGTCTCCAGTAAGCTCTGCAGGGGCGGTGGTTATTCCCGCAAGGCACATCACAATTAAATTCATGACATCGCATTTGACGTCGTCGACAGCTGCAGAACTTGCGGCCATACATGCAGCTCTGGATTTTAGAGTGAAAGAACCTTCGGGAATTTGGTGTATCTTCTCGGACTCGAAGGCATCTCTTCTATGTCTTAAGTTACCCTTTCGCCATGAACCTAATGAACAGTTAGTAGCTGAAACAAAGCTTCTTCATCACCAAGCAATTGAAAAACAGCACAGCATAGTGTATCAGTGGATACCAGGTCATTGCGGTATATATGGCAATGACCGCACAGATGAGGCCGCTAGAGCTGCACACGATGGTACCCAATACACAGCCATCCCATTCTCAAGTACCGACGCAGCTACAAGACTTCGTTTGCTTGCACGTGACCTCACACTGGTACAGTGGAATTCAACAGACTTCACAAACGCGCGCTTGTATAAATTGGATCCCGATCTGCAGCTTCGACTTCCCCCAAGGATATCTCGAGCTGAGAAGACTCTTCTATGCCGCCTGTGGCTTGGCGTGGCCTTCACGAACGCATACTCTTATCTCATTGGGATGGCCACCTCCGCTACATGCACTTACTACAGATGCGAAGAAACCATCGCGCACCTTCTGTGTGAGTGCACCCATTTCTACGCGCAAAGACAAGAACTCAGTGCAGCTCTGGATAGACTAGACGATCGGCCTTTGTCGGAACAAAGGATTCTGGGTCATTGGCCGAGCCCATCCTCAGCCCAGAAGGCTTTGAAAGCTTTGCTGCGCTTTTTGTGGACAACTGGCCTCAGAGACAGACTTTACTGTCTTATACTCTTTGATGTTGCCTTTGCTCTGTCGCATTTTTTTGTAATTTCTCTCTCTTTTCGCAACATTTCTTTTTAACATTTTTCATTCCCCTCCACCCTTTCCCCAGCACAGGGTAGCCAGCCAGTCTGATAACTGGCTAACCTCCCTGTCTTTCCGCTCAAACTTTATTCCTCCTCTTCCTTCACAGGTATCTCTTTCTACACACCATGCTGGAACAAACATCTTATGTAAACTATTGCGTCGCTCCTGTCAGCGCGCCTCCTGATCATTGTCACCGCAGGACTGAGATCGCTCATGTGTCTCGACTGAAACGATATGTTCAGCGTCCCAACTTTTCTGACACACTGCCCTCTTTAGCGAAAGGGGGAAATAGTGTGAGCGCTGACTATTTGCTTCACCATTTTCATCTGCATACCCAAAAACCATTGTAATGATCATCATAGACGCGCGGGCTTCGCTGCTTGTGGCGAGCAACACAACGGTCGTTTCATGGAACCTGACAGCATCTCACAAGATATATATATATATATATATATATATATATATATATATATATATATGCACGTGTCCGTTTGTGAGTGTGTGTGTGTGTGTGTACACGGAAAGTATCGACACAAATGATGGCACCGCGCATGGTGAAAATCAGCCTCCTGTGTCAATCGATATCATTTCTCTAGCAATAACAAACATCGTAAAATTTAGCCCAGGAAACAAGCCCAAGCTCCGCACCGGAAAATCGAACCGGTGACGGCCTGCACCACAGCACGATGCGTGAGACCGCTAAACCACACGCCGAGGAATTGACGGCGTAATAACGGCGATCTGTTTATGTAACCACCCCTGACAGACACAGAGAAAATTTGTGAGACAATGTTGTGTACTCGACAGTTTTGTTTATTTAGCCTTGAGCCAGAGCCCATCTCCTCGGACCCTCGCGGTGATGATGAGTAATTTACAGGTGAGAATACTAATATAGTGAATAGTGCTCACAATATCTTTACCAGATGTCCACATTCCCGAGATACAAAAAAGTACTCTACTATCTGTACTGCGGAATCGGTATTACAAAGTACTGTTTGCAACTTTTTGAAAAACTAAGTTATCCACAACCCATTGCGTGAAACGCCAATGAATTTTAATGCTTGGATTTCAAGCCTAAAAACTATTACTTTAAAACCTGTATTGCTGAATACTTTTTCAAATATTTCTGCCCAGACCGTATTTACAAAACTGTAATATCCATCTGGGTTGACTTTAATGATTCTCTCTAGAGTTTGTTATTTCACTATTTATATTGTTATTCTCACCTTACTTCACCTCTGCAAGGCGAAGGCTTTTCCTATTCTCCGCTAATCAACCCGGTCCTGTGCTTGCTGCTGTCTTGCTATGCCCGAAAACTTTTGTATTGGAACTGACCACTTCACTTTCTCTGTCCCTCTGACGTGTTTGCATTGTGTTCGAATCTATTCGGTTACCTTCTAGACAAGGGGTTATCCTGCAACTAGGCTATGTACCCAAACCATGTTCACTTATTCTTGTTTTTACCTGTGATACTGTTGCCGTGGATGCTGCAGGCATCCCCGGGGCCGATAGAGAGGTGGCTCTGGGATCAATCCCGTGTTCCATCACGGAAACTCCGATTTGACGACTACTGCGGAGCTCCGTTGTATGGCACTTTGTTACCCAGCACCTCCACCAATTTGTTACGGGGATTGCAAATACACGGAAGAGAGACGATTGTATTTGCAATATTTACAGGTAGGTGTGACACCCCAGGGCTGCTACGATCTCGCGCGCTGAATCCACTTCTTCTTCATCGATGCGTCTACGATGGCGGAGCCATGCCCACTGCCTCCTAACAATATCCTTAACCTCCACTGGCTAGCCCACTCTGCTGTCTTCCTCGCTATTAAGGTTACACTTATCATTTTACTTACCATTGCTGACTACGTCGTCCTCATTTAGGTCGACCCTTTGTAAAGCTGCAGGTTTCTGCTCGGTAGACAAGTAACAGTAGGAGGCCGCTGATATAATCTTCCCTCTTAAGGAATATGGCTGAACCACAATTCATGAATTCAAGATAATTGCCGAATGTGATCCAGCGCATTCTTGTTCTTCCGGTTGTTTCACTCTTATTACTCGGTTCCGCAGTCACTATTTGTTCAACATAAAGGTGTTGCTCTACCACTTCCAGTGTCTATCTGTCTACCGCAGAGCGCTATTCTCTACAAAGACTGTTGCACATTGCTTCGGCATATCGCATGTGAGTTTTCACACCTACTGTGCAGCTTTGCTTCAACGATTCAGTAATCATGAAGTGTAATTCATCCCCATAGTTACTATCAATACAACATGTCCGCACTGCACTGCAGGTTCGTAGGGTGATCTCTATTAACTCCGATTTTACTCGTCCCATTCTTGGGCCTTGAAAGCGACCTGGAAACACGCTGTATATTACACTGTGGAGATCGCGTCTACCTGCTTCACACCTTGTTTATTGCAAATCTGTCATTTTCTTTGAGTGATAAGACTCCAATGCTTTAATATTTCTATAACCTATTGTTTGTGTGAATCGTTTGTAGGCAACCGAGAGTATACAGAATGGCCTATAATTTTTCAAGTCCTGGATGTCTCCTTCTTTGTATGAATTAAGATGCTGTCAGCATTACTCTAACATTCTCGTACTTCACCGTCCGAGACATGTCGTATACGGGGGGCCAGTTGTTTTATAGCAATCTGTTCACTATCTTTCAACAGATCTGTTAATGCCTGATCGTCACCAAACGCCTTGCCTCTTTGTATATCCTCAAATGTATCCGTCATTTCCAGTATCTATACCGGTGGGATGTTCACTTCCTCTAGGCTACTACTACCTCCTATATTATCATCCTTGTGTTTCCGGTTACTGTACAAACCTTTTTAAAAATCCTCAACTTCTTCAACTGTCCTATTCATTATATTAGTTATTCAAGTGACAGTGACAATTCGTTAACTTTAACGAATGTATGTGTACACTACAGCGAGTTCAGGTGCCCTTCATACATACCTAAGTTATTCATTAAACGCTCGAATACAAATTCGGTAACTTTCGCTCAAGTTGTGGCAGCAAAATAATGCCGCAGGACTGCCACAGGACTGGTTCGAATGACTGGGTCGCAGGACTGGGTTTTAGTTAACGCGCACGCTGCGATTCCCATTAGCAGTCATTGGCATGTACATTGAGCACTACCTGACAAGAAATGGTTACTACGTTATACTCGCTGGGTGTAACCTCCTCAGTTTTAGGAAGGTTTAGTGAAAGTCGAGCCGCAGTGCCATGAATACAATGAACTACTATACACCATGAACTCGAGGTGGTTAACGGTGGGAAGAAGACCCAAAGCGCAAGCCGTAAGAAAGTGTGCGTGTGCCACCTCTCGTTTTGTCCTTGGAATGTCCGCTGCATGGCGGTGCTTCTATATGAGGAATATATGACGAAAAAATGCGAGATGGTGGTACTTGGAGTGTTGAATTTATGGACGAATGGACACAGACAGATGCATGAATGGACGCATGAACGGACGCAGGGACGGATGCTTGAACGAACGCAAGGACGGAGGCACGAACAGACACACGCATGGACGGGTGTATGGACGCATGGACGGTCACACAGACGGACGCATTGACGGACGCAAGCGAGAACGAATGGACGGAAGAATGCTTCGCTCCACTCTCTATCATTCACTTCGTGAATATGCAGCCATTTTTTTCTATAGCATGGTAAAAGTTTACACAAAGAAATTCCTCATATTGAAACCACAATAAAAGAGCCGAAAAAAATATACAAGCGAAAAGGCCATTGCAAATGCTTACTGATATCGATACTGCCGTAGATCTCGTCGAATCGCAGAACACCGCAAGAGTCATCATCAGTTTTATATAGCAGCCACTTTTCATCTCGATCACCTGCATACGCAAATCAAAGGCTTAATTAGATGTGATGTTTATTTATGGCATGTTAGCACAACGACGATGAAATTAACAGTCATCGACTAACTCATTTCGACACGAAAGGGTACGATGCCTGTGTCAACCAAGGTTTCAGTGGTGAAATTGCGTTCATATCAGCATTACCAAATGGGCAAGAAAACACACTAATGAAAAAAATTATGAACCACCTCCGCGGAGGAAATCCTGATGGGATACGAAGCAGCAGCGGTGCGCATGTCGTTGACCCGGTTTAAAGGGCGCCAACGTGGGTGCTGAAGGTACGATTAGAAGCGATACCCAGTGTGGCGTTCACTCGAGTAACGTCTGCTTCAAACGCAAAAATAAGGCAGGCGGGTTGGGTTTTATGTAAGTTTTATTGCAGATAAACGAGCCGAATGAGTGCTCTGTCTAGCATTATGGTCGGTGGAGAGGGATAAGCCCGAGATGTTTGTTGCGAGCCGATGGAGGAGCCGACAGCTGTGGGTGCTGCGGTAAGCGTGCGGTGGGTGAGGAAGAGAGTGACGTCAGTGTGCACCTCTGAGGTAAGCGTGACACAATGCGCAGCTGTGGCGTGACCTACTTGGCATCGATCCAAGACCTGTGTTGAGGAAATGCTTTGCGGTGCGTTCGTATGGCCGCACGTATGTACCACGTTACACACATGAGTCAAAGAGCTGCTTCGCATCTATAAGCATCATGACAGGGCGTCGAGCCCCGGAATTCCGGAGATTAACGAAAAGTGCTCGCAGCTCTATTGACGGAGCTATTGCAGCAGTCACTGGAGCCTGTGCAAACGCGCCTTATATCCTTCACGCATTCTCTCTGACTCTGTGAACTCTGTTGGCGATGCCGGGCGGTGCTGCACTTTAAGGCAAAATTACCCTAAAAGAGTAACGAAGCCCAACAGGCACGCGCGACGAACGAATAGACCATTGAGGAGCAACCACAGAGGGAAGCTTGCCGCACGAAACCACTTAGTCTCCAAACACGCTCCAAAGAGATGAACTGCCCGGGGATTGCAGGCAGCGCGAAAAGCGTTGCCAAGGTGACTAGCCCTCCTTCTCCTCCTCTGCTGGCTCAGTCTTTCCCCGCATTTTGCCGGTGACGGTTAGTGCTGCGCCGCGCTCGGAGTGCTCTACCACGGCCACCCGGATTCGACGATTTAAGATTTACGACGTGATGCTTGTGTGTACGCTTGGATGAGCGTTGGCTGCTGCTTTTGCACTTCGCTGTACCCTTGAAGTCTGGAGCAATTCTCGACACGTCATTACGACGCGCTGTATATTTCTCGCTTCAAGATAATCATGACCAACTCACGACAGCAACAGTTGGGAAGGCCAATATGGCGGCCGAGAAGACGACAGGCTTATCGGATATATACTTCAGTCCGACTCAGAGGAGAAAACACCGCTGCATTCAAAGGCAAGTAGGTTATCATTCTTTGTTCTACTCTACTTGTCACGTGTGCGATACGGATTGCACTTGCCGGCAGCGGGCTCGGTCGTTTTGTATATCGCACGCACAAAATGCATCGCGAAGGTCGGCTTCGGCGTTTGCAGTTCGCCTGGGCTTTGCCATCGCCTGGACATTGGCCGCCATTGCCGTCGGCCTCCTGCACGCTTGCTCATGGAGTGCTCTCCTTTCTTCGCTGCCGCGATGAGCTCCGGGCTAACGATATTGGGCTGAGACCTCCTCGCTGTGTTCGGAGTCGTCGAAAACACGTTGCGGGTTCTCGTTAAGAGCTTGGTTGTAGTATGTCGCGCGCTGTAAGTGCACCAGCATGGGCTGACAATGCTTTCGCTAGCGTCGGAACTCACTGAAAATTATTCGCCATTATAGTTGGCTTTTCCGTCAGTTCGTCGCAAGTAGCTCGGCCCCGTCCATTGGCCGCGGCGGCGGACTCACGTTCGTGCGCTGCACACGCTTGAGTTTGTGGAAAAGGGCCGCATTACCATTGATTTCTTCGGCGCTAGCTTCTGACTAGCTCGGCGCTGTTCGTGGCGGCAGCGAAGCGTACGCTCGCACTCCTGTACGAAGTTCCCTAGCAGCAGACACTCCTCGTGCAGCGCTGTGTTTGGTTTCGCATTCACTTGCTTGAGCTGAACGACGTCGCTCGCTTAGGACTCGCTGACTTGTTAGCGGCACGGTGGTTCGCCGAGTTGTGGCTGCAGCCGCCGCTCCTAAGCTGTTGCGCTACGGGGATCGAAATGAGTCTTTGACGATGTGTGACATTACGGTGAAATTATTAGCATATCATATCTCACGTATGTTTTCGTTTCACCTTGCACGTATTTCTCATATGCATTTGTATACATCTTCTGTCACGTGTGACTCACTATTTTACATACCTATTGGGCAGCCGTGGGCACACACCGTGCTTAGGACTGTGTGCTCTGGCGTCTGCGATGCCTGTTATTCATCTCTTTTGTCAGAGCAGCTTCAGAAAGACTGTACGAGATGTGAAGGTATATAAAAGTTATTTGTGTGTCATGTTTTAACGCTTGTTTTTTATTAACGTGCATGTACTTGTCATATGCGTGCATCTTCATCTTCTGTCACGTGTGTCTAACTATTTTTACTATACTAGTGTACGTGCAGCTGTGGGAACACAGCAGGCAGAAGGCTGCATGCGCTGGCGTCTGCAATGCCGGTCATCTATCGCTTCCGGCGGAGGAACTCCCCAAGGAGTGAACAAGATTTGACAACGAGACTGGACTTGTACACTTCACCTTGAATTGTATTCAAAGAATAGAGAAAGTTCATGTGTATGTAGAAAAATAAAGATTTTGATGTTTAACATTTGTCTTTCGTTGTAGCCGTGACTGCGAAAGCAGTTATTCATAGGTTGCTAACTACTTTTTTGCGTGTTAGTTTCTGCGGGATTCGTTGCGTACTGCGCAGATAAACAGGCAAAAAAAGTATTAGGTCTGGCGGAAAATAAACGAAAAACAGGGTTTGAACTGGGGGCACAAAGTTCATCCGATTAGAGTATTTGAGGGGATAAACCGCTCGTCCGGCAAGGTGCAAATGTGAAGACTAACGGTTCACCGGGAAGGTGTATTTGTGCGGATTAACAGTTTCCCTACAAGGTGCAAATGTGAGGACTAAATGTTCGTCCTTCGAGGTGAACTGTGGAACTAATGGTTACTCACTAAGGTGTAAATGTGAGGACTAAATGTTAGTCCCTTGAGCTCGTCTTTGGGAACTAACTGTTAGACCCGGTGCCGTTATTCCTTAAAGGAAGTGATGCTTGTGGCAGCCCCATTACTCCCCACAAGGATGAACCACACACGCTTTTAACACCCTTTTGCCTTATTGTGCGCTGTCTGTGAGTGCTCAAGAGAAGTAATGTGGCATGACGCGTTAAAGTACGCCATCTAAGATAACACGCGCGTGTAATCTTGGAGGCTATGGTTAACGCTTCTAGGTATCGATGAATAGCCCTCACCGAACGATCATTGGATACTCACCGACGCAGTTATGTTCTTTGACTTTCACTTGGTGTTAGAGAGTGGCAACTGGGTGTTGAAATTGTGTAGCTTGCACATGCATAAACATTGTGATAGCACCAGCTGCACCCATGAAAAAAATTTTTATGACATAATGCTCCTCATCGGACACACAACTTCAAGGGTCTAACTGAAATATATTATGGGACCTCGTGAGTGACCCTTCAAGCAAGATGGCAGGAGTTATAGCTAGTTTTGCACTGCTATCTGCATTCCAATAAACTTTAACCCTCAAATCAAACACAGACATTTGTCTGGTACACCCCTAGTTAATCTAAGAGCGGCTGCAGTGCATGCCGCCATTTCAGAGAAATGCCATATAGGAGTGCCATGTGACGTTAGGAGTACCACCGGTAGTGTAACACAGGCGTAAAATAGCACCAGGCATCACATGAAGTTCACTGCGTGGAAAGTGGGGCGGCGTTGAGCTGGTCTTTCACTAGAAAGGACCAGGCCGTGATTCGTCAGCGACCGCACCATCTACATTCGCCTCTACCTAGTGCACTCACTCAATTGTGTTACAGATGAACATTGGGTATTTAGCAATATACGTTCAGGATACCAAATAACCATGACTAATAGTTCTACAAATATGTGCACGCTGAAAGACTGTAGGAGGTTACAACACGAAAAGAAACATATATTCTGCCACCTCCCACCTTGAACTACAACGCGCATGAGATTCATTTGTACACATAAGCTGTGCTAGGAGGTTTGTTCTCTAACCACGAGTAACCATTAGCAGTCATATATATTGCTATCTATCTATCTATCTATCTATCTATCTACCTATCTATTAACCTATTATTCTATCATCTATCTATCTATCTATCTATCTATCTGTCTATCTATCCGCCTACGCCAGGATACTTTCGTGATCACCCCGTCTCCATCTTGTAACAAACCAAAATAAGCATGGAAGTGGAAGAGAGTTTGATGAATATCGCTCTTTCCGCTACATATATAAGGCACATACCGATACACAATGGGCGAATATGTCCTAGAAGTGACTTACAGTTTAAATCTACCTAGAAACGGCGATAAAGAACATCGCTATTTTTCATCCGAGAGCGGTAAAAAAGCAGACATAGGCAGTGTGGTCGCGAAGAATCAATGTCAAAGTTTCTGCGATAATAAAACGCGAGAATTCTGCTCAGCAACTTGATATTTTGCCCCAAAGCTACGCAAAATCTCGGACTTCATTTACAAATAGACTGTGTCGTTCATGAAACTTCACTTGTAGCAACAGCGCTGGATATCGAACGTTATAAACATTACATATGTACTCCTACAATACGGCGGTCTCGTCGGGTTCACGTCAATTGTATCGTAGTGCCATCGACTGAAATTCGTGTGTGCATCAGTGTCCAGAGCTAGAGTACTACAGGGCACCAGCGCTACATTTCAGTTTCCCGCTTCTTGTGTTCCTAATAATCGTGTTGGTCTTGCCATCGTTAAGCAAGTGTGAATACCTGGGTATATAAAACGTATGCGACTGTTCAACACATGTGCGTGCGTAAAATTGTACATTATTACATAACGTCACTACGTACCGTTTCACTCAACAAAAAGTATAACACGTACACCTTTCTTTCGCGTTCTTCGTCTACCATCAATTCCGAAGGTGCACAGTACCTGCTGAATGTTATTTCCTTCTTTTTTCTTTTCGTTTTTTCGGTTTCATTTTCTGTGTTTATTTTGTTTTTGTTCTTGCTGTCTCTCGCGCTATTTCTGCTTCTAGATCTTTCTATATTTTCCTGTTTTACCTTTCTCTTTCTTGACCTATCGCACTTACTTTTTCTTTTTAATTTGTTTTACAGTGCTACACATTCTTAATCATGAAGGCACTCGAAGAACAAAGAAAGAAGGCTTCTTTTTAGCTCGAGTGCGCACTCAGATGAACAGGCTATTTGCGGTTTCGCCTCCATTTGGCCAAGTGTCAATGACAGCATAAAGTAAGAGCATACGACACCATACGACAACCAGAGAGAGAGAGAGAGAGAGATAAAGATACAAGGAAAGGCAGGGAGGTTAACCAGACGCACATCCGGTTTGCTACCCTGCACTGGGGAAGGGATAAAGGGGAGAAAAGAGGTTGCACAAAGATGAGAAGGTACACAAAATCACGAGAACACTCGGGGAGCACACACAGTTCACAGGCGGTCGCTCAGGTTTGTTGACTTAAGGTAAAGAAGCAGTGCTTTAGTTGCTTTCTGCGCAACTGAGGCAGATGCCCAAGGTCCTAGTATCTTCTGCACACAAAATGGTCCGGGGTCAAGTCGATTCAAAACCTTCCGTAGCTGGCATCGCTGTGTGTCGTAGCAAGCGCAGCTGCAGAGGACGTGTTCGATGGTTTCTTCATCTCCGCAGTAGTCGCATGTAGGAGTGTCTGCCATACCAATGCGAAAAGAGTACACCTTTGTGAATGCAACACCCAACCAAAGGCGGCATAACAGTGTCGCATCGGAGCGGGAAAGTTGTGATGGTAGCTTTAGCTTGAGCGAAGGATCCAGTTCATAAAATTGACACCTTTGGAAGCTGGTAGACGACCAGAACGTGTGTGTGAGATCTCGAGCCAGCAGGTAAAGTTGTCTTGCTGCATCATTCCTTGATAGAGGAATCGGGACTACACGGGTTTCTTCATGGGCTGAGCGGGCTGCATCATCGGCTAGTTCATTTCCGGTAATACCGATATGTCCAGGCAGCCATTGATATATAATATCATGCCCTCGTGCTAGAGCTTCATGATGGCAATGTCTTATTTCTTGTACCAGTTGGTCATGGCTACTCCTACGCATGGCAGACTGCAAACTCTGAAGCGCTGCCTTCGAATCACAGAATATGACCCATTTTCCTGGACGTTCTTGAACGAGATATTGTAAAGCAGCCCTTATAGCAGCAAGCTCTGATGCCGTAGATGTAGTCATATGCGACAACTTAAACTTGATTGTCATTTCTGCAGCCGGAATTACAGCGGCACCTGATGAGCTGCTGGATGAGACGGACCCATCAGTGTATATCTGCGTTCGGTCTAAGTACAACTCATGTAATAATAGCAGCGTTGCTTGCTTCAATGCTACTCTGATACGACAACCAAGCCTTCGGCTAAGGTACTCAGCTGCTGAGTCGCAGGTCATGAAATCGAATCCCGGCAGCAGCGGCTGCAGTTTTGAAGAAGGTGAAAATTCTGTAGGCTCGTATTCTCATGCAGATTTGGGTGCACGTTAAAGAAGCACAGGTGACTTAAATTTCCGAAGCGCTCCACTACGGCGTCTCTCATATTCATATGGTGGTTTTAGAAAACCCCAGATATCTATCAACAACCCAGCCTCTAGAAGTGCTCAGTACATAATACGACGCATATCGTGAAAGGAATTCTATTTAGCTTGTTAAAATGTCGATCTGGCTTAGAAGTGAAGTCAGAAAATGCTCCGAATTTCCCATGAAATAAAATTTTCTCATTGTAAACTGGCAACGCAAAACCGGAACTGTGCAGAAGTGTCATCGTCACAAAACACGCGATAGATGCTTCTTATCTCGGAAATAGTCAATGCTATTGATAGGAGAGTGACGGCTGTGGCCAGAAGTCTGTATTTATTTTTAGAATGTAAACTATAGCGCTCATTGTTGGCTCTTGTGGCCACCCCTGCACCTCATAGTAGCTCTAATGCGCGCGCACAAACCTCAATCTTCATATTCTCGAACTTTCCAATTTTCATGGGGAAGTGCGCCTGTTCCCGTTTGTTCATACTTGGGTATCCTGTGGCGCTCTCACGATGGTTTTTATGCCGAAAAATGACCTCGCCCAACAGAGAACATTTTTAATAATTCACCACCGAAGAATGCCGTCTCCTGAATCCAGCTTGGTGCAAACGTAGATTAAGCACGAGTCTGTTCTGTCTGTGCAGCTGAAATATTGGCGCCTTTCTCACTCGCTTGCATAAGCCTAGTTGCACATGATTAAGGCCATTACGTATAACCCTTAGAAGAGCGTCGCAAGCTTCAAAAGCCTAAAATGTTTTCCATCTTCGGCTGCAGACGTCGTTATGCTCTGACATTTGTCAGCAGGGCATGCGTTGCAGGGTCTTTATGACTTGGCTGGTAGTTGCGCAGTAATTCTCAGATTTGTGTTCTACAATGTATTCGCACAACAAAGGATTCTATTAAGCCTACTGTAGAGTTGAAGTATAATTTCTAGGTCACTTTCCCAGATATGAATATATCACAAAATTGTGCATCTTATTTGCACTATTTGCATCATTGGCGTTCACATGCAATTTTTTTTTCAATTGTCTTGATGTTGGCATTGCTTTCCTTTCTGCCATTTCCTAGTCGAGTTTACTTTTTATGATGTGTGCTCCTCTCTTATGAAAAAAATCAACTTCATTAGAAAATGAGTAGCTTCGGTGCGGTGGTCTAGGAGCTAAGGAACTCGGCTGCTGACCCGCCAGTCACATATTCGTATCCCGGTTGTGGCCGCTGCATTTCCGATGAAGGCGGAAATGTTGTAGGCGCGTGTGCTCAGATTTGGGTGCACGTTAAAGAACCCCAGGTGGTCAAAATTTCCGGCGCCCTCCACTGTGGCGTCTCTCATAATCATATCGTGCTTTTAGGACGTTAAACCTCACATATCAATCAATCAAATCAGAAAATGAGTATAAGTGCACAGCAACTGAGCTTCTGTTTTGTTTCAATGAGCCTAATTCCACCAAATTAACGAATAAGTGTAAAAGTAATGATGCTGTAGATACTGAATGTACAGAAGTTTTAGGAAATTACCCTCGGGGCCTTCGTCTCCGGTCCACATCTTATATTCTTCGAAGTTCCATTTCTTCGAGTGACTTC
Organism: Rhipicephalus annulatus; assembly: GCA_013436015.1. Taxonomy (NCBI): domain Eukaryota; kingdom Metazoa; phylum Arthropoda; class Arachnida; order Ixodida; family Ixodidae; genus Rhipicephalus; species Rhipicephalus annulatus. Next base: position 329,703 of record WOVY01000340.1, on the reverse strand, counting down.
CAGATGCCCTGTTAATGTATCACCAGTAAGTATGAACTATCCAACGAACAAGAGACTTGTCTTACTTTCGTTTTGTGTTATTGATGTAGACCCATGCAGACACCGTAACACCAGCGTCCCTTATGTCCTGCGGTTGGTACCATTTACATTTATTGAAAGTACCAAAAGTCGTCCGGATAATCAATAAAGCGTGATTTTTTGTTAAAAACTGTAAAAGAAAGATCATAAATTACGTTGGAGTTTCTTTACTCAAACCTCAAAGTAATGAAGACACCCGAATACAGTGCCGTTTTTCAGTGACGATATTGACATAACCAGAGCTTCATCATTATAGCAGCTATAAGCAAGATTAAGCAACTTAAAAAGAACATGCCCACAAGTTTCCCGGTTCATGCATGTTTAGCTGCTCACCAACAACACGTTAACGTGTGGATTTATAAAATTCACCATTTCATGAAAACTGGTGTTGTACCGAGTGATTGGCTGCTAGCAAGGGTTGTGCCTGTGCCCAAGGTTGGAGACAAGCTGATGGTTGAAAACTATCGCCCCATTTCCATTACATGTACAGTGTGTAAACTTTTAGAGCATATAATTGGTAAACATCTTGTTGCGTACTTTGAAAATAACAACCTCTTTTACAACAAACAACATGGTGTTCGCCGACGCCTTTCAACTGTGACACAGTTATTTGAAACCATTCATCACTTTGCTGCACCTATGAATTCGAAAGATCAAATAGATGTTATTTCATTAGATTTATCAAAGGCTTTCGTCTGGGTATGTCATGCGAAACTTCTAAATAAATTACATGGTTACGGTGTTAATTTACAAATAATAAAGTGGATTCAAGCTTACCTAACGAATCGTCAACATTTTGTGGAAATAGCCGGCGAACATTCATCTTTTTTGCCCATTCCTTCTGGTGTGCCGCAAGGGTCAGTTTTAGGCCCAATTTTGTTTCCGCTGTACATTAATGACATTGCAAGTGGTGTACATCCCAACATTGAAGTGCGATTGTTTGCCGACGATTGTCTTTTGTTTACACGCGTCAAGACTGTCTCTGACCAAACTTGTTTAAATGATGCCTTAAACATTATTCACAATTGGTGTGCAAAAAGGGATATGGAAATCAACCCTACGAAGTCTGCCTGCATGACAGTCTCAAACAAGAAAACGCCTTTAATGTTTGACTATACAGTGAATACTAACCAAATCAAAAGATCCACCCAAATTAAATATCTTAATATGACAATTACAGATACACTAAATTGGAATGCACATATTGACAATATCTCCTAATCAGCGCAGCGGTAACTTGGACTACTGAGACGTAAATTAAGGGGTGCTCCTCCTGAGGTTAAACTTCAGGCGTACAAAACTATTGTTCGGCCTACCTTAGAATACGCTAGTGTGATCTGGGACCCGCATCACCAATATCAAATAGATAAACTGGAGCGTGTTCAGAGGCTAGCAGCGCGATTTATTTTTTCCGTTTATGAGAGGAGGCAGTCAATAACAACCCTGCTCACTGAGGTTAAACTTCCTCAACTTGCCATTTGCCGAAAAATCACTCGACTAAAGTTTTTATATCAGTTTTACAACAATAGGCTCAATTTAAACCCTTCTCTCTATTTGCGTCCCCCAGGAAGAGTCTCATCAAGAACCAATCACCCACACGTAATTATGCCCTACACTCCGAGAATTGACACATTTAAAAACACTTTTCTTGTCAGAACGATTGTCAACTGGAACTGTCTTGCCGCCAATTTTTTTTGAGAATGTAGACACAGTTGAATCTTTTGTTGGTAAATTAGAATTGTCATTGTATGATCTAGTTCCCACTCTGTAACAGCCCGACAGGGCTTACAGTATTGTGAAATAAATAAATAAATAAGAAAATTGAACACTTTACTAAAGGCTACGTAAAGAGCCATAGTATTAGTTAAACAAGAAGAAAAAAGCGAGAAATTTTGCAGGATTCGGATATATGATAAAAAATTTCAACTCTGAGGATAGTTGAGATCGCTAACCACTAAAACCCGTCTACGCTTTTAACCTCGAGGCTATGCCAGTGTGTCATTTGCACGTCATTGCACGTCATCACGTCATTTGCAGTACGGACGATTATTCTGCATCTGCTTAGTTGCGGCCGCTGCGAGCAAGGTATGAAAGAGAGGGAAAAGAAGAGTCTACGCGGGATATAGTTAGCGCATTCGCAAACGTGGTTTGCAGCAAATAACGTCTAAAGTAGGCTTCACTGCATAGAGCTCTAGTTTACTTGGCTAATCAATGGACATAACTTATGATAATCAATACTACTGAACATTATCAAAGGTACACCATGGTAATTGAGTGTTGCCAACAGCAAGAATGGAAATAGCAAGACAGCATCAGCAAGCAGCAGTCCCAGAAAAGTACTAAAAAATAAAAAAAGTGTCTTTGTAAAAATACTAAAGACTAAAAAAACGTCAATACTAAAAATACGAAACACCAAAAAACGTCTTTGTAAAGTACAACATTGACAGCCGCACGAAGCACCCACCGCTGGATATCTTCTGATTGTATCAGCTACTTTAGAAGACGGGCGTATATCATTGTGCGCGGCCGACGATACACAAAGAGGAAACGAAACTAGACAGACGAGCGCAGATTGTAAATTGATGTATTGCAAAACGTGCTAACTGTAGTAAACATCAAATGGAATATTTAGCTTGAATTACGTTTTCAATAACTGATTTACTGATCCACGCTCGTTTGTCTGTTTCGTTGCTTTTTGCCGTCCCGCCTGCTACTCTGTTTGCTGAACAATGAACGCTAAGCGATTTGCCTCGCTTCGAACGCTTGTTACAGATAGGCTATGTCTTATCAGTCTGTAAACACAGATAAATTACATGCACATGCATGTAGAAGGGTCTAAACTCATTCAAGCCATCGTTTAAAATATGATAAAGTACTGCATGGTGTCGCGACCAAATGTATGTCATTGGTGTATTCCATGGATCAAGTCTACTGCTTTTGCCTAATGTGTAATGGCTTATTCGGTAAGAATATTCTACCACCATGGTAACTAACAAAACTGGGCCAAGACATTCTACCCACAAGTTGGCAGATTGCTTTGCAAAACGTGTGACTTTACTGTCCTAAACTTACTCTCTTAGATATAACTTTTTTCATTACTGTTTTTTCGCATACTGCGATCATGGTGTGGGAGTAGTTGAGCCTCTCGGCTGCAGACTTCAAAGTCGTGGGTTCGGTGACAGCAGTAGCAGTCGCATTTCGATGTATATGAAATGCTAGAAATTCGTGTACTACACAATGAGAGTGAAGGTAAAATAATACCAGATGGTGAAAATTTCCGGACTCCCGCAATAGGGCGTTCTTCACAATAGTATCAAAAGCTGGGGTTTTACTTTAGCAAAATCGCAATATGAATATCACAGGTACCCTAGTGGAGAGTTCATAAAATTTGACAATCTGCGGTCCTTGAACGTTGCCTAACTTGGCACAGTTCTCCGGCGTCAATCACATCGCCTCTACCAAATTGTGACTGCCAGGGCTGGTATCCAACCAGCGATCATTGGGTCAGCAGATGAGCACGTTAACCACTCTTCCACAGTGGCGGACAGCATCTTTCAGAAATATATTGCGTTTTTAAAGGGAAACCTGATTTGCTACAAAGCCGAATAAGCTTTATTGACACTATTTACAGCAACACACCAGAAATGTGATAACGAAAGACGGCATCTACTTTTGTGTGCATTTTTGGTACCATCGGCAGCCTTGACCGTAAAGTTTGTGAGACGGTATTCAGACGTTCCTCGCTTTTAGTTTCCCACCTTTCATCAAGCAGAATTGTATAGATAAGAGAAATAAATTGTTATTATGAATATGCCGCTTATACGATGCACGAGTGCCACGATATCGGATAAAGTGATTGAATCCACCTGCAATGCGCTGAGAATCACTCTCCGCGCTCACGGCATGCGCCGCTATGCAACCTGCACACCGTCCACACCGTCAAAAAAGGAGTCGGCTGCGTTTTTTTCGAAGAAGAGACAGGAGGAGCAACCTTCCTTCCGAAACAATTACAGCTAAGAGTGTGGCCTGCAAAGCACGCGTTGACGAAGCGCTGCTGGAGCCATGGTCGGTGATTAACGAATCTGCATCGTGTCTGAACCACCTTCATCACACAGATGTTGCGTAAACGCCCATTTGTCTCGGTGTTGACGTGGTAAATGCGCCTGAAGTTGTCGCTGGCGGCGGCGAAAGCGATGACTTTAATGACGTGGTTGAGCAGCCTACCAAGGTACTCTCATAGTAGAAGACCGAAAGGATCATACAGTCTCTCCCGGACTTTATGTTCAGGAAGGACCTCCAACTGAGTTACGTAAAATTCATTGATGATCTTCGGAATGATGTGCCTAATAGCAATCAAACCTGACAGACTTTGGCTTTTCTGCAACAGTACATAGCTGCACGCGAATAAACTTTTTTATCTGTCTTTCTTCTTTCTTCTCTCAACAAGCTCATTTATTATTTTCGGTTCTAATGATGGGATTAGGTGTGTACTATAATACTGTTATAAGTGGACGGGATTTCATACTACAACAGCCAGCTAAATATAGAAATTTACCACGTAACATGCACCTTTACTCCTCAGTAGTGCACTTGGCACAAACAATATTAGAAGCCTAGATCTTCGAACGTGCTATCCTGTTTCGTGTTTTATAATGTAGGACACTAAACGTTATTCAGCGCAATTTGTACACGAAATTGTGACAGAGTACAATAAGCAGGGTTTACAGTTATCACTGCAGCACGGAAAGCTTTTATCAGTTCGACAACCTCGATCACTGTCCTCAGCAGCTGCATTTATCTCTAACATTTTCCGTTACACCAATGTGGAGTCTCGTCGATGTACCTCCTCGTTCAGGTTCATTCCCAAAGTCACGAAGCGTGAAGTAAATAAAGAAAGAAGACAAGATACAAATATCATTCTGCACAATGCATTCTGGCTCAGGCTACAAAATTGCTCACATCACAGGGACATGTACATAAATGTTGTAGAGAAGGGAAGCCTGAGCTTGTTTGTGGTAGTTGTTTTTCGAACACAATAGAAAGCTAAAAGGACGAGGAAGTTCATAGAAAGTATCAACATGAGCGCTCGAGTCGTTCCCGTCTTTGAGTTTCGTCTTCTTTTTAGTGCTTTAAAGATGTTCAAAACAGGAAGCTTACGGGCATATAAATGTAGACTTCTGCCATGACGGCTACAACGGCTGCTGCAGCGATAAAGAAGGTAACAGCAAATAGAATGCCTAACTTTAGGCGTCTCTAGACTGAAATGGATTTAAAGTACTGCCTTCGAGACCGACTTTCATATGACTTCAGATATTGTCATAAAGTTGTGTGTAGATAGTGCAGCTATACTCGTGGCTCTTATTTGCATAACTCAGGTATAAAACTTGTGAAGTTCTTGCTGTCGGCAAATCTATTGCATGCCTCAGGGCAGCCTTTTAAATTGTCCCGAGGATGATTACCTTTCCTAAATTATTACGGCATGCTGCTACATTTCAACCGAAACGTCGTCTTAAAAGTGTATGCCTTAAGTTACCAACGCCCACTGAATGACTAAAAAAAAAGTTTAAGATTTCTTTCAGTAATATAAGAGACACTACTACGCAAAAGCTCAGTAGTCCGGCTTTCTTTGAGTGCACTTAAAGGTGAAGTCCTCCCTTTGAACCCTACAGTGCCCCTCATTGCCTTCCTGTCTTCCGTGCAATAACACCAGACGATTTACTAGACTTTGCTCCTAGGGCCTGTAAGTTCCTTCAGGAGGGATATTTTAGTGGTTGTATCATTACTCATAGTAATGGTAACAAGGTAGTGCCATTCATGAAGCATAATCAAAGCGCAAAGTTCGTTTACATAGGAGAAGGTATGTCAGTCAAAAATGACTTTGCTTGCTCGGATTCTACAGACTCTAACAACACGTCACCTTGAACAAACCTATCCTTCAACACAGACACCAAATTTTGAATGCGATGGAATTTTACAATCTGTTGCTCTTCAATGAGTTAAAATTTGACAAGCGTAACACCTTACGTGCGGTAATATTCTCGAAGGTTTCAACGTGATCCACTGAGAACGCATGCGCGACGCACAGTGTGTATGTAAATGTTTCGTTTATGCCAGCGGTGACTGTCTAATTGTGCTATAGAGCATACATAAAAATATAGCTATGCCCGAAATCCGCGAATTCGCAGCAACACACTTGCGGTGGTTTGACATGCCTATAATTTAGGCCACCTTCCTCGTCTCTATGAAACGGACCACAAGTCTGGCAACCCAGCTTTCGCCGACAAAGTGCTGGATCTTTTCACAGTTCGATGTTTCCCTGTATACATACTGTAAAGTAATGTGTTTATTTTTAATGCAGCCAATTAATATGCATAAGGTTTGAATGACAAAATAAAAAATGATAGCATAATATTCAAGGCAGAATATTGAGATAGATGACTTTGCACAACATTACTGTGTCTGGATCGTTTCGATAGCCAGAGTTTAGCAGAACGACAAGCCTAATCTGCGGTATTCCAACTGCTGCGTTCTTCATTTTGATGTCTGGTGGAAGTGCTTTTAAATACACGCAACGAACAGCATGTTACTTGTGCGTAGCTTCTCTCTGGCAAACAATGACGCGTCTTTTTGACGGCGTGGGGATCAGGTATACAAACTACAAATTTGCAGCGTTTTTTGAGATATTTGTTTTTACATAATTCGGATTTAAAAGTTATATTGGACATTTCGCCATATTTTTATGAGCCTCTAATATGCTTGGATAACCAACCACTAACGTGCGGGCTCACACAAAACGTATGGGTCACACAAATGCCCCTGAGAGCAATCTCAACTGAAATATATGTCATGCACTCACATTACCTTACAATAAATAAATAGACGAACTTGGATCATGATTACAGTGCCATAATAGAATAATAGTGACAGCGTAGTTGCAGCATTCATTGTTGGCTTTCGTGGCATTCTGTCCATCTCTTGCCCTATCGTTGCTGTAATGCAGTTTCACTACCTTCTTGCATTGCACCCTGAGGTTTGGCTTGAGGGAAAATATTCTCAACAATTGTGGTCTATGCTACAATATGTACAAAGAAGCGTCATGAAATTATTTTCGTACAGTGGCCAAGCTCTATGGGAGTTCGGGCAAAGAAAACGTTACAGTACGCTCACAAAAAAATTCCTGCTAGCAACAGCAAATAAAAAGGAGACAAATTGCTTGTTCTGAATCACGCAGAAAGTAGGAAGGTTTATGAAAGGCGAAATTGACACCTATCGATATCTAATTGTAAAGCTACATAAATACTTGCTGATTTCTCATACAAAGAATTTTACTGACTTACAAAAAAAATGTCCCATTCCGAGGACAAATAATAACAAAATTGTGTTAAGAAAATAATTTCTAAAGTGCCCGATTTTTAGAAGTCGCTATATTGAATCGCAATATTACAGGTATTTACCGTTATAGTACATAGACTGAAAGAAATAAAAATATTACCTGTTTGATATTATACACTTTTGAACTTGCAACCACACTAAATTGTTTTTGAGCAGCAAAAATCACTAATGCAACTACTGTGGCTTTCAGAATGCCAGCCATGCTACCTTGTGGAACGACGGAATATCAAACGACATACGAATCCGTCACCTTATATATCTCACTATGGTCTAGAGACAGCGTGTGTTCTTAAAAACATCTGCGCCACTCCCTTGATACATTACGCCTTATGAACAAAGTTCGAACCGTTCCTGTTGTGACAGTTGAAGCTGGTAAAATGATGAGCACCTGTTGTGCGCAGACGCACACGCTGACATTTTACCTCGCTTAGTTCTAAGAAATACACATGCTAAATATATTGTAACAATACTATTGTAACAAGAATATTGCAGTAATTTAAAAGAAAGTTCATCTATCTTTTTCAGAAAATTATCTAAATTCCACAACAGCCGACACACTAAGACAACTGAAGTATAAGAAATATACCCAACATAATTTTACACTTTATTACAACATTTAGGTCAGGGCTGCTTTGTTAACAACGAAGGTGCATACACTCCACCATCGTGGATTAGGCATTTCTGTAAAGCACATTGTGGCTAAACGTTTCGATAAGACCATACCTTCGTGAAGCCAGTCTCTGAAAAGTCAATGCGATGTGCAAAAGATACCTTTAAAGTGACGTTATCTTCGGTATTCAACCTTGTCTTTCATAAAGTTTTGCCATAACCGGTCTTTATGACACGATTTGTATAACTGACAAATATTGCTTGAGGTGTCCTTTATAAAGCGTTCTTTATAAGGTGTTCTTTGTGAGGTGTTTTTTATAGGGGGCACTGCACATTACAAGTGGGCAGGATGGCTAAACCGCCGATGCTATCTTTGCAGGCACTGACTTCAATCTTCGCCGTGATTTCATCAAGCAACGTGCACGGGCAGTTTCCACTTCTGCTGCATGACTATGGAAACAAGACATCGGACATCGTATTGGACAATCTTTGGCTGACAATGGTGACGTGAGCGATCACAGGCGTACTTAAGAATGGACACAGCGATGGCCATGTCAGAAGGCATGGCACATGCCAAGCGCGCAGGATAGCTAAACCACTGCTGCTACCGTTGCAGGTTGGTGTACAGCCTTGTGCAGCTTGTTGCAAAAGTGACAATATATTTTTGATTGTTGTGCCGTGCCCTCGGCGATGTTGATCTATGGCGGTGGAGTGTTGGTTGTCATTACTACTTTTGTTAACTTCGGGGGAGAGAGAGGAAATAATTAAAAGGAAGAGACAGGGAGCTTAACCGAGACGGACTGGTTTGCTACCCTGTACGGGGGTGGGGAAAAGGGTCGGAAAGAGGATAGATATAAAATAAATTAGGAAAAAAAACCACATGCATACACAATCAGGGAGTTCCGATCACAGTCGTTTGGACAGGCCGGTTGAACGCAAGAAGCGCAGGAGCGCCTTCACAGCCTTCTTCTGCGACATAAAGTCCTGTCGGCAGCGCAGGAGTCTTTCTTCCGAAAGAGGCTGATTGTGCAGTTCATCAAGTGCACTGCAGAGTGACTGTCTCTGCGAACAGTATTGTGGGCATTCACACAGAATGTGCCAAGTTGTTTCATCACTGCCACAATTTTCACATGCAGCAGTGTCAGCCATTCCTATGCGGAACGCGTACGCATTGGTAAATGCGACGCCCAACCATAATCTGCACAGCATAGTAGCGTCTCGTCGGCGTAATTCCGGAGGAATTCGAAGACTGAGGGTTGGGTCTAAAGTACCTAACCGTGCATGGAAGAAATGTGACTCGTTCCATTGTGACGTGGTGCACTTGCGAGTAAGCATGCGGAGTTTCCGTGCAGCGTCAGTTCTGGAAAGCGGAATTGATACTTCATCGCTTTCAGAATGGGCAGAACGGGCAGCTCGATCGGCCCGTTCATTGCCAATTATTCCACAGTGACTTGGAAGCCATTGAAAGGCTATTTCATGTCTTTCCTCAATAAATTTGTGAGTCTTTTCTGCAATATCAAATACCAGCTGTTCGTATACGGGCCGTGGCGTAAAGGTGATAAAAGGGATTGCAGTGGCGCCTTTGAGTCACTGAAAATTGTCCATTTTTGTGGCTGTTTATCGCTGATGAATTCCAATGCGGCACGAAGAGCTGTGAGCTCTGCTCCCGTTGATGTCGTGAGGTGGGAGGTCTTGAATTTTCTTGTCGTGTCTTTTATCGGTATAACAAATGATGCCGTTGAACTCTTCTGTAAAACAGAGCCGTCGGTGTATACGTGTATACAGCCTTGATACGTCTCGTATAACAAGAGCAGAGCGAGCTGTCTAAGAGCAGGTGCCGACATATCTGCCTTTTTCTTGATGCCAGGTATAGTTAGCCTGATGTTGGCCTGAGTTAGGCACCAGGGAGGAGACGAAGGCCTGGCGGCGGGTGTGAAGCATGTTGGCAAAGAATCGCGGTATGTGGTGACCGTTTGGCAAAATGACGAACGTGGTCTGTCTGCTGGTAAAGAGGCTAGGTGGTGGCAGGGTGTCCGAGCAATATGCCTTATATGTGTCCTGAGTGCCTCAACGTCGATATCTGCAGTGATGAGGTGGTCACCGGCGATAGCTATAGTAGCCATTGTCGACGCACTACGAGGCAAGCCAAGGCAAATCCGGAGTGCCTGGGACTGAAGACTCTGTAGCGTTCGAAGGCTTGTTTTGCTTGCATTGCTCAATGCCGGTAAACTGTACCGCAGGAAACCGAGAAAAAGTACTCTGTACAGCTGTAGCATTGCACTGGGAGACATTCCCCAAGTCTTCCCTGCAAAGAACTTCAGTATATTACAGATGTCTATTAACCGTTTCTTCGAGTACGAAATGTGATCGCTCCATGATATATTCCTGTCAATTATGACGCCCAAAAACTTGTGCGATCGAACGTATGGTACAGTTTGACCATTGATGATTATAGTGTACTTATCCATAGGCTTTCGTGTAAAAGCTACGAGGGCGCATTTCTCGGAAGAAATTTCCAAGCCTCAATTTCTGAGGTAGCGTAATGTTTCAGTGGCAGCTTTTTGAATTCTCCCTCGTAACTGCAGGCGTGTTACAGCCGATGCCCAAACGCAGATATCATCTGCGTACATCGATAGCCTGACCGTGCTTGGCAGATGTTCAGTGAGAGCAATGAACGTAAGATTGAACAGCACAGGGCTGAGTACGCCACCGTTGGGGACGCCACGGTGGCTGTAATGTCGAGAGGTTGGACCATCTTCAGTGCTCGCAAAGAAGGATCGCATTGACAAATAACTACGTATCCAGCGATATATCCGACCACCTACTCCTATATCTTCGAGAGCAGTGAGAACAGCTTCATGCGTAACGTTGTCATACGCCCCTTTGACGTCTAGGAACAAAGTTGTGCAGAGACGCTTACGGCCTTTTTCGTGTTGGATATAAGTGACCAGGTCGACTACGTTGTCAATCGATGCTCGACCACGCCGAAATCTTGCCATGACATCTGGGTAGATGTTGTTATACTCCAAGAACCACTCCAGGCGTCCAAGGATCATCCTCTCCATAACTTTGCATACACAACTGGCCAATGCGATCGGACAATAAGATGAGAGGTCTAACGGTGACTTGCCTGGCTTCAGAAGTGGAACTAGGCGACTTGTCTTCCAGGTTGTCGGGAGCGTTCCATCTTGCCAGGATTTGTTGTACAACTCCAAAAGGACGATTCTCGCGCGTTCACCCTAATGACACAAGGCCCTACAAGGAATTCCATCGGGCCCTGGTGCCGACGTGCGTCCACACAAAGCTAGTGCTGCTCTGAGCTCCGCGTTGGAGAAAGGCATATCCATGCGGAAATCCAGTGTTTGTGGACAGTTGAGGGCAATAGGCTATTTGGCACTGCGAGTGGCCCAGACACTCTGGCACAGAAGTCTTCTGCCACGTCAATGCCGCGTCTCTGTTCAGAAAAAGCGAGAGCCCTGAATGGTGACCACTGATTGGGTTTTGTGCGGAGACCTCGTACCGTCTTCCACAATTGGGATAATGGTTTTGGTGGGTCAAGTGACTCACAAAAAGTAGTCCAACGTTGTGACTCGAGTTTATTTATCCGGCGCTGAATCTTCTTTTGTATACGTCGAGCATTCCGTAAGTCTTCTATTGCCTCCGTGCGTCGGCATCTTCGTTCAGCTCGCCGTCGGATTGCTCGAAGTCGTTCTAGCTCGACGTCAAATTCTGTTACTTTGGGAGAGCAGGTGAGGGTACACGTAGTATCGTGTATTGTGCTTTTAATCATCTCCTCTATGTCGAGGGATTTGTTTGCTTCACATTGCTCTTCCAAGCGAGACTGGAATTTCAACCAGTCCACTCTCAGAACACTATCGCGTATCTTAGCATGGGACAATCCTTCGATTTTGGCGTAAGTGGGAATGTGGTCACTTCCATGCGTTTCTATGTCTGGAAACCACTCAGCATGCCTGACGAGGTCACGTGAGACAAAGGCCAGGTCAAGGCAGCTGCTATACCTTGAACCACGTAGGAACGTTGGACTGCCATCATTTAGCAAGAAAAGTTGGTTGTCGGAGGCGAAGGATACCAACTTTTTCCCATTAAGATTGGTCTCCGAACTTCCCCAGATTGTATGATGGGCGTTGAAGTCGCCAATTATAATGTATGGGTGAGACGTTGCTGACAGGATTCCTTGTAGTCTTGTATGGTCGAAACGGCTTGACGGAGAGAGGTACGCACCCACAACCGTGATGGTAAGTCTCCTTTTCACTGTTATACTTATGTATTGATTGTCGTCGTGGGGTGTCACCGGATGATGAATGTAGGTGAGGTCGCAGCGGATAAACATCAGAACTTTGCTATTGTCCACAGTTGTACACGACATGAATGACTCATAACCAGAAAGTCTGATTTCTTTCTGCAAATTTGGCTCGCAGATGACAATGATGGGGAACTTATTGGTGTATACGAACCGACGGAAATCGGCGATGCGTGACCTCCGTCCCCGGGCATTCCATTGAATAATAGTTGCTTTTCGGACCTCTTCTCTGAAAGACAGTGGCTGGTGAGCCATTGTTTACTCAAGCGCTGCGAGTACTGGACTCAAAGCGTCCAGTAATTGCAATGCACTTCTTGCTGACGGTGTGTGCATGTCGCTTAACAACAAGCGGATGGCGATAATTAAGGGTCGCAAGAGAGCTATCACTTGCTGATCTGTGTTCCCCAAGACTTCAATTGCAGCAGCTTGCTCTGAAGAAGACGGCTTCAGCTGTGGCTCTTCTGAGTGTTGTGTACGCGTAAGTGGAGGCCACTCATCTCTAGGAACTGGTCTGCCCCTTTGCTCTTTTCCAACGTCTGTGGTTGCCGTGCCGTAAGCTGCAGCTGGCGGTCTTTCCTGATGCGTCAACTTATCGCCTGAAGTTGGCACTCTCCGACGTGAAGACCTTCGACGGCGACGTCGTCTTCGCCGGATTTTCTCGGCAGCTTCTTTGTGCGTTGAGCTGTCTCGTGCCATTTGCTTCAGAATAGAAAAGCCTTTCTTTATATGTGGACATTATTTCGAACAAGCCTTGTGAGCACCCTGACAGTTAGGACACTTCAGTGTGGTAGCGCTACAGTTCTCTTCCGCGTGTGGTTCGGCGCACCGGAGGCACGCTGCGGAGCTCCTGCAAACACCCTTTACATGGCCGATCTTCTGACAACTTCGGGGGATGTAGGAGCAAATCTGGGCCTCAAGACTACTGAATTGTTGCAACAAATTTTAGATAACCAGAAAAAATCTGATGAGAAAATAAACGTGCTTAGAAAAGAAGGAGAACTTAATGAAAAGTCAAAAAGAATGAACACCCATCCTAATGCCATGCAGGATATGCCAAAAAAATACAAAGGTTAGATTTTATAGTCTAGCAGCAAGCAAAATGACTAATGCATTATGAAACAGAAACCGAAGAAATAATCTACTCGTTTTTGGGGCTCCCGAGGCCAGAAATGAGACCGAGGCAGATTTGCGCGATGCCGTTGTTGATAACACTTTCAGAAGCAAGCTAGCAAAAACATTAACTCGGTAGAAAGAATTAATCGATTAGGAAGACAAGATAAAACAAGACCAGTAAATATCAACTCATAGATTACCATGAGAAAGAGAAGTAATGCGTAGTTGTAAGAAACTAGAAGGTACTTATTTCACACTTAGTAACGATTACTAAAAAACAGTCAAAATAAAAAAGAAACTTTCGGAAGGTTCAGCGCCTTCAGTGCAGACCGAGCTAAGGGAGCGAGGGTCACAATGGTGCATGATAAACTGAAGACAAGCGGGTGCGTGTTTGTCTGGGAAGATAAAAAAAATGAACTTCGTATTTCTCTATACCGGAGTGACAAGAACGATAGCAGAGTTCAAGCGAAGACAGTATCAAGTGCGCATGACCGACATGAATCCTTTGGCTCAGACAGCTCTGCTGGTAAATCGAAAAATTAGTCTCAAACATAGCTACAAATTCTTGTCCCAAATGCTCGTAGCATCGTAAATAAAGTTACAGAATCAGAATATCTTTTTTGGCACATAGTCTCAATGGTGTATCACTAAAAGAAACATGGCTACGCGTTGAAATACGCAGTGATTGCATTGTTCCTACAGGGTACAAGCTTTTCAGGTGGGACAGAGATTCACGAGGCGGCGGTGCTGCTATCATTGTTAAAAGTTCCATCCCAACTTGCATGATAAAGTGTGATGTTCGCGAAACTGTATGGTGTAAGATTACATTCAACAATTGAATATACATTATTGGCTCAGTATACAGACCACCTGCGTGTGAGCCTCAGTTTCTGATTTTGTTAAGTGATTTTTTGTGTGACCATGTTAACGGGAGCACGAGGTTGATAATGGCCGGAGACTTCAACTTGCCTCACATTGATTGACAAAATGTTTTGCCTATTGAGTCTGAATCAATTAGCTGCAAAAAACTTTTGGAAATGAAATTCTGTCATGGCCTGGAACAAATTGTGCATGAACTAACGAGGGTATCAGGTTCGTCGGAGCCATTGTCAGACGTCGTGTTTTTGTCTCAAAACATAACAGACTATGTTTTGAATATTTTAGATGGCATGTCCGACCACAAAATGTTGTCTTATGTCATTAAAACTAGTGCTTGTAGTTTAGAGAAATCGTTGCTTCCAGTGAAAGTGAAGGGCTTTAAGAAGGCAGACGACACTGCCATCATAGATTATTTTGAGCTGAACCTTTAAAATCTCGAGCGAGCATCCGATTTTGAATCTGTGGATTGATTGTGGCAGAGATTTGAGGCTAACGTTGCAACTTGCGTTGATCGCTTTGTCCGTACTCGTATCAAGAAAGCACGTAAACGAAATCCCTGGATAACAGGCAGCACTATACATTAGTAACGGCACATTAGAAGAATAAGAAAAAGCAAAAACAAATAGTGACGGAAGTTGCAGCTATAAACATCAAGCTGAAGGCTTGATTTTTTGAAAGCTTGTGAATTACAAAAAAAAAGGTTTTTGGCCAAACGCTCATGACCTTTTTTAGAAGTTCGCCATCCAAATTCTGGCGTTACTTCAGTGACAAAAAGGAAAGGAAAGATCGAACACGAAGGCTGTATTCTGACAAAAGTTGTAGACTTAGCCGATACTTTTAATCACTTCCTTCAGTCCAATTTCACAATAGACCAAGGCGATAAGATAGGGGTATCCATCAGTAACAATGCAACAACCGCAATGTAACCTGTTATCATCAACTGCGAAAGTGTTTTTCATTTACTGCTTGAGCTAGATGCGAAGAAAGGAAGTAGTCCAAATAATCTACCAACAGAGTTTCTCAAGAGGTACGCAGAATTGATCTCGTTTTATTTAGAAATAATATTTGTGAAATCAGTGTAGACGTGACCACTTGCACAAGACTGGCGCAATTCAGTTGTAATTCCGATTTTTCAGAAATGCAGCATATCCACGGAGTGAATGATGAAGAGTGGTGCGAAGCATGCGTCCGTTCATTAGTTCTTGCTTCCGTCTATCCATGCGTCCGTGTATGTGGCCGTCCGTGTGCCTATCCGCCCATCCTTGCCTGTGTCTGTTCGTGCGTCCACACGTTCATCCTTACGCCCGTCCCTGCGTCCGTCAATGCGTCCATCTGTCCATGCAGCTATCCGTGCGTCCGCTCATGCATCTGTCTCTGTGACCGTTCGTCCATCTAGTCAACACTTCAAGTAACACCATCTCGCATCCTTTCATCATATATTCCGCATTAGAAGCACCGCCATTCAGCGGACCTTCCAAAGACTAAACGAGAGGTGGCACACGCACACTTTCTTACGGCTTGCACTTCTTGTCTACTTCCCACCTTTAAACACCTCGAGTTCATGGTATATAATAGTTCACTGTATCTATGGCACTGCGGCTCAATACTCGCTAAACCTGTCTAAAACCAAGGAGGTTACACCCAGCAAGTATAACCTACGAGCCCTTTCTTGTCAGATAGTGCTCAATGTACATGCCAATGACTGCTAATTGGGAATGAAAGACAGGAGAATACGGCTTTTACTTTACGCGTACGCTGCAAATTTTTTATTGTTAAACAACACACAGGAGAAATCTCCCACCGGCACCACCTTGCAGGTCAAAGCGTAAGACTAGTTACGCACTACGACTATGACGAGGGACGAACGTGTGCTGCTTAAAGGAGCTCCGTCCCTAAAACGGTAACCGTTTGTTAGTAAACAATTACCGGCCAGTATACTTGACGTCGGTTTGCTGTGAGGTTATGGAACATCTATTAGCAAAACAAATTCTTAGTTTACTTGATTTTTAACGAGTCAGTTTGCGCAACCCAGCATAGGTTTCGGCATGGTCTTTCTACCGTGACACAGTTAGCTGAAACAGTCCATGATTTCCATAACTACAGCGATTCCCTTGTGCAGGCTGATGTAATTTGTGTCGATTTCTGAAAAGCCTTTTATAAGTTGTCTCATCCTAAGTTACTTTTGAAGCTTGAAAGATTCGGAATAAGCCAAGAAATCTTAAAATAGATAGAGGCCTATTTATCCGCATGTCATCAGGCTGTAAAAATTGAAATTTACATTTCAAGACCATTGACCGTGTATTCGGGCGTTCCACAAAGATCTGTTTTAGGGCCAATTCTTTTTTCTGATATTAGTTAATCATCTGTGTTACACAGTTTAGGCTCTTAATAAAATAAAACTTTTTGCAGAAGACTACTTGATTTATTTCCCAGTTATTTGCGAAGGCGACGAAATTATACTGAACAGGTGCTTACAGGCATTAAATCAGTGGTGTATAATATGGGACATGGCAGTAAACTATAGCAAGACGACATTTACGCATATTCACTCTAGTGGGTGGTAATGGTCATTCATGTATCACATCGGAAGTCGCGCTTTAAATAATTCCACTTGTTACAAATATGTACGAGTTAGTATTATGCACATATTGAAATAGCCCACGCATATCGATAGCATCCGTTCTAAGGCAAACAAAAAACTGTATTTCCTAAAAAAACTGGAACACTCCACACCGGATGTAAAACTAACTGCTTACAGTCTAAAATAAAGGTAGCGAGATTGGAGAAACGGGCTCCGTTCCTTCTTCGGCGCAGCGACTTCCTCCCTTTAGGGCGCTATACCCGTCGCACCCTCTGACGGCAAGGACTAAAGGAGCAACGTTGCTCCTTCAGCGTTCAAGTTTCTTCTCAATCACGGGGGTCTTGCGTGCGCGCATGCGCACGCCAAGCCTAGCCGGCTGCAGCCAGTGGCGAGCGATCGCTTTTACCTAAGATTGTTGTAATCAATGCAGGAGTGACGTTCTTTTTGTTTTATTAGTGTAAAGTAAAAGTCTCTTCTTTTTGATCGTCAGACACTCGCACGATGCTCCGCACACTTCCATGTGTGTCTCGTGTTGTTTCATACTACCAATTTGTCACAAATACAAGAAGCTCTGCTTCCCAAGCAGTCTTGCTTCATCGATTACCTTAGAGTGCACAAAAATAATGAATTTTTTCGGTGTCGACATACTTTGTAAGCTCACGCAATTTTTAATTTCGCACGGCACCAACAGCACTCATGAATTCAACGAGGTGCATAAAAAGTATCACACTTATTTTTCAACATTCTAGGAAACATACCACTCTACAGTCCGTGCGTGAAAGCACAATCATATACAATTATCAGAGTTTCACGTGCCACTACCGCCATATGGATGTTCTTTGCAGTTTACCCCCCATTCGAATACGGCCGCCATGGCCGGAAGTCGAACCTGCGTCCTCCAGCATAGTCACATGACACCCAATAAGGCAATGCTACCTTGGCAGGTTAAAGTACAAAGGGAAACAGACTGTGAAGTTTCTCCGAGCATTTATTCGCCAGACTTCGTTACAACCATCAGAAACATTTTAAACATCATCATAACTAAACTTTTGTGAAAAGTGAACCAATGACTTCTGTAGGTTAAACCAAATTCTCAATCACATTTGTTTTTAATTGCCCATGCCAGCACTGAGAAAAAGGAAGGAATTATGCATGCGTGCAGTATGCCTTTCTCGTCCTTGATTCTCCTTTGTCGTGAGAAACTCAACACAAAATGCACTTCTATTAACAACTGTGCGCAGCAAGTAAGTACTAACGCTCACTCACCTTTGTGAAAAGAGTATTGCGAATACAGAGCAATAACCACCACAGCCACAGCACTAACAACAAAATTGTGGCACGCACTATGATTGCAAGTTGACACGCGAGGCGAATCGCGAGAGGCATCTGAAGCAGAAAAGTATGTAGGCACAACATTATATAAAGTTAGAGTAAATTCGCGCACTGCAGCGCAAGTATTAGACTCCACTCAAGTATTAGAGCTGCCGCGACACCTACAGCCACTGTCATAACTCACAAAAAATACCGTCGGATCACTTATTTCACTCGCAAGACCCGCGTTGTAATGTACGTATACACTGCTGAGACAGTCGTACCCACATCAAAAACATTGTCATTGAAGGGCTAGTGGTGTACTGTATCCATTGCCAATAGTCACACTTGTGGTAAGCACGTAAAAAAATAAAAGCAAACGTTAACAAGCAACATGTAAACAAGGTCGACGTTTGGTCTGCATGCTGAGCCCTCTCCAAGTAACAAGAAAAAAAGACGTGACCTCCGAAATGGCTAACGCGCGGCAAGTGTTTGCAACCTTGGAAGCTTTAAGAAAAAAAAGTAACTATGGTAGTGGTCGAGAGATGACGCAGCGTTCGGAATGCCATAGGCATTCTATGCTTGGCTTGGGGGTATTCGCCTTCGTGAAAAACTGATAATCTCTAGTAATTATTCCGTTAATTATTGTGCAACCATTGATAAACTTACGTTCGTGTAAGTATCAGATACTCAGATACTATATATTTACGTGTGCGCGTGTTGTGATATTGATACAAAACGTAAAAAAAAGTGTAAGAAAACCTACTTGTAACTTGTGCCACTATGTTCAGTCGAAATTCATCGCTATATAAGCTGGTGGGCTTTCATAGTAGGGTGTGAATAAACACATTGAAGTGTGGGCCGTTGCTGTGAATGGTTGATTGTGCTCTTGTTTCATACTTGTTAACGTATATGTTATAGCGTACTTGTTGCGTACTATATGTGTAGTATGCGTCCATGTGTGCATGTGAAGCTATATGCATTGCATCAGCCCATATTAGGCTTCCGGTGTCAGTGAATAATCCTGAATGGGCTGATGCGTAAACAATCCGCTAGGGAGCCGTTATAGTGTGTATAACAACGTACGTCCCACCAGGCAACTTTTTTAGTATCGTTTAGTCCCTCTAGAAGGCGCCAGCTACCACCTACTGCACGGCTATAACGCTCTCACACCTCCAGCTACTTATATAACGTTGAACATCTATCTATCAAAGCTGCACTACTGAGTCGAAATGGTTCCGCTGTGATCGAGTCTACCGTTCGAAAGCACATCTCGTGACCTGCGGACCCGTAAACGCATGGATAAGGTCGCTACACTATGTGAATCTGCGAGAAATAAGTACAACAAGCCTAGCATGCACTCTCTAGGTGAGGGCTCTACAGTATCCGTGTCTTTCGGAGTAAACGTCGCTTCGCTGACCGAACGAAACGTGCTTGCTCTTTCGTTCTCTTTTGCGATGTGTTCATCGCCACAGGTTCGTCTGCTTGTTTTTATAATCATTTTGTTCAATATCAAGCTCAGCGGGAACGTTTTTTTGTAACTTTCAGTGCCGTGTACTCCTTATCAGTTGAGAATCATTGCATTTGCTAAGCCTACTCGCTTCGCCTGGGGACAGCCATGTTGATTTTCATAAGGAGGAACATGTTTTTCCGTGGATGAGGGAGCAACGTTTCTCTATTGAGAGACCAAAATTAGGGACATCGCCGTTCCTGCCTAAATGTAGAGAACGTCAATCCAATTTTTTAAAGTTTACAAAGCAGCCAAACGTCCTGTCTTAGAGTACGCTAGTAATGTGTGATCGCTTCACCAGAAGGTGTTGTGGACAAAAGTTGAAAGAATACAAGAATTAGCTGTCTGTTTTATATGAGGTAGATACCGACGCACACACTCAGTCACAGCTCTGTTTAGGTCCTGTGAGCTTTAGTCCTTGAATTATCGCAAGTGCAAACATCGCCTCAAAATTATTTTTTAAGGTAGTAAGCTGGCAAATAAAAATAAATAAGTATTTATATCTTCAGCCCCCTTGAAGGCGATGTGGTCGTCCTAATATAGTAGAGCAATTCAACTTTATTTCACACGCACGAGCGCTTTCCGCCATTCCTTTTTTCCAGACAGAATAGATATGGGGAGTAGTTTATCCAATGCGGTTGTGCAACAAACAACGTCAGTGAATTTTGAAAATGCATTACACAGTTTCCTTTGTAGTGATGCGTGCTAAATTCTGTTTAGAGCGTTTATTCGTTGATTTTTATGTGTATAGTCACTGTTGTTTGTTTATTATTTTTCTGTTGTTGGTTATTCATCTCGTATATGTGTGTGCTTCTGAATTTTTTCTTTTTGTACGAATGTTATGTACGTTATATACCCCAAGCACGGGGTTGACAGTATGAAATGAGTTAATAAATAAATAAATAGATAAAAAGAATGTTTTCTATTGTTAGCGCAAGTGCTCACTTACCACACACAGTGAACTCTCCTTTGAGTGAGCTTAAGGGTATGGCGGAAAAAGTTCACGTTGATCGAAGCCTAATCAACTGAATATTTATTGGAATACGGAACAGCTATTGGCAAAGCAGGTATCAAGTTAAAATTTGAAATGTGATTTATTTTTCTAATATTATTTATTTTTATTTGGAATGGTAACACCAAAGCGTATGATGACGCAAGCCTGTAAAGAAAGTACGTTTCTGTACAGTGCCTCTGGCATAGCTTGTTGCCGTTATGCAAAGTCTTGGCAATTTCTAACACCTATATTCTACAACTTGTGCTAGAGACACACGATTTGATCCTGATTCAGCCATTACGATTGTTTTTTTACACTCAACTCGCTTTGGTTTCAGACCACCACTAGGAACATTTTCCGAATATGACATGCCTGTACAGATATGGAGGCACACGTTGCTTGTTCTCGTCTCCAGCAAGGCCAAATGACCTGAGCACCGCTGCATGCACAAGCAATGCTGCACAGTCTGTGTTGTATGGGTGATGTTCGGGTGGCACGCATCGGCTCCACCAGTGCTGCAGAGCACGACACTTTTCTGAAATGACCTAAAACTTGAGCGCAGGGCCACCAACCAAGTTCGTTCAACTGAAATATACACTATCCGGAGGTTCGTTTGACTTGAATATGTTTTGAAATATAGCATAGTAAAAAAAGAACGAAATTTTTCAAAGGTTTGTCAATCTGAAACCTTCACAAAACTCACGTTTATACAAACCAGAGTTCACTGTATATAATGTTCCTAAACGTTACACGATAACGCGTTTGTTGTGATTAATATACAGACTCTATTCGGACTCGGACATTCATGGGAGGCGTCACAATATTAACGCATAAGTTTGGTTTTAATTATGAGAGACAACTCCTTACTCAACAGAAGTATGCGTTGAAAACAACCTAAGTTTGTACAGAATAAAGCCCAAAATTGTGCACAGGGGCAATCAGTTTACGGCATTGACGTGTACCTCAACGGTATTCTTGTTTAAAATTCATGAAGTCCGCGCATGCACACTACGTAACTTATCACCACGTGTAGTTGGAGCAAGCTGAATAAAAAGGAGGAGGATCACAGATTATAGACGAGCAGATGACAGGAAGACAAAAATGAGAAGCTAAGGCGACGGTTCCATGTTTTTGTGTGAAATACAGCGTTCCTTTTTTGTTGACGTCGTGTGATTCTGTAAGTTTAACTTCGGGCGGTGGGTTGAGAAGAATAGATGGAGTCAAGGACGAACTGGTGAGCTCGATGAGGGAGGCACTGAAGGAGCTAGACAGGAGGCAGCTATGCAGTTTCAAAGAGTTTCTCCGCTTTGTTTTGGAACATGCGAGACAACGTACTGCCGAGAACACAAGTCAAACCTCAATGGCTCGAGAACATGCGAGCGTTGAGGAACAGAGGATTGCTCATGGAAACACTGATCTGTGTGAGCAACGCGACACAGACACCAAAGCCTGTGCGGCAGTGCGTACATCAAAAAGAGAGCGTGTGAGGTAGTGCCTACGCCTTTGCTGGATAGCTGTGCTGTCAGCGCGCGGACTGAGACGACATCAACGTCATCAAAAGCAGAGACATTGCCAGAAACATAACCAGCCAAAATTCATATTTCCGCGTCTGCTCAACAGCTCTTCATCAAGTAGGTGGAAACTAGCCCAGGCAACGTCTCAAGTCAAGTTTCTAGTTGCAGCTGCTGAGACGGGCTGCTAGAAACTACTGTGACTGCACGTACTAACGAGGCTAACACACTGAGCTCTGAGACGGTGGACGAGAATTTTCATGGGTTAACAAGGTGCCAGCAGGATGTTTGTTGGAACGGTAATCCCTTGAAGGTACGTCGCTTGTGGCAACCTACACCACTGTGCTACAAACCTTTCGTTAAAAAGCTGTTGACAGAGACGTACTGCAAATGAATGACTGCTGGTTCCGCGCAGTGAGTACATGTATGCACAGAAGCTCAAGGAGGAGCCTGTCGAGGAGCCAGGAAAGGAGCTGACAGAAAACCTAGTGAAGGAGCTTGCGAGGAACACAGAGTTAAAGAAGTCCGATGTCAGTGATGGTTCCTAGCTAGAATACTTCTTGGTCAGAAAACCCGTTCGCTTTTCTGGCATCATGAGCAATGCACTCCTACACAACCCGGGTAAGCGAATAACTCAAAATACTGTCGCAGTAAGGCACGACAAGAAGGGCATGTATCATTAGCAGAATGACGACGGCGATTTGAAGAATATTCTGTGCGAACTCGAGACAACGAAGATTGCCACCAACTATTTTTCATGAACTCGACGTCATCTCTCACACGCGTCAAGGTAGCACGCCACCGTAAGGACAGGCCACTGCGCCTCACTTTCTCACCAAAGCACACATTTCCAAACTCTTTTGAACTCACGTGCTATTAGTGCGGCCATCTACTCAAAGAGACTAACAGCCTTATGAGTAATTGTGTCATAACCTTCTCTTCTCCGCTCTCCCACCACCAATTACCGCCTCCTTCATTACCCGCCCCCCGCCCCCTGTGGAAAGGTTTTACGTGTGTTGGATCAAGCTGGATTAATAGGTAGAGAACCACACATCATTGGCGAGCAGATGGCAGGAAAACGAAGAAGGGTAAATAAAGCTAAGGCAGTGGTGCCATGTGCACTTTTCATTGGTGTTGACGTTGTGTGATGCTCCACGTTTCAGTATAAATGCGAAGCATTTCTTAGCGAACTTGTTGACATTGAGCTTATCAATCTATCTATTGATCTATCTATCTATCTATCTATCTATCTAGCTTTCTATCTATAAGTAGAGGACCACACATCATTGGCGAGGAGATCTATCTATCTATCTATCTATCTATCTATCTATCTATCTATCTATCTATCTATCTATCTATCTATCTATCTATCTATCTATCTATCTATCTATCTATCTAGCTAGCTAGCTAGCTAGCTAGGTAGCCGTCCAACACTTGTAGATCTCATGGCTTTTTCAGTAATGGTATCAATGCCCAACTTGATATGGCATAACATAACTGTATAAGGAGCATAAATGGCTAGTCGTAACATGAAAACCTTGACACCTGTGTCATGAATGTCAAAATTTACGTTTATTGGTCTTGCTAATCTTGCGGTGGTTTCGTTCATGGCACGTAGAAAAATAGGTATGTCATGACAAGACTGCATGGTGAAAACAAGCGACAACCCTGACATGAAAATCATGATATTTGTTAAATATTGTGCGAACGAAGAAAATAGTCACAATCATCAATAGGGAGTTACCAGCAGTGGGCGAAATAAAAAAGAGGTCGATCGGGTGGGCTTCGCCATGGGCACGGCGGCTCGGCCTTTCCTCAACATTTTGGTTTCGTGAAACCCGTGAGGAATGACGTTCGGAGGTGAGAAGGACCTTCAGGAATTTTGACCACAGTCGCAGCCTCGACGACTTTTGTGAAGCCGCCGTTGGTAGAAGCTGCTGTGCGAAGCCAAACCGTTCCCGAGAACCAGATCAAGATGCATGACACCCCGACATTGCTTGAGACTTCGTGCTGCGAAGCGTTTGTGACGGACACCACGTTGACTGCGACTTCACCTAGTGACCTTACTGGCCAGTGACCCCTCACGTTGCCGAGACAGGACTGGATAATGGAGGCCTTGTTCGCAAGACGGAATGAAATGCGCAAGGCCGTCACGGAAGCCGTCGCCAACATTGAACGTCTAATACACGTGGAGAATCCGTCACTAAGTGAGTTACCACATATTTGTCGAATTTTCATTGAACATTACAAGCTTCTTAAAGAAATTGACAAGGAAGTAGAAGACGCAGTTCATATGAATCGCTTGGAAAGTGAGACAGGCGAAGCAGAGCTTTACGAACATCAGAATATTCTAGCCAAGGTCAGAGTTAAATGTAAGACCGCGGACGTATTGAATGCTCGGCTGGCTTGGAGGCCATGGGGTAGGGCAATTGGACAGAAGTGCGGGCTGGCGTGCACTCTTCGGCTGTGGCACCGCCGTCCGGCCTTTGCTTCATCAGCGGCAGCCTTGTTCTATGGAAGCCAGACTCTCGACAAATTGCTGAACGTGCCGGAAGCCGGAAAGTCCCCTATTTCACTAACGTGACTAGCATCAAAGCACGTACAAAAGAACCGTTACTTTCAAAGAACTTGCCCACGTCATTAGAACTCTCCTCAGCATACGCTATGATTGAATCTAAGGACACGACGGTTACAACAATTCAAGTGCATATGGTGGAGGACGAAAGTTCTACTAATGGAAAGCGGGAAGCCTCTGAAGATCTAAACGGGCATTCAAGGGATATCAAGAATGGGTGCAAGCCAATGCCAGCCGATTCAGATGTTGCACAGTCATCGCAGCAGCGCGTAGAAATGTCTGACAGAAGCAAATCAAGAAGCATTCAAGGGAAAAAAAGCATGAGAAGAACTGTGAGGGCAGACGAGCCTGCTGCCTGTATTAGTCCTAAGGGCGCTATGAGTAAGCTACAAACATCAAGGGGGAGAAGAATGCGAACCGTACCAGCTACCGCACTACCAATTAAGTATATTGAGGCAGGGCCAAACCAGAGAATGAAGCAATCAAGTTCGGTAAGGAGGAAGAAGGATGATGCTTCCAAGGTGAACACAGTCAAGGCGAAAAATTCGAAGACAAAACTTCTCAAATTAAGCTACACCAGAAGCTAGCAGAGAAACTATGTTTATGCCAACGAAACCTGATCATCAAAACCGCAAGTTCACCGAAGGCGATGCGTTCGAAGGCACGTATATAGAACAAGCGTCGGAAGCACCGTTGGAAAACCAGGTGCAAGAGCAAACCCGGATTGTTCCACGTGGATTTACTTGGACCTCAAACAATAGGTGAAGAACATTGTGTGTTGAGTGTTTACAGCAACTGCGATATTTTTCATAGAATAGATGCTAGGTACCTTGCCAACCACTTCCGCATTCTGCACGATTCCTGGATGTGCACTTATTATAAAGTATATTTCGTTCTTATTTTCGCCATTAGGGCTCCTCTATGTCCACTTGCGGTTATCTCGTTTTGGGTAGAAGGTATTCAAAATCCGTAAATTATTGCGTTCTGCGATTTCTACTAGTAGCTCTCCTCTGGCGTTTCTAGTACCAATGCCATAATCTCCTACTGCTTGGTCTCCATCCTGCTTCTTCCCTACCTTTGCATTAAAATCACCCATCACTTTAGTGTACTGTGTTTTTACCTTACTCATTGCCGATTCCACGTCTTCATAGAAGCTTTCAACTGAAGCGTCATCATGGCTGGATGTAGGCATGTAAACCTGTACTACCTTCATCTTGTATCTTTTATTCAGTTAAATACGATACTTACTACCCTTTCATTATTGCTCTAGTGTTTCTCTATGTTGCCAGCTATGTTTTTGTGAATTAGGAACCGCACTCCCAGTTCTCTTCTGTCTCCCAAGCCCCGATAGCAAAGGACGTGCCCATTCTGCAGCACCGTATAGGCTTCATTTGTCCTCCTAACCTCACTGAGCCCTATTATATCCAATTTAACACCTTTTGCTCCTCGAATAGTACAGCTAGACTTCCCTCACTAGATAATGTTCTAGTGTTAAACGTTGCCAAGTTCAGGTTCCAATGGCAGCCTGTACGGATCCAGAGATTTTTAGCACCCTCTGCTGCGTTGCAGATCTGACCACCGCCGTGGTCAGTTGCTTCGCAGCTGCTGGGGAGTGAGGGCCATGAGTTATTTGACGTATGCATGTGGGAGGTAGTGGCCAGATACTGCACCAGGGTGGCCAATCCTTCTCTGGTGAGGGAGTGCGTTTCTGGCGGTGTTTACCGGTGAAACCGCACCCCAGGCCTCTTAATGCAGTTCCATCAACACGCGGATATTTTTTAATCCGGTTGGGAACTGCGCTGCAGCGGGATTTGAACCACGGACCTCTTGCATGCGAGGCGGATGCTCTAACCACTATGCCATCGCCGCAGCCAGTCACCTCAGTGGGAGGACTTAAATCTAAACAGTTGTAGATAACGGGAACAGGTCCGGTGGCTACGGAAAGTCGAAGTATCACCGTTCGTTCGATAGATGCAGTTTCTTGACTTGCAACGGTGAATAAAAGCTGAAATACCTGTGTGAACAGCATCCAGTTCGCCTACAAATCGCTGATCATGCACTTACGCGCTCAGATGTCTCTGCTGTGGACGTTATTTATGCGTAAAAACATCCTTATCAAGTGAGCTCACTGATGATTATTAGCTGTTGCATGGAGGTACTCTGCTTATTTTACTAGAGGTTGTCGTTTTCGGTCACACTTGAACGACTCCTCAAGCTTGACTAAGCCACCCTAACTCGACGCCTTTAACCGAGAAAACAGAGCGAAAACACCAAAATGACATGCTCTATGCTACTGTGTTACGATGATGATGATAATAGTGAACCGAAATCTAAATTGCACAAGTTTCCATTTTCACTTCATTTTTAAAGTGGTTTTGTAACATTAAAAAAACAGGTAAGGCAGCATAAAGAATGGAGACAGAAGTTGTTTGCAGAGGACCGAATTACTGTACGCACTTAAGTAACCGCAGGACAATGTAATGACTTGTACAGAGCAACTGAAGTTTAAGTTACGCACTCGTCATTTGCTTTTTGTTTTGCACCCTCATGATGCGTTTTTACGATGGTTTTTATGTTGCGATCATCAGATGTCACCAAAGTAAAAATGCAGTCATGTATAAAAATGATATTATGTTTTGCATGAAGAATATTGAAAATTATCTAGTTTTAAAACAAGCGTTAAACTCATACCTCTAAGATTGGCACTTGCTTTTTTTGTCTCCGAGGCTATACATTGTCAACATCGAGTCCCGGTTTGAATCATGGACTGTTATAGCCACGTGATAGCATTTCCCGCTCAAAATATTGGAGGATTCCGCCGTGGTCCCTTCATCAGTAAATAACAATGGGAAATTTTAGTTTATGTAGAGTCTGTGGGGCTGCATTTATCAGTTTTGTGTTCTGCGGTGCCCTCTACTGTCCGTGTACAACTAAGCAAGGCGTTCGGCGGCGGTAACGGCTTCCACCTGACCACACCTCACGCTGCATGATCGGGTAAATAGCGGGGTTTGCAGTCTTCTTTTTTGTAGCCTTTTCGCCATCACATGTTTCGTCGCACATATTGTAACGTAAGTCGCGTTCACTGCTAGTGCCACACGGCCACTTTTGATTGTGATTTGGTTCACGAATCGCGGTTTGACTCTCGCTTCGGGCAAACTCGATCCAGATTATTTTGCATTGCTGCTCAGCAATGATAATTGTTTGATTGTGATCAAGAAATCAGGGTCATAGTCGCTCTGTTTTCACGCTATAACTATCGTCATGTCATACCAACTAGCCCAAACTGCACAATTTCCAAATCAACCCTTCTGACGAACAAAACTGCTCGTGTGACAGCGATGCAATCTACGGTATGGAACCAAAAATCATGAATGCGCCATTTTTGCGTACATTCACTTTCAATATCTCGATTTATGTAGGGTATACGATGTACGCAATAAACAAAGTAAAAATATTATCATCTATTCTATTCTCAGAATTATTGTTAGGTTGCTCTGTGTGATTATATCAACGAAAAAATTAGCCCTTTGATTGAGCGGCAGCCCCTTGTTCGTTTAAACAACGGTTTCACCATGCTTACACGAGCCACCAGTTTTGCCGTAACCTCTTCCGTTTTGTCTGTTATCCTGGCCTTCTGCGTGTGTCTCAAGTCAGCGTTACTATATTTGTACAAGTTTAAACGTTTTCTAGCATTATTATAACTGTGTTCCAATTAGTCTATGACGAGAACAAGTAGGATTCTATTATGGCAGTAGGAAAAACCGCAGCCTGTAGAGCGTATTCCTATCGACGTGGTGACGTGCGGCAGAACTATTTATTTGCTTTAATCACTTGCAAATAAATGAAAAGTGAATAAGTGAATGCAACTTCGTTAATAATTGTGTAACCGATTTCTACACCCGAATGTTAACCACTCAAATGTTGACCATAACTTGAATGACTTAATGTTGAAAATAACAAAGTGCAATAACTCGCTGATAAAAACTACTTGAAAGCTCTACGCTGCCTTTAAAGACGCCTACAATGTCACTTATAGATTCGGAAATGTCTTGTCACTGTTGTTTGTATGCTATAAAGGTTTCATGGAGTGTGTCTTTAAGACAGCGTCCCATCTGACCCATGAAGCTCCTGCTACATGTCAGTGATTGTGTACATCATGCCTTCAAGACAGGTTACATACTTTTCCCTGTGATGAATGTGGCGGTGTTTCTATCCTTTCATCTCATCGATGAATCTGCTTAGGTCATAAAGTTTCGGAGGCCATAAGCACTACTTCGACACCAGCACTTTCTTCCTATTTTCTTGTAGAGTTTGTGAGAAACACTGTGCATGCTAAATGCGACAGCTGTCTTCTTTTCTTGCAGCCCTTCAGATGGTCTGTAGCTCCTTTTTCTGCCTAGGATAGCTCGCTTGCCTAAGCAAATCCTCGGCTAGAGGCAACTCGTCTTGAGTTGAACTGCAATATGAAGTCTAGACATTTACTAAGAAATTGTTTCTGCAACCTTGTGTTAAAGTGATTCACACAGAGCACTATGCAAGGCAATTTGCACGGCCGCCTTCTTGGCCCTTTTTTGTGCCCTAATGAGAAAGGCAGCAGTGGCTTCCATGGATGAGGCCTATACCGCCAGCTTGTACTCTATTTTGTAAAAAGCTGCGTTAAGCGCAGGGATTCGATTCCGAATCATTCGGGCATCTCATGTGTAGTCACAAGATGCTGGAGCTTGTGCTGCAAAACCTTAATACTGGGCTTAAAAACCGACTTCCAGTCCACAGATTCTACCAAATTGAATACACAAAAATTATTCACATAGAAGGAGATCGTACAGCACTGAAACCTAGCAATCTGTTATATTGTTCCTTGAAATACTGGTCAAGTGCACGTCTCTAAGAATCGATACAGTGCTCGATTCAATATTATTACCCTGCCGCTACAAATACACTTTTATGACCTAGCCAGGAAAGGTACACTCAAGTAACAGCGTGAGAAACACTTCCAAACACCTGCCAGTGACATTCAACACTTTCCAGGGAAGGCTACTCCTCAAATAAATTTGATAGCATCCTTGACGCACAGCAGTAGATTCTTTGCGCTGGCAGGCTGTTTATATTTGGTTAATCATTGCATTGATTTTTATTGACTTGTACTTGGCCTCTGCTGAAAGAAAAACATTAATAAATGGTTGATGACTTCTTGTGGTGTAAGATGCTCCTGCTCTGTGGATGATTCTTTAGTGTTTCACTAGACAGAATCAATAGGCTGGGAGTAGAATGTCTTGCCCACTTTGAAGCTTTCTTAGGATGTGCTCTAAGTTCTTGAACTAGCATAGCTGCTCATTGAATGAGGCACGATTGAATTCTTGAACTTAAGGTGGGTTCTTAGAGAATAACACTCATATAGGTGGTATGAACCTCGGAAGCCATTGCTGCTTTTGCGTCCCGGTATTCAAAAGTGGTTAAAAAGCGGAACATGCAATTGTCTTTGCAGAATCCTCTGTGGTAATTGACTCATCTAAAACAAGGTGGACGATATATTCCCCGAGTAAACATCCCATTCTAAAATTGCGGGTTTTACTCAAGATGTGTCGTTGTTGATAGCTGTGTGTTTGCTTACGTATGTGATGGATCCTAGGCATGAAGAGGAGTGTCTGGCCACATCAAAAGCTCAAAAAAAGGAACAAGGCAACTGTGTACATTGCATGTACAGTGCCTCTCGCAGACTCAAGGAGGTAGAAAGAAAGTGTTGAAGCACAGGCAGTGTACTTTCTTGCCTGTGCAGATCCACCTCTTGAATGAACTAAAAAGGCTGCAGCTCTGATTACAGGCAGAAGTGTGACATGTCTTAAGCACTTGGTGAACACAATACTTTTAACAAAAAATAGGCCCCGGAAAATTTCTTTTGTTCATTCATAGCGAGGGTCTTGTTCCTGTAGACTTAATGCATCTAAGTTTTGAAGGAGGTATTATTGTTAGCTACTAACACGTAAAAATATCACGTGCTACAAACCGTGCCCACTAACACTCCTAAGTTTACGTGCTCGGAAACACTCAATAATGTCGACAAGAGGACAGCCGCCGCTTTAGCTAATTGATAAGAGCATCGCATGCATTATGTAATGATTGTAGGTTCAGTCTTTGCCGGTGAAAATTTGTTTTTGTCAACGTTACTTTCTGAATACTTTTATCACAATTGCTGTACTATAGTCCAAAAGCAGCTATTACCGTTTCTTATATTTTTCATGGGCTGATTGTCTGTTTTCATTGAAGGACTGTATATAAAGTGCACTGCTTTGTGATAAACTTCAGTTGGAAGATGGTGCTGCATCTTTGTATTTTTTTGGCCCTCCAATTGTATTTGCTCGGAGCAGCCTTTGCAGTCGAGTTAACTTGTCGGACAGATATGCAGAGACACGTTTGTTGTCTTCAAAATATCAAGTGATATAAGCTGGAACACCCTTAAAATCAACTTTACCGTGCTTGTGATACCAATATTTGCAAAACACCCCTTTGGTTTCTGACTAAACAGCCCACTGCCTCATACGTCGTAAGTTTGTGTTCGCTTCCACAACCCTTGCAGATGCTCTCCTAGCAGACTTCAAATGAAGCTGGGCAGACTTGCATGGGAGAAAAAAGGCGGATGTCCTTGCTTTGGTTGCGATTTCCGATGGAGGCGGAAATGTTGTAGGCCCGTGTACTCCGATTTGGGTGCACGTTAAAGAACCCCAGGTGGTCGAAATTTCCGGAGCCCTCCACTACGGCGTCTCTCATAATCATATGGTGGTTTTGGGACGTTAAACCCCACAAATCAAATCAAATCATCAATCAATTGCTTTGGTTGCGCAATTTTATGGGTCATGCATGTTTACATTTCAGGGGCCATTATCGCTGCACCCAGAATGCCTTCATTGAAGAAAGTTTTCTGCGCAGTGACAACGTCCATGCGGTTTCGTATCCATGTAGCCAGCTATGTTCGCATGAAAACCACGTTACGTACCACCTCACTTGTTTAGCAACCTCTGAAATCGAAATCGTGACTGAGCACTGTAAAACCTTTTTCTGGGTAACTAACTGTTCCATTCACGATGAGTGTGTCATTAGGTACTTAATGCAACAGAAAAAATGCTATGCATATACTTCGTGTGAGTGTTCGGGCTGTTTCTACGAAATATAATTCAGCCCTTAAGTGATCTTTTTGTTCTGTGACATGCAGAAAGGTCAGTGGCTCAGACAGAAACTTCACATAATGATACACTCTGTGAGCACCATTGCAGTCTATGAACAGCTGTATAAAGGTTCCTCGGAATCCTTAGGTGGGTTGATGGGTTAGGCCCATTTTCCAAGACAGTGTGTTTCTTGCACTTAGTTCAGGTCAAAGGGTCAGGGAGATAGTAGAGATGGGGGAGATTGCAAGGTCAACTGGCGCTTGTGTAAGCATGCTATCGTTGCATCTTTGAGAGAAAGAGCATTCTCTTTTGGTGGGTTTTAGAGATGCGAGCAGTCAAGCTGCATCTTTTTTCGTTTTGCTTATGCTGATATTTTTATTCCGGTGCATGATTTGATGCTTTTATTTCTTGTATTTTTTCTGTATACAGCAAGATTTTATGAAGAAATGTAGCCAGTAAAGCAGTCCAAACGTCACGCAGCCTTCAATCAAAATTAGCAAAACAATGTAGGTTTATAAGTAAATAACTTTTTCTTTTTTGTGTAGAACAACAATATTGAATGAATTTCCAGTCGACAATGTACCTAATGTCTATGCAAAGCTGTTTCCCGTTCTGGCGAATAGCTCATGTTTAATAACTGCTTCAACTCACAAATTTGTAGATCTACTTGTTCAGGCATTACCGACGAGGTGAAAAAACTGTCCAAGATGAAAATCTGACATTTTGAATATTGAAGCAGCAAGCCTTTCTGTGCAGAGAAAATTGCCATAAGTTGTTCAGAAAAAAGTTATACAGAATGAAATTAGCTCATTTTTGTGCTTGCCAGGTTTGTGCAAATTTACTTTTTTTTCTTTTATTGCTGATTCACAAATATCGCACATTAGCAGGACTATGTCATGTTTTGTAATTACCAGTGCTATCTAACTTTGCCTAGCAGCGCTTCACTCAAAATATTTTCAACAAATTGTAAATATTGCAAACATTTTTTGGTGGTGGCGTCATCTGTGAAAAGAACCATGAAGTTGTCTCGTGTCAGTTATGGAGTTTGTAAAAAGTGATGCCGCTAAACATGACTATGCCACCGGAACACGTATGGATTATTTCTTCAGATTTCAGACTCAAGTGTCTAGCCCAGTGAGTAAATTTAGTCGCTACGTCTCCACTACACAATGTAACCTCAAGAGGGTGCTGAATAAAAAACGAAAGAGAAGGAGTGACAGAAAGAACGAAGGGAACAAAGCGTGCCACATTCCTGACCAAGTGGTTTGGCAATTGTGCCGAAAATTCTAGGACCTGCTTGGCTGCTCGCCTTTGTAGCCAGGGGACTGCAGAAGCGTTTCTGAAGTAAACAGAGAACTTCACCTTACCTTCTCCTGTTTTTGAGAGCCGTGGGACATTACCTGACGGTCTTTCCTTCGCGTGGACGTGACCAATGTTTGGCAGCGTGTGTTCCACATGACACTGGTTAAAGAGTAGTATAGCATTAAACCTTTTCCGAGAGGCTAGTATGCACATGTGAAGGGATGGCGACATGATTTTTTTTCTTGGGAGAGTATTAGAGGTCACAGTTTTTTTTTCTTGCGAGAGGATTGGAGGTCAGATAGGACAAGCAGGCTATATAAACGTTGCACAGACTGACAACAGTTGCTAACTGAGAGGTAGCTTGAATCATCTGCAAATCATTCCTGAAAAATACTAAGCCCCCGAGATTTTTCTACCAATGCCTGGCTGATAGCCTCAGAGGCTACGGACCCCCAGTTTCGGTTTCGGTGACCATCATAGAGGTGCTTTTAAGACTTGAAAAGGGCCCATTGACAAGTGTGTGGATAGTTTGCGGGCAAGTTAGTGGAAAACAAACATGCATGTGCGCAGTAACTATATTATATAATGTGAGTCAATAAGCCACATTTACCTGACTGCAGCAAAAAGTGCGTATAGCTGCGTGAGTTCTACAGCGTTCCAAGCCACGCGCAACAAAACAAATGTCAAATGTCTTAACGCCTTTTGAAGTTCGGAAACAATATTTTCAGTATGCGAACTTCTCGATAAAAGATGTGTTTAATAGCGTGATACTTACTCTCAAATTACGGTAACACATGTATTGCGAAGGATCATTGTGTCCTCCAAAATTATTGATGTGATGCCATTTGCTTGTTGTAGTGGGCAGTGACAGGTCTAGCAGAGAGGTAGAAGGAATAAAGCTTGAACTGCACGAATTGAGCAGGGCGGTCACCATTTACCTCTAGCAAAGCTAAGCTTTGGCAAATAATCTGTTTGCTCATGTACTTAGTGTTATATCTTACTTTCTAGGTACCCGGCTTTACTGACCATAGCGGGACATCACGCATTTACTCTTAGCATCGGCCACCATAGACACCTAGAAAATGAGACGTTCACAGAAAACATAGACGCACTCAAGTGTATTTCTCCAATGAACTTCTTCGAGTGCTCACTGGCTGTAGCCAGAAATATGTGAGCCGCCTATACCCCTGCACCTCCCAAATGACAAATGGAATACCCGGACTGGTTTTGCAATTTCCTCTCGCTAAGCCAAGGGTCCCAATCAGCTAGCGTGCTGTCCAGACACTCAAGATGGTAAAAGCACAAAGGGGTGGGTGGGGGGAGGCAGTTTAAAGTTTGAAACAAAAGAATAGGAACCTTAAAAAATAATGTGCGTGAGTTTTCGCGATAACCATATCACATGCTAGTGCAATGAGTACTCACATAGATGAGCACTAATGAAGCAATCAATTCGTGTGATCACACATATACCGCACCACTGTGCTGCTGTTCTAAAACTGGAATGAAAATATCTGCAGTACAATGTGCACAAACTGATCAGATTCTGACAGGTCTACCTTCGCATTCGTGAAAACTCAGTAAGTGCGAAAGTGGGGTGTGAAATTTCTGTCCCAAAAAGACTTCCAACATTCAATATGCGTTTGTCTCAGAGGATTTGAAAGCCGAAGCAGCCATCCGTTCTTACATCTTGGTCGACTGTATTCTCTCACAAAGCTTTCTGCACCTCATGCGGTTTGTCAGTTTTTCGGGGATCTGCCCAATTCAGAACAAGGGGCGATGTCACTTGATGAGTCAGGATTTCAAAAATTTTGGTCATCTATGATGTCAACCAATGACTTTATTTGCACTTGTGTAGACAGCGACAGGCACTTTTCGCGCTTGATAAGGCCTCAAACTTACCCGACCATGTGTACTGTGCGATTTATTTTGTAGGATTGCGCGAATATTAACTTTTCCCCCTGAATTGAATACTGCCTAAAACATGACAAAAATACCCAATTTTTGGATTAGAAATCTGCGTGAATATGATATTATTAGATTCGTTGTTCAAAGTTCAGCGGGTGCAATTTACATCCGTCTTACATATTAATTGCGGTGCGAGCGGAACTCGTTTTATAGCTGAAAGAATTGACTCTCTTATGTTTCACTAAATCTGAGCACTGCATTTTTGTATGAAAGTGTGAGACTGCCCTTTGAGTATGAATCTTGCGCTGCTTGACCTCATCTTTTCCTCTGTCGGTTCACCGCACTTGCACCACATCATGACCTATGTCAACCTTATACCCCTTCATAAACTTGAAGGTTTCAAGTAGCTGTGTGAGAAAGAAAAAGAAAGTGGCAACCGATACATCTGTTTAGCGATGCTTGAGGCTAGTAATGTTTTGGCTGGCAAATTCCTTCCGCCGTTCAAGCCGACTAAATCACTATTTTTGCGCTCACTGCAAGGCATGAAGAGGGGGCTTTGTGTAATGATAGTCAGGTGTAATGGTTAAGGAACGTTCGTCACTATGTTTGCTTATAGCCGACGAGAAGGATTAACATGAACATTTTATTTCATGGCATGGGTGGCATGGCTGACGGCGCACGGATACGCTACCGTGTGCAGCGCCGTTGAGTCGGACGCCGCGGCCAACCCAGCAGTCAGGGTCGCAACACCGGAGGTACCGGATCAGGCCACGGCTCACGAGGACCACACCCGGTAGGCCTCGCCCACGAACCTGCTCCCGGCCACTGCACCCAGACAGGAGCCGTTCGGCAGGTCTCGGCCTTGGACCTTGAACCGACACACCGGAGCTCGACCTGGCCGACACGTACGGATCTCACGTCCGGCTCAGGAACGCTGCCAGGAACTCGTCCTCTCGAGCGACGCACCGCTTCCTCTGCCTTCGTGGCCTCAACCCTCGACCTCTCTTTTCCGCACGTTTCCTTCTTCTTGGCCAGGGCACCGCCAGGTACCCTCGGGTGCATACTGCAGCTCATGATGTCGCGGCCCGCGTCCGAGTCTGGTGCGTATGGCTCGGCACCGCTCGGTGATTCTCGATTCAGCCAGAACTCCTCTGGCATCAGGATCCTCGGCCACCCTGGACCTTGCACGGCTCCGTGGTCCGTGCACACACCCGCGTCTCGCCCGGCAGAACGTCTCGCTCGTCTTTTGCCGATGTGCGACGCTCTGGTGACACCGGCGCTTGTTGGCGTGGGTGCGACTGCGAAGCAGTCAGCCCGCATCAGAGACGCGATGCTCCATGCGGGGAATGGCCAGCCCGTCCAGCGAAGAGCGTGCGCCGAGACGCGATGCTCGACGCAACCGTGACCATTAGCCAGGCCACGTTCATCGCTGTGTCGAACGGCTGACCGTGGAGACGCCTCACCGAGATCCGCAATGCTCTCGGCAAAGAAGAGAACAGCAGGCCAGGCCGCGCCCCGAGATGCAGTACTCGTGCCGGAAATGCCGCCCCAGATGGTGGTTGGACGGCAGCAGCGTGGACGGCCGCGTTCCCTGGCCGGAACCTGGATCGCCTGCGTCCGACGCTTCGGCCCGCTGTCTCCCGTCTCCCGCTGCTCCGGCTTGTCCCCAGCCACAAAGCCTACTGCAACGTAATGGTCGCACGTGGCCCAATCGTGGCACGCCACCTCTATGGGCCACCACAGGTCATCAGCTGATTCGCTGACACTCCCGCGCACATTACAGGCGCCTTTCCCCGCACTTCCGTCGTTGTCGTTTTCTTCACTCATCACACCAGGAAAGAGTAAAAGATAGTTTTCCAGGTAGCTTCTGTATGTAGCAATATAAGTATCAAGCGGACCATGTGAAATACCCGCAGTATATGTGCAGAGGGGTCTACTGTTAAAGGGAACGCCGGAGCACGTTTTATCTGCTCTGGTGTTTTTTTTCCAAACTGCCACATCTAGTGGTCACTTGATCAAGTAGAGGAGGTGACATTTAACACCCCCTGAAACGGGTTTGCAAAGCTCGCCATTCCTCGCTCGTGTCTCTCAACTCGCTACATTCCCCCTGTAGGGTTTCTAGAACGAATATGAATAGCACCAGCAGTGAATAATGCTACCGGCTGGAGAGTAAAGCTCCAAAACGGGGACCATCTTAGCACATTTGTTGAAGAAAGAGTGCACGTAATGCAGAGGTGGAGAAAGGGAAGTAGTAGAACAGGAAGCTTACATATGCCGCAGAAACACCTGACATCATGGCTATCAAGGTGCTGCCCCACAAAGACTGGTGTGCCGCTGCGGACTACTATTATTATATTGGTTTTATTGGCGCAAGGGCCATGTTTGGCCAAAGAGCGCCATAAAAATTATAAAAGTGTAATAATTGTCAGTGTATAACAATGGTATTTAGGGATGTGAGCAATGATAATGTTACGTGGCTGTATAGTGGCCTAAAATTCCGCGCTCCAAGGCAGGTAAAAAAAAGAATACATAGATACTAAAATCATGAGCATGACGTGACACTTGAAGTGAGGATGAATGATAGACGGTCATAGTAATAAAATCATAAAAGGATAATAGCACAACTGCCTTGTCAACGACCCTTGTGTCCAAGGGACGCCAGGCAGGTGCTTTTTAA
Source organism: Rhipicephalus annulatus (assembly GCA_013436015.1). Classification (NCBI taxonomy): domain Eukaryota; kingdom Metazoa; phylum Arthropoda; class Arachnida; order Ixodida; family Ixodidae; genus Rhipicephalus; species Rhipicephalus annulatus. The sequence continues at coordinate 291,785 of WOVY01000340.1, read as the reverse complement.
TGTAGTTACCGCAGCAGCAACCTCCACTTGGAGGTCGTGCTACGGATTTCCTGGAAATATGACATGAAAATTATTTATATCTTTTAAAAATGCGAGCAATGATTTGTGCTTAAAAACAGGCTCTTTACCTATAAACATTGACGGATGCAGTGGCATTTGATGTCGGTGAAGAAGTAGAAAGTGTTTTTGTCTAAGAGCATCCAATTCCTTGCATTCAATTAAAATATGAAGAACGCTGAGTGGGTCACCACATCTGTCACACACGGGAGGATCACCACCAGACAAAAGGTGTGAATGAGTGCTATGGGTGTGTCCTATTTGTAGTCTTGTGAGTATTACTTGAGTGTGGCGTGACCTTGATATTGGCGGCCAAGTTCCAAGGCTCGGTTTGATAACATGTAATTTATTTCGCGTTTGCTTATCCCATGAAAGCTGCCAGTGCGCCCTGAGCTTCTGTTTTACGAATTGTTTGAGTTCTAACGCAGAGACAGCCATAGATGCATTAGTGTTAGCGTTGTCCTTAGCTGAGGCAGCCAGTTGGTCCGCTAACACATTTCCCCGGATTTCGCGGTGCCCTGGCACCCAGCACAATACAACTTGTTTTTTGAGCGAGTATATGGTGCACAGAAGAGAGTAAAGCATCAAAAAGACAGGATTTTTATGTTTTTTGAGGGTCTTCAAAGCTTTTATGACACTCAGAGAGTCGGTGAATATTATCGCACGTTGTAGCTTTAGTTCCTTTATGTGTTTAGCGGCCACAAGTATAGCATAGGCCTCCGCTGTGAATATGCTTGAATTAGGGTGGAGAATGCCAGAGTCTGAAAAGGATGGACCAACGGCAGCATAGGACACGCCACTATCAGACTTGGAAGCATCCGTAAAGAATTCAGGACAGTTGTATTTGTGCTGCAATTCGAGAAAGTGAGTGTGTATATGTGCTATAGGCGCATGCTTCGTAACTTCAACAAATGATATATCACAGTCTATGGGCTGCCACTGCCACGGCGGCAGACATGGAACGGGAGCCATCAGACTGTGTTCAATAAGTGGCACACCCGTTTGTTCAGCGAGGCTCCTCACACGAAGTGAGTAAGGCTGTTGAAACGAAGGACGGTTCTCGAAAAGCGTACAACTTGACAAGTCATTGATAGTCGTGTGTGAAGGGTGTTCTTTGTCTGCGTTCGTTTTTAAATAGTATATAAAAGACATGTATGTTCTTTGCAGGTGCAATGACCACTCATTGGATTCGACATACAAACTCTCCACGGGACTAGTGCGAAAAGCTCCCGTAGACAGACGGATGCCCAAATGGTGGACTGGGTCAAGCATTTTCAGAGCACTTGGGGTGGCAGACTGATATATTATTGCCCCATAATCCAGGCGCGTTCGAACGAGGCTTTTGTAGAGATTGATCAAACAATTTCGGTCACTCCCCCATGATGTGCGTGAGAGTACTTTCAGAATGTTCATTGTTTTTATACATTTGTTTTTAATATACTTGATGTGTGATGTAAATGTGAGTTTAGAATCCAAAATTAGGCCTAGAAATTTATGCTCGGCCTCTACAGGTAACCGCTGGCCAAGCAAGTCAATTTCGGGATTTGGGTGGAGGCCTCTCTTTCTAGAAAAGAGCACACAGGTGCTCTTCTCTGGACTTAACCTGAACCCGTTTTGGTCAGCCCACTTGGATACTTTGTTCAGACAAAGCTGGACATGCCGCTCACACACTGCAAGATTACATGACCTAAAGCCTACCTGGATATCATCCACATACATTGAATAGAATGTGTTATGTGGAATGCAGAGTCGTAATGAATTCATTTTATAATAAAGAGGGTGCAACTCAGGACACCACCCTGGGGTACTCCCGTTTCTTGAATAAACGGCCTGGACAAGACATTCCCAATACGAACACGGAATGTTCGCTCGGATAAGTAGCTCTTTATGATATTCAACATATTGCCATGAATACCAATGTCTGACAGATCTCTAAGGATGCCGTAGCGCCATGTGGTGTCATATGCTTTTTCCATGTCAAGAAACACACAGAGACAGTACTGTTTGTGGATGAACGCATCACGGATGTATGCTTCAATGCGTATGAGATGGTCTGTAGTAGATCGGTCCTCTCTAAAACCACATTGAAAGGGGTCAAGAAGTTTGTTGGTTTCTAGAAAATGCATAAGTCTTTTGTTTATCATTTTCTCGAACACCTTGCACAGGCAGCTCGTAAGGGCTATTGGACGGTAGCTTGTAACTGAAGAGGGGTCCTTGCCTTCCTTTAGAATAGGAACAACAATGGCCTCCCTCCACGTAGACGGCAGGTACCCAGCAGCCCAGATAGTGTTATACAGAGCAAGTAAACTGATTTCGGTGTCATCGTGAAGGTGTTTGAGCATGTCATACATAATTCTGTCTGGTCCCGGCGCTGTGCTGTGGCACGCATTGAGGGCCGTCCTAAGTTCGGCAATTTTAAATGGAGTATTATACTGTTCGTTTGTTTTGGACTTCAACTCTAGTGTTTTCCGTTCTGTCATTTCTTTATGTTTTAAGAAAGATTTTGAGTAGTGCGCAGAACTGGAAATGCGCTCAAAGTGCTTGCCAAGGCTGTTGGCCTGGTCCTCCAGTGTATTCCCTTGACTCACTAAAGGCAGAGGATATGCTTGCTGCCCCTTAAGACTTCTGAGGCTGCTCCAGACTTTCTTTTCATTGGTGTAGGAGTTAATGCCGGAGAGAAACTTGACCCAACTCTCCCTTCTTGCCTGACGTCGTGTTCGCCTACCCAGTGATTTCACTTTTTTAAATTCGACGAGGTTTTCTGCGTTTGGATATCGGCGCAGGATGCCCCAGGCTTTATTTTGTTTCCTACGCGCTTCTCTACAGTCATCGTTCCACCAGGGAACACGTCGTTTACACGAGTGCCCATTTGTTTGCGGGATACACTTTTCAGCAGCATCCAGAATAAACGCACTGAAGAATGCTACTGCGCAATCAATGTCACAATTTGTGATAAAGTCACGAGGTAAAAGTGTCAATTCTTGAAATTTCTCCCAGTCAGCGGATGCTATTTTCCATTTGGGAATATGAGGAGGAACCTCATGCGATAATGTCAAGTTTAACATAGCAGGAAAGTGGTCACTGCCGTACGAGTTCATGACCACGTTCCATTCTAACTCGGTAAAGAGAGAGGGAGAACCAAGTGCCAAGTCTATCGATGAGTATGAGTTGTGATGAATGTTTAATAGGTAGGCTGTTTTTTATTGAAGAGGCATGCTCCGGAGCACAGGAGGAATTGCTCTATCAGTCGGCCTCTCGCATCGCACCGGGCATCCCCCCACAGAGTGTTGTGAGCATTGAAATCACCAACAACAATGTAGGGTGCCGGCAGCTGGTCAATGAGGTGATGAAAATCTGTGCGGTTAAGTTTGTAGCTTGGTGGTATGTATAGTGAACACACAGTGACTAGTTTGTCAAATAGAATGACGCGGACTGACACTGCTTCGAGTGCCGTCTGAAGAATAAGAGGTCGGCAAGGCACGGATTTTTGTACTATTATAGCTACACCGCCGGATGAAGCAGTTGCCTCATCCCGATCCTTGCGGAACACGGCATATTGTCTAAGAAAGTTTGTTTGAGATGGCTTCAGATGTGTCTCTTGGATGCACAGCACCTTGGGATTGTGTTTATGTAAAAGTTCTGTAATGTCATCAAGATTGTGGAGAAGACCCCTAGCATTCCAGTGCATTATTTGTGTAGCCATTTTGAGTGAGTTTTTGTGCTGTGCGTCGAAGTAGACAACCTTAGCTTAGGAGGCCTTTTCAGGCCCCCTAATGCGTGGTTTTTCTTTTTTGGCAGGCTCCTTAGAGCCACGCCAATCTTTCGGCGTCTGAGGCGCCGATACACTTTGTGTTGTGTCCATCATCTCGGAAGAGACGCTGGACGCCCGCTCGCGGTGCCCGCGTGCGGTTGTGAGAGACTTCGGGCCCTCTGCCTTGGCAGGTGGCCCGGAAACTGCAGACCCAGAGGCCTGCATGGCTGTTTGGCTAGTGGTGGTGTCCATTGCCTCCTGCGAGGCACTGGACACCCGCTCCAAAGAGCGATCTGTGTGTAGCGTAGACTTCGCCTCAGTCGACGAAGTCTTTGACCCCACCGGGCAAGAGGTTGTTGGGACCTCCTTAGCCTCCTCGTTGCCCTGGCTGCTGCCAGGGCTTGCAGAGGCCACCGGTGTGGACTGGTTTGCTGCGGGCAGGGCAGCGCTGGCTGTTCCCGCCAGAGGGGCAGGTGGCTCTGACCTGGCCACGCTAGGCATGGTCCAGGTAGCCACCAAGGGCCGTTGTGGTGCCGCCCCTCGTTGCACCACTTCAGCGAAGGAGGCTCTTAGTGCGAATGAAGGTGAAACTCTCTGTCGTGCTTCACGGAACGTTATATTTTCGTTAACTTTTATGGTGATAATATTCTTTTTCTCTCTTCCAGGCTGGGCACGCTCTGGAATATGCGGCATGGCTGCCTTTGCAGTTTGCACAGTGTACCTCATCGTTTTGGCACTTATCAGTTTCGTGACCTGTTATGCCGCATTTGCCACAAGTCAGCTGACCTCGGCAGGTCTGAGATCCGTGTCCAAATCGCTGGCATTTAAAACAACGTCTCGGGTTAGGAACATACGGTCGCACAGAAAGTTTTACGTAGCCGGTCTCGATTGTTTTAGGTAGGATGCTTGAATTGAATGTAAGTATTAGGTGCTTTGTTGCGGTTTCAGTGTTGTTGCGTCTGATTTTTATGCGCTGCACATGTAATATGCCTTGGTCTTTCCATCCGTCTAGGAGTTCCTCTTCACTTAGTGTCTTAAGGTCTTCATCGGATACTACGCCCTTCACTGTGTTCATGGTACGATGTGCAGTAACTGATACAGGGATATTGCCAAAGGCTACGAGGTGTGAGAGTTTGTCGTACTGTTCCTTGTCTTTTAGTTCGAGGAGAATGTCCCCACTTGCCATCTTTGAGGCCTTATATCCGGTTCCAATGGTGTCTTTAAGGCACTTGGCCACTAGAAAAGGTGATATTGCTCTGGCTTTGGTTGATGATTGTTCACAGTGAAGGACATGGTATTTTGGAAATGTTTCAATGTTTTGAGGGAAAAACAAAGATGATGCATCGGTGCGTACTCTTTTCGGAGCACGATCAGTTACAGGGGGGTTTTGAGGTCCCATGAAAAATTGGCTTCTTCGGCATCGGCGCCTACCACCCACCACGGAGCCCAACAAGGGGACGCGGCAGAACATGTGAACAAGCCTGCCCTTCGCCAGCAGTACGCCGTTGCTATAACCGAATATGGTTTATCCTAGGCAGGATAGCCACACAAGGTTAACCCTTGCCGCCATGAAAAATCGGAAGTAAATGGAAGAGAGAAGAAGACAGGACAGATTTAAAGACGAGAAAAGACTAAGATATAGGAAGAGAGAGATAGGAAAAGGCGACTGCCGATTTCCCCTGGGTGGGTCAGCCCAGGGGTGCCGTCTACGTGAAGCCGGGGCCAAAGGGGTGTGTTGCCTCTGCCGGGGGGCCTTAAAGGTCCAATCACCCGGCGTCGGCTCAACCCCCAGGATCCCCTTTTCCCCGGACACGGTAAAGCCACGCACGGCTAGGCGTGGGAGGGAGTAGAAACTCCCCCGTTAGCTCGGGTCCGTGGTGTCGCTACACACCAAACGCCTACTTGCGCAGGCGCCCCTGCGGGGGCTGCGGACTACTAGCAATGTTTTAAAAATACAGGCGGATCTTCAGAAACACTAAAAATAAATGGTTTATCGGAACAGAAACTCCTCTCAAGTAGAATTTTGATGCTTCCGTGTTTTTTCTGTTCTTGTTCAGTGTGTTTTAAGCTCTAACAGAGGCATTATAGAGTGATGCATATTGGATTAATTGAGTGTCAGAGAGATGCTACGTCGTAAGCGAAATGTCGTAAAATTCAGGTATTCTGTTGTTTTCCACGAGGCAAAATGTTGCTAACATAGGTTATACCAGTATAACGAAGGCGAGGCATTGTACGAGAGCTAACCGTGTTTTGTTGTGAATTAGCAGCTTAACATGATAATCAAGGAAATGCCTCTACGAAGCCACTGATACAGTGACTTTATGACGAAGAAGTACATAAATTTTTAATCCTATAGGACAAAATGTAGAGCAAAAGCGAATCCTGTCCTATTCTGAAAAATTTGGGAAATTCCATTGAAGGCAAGTGCATGAAATTGCGTCAAGTTTGTTTTGATTCTTTAAATTTAGAAGGAGCAATCTCATAGTGAGCACGCACTTGTTGAGCTAACTACTAATCACAAATTTGGTAGTCAACTGTTGCACTTCTTGAATTAAAACAGGTAGTGTCGCCAAACCGAAGAGCCGCGTAGAAAACAATTTCCAAGAAAACAGTTCACTGGCAATAGCATAACTATGGGATGGTAGATTATCGATACTCAACTCATGGCATGAATGCTAATTAGCAATGTTCAGTTTGCCAGAGTAGGAAATTATTTACGCAAATATAGAAAGCAAGTCTATAAAATTTTGCTTTTTGTTTGAATAAACAATTTTTTCTCTAGAAATATTTGAGCATACGCCATGTTAACATGGTAGTAAAACTCTGCTACTTTGCGATTATAATACGTACTCTGACTTTACGAAACAAAATATAACAAATCTACACAGACATTCCTCCTCCTATGTGAGTGGCATTCTCAGTGTGCCCTGGAACCAAATGTGTGGAGGTGACCGAATTCACTGATTGTCTCGTAAGTGTCTGCTCATTCATATGGAGGCCGTAATTGTTTTTTTTTTCGCTGGCTGGTCACGACGGCCTAACCACGACTAGAAAAGATTTCTCTTCCCCCTATTTTGTTCCCAAGACAGCGTCGTCGAGTTATGGAAGTTGAAGGCATGCCCCGTTTTCATGCAGTGTTTGATGAGTTTCGTCTGAGAATGCGTAGCTTTTGTGATTTCCCCTTTGTGTTCATAAAACCAATTGACCACTTCCTGCCAGTTTTGTCAATAGAAGTTGTGTCACAGCCATCGCACAGGAACTTGTAAACAGCCCTGTTTCGATCATTTGCAGGGGTGCTGTTTTGGGCATAAAGAGCATGTTTACCAACGTACAATGAGGCTTGAAAATTGTTTTAATTCTCAGTGGACGAAGTGCTATTCGAAGAGTCTGAAAACCTTTCAACTTACAGAAACAGTGGGTTTTGTGCTTTCTCGCGGCACAGTTCTTGTTCCCTTTCGCTTGTGTTTCTGGGTGTCGTTGATAGACCAGCTCGGATAGTGGCTTCGTTACAATTCACCAACCTTGCTTTCTATCTATGTGACTGCAAGTGCTGATCAGTGCTGTACGCGACACCACATGCATGAGTAAAATAAGCAGGAAGCGATGAAGGGGACTCAAAGAGCACGAAGGAGACATTGTAAAAGCCACCCAAGCCACGTAATATAAGACAAAATTTTTCGAATACTGCTCGACGACGGGACATGCCTACAACTTCAGTAATGAGACAACGCTAGATCGTGCACAAAAGTGAGGCTTGAGAAATCTTTTCGGGTCTCGATTTATTTGTGTGACAAGTGTGTGTGCGACAACAACCGTGGCCGCACACTAAGCGACATACGAAACAAGCAGCAAACTTTGTAACATCCCCTTATTTGGTGCCAGGGCATATTGAGGATGCCAGATGCATATTTGGCGAAACGTCTGTGTAGTTTTTGGTATATTTTGCTGTGTTAAGCATGAGTCTGTATTTTAAATCATGAACAGGCCTGTCTTTCGGAACATTTTTATATCTGCTCTTAATTATAACTGCTGCATACTGTGGTGTGCCAAAAACATGCTTATACTTTTATTTTGACGTTCTATGTGATTCTTTTTATTTCGTTTTAGGTACACATGTACGCGCCGGAAGAAGAAAATGAGCAGCGGAATTTCGTCTCACTTTGACACCAATGCAGCTGATGAGGATTGACGGAAAAAAATACTACGCAGTGAGTGCCATCGGTTTGGTAAGCACCATACTATACGGCAAAATTACACTACTAACAATTTTCTTTGTGCATCATTTTATATTAACTAACTCAACGAAAATTGCGACAAGGAGAACAACTAGGTAGACTGAATATGTTTGAGCTGAAGAACTGAAATATGACCGTAAATAAGCTCGAAATGTTGATTTTTTGCCATCTTTATTGAGTGACGAGCCAATGGTTCAGCTCAATAAAGCTTCACTAATTTCATGCCTGCACTATTTAAGTTTACTCACTGCTTGTTTTTTCACTGTTGGATTGTTACATGGCTTTCCGTCAGCCCTGGCACTGCTTTCGTAGGGTGTTGCAGACAGATTTTGTCAGCTGATTCTCTGAATTTTCTTAGAAAAGTGTTCCCATTTAGTTATTTTGTATGCTTGATAAGCTACTAGTATGATTCTAATGACTTCCTCTTTATAATGCGGGCCCTCATTGCCAACCAATTGCCTCGCATCATGGCTTATTCCACGGTCGTCCCAGCCTTCATCGTGCACATGCCGTTTACCGACATTGTCGACTGTGTACCCGTTTTGGACGTACCCTGACCTGGCGAGCTTGTTCACTCAAGCGGAACCACATTGGCAAAGTCTCGAGCAAAGACTGCCAACTTCAACATGCTGCTCAGTTTGCATACGTGAACTTCACTGGGCATGAGAACCGCTGTGGCGGTATGGCTGTTAGTTGCTTCTCTGATGGTGATGCAGGTTGGTGTCCATTGCATTTCCTGTGCCTGCTGCTGTTCTTGTGCCCACAAGTTTGATTTTATGTGTATCCTTTGTTGTCATTCATGGTGTTTTATTTTTGTGAGAAATACGGTAATCGGTCATAATACTTGTTCTGAATTCCTTCGAAAAATCAAGTCCTTCCTAACGACTTCCACAAACAAGTGAGAGTACTTTGACACTTTTCAAAACATGCGCATAACCAGTCGCTACAACGTATCAACTTGGAAGCTGGATGCACTGCAAATCCCAAAAAGTTGAAATGCTGAAATTAGTGGCAGACACAACACAAGAAATGCATAAATGAAAAATACTAGACAATTATGCACAGCAGTGCATAACAATCTAAAGATAATCTGAGTTCACCTCTAGATACAAATTATTAAAATCTGGACTGAATGAAGAAGAACAATTGTGCCAAGGCAGTTTATTCATACAATGGGGAAAATGACAACTTGGTAATGAACTGACAGAAAATAGTAGCATGCCTAGTGTGTTCGTTTTGTGATCAATAATTCTCACTTGGTTGTGGCTGGGAAGTTACTGTTATGCGCGAATTACACTGGGCAGTTGCTCCACTGATAGCGTTTCGCTTTTTCTGACCGGGTGTCAGCAACCTTATCTTTCGAACGCGTATTTTTTACTTTATTATTCGGCCACATTTAATGAGCCGCTTTTCACTGAATGCGTGTCAGGCAGTAATCATGAAGTTCAGTTGCTTTCAAACTGATAAGCATCTTTTGATATGCAACATGTTTTGCTACACAGATATCGGCAAATTTTTCTGTTTTGGTGAAGACAAGTTCTTGTTTTGAACCTTTTATTCTCCGTCCAAACAAGCTAGACCTGAGTGGGTTGTGTCAGTTTTTTAATGCTGCTATATTGTATCTGTTCATGAAATCCTGACATAGACAGTCAACAGCAGTGGCAATCATCATTGTATACAATGCATGCATCAGTATTGAAAAATTACCGACAAGGCAACGGCTGTCTATGGTATTGGTGTCCTTCGATGTATTTACCACGTAGCAGTTTCTTGAGTGTCTTATTCTTTGCCTATTCACTTTCCCGCTGGTATTGCAAATGCTATCAATAATAGCTCTTTTCGTCAAACTTTTGCTAAGATTGTATGAACAAGTTGAGTTGCCATGTTTTACTTGTACTTTTTTACGACCCAGCAGTTGACGCAGTATGAAAGAAACTTGCAACGTGCCTGGTTCATATATATTACTGGATGCTTAAAATGTCTTTTGTAACACCTCTATTCAGTCTTGCTCTGTGACAAAGACAAATAAATAAGACGTAAGTTATCTTCGCAAATAAATGTTTTATTTTTTTCTTTCATATGGCATTCAGGCACTTCGGCATGTTCTCTCCTGCTTAAGCTGTGTGACTGCATGTACTCATGGTTCCTACAATTCTGCACAGAAAAATACTGCACCCTTAACCAATGTTTCCTTATTGTAGTCATTGTTTACACAGAGCAAAACCTCATTTTTTAATGCTTTAAGAGATGTAGTATGTATATCACATGTGTTGGAAGCTTCGGGATTTGAAAAGTGTGTTATTGGTCTTACAGACATGCACAAGTGTGCTTTGACAATTTTATAGCTTAGCTGTTTTAACACCACTTGCTTATGCATGTACGAATGCGTTCATGAAGAGCTGTCAGGAAATAGTTTTTGTGCATGGACAATACTGATTCAATTTTTCACACCATACCAATGCTTTTTTCCCAGCCAGAAGCCCTGCTTGCGGTTCCCGAAACAAATCAACGTCGCTTTTATTATGAACGCACACAGAATAGTATATATTTGCTGTGCATGGCGCATGAAATTCAACACGTCGCTCAGCAATATTGACATCACGTTGCTTGTATACTGCCACCCAATCGCGTTTTTGTTGATATCACGTTGCTCTTATTTTGACATTACGTTGCTGATATGTTGCGAAAAAATTGCCGTGATGTTGAAAATGTGATCCTAGACTTCGCCATATCGTCCTGAATGTTGCAAGCAACATTATCATGTAATGAAAAAAGAGGACGTTAAGCTCTTTTAGGCAACGACGCTGACTGACATCTGAGTGCATTGATTGAACGTTGGGATATTATTCTGCGTTACTTGGGTTTCAAAGAAGTGGTCGGACGAACCGTAGGTCGCGTACGATGTATACAGGCAACGTTGCAATCGCATGAACAACATCTGAACTGCGCCTTGATGTTACTGTTGGTGCATTTATTTTCTTTTTCCTTATCATTTCTCGCAAAGTTGTTCATGGAAGTGTCTTGTTGTAATTAAATGCGGTAATTACGTTGATTCATCCCTAGCTACCCTTCTTCTGCTGAAGTTCATGTGGAGGTAGAAAGTGACCACGGTGGAAGAATACAATGTGTGACGGACAAGAACAAGGGTATTAGATCCTTTCATTGTCCATTCCAAGCTTATATATAATCTGCAAGTAATAAGGGGAAACATTGTGTTTTAAGAGCAGTGTTTTTATGCTCGCAGTAAGGTCAGCGTTGCATAAAACTTGGCGGGCATAGGCCACAGAAATGGCAAACACCGCTTACTGAATACAGCAAGAGCGAGAGAAAGCAAAGACAGGACTCACTCGCTGGATTTTGTGCCTACTGGTTGTGCCCCCTCGATCGTCGACGACACCGCAGCTCTGGCCGACTGGCTCGCCCTAAGCCATCTCCTGACACCGACGAGAGCTCCCGCAGAGTGGTGCCCCGTCCTCGAACACTTGCGATCGTGTCCTTTTTTCCTATCTTCTCCTTACTTCCGTATGTCGCTGTGCCTGCGCCGCGCTCTCTCCTTCATCCTCTCTCTATCTCCATACCTTTATTTCTATACTTTTAATGCGTCCTTACCCCCAATCCTCCTGAGCTACTGTTGAGGTTTCGCACTGTGATGCAGACAATAACGGGACTCACTTTTCTTCTTTTATCTTTTAGAAATCACAGATGAAAGCGAAAACAGTGGAATAAGATAGCGCAGTCAATACGAATGAGGAATAGGATAGAGGAATATGGGTGGAGCGAAGGGTACGAGACACTAAAGGCTACTAAAACAGAGTGCTGACGGAAGGAACATGCTAAAAGGAAGGAGAGAGCGTTAAACAAAGACACTGCTTGGCGTCGTGAAGAGAAAAAAGGAAAGAAGATGGAGAAAATAAGTTGGAAGGACAGAAAGAAGTAAGTAAACAAAAATCAAGTTTTTTAATGGCACGGAATTCTTAAGTGGTACTAACTGCCCGAAGGCGAGCATCGCACTCACTCGGCTGTCGATGAAGGGCAGCCCCACAAGCATTTGTAGGAAAAGTATGATAGTGTTGTGAACATCGAGAAAAATAAAAAAAGATATACCTAATAAGAAAGAGAGCGAAAGAAAGAGACAGAGAAGAAGAGAAAAATAAGAGTGGCTAAATAAAAATTTCCTTGGCATGAGTGCCCTACTATACACTCAATGGCTGCTCTCGTCCTAACTGCCCAGCTCATGCTAACCTTGGCTGCTATGTTATGAAAGGCCACCCAACTCCACTGCGTGTTATCGCTTGGCACTATGAGTGCTGTGATGCTGCCAGATTTTTTTGGCCGTTCAATATTCATGAATAATATATTGCATCCACTCTTGTACAAAAGTGTATTTTTCTTGAAAGAATTGCGTTAGAGTGGTGTTTTATTGACTTGGGGCAAATAATACCACTCGCACCATAATGCAATGCACCGCTCAAATAATAATGAAACAGTAGTATATATGTGCTGACTTAAAGTAGACCTTCCGATATATTTTGTTTTGAAAACCAATTACATTCAACGATCGCCAGTGATGATGTTTCATTGCGTGCGCAAATGCGGAAGCATGCTGTGAGTACAATTCTAGGCGAGGATGAGTGATCGGACAAATACATTGTCAGCAGTAAGAGGAACACGGCTCTCCAAGGTAATATGTAAACAAATTCGAATTAACATGAGCAAGATTATGTATAGGGAGGATGTATGTTTAGGCATGACCTTTACTTAGTCCTAAGGTATCGAAAAGGTTAGACTTTGCTCTCAAAGAATGGGAGTACACTTCGTTCAAATCGAACGCCTACGCAAGGTGAATTCTTTATTCTAATCATCATCTTCTGTTGCGAGTCTTCGTGCGTCATATATCTTGTTGCTACAAATAATTTTGTTATAGAAATGATCAGTCAATCAGTTATTTTTGACCTAAAGGAAATGCGATAAGAAACATTGGAGATGGGGAGCAGGGATGTCACAACCAAGTGCAGTAGAAATGGTGGGGCAACTTCGAGATTTGCTTGTTTGAAAGTGCAATGTTTCTTAGCCTTTCTGCGAGCGATAAACTACCTTACTTCAAACGCAACTATTGAAAAGCATTTTGCTGTCTTTCGCATATCGCGTGCATGCCACCTGCAAGCCAAAGTCAGTGTACTAGGGGTCACTAATGCACTGCGTCGAGGAACAAGCCTCCTGTTTCGAGCAGCTATTTATTTTGGAGAACCAGCGTAGACGTGGGTATTTAACCACAACACAGTTTCGCAAAATACACTATAATATCCGGTCCTTTTCCTCGGAGCAGACACTGAACAAGAAAAAACAGGAGCAAGTCAATCAGTGCTGAACAATTTTTATTCGGCTTCATACGGCAAATAAAAGTATTGATTCAAACCAGAAAATAAGAGTCTGTTTGAGCTAGAAAGGTAGGCTGGAAGTATGAAGCAAAACAAAAAATTAAGGGAGCTTCACACAGGCGTTGCCAAGCCAAAATGAAGCAGTTGTTGCTGCTGTTCTTGTTGGCTGGCATTCACTAGGCGCAACCTACCATGGAGGATCGACCATGAATGAATGGTGCCATGTTATATAAATAAATTTGTTTATAAATCTCGAAACGTTCTGCTATGGGTAGTTTTTAAATAACCCGTTAGTTGAATTTTTAATTTCCATAGCCCCAGCAATCAAGTTATTTTGTCTCGCGTATGAAATCGCATACGGCCTCGCAAACGCTCCTGTGGCTAAAACCTAATGCGGTAGCCCCAAAAAAAAAACAACGACTGGGGGTGATATATCTTATCCCATCCATCAGAGCAGTTCATTCGTACTTTTCTTTATATGGCACATTATCGGCTTGTTAGGAACCAAATATCCAGGGATTCACGTACATTGTGTGAGAGACACGAAGGTGACTGCACCAGACACGGTCTCTATAGGTAAATGTTTATTTGAGGGGCTCAGCACCATATTCTGAAAGAAAGTGCCGAGCCGTCAAGCCTTAATTTTTTTGCTAATCCGTTTTCTGTTTTTTTACTCCTCTATAACTGTTTCTTTTGCGCTGTCTTCTATAGTTGTATTTTTTATGCATCTTTGTTTTTTTTTCTTTCTCTGCTTTTATGTTTCTCGCTTGCTTCCAGTTTTTTTTATTTTCATATTTGTTTGTTGTAGCATGCTGAGGGGAGGGAGCTCTCAATATGCTACCGATGTCTATGTTATATGCGATCTTGCCAGCGCCAAAGACCATAGAGTCTCCACGAAGTTTTCCACGATTGCAATAATATTGTGAGCTTAAAATACGTTTCTTAAAGTACATTTTCGCTTATGCCATTTCGTCGTTGATTATAGCCTTTAAAAATTTTAAATATCATTCCGCATAATGAATGTTCAACTCACACGCGTACGAAACCAGGTGCTAGCTGTTACAGGCCTGCCACATGCAAAGCAGTGGTGATGCATGTGTCAGCCAAACGTCAGGTACATTTTATGATGCTGAAACGAGATTGTTTACTATTTCATCTAGGTGACAGATGTTCTCTGTTTGACTACCTCCTCTCGTTTTCATGCATCTGCGCACCTTATTGGTTTTTATGCATTTATGTGCCTAACATAAAAACCCTTTCTCTCAACAAACTAGCACCTGTGTTTTTTTCTTTTTTTTAAAATCATTTTTGCACAAACTTTGCGCCACTACAGCGTGTCTTGTTAGTGACCGAAAAACAGAAAACAGACGACAGCTGTACTTAGGAAGAGTAGGTACACTTCACAGCTGTAGTCTAATTTCTGTTTTTACTTTACTACCCAATCGATTGTGCCAAGCATGACAGGCCAAACCGCAACCCTGTGCACAGTCGTGACGCCCCCACTGCACGCGTAATCCAGAGGAGGGCAAGGAATTCGCATTGCGCCCGCTTACCAGCCTCTGCCGCAATACGCGGCGCCCCTCTTTCTACGACGAAATGTCGTCGGGGCACTGAGTAGTTCGAACCTACGACCTTCGAATAACGTTATTCAAAGTGTTATTTGAAGGTCGTAGGTTCGATTTCTGCTCACGGCCGGTTATTTTTCAATCCCCTTTTCTTTCTTCTTATTTACATTCCATTGGTTCTAATAACTTCCCCTGTACATTCCTTGGCATTACTGCCTGTTAGATCTCATTAATATTGTGTTAAAACTCGGAAAAACGAGCCCTTAGGTATACACTTCTTTCCCTTATTTCATTGAGCGAGGGTCGCGTACTGGCAGACATGGTGTCATTAGGTTGTATACGAGGGACTATTATTCAGCTGCCCGCTCATAATAAGTTCACGTGCTACATGACGCCAAACATGCGAATAAAACAGTGTTTTCACACTCGTCGCTTGGCTTATAGATGGCGCTGACTGTCACTCCTACCTCTAAATTCACATATAAACCAAAAAAAGTGGATGGAGGGACGGCCGCTGTGGTAGCTCAGTGGTTAGAGCATTGAACGCGTTATTCGAAGGTCGTAGGTTCGATTCCTGCTCACGGCTGGTTATTCTTTCATACACTTTTCTTTCATCTTATTTACATTTAATTGGTTCTAATAACTTCCTCCGTACATTCCTTGGCATTACTCAGTTAGATCTCATGTATATATATATATATATATATATATATATATATATATATATATATATATATATATATATAAGGGAAAGAAGTGTATATCTAAGGGCTCGTTTTTCCGTGTTTTAACACAATATTAATGAGATATAACAGACAGTAATGCCAAGGAATGTACAGGGGAAGTTATTAAAACCAATGGAATGTAAATAAGAAGAAAGAAAATTGGATGAAAAAATTACCAACTGTGAGCAGGAATCGAACCTACGACCTTCGAATTACGCGTTCGATATATATATATATATATATATATATATATATATATATATATATATATATAAGGGAAAGAAGTGTATACCTAAGGGCTCGTTCTTCCGTGTTTTAAAACAATATTAATGAGATCTAACAGACAGTAATGCCAAGGAATGTACAGGGGAAGTTATTAAAACCAATAGAATGTAAATAAGAAGAAAGAAAAGTGGATGAAAAAATTACCAACTGTGAGCAGGAATCGAACCTACGACCTTCGAATTACGCGTTCGATGCTCTAACCACTGAGCTATCACAGCGGCCCTCCCTCCATCCACTTTTTGGGTTTATCTGTGAATTTAGAAGTAGGAGCGACAGTCAGCGCCATCTATAAGCCAAACGACGAGTGTGAAAACACTCTTATGCGCATGTTTGGCGTCACGTAGCACGTGAACTTATTATGAGCGGGCAGCTGATTAATTGGCCCTCTTATACGACCCAAACACACCAAGTCTGCCAGTACGAGACCCTCGTTCAATGAAATAAGGGAAACAAGTGCATACCTAAGGGCTCGTTCTTTCGTGTTTTAACACAATATTAACGAGATCTAACAGACAGTAATGCCAAGGAATGTACAGGGGAAGTTATTAAAACCAATAGAATGTAAATAAGAAGAAAGGAAAGTGGATGAAGAAATTACCAACTGTGAGCAGGAATCGAACCTACGACCTTCCAATTACGCGTCCGATGCTCTAACCACTGAGCTATCACAGCGGCCCTCCCTCCATCCACTTTTTGGGTTTATCTGTGAATTTAGAAGTAGGAGCGACAGTCAGCGCTATATATATATACAGAAAGAGGGAGAGAGAAATAAACGCAGAAAGTACACAAAATCAACAACACCAAATAAAGAGCAATGTGGCAAATATATATTCAAGTCAATTTTTCACTCACTTACCAAGAGCCCTCGCTGACTATGTGCCTCCGCGCCCACTCGTGCAAAAGAGAAAGTGAATTATTTTATTTATTTAAACATACCTGCATTCGGACACAGAGGACAATCAATCTAGCGCGTGAAAACAAGCGCGATCGATGCTACGTACCTTAGTCGGCACACGTGATGGCTGATATGTGGGGTTTAACAAGCTCGTGGTAAAGTGTACTAGACCTTATTATAACAAGCCATTCATCACCGATCTTCATAACGGGCACCATTTTATGTGACATCACTGATCATCTGCCAGGGTTCGCGATATCAAATCCGGCTAACCACAAGAGTGGAAGCTTGGGCTAGTTGGTGCGTAGTCATATTTGCAAGGTGTTTCAGCGCGCGAACAAAGGAAAAAAGGACAGCGTAGACAGAAAGAGCGCTGACTTCCAACTAACTTTATTTCGCAGAGTGGCAAGAATTTATACGTCTAAAAATGAAGATTACAGAGCATGAAGGTAAAAAACAAGCCCAATCTACACACCAGTAAAAGCACGTGTGACAGGTCCTCTAATGCCTCAAAGCCCAGCCAGGTACTCATGTACAGCCTGGGATAAAGCAACCGATGAAGTGCTTACGCATTTATCTCCTAGCACGTGTATTTTTTCGGCTTCGATAATTTCTCGGGTAAGTTGCTCCCTGTGCCTTGCCAATATAGAGAACTGATCAAAGAAGGGGGTGCACCCACAATCTCGGCAATGAATGCCAAGATGCCCTTGTACCACATTGTGCACATTGTTTCAGTGTTCTCGCAGGCGGTCGTTTATGCGCCTGCTGGTTTGGCCGACATAGACGCACCCACACGTTAGTGGAATTAAGTATACGACTCCCACTGCGCATGGGATGTAGCATGTCCTGTGCCAGACAGAGCACGCGGCAGAAGTTGCGCGAGGTGTATTTACCCGTTTGCAAAGCTTCTGCAATTTTTCCGGTGCTGAAAAAACAACAAGAACGTTGGCGTTTCGAGCAATCTTTTTTAGCCTGTGTGAGACGTAGTGCACGTACGGTAGTACGACAGGGCGGCTCTTCCTGACGCTGTCGCGCTTATCTGGTTTGTTGCCTCGCCTCACGACAGTGACCAGCTTTTCCGCCACTGAAACGAGAACGTGTGCGGGGTAACCGGCTTTGCTGAGGCGCTCCACTTGTAGAGCAAAGCTGCGGTGTACCATGTGGGGGCAAGACTTCTTTAAGGCGTTGGCAAGGCAGAGGTTAGCAATGCCCCGCTTGACCAATTTTGAGTGCGCTGAGCCGAAAGGCAGAAGTGGCTTGCCGCTTCTTGGTACATACATCCAGCAAACATGTTGGGGTTCTAGCAAAAGCTTCAAATGTAGAAATTTCAGGTTGTTTTCAGTGGGTGATTCATACGCTAAAACTAATGGTTTCAGGCACTCTCGAAAAACAGTTAACACGTCAGAGGAAATGGTCTGAAAATTTTGACTGTCACATTTCAACAACACTAAATAATCACCAACAAAACGGCAGACTTTAAAAACCACAGAGTCATCAAGTTTGTTTGACAAGACGCGATCCTGATGTGCTAGAAATATGTCACTGAGAATGGGTGCCAAGCATGAACCAATACATACTCCACTTTTTTTGTAAGTAGTTTTTGTCATCCCATGATACAAAAGTGGCCTTCGAATAGAAGCTGAGTAACTCTAATAAGCTGCTGTTATGAATTCCAGCGCGAGTTAGGAACGCTGATGGTCCGAAGTTGTCTATGGATTCCTCTACACATTTTAGTAGTTGATCGCCATCCATAACATCGGAAGGTTGTATTCTTGCTGCCTTCCCGACTTATAAATGACCGTCATATCGAATTCTTGTAAGCGTAAGCTCCAGCGCGCTAGCCGATCAGATGGGTCCTTCAAGTTGGTCTGCCAGCAAAGGGAGTGGTGGTAGCTGACTACGTGGAAGGAATGGCCGTAGAGGTATGGGCGAAACTTCAGAACTGCCCATACTACAGCAAGACATTTCTTTTCCGTCGTGGAAATTGGACTCGGCACGGGAAAGCGCCCTACTTGCATATGCAATCACTCTCTCGGCTGAGTCTTGCCACTGGACGAGTACAGCGCCTAAACCTACGTTGCTGGCATGGGTGTGAATCATGGTTCGAGCGTCCTTGTCAAAGTGATCAAGCACAGGTGGTGTCTGCAGGCGCTGTCGTAGATCGTCAAATGCTGCTTGTTCCTCTTCGCCCCATAAAAATGGAACAATGTCTCTTGTTATGTGTGTTAAGGGCGATGCTATGGGCGAGAAATTGGCGATACACCTGCGGTAGTAGGCGCAAAGGCCAAGAAAACGTCTTACGGCCTTCTTTTCTGCGGGCACCGAAAATTTTCGGACGGCGTCAATCTTGTCGGGGTTCGGACGAACATCTTCATGGCTCACCACATGTCCGAAGAATTGGAACTTCTTGAAACTGAAATGACATTTCTCAGGTTTCAGCGTTAAGCTGGTGGACCGTAATGCTCGAAATACTAATAGCAGCCATCTTAGATGTTCCTCGATTGTTGGTGAGAAAACGTTGACGTCGTCGAAGTATACCAGACACGTCTGTCACTTAAGGCCTGATGCGACGGTATCCATCAGTCTCTAAAATGTCGCTGGGGCTAAGCACAATCTCAAGGGCAAGGCTTTAAACTCGTGAAGCCCATCAGGCGTCCCGCTCATCAATCTCGATTTGCCAATAACCGCTTTTCAAGTGCATCGACGAGAAGAAGCGTGCATGCCTCAGCCTGTCAAGTGAATCTTCAATACGCGGTAGTAGGTATACGTCTTTTTTTCACGCGGTTCAGCTTGCGGTAGTCCACACAGAAGCGTAAGCTGCCGTCTTTCTTTTTAACTAGCACTACCGGTGATGCCCAAGGGTTTTTTGACGGCTGAATAATGTCACCATTCAGCACTTTCTGAACTTGTTCTTGGATAGCTTCGCGTTCTTTCGGTGCCATGCGGTATGGGTTTTGTCGAATTGGTCTTGACGTCTCTTCCGTTAAATTTCGGGGCTTTGTCAGTGGCGTTTGATTTACCCTCGAGGTCAATGAAAAATAGTATTCAAACTGGCCGAGAATATCTAGAAGACTCTGCCTCTGCGCTGGCGTTAAATCTGTGCCTAACGTCGACAGGCAGTTCTGTTGAAGCGGCCGGTGTCTCTGCCTGTTGTACTGCGAAGCACTCGCGGAATTCTACGATTCTTCGAAGTATGCACCTGTGGTACCCTCTGTAATGTGTCAACGCTCGTTGCTGAAGTTCATCAACAGGAATTCTGCTTGCTCAGACACTACACTGACAAGACTTCTGGCAATAGCGATTCCTCGAGAGAGTAAAAGCGTCGATATCTGTTCCGCGACACCCTTCTCCAGTATGCTGCGTGTTACACGTGACAGAGATGAGGTGGCATGACAACGGTGGCATGGTGACGTCGTCAATCACGCGCATGAACTTGCGCTGAAGCACTGCGCTATGGTCTGCTGAGAAGGTCGGTACACCGTCCGGTAAATACATGATGGCACCGTACTCCCGCAAGAAATCTATACCCAAGATGGCCTGTTTACAACTCTCAGAAAGAATAACGAAGGTTCCGACGAATGATGAATCCCAGATCTTGATTCGTGCGGTGCATTTTCCGGTAGGCGTCAGAAGCTGGCTTCCGGCTCCTCTAATTTGCGGCCCCTTCCATTGCACTTTTACCTTCTTGAGTTTGTTGACCAGATTCGCGCTCATTATTGAAAAGTCCACACCAGTGTCGACCAGTGCGGTCACGTCGTGACTGTCAATTGAAAGTGTAACGTCGGCAGTGGCAATCTCGTCTTTCGTCGGTTCATTCGAAATGTGCGGCGCTTCATGCGGCGGTAATGGGGGATTTTCAACTCTTCGACAAATCGCAACCTTTCCCCCTAAGGTCGCTGCTTTTAGTTTCCCCGGCATGGAATGGGAGATCTTCCTCTCGCCATGTCCATGGTGCTACCTCTATTAGATTGAGAAAAATGACCAGGGGAAGGCGAGCGTGACCGGAACCCAGGAGAAACGTCCCGCGGGATCGTCGTGCTCGTATCAACGTTGCGTCTTCCGTCGAAGTAGCGCCGAGGGATAGTGGACGGAAATCCTTGATCCCAGCAACGCGATGAGGACAATTCCGCACGATGTGGCCTGCTTCCCCATAATGGAAGCACAGGGGCCTGTAGTCAGGGGTACGCCATATGTCGGTTTTGCGGAGTGGAAATCGCGTCGGCGTCGATGTTTCCCTGTAATACCAAGGCACTGTCGGCGGCTGTTGCTGGTGGTACTGCTGAGGTGGCGGCACGTTAGATCGAGGCTGTCGACGGAAAATATCTGCATTTGTTTGCCTAACTATTTCAGTGTTCGGCTGGGGAAGTGAAAGCACTCACCTTATTTCTTGGCGAACAACTTCTGTGACCGACGCAATCACGCTGTCATTCGGTGTGGCGGCGAGCTTCTTCACCTCTTCTTGCACAATTTCGCGTATCAGGTCACGCAAAGAACGTTCGTGAGGTGTCACAGTGGTCATGGCGGTTGCGCTGAATTGTCCGCTGTTGTTTGGGCGGTCGTACTGGCGGTAGCGTAGCTGCAGGGCGCGTTCGATGGCAGTCACCTCCTTTGAAAATTCGCCGACGCTTGAAGGTGGGTTCCGCACGAGACCAGCAAACAGTTGCTCTTCAACAACGCGCATGAGGTTGCTGATCTTTCTGTTCTCGGACATATCGGGATCGGCTCCATGTAAGAGACGAACCATGTTCTCAACAAACATAGCAACAGACTTGTTGGGCTTTTGAATCCGTGATTCGAGGAGTCGTTGTGCATGCTCCCGGCTTTCGGTGTTTGCGAAGGTGTCCAGGAACTTCCCCCGGAACTCGTCCCACGTTAGCCACACGCGGTTCGTTAACCATGTGCGAGCCCCATCTTGAAGAAGGAAGTATACGTGCCCCAACTTCTGTGCGGCATTCCATCCGTTAACATTAGCTGTGCGCTCGAACTCCTCAAGCCAGTCATCTGCGTCCTCATATGTGTTGCCATGGATGTCCACAGGAATTTCAGGGGTAAAAACAGTCACCTGTGTCGTGCTTGGGCTCGTCATGGTGGGGCAACTGCTTCCGGGTGCGGTCATGTTTTCCGTCCAAGGACCGAACCCTGGGCTCATGCCTAACAGGTGGTAGCTGGCACGATAAACGGGTGTTTCGACGAGCGGAAGTCTTTGTGGAATAGAGCCTCGGCTGTTGGAAGGAGTCCTGGACTCGTACCCAGCCCCTCCACCAGTGTCACGATGCATACACTGCAGAAGTGCAATAGAGAAGAGCTCACTTTTATAAAAAAAGGCGCTCGTAAATCGGACCAGGCAAGAGCTTCGTCTTCCTTTCTGGCTGCGCGAGCTTTCGTGTGCAAGTGTAATGCGGCATTATTAGCCAGCCATTATATTGTTGCGTGCCAGTGCACGGAGCTGAAGAAGAATGATGCAGAATAAAACTGAGTGATTGATTGATTTATTGATAAAAACCACCCTAAGATTATGAAAGACGCCGTAGTGGAGGGATCTGGAAATTTCGAACACCTGGGGTTCTTTACCGTGCACACGAATCTAAGTGCACGAGCCTACAGCCTTTTTGCCTGCATCAAAAATGCAGCCGCTGAAGCCGGGATTTGATCGCACGACCTGCGGGTCAGCAGCAGAGTACCTTAGTGACTGTATAGACCACCGCTACAGAGTAAGCCGGCGCAAATAGGTATCACTAGTGTATAGACATTTTTGTATGCGTTTGTTTATACTCTTCTTTGTCGCTTAACCATTTTCAATCTATTATTTTTAATATTATTGTTGCCAATGTTTTATAAGACTGAAGAGGGTCGTATGTATGTACCTTATTGTGTTTGTACGGCCCGGCAATGCTGGCAGTGCTGTTGCAATCCCTCTCCGCTTTTCTACGTGCTTTTCTGACGACCACGCACGGCTTATACAACGCTATGCGTGAACATCCCAAATTTATTTATTACTATATAATCTATTTATTTATTTATTCACGAATACTGCCAGCCCTTACATAAGACAAATACAGGAGTGGAAATAGAAGTTCACGAACACATAGCGATCCCTCTAAAAACAGAACATAGCTAACAATTAAAATCATGAGTGACAAGTTAGAGGACGAGAATAAAGTGATCCAAAAAAGAAAAAGTGCAACCAAAAACACAACCATGAACTTAACCATTGAGTGCACTAGAGCATGGAGACACAAAAAAGCATTACTAATTATTACTAGCGTTGTGCCGACGTCGACAGTCTTTGAGCTGGATGTTATTTGTGTTGTCAGCGCTTCCTCTATTTTGGTGTTGTGTGGTGGTTGTTAGCTGTCCACCAGCACTCCTTACGCTCGGCCCACTCCACGGCGTCTTGACGTTCTTAAGGTGGTCGGCGAGCTCTTGTCTCATAGTAGAGAAGCCAGCACCAGTGTCAACCAGTGCTGCTGCGTAGTGTCCGTCTATAATAACGCTAAGTTCTGCACGTACAAATTCATTGTCATTAGTACTCGTAATTGTCGTCGTCTTCGTCACCACTGTCGTCACGTCGTCTTTATGTAGAAGCAAGGGGGTCTTTTTGGCGTTTCGACGATTGGCAACATTGCCCCCGGAGGTCGCGGCAGTTAGTTTCCATGGCATGAACTTGGGGAGCGGTTTCTGACAGCGTCAGCGTATCTTTGGCGATTCGAGGAAGTCTGACCTTGTGCAGGTGAGGGAGACCGCCAGCGACGACTTGGTGAAAACGCTTGGTTGGTCGGCAGGTGGTCAGCACCATGGTCACGAGTGTTTTCAAAATAAAATGAAGCGGGCCAAGAAAAGCTTCCAAACCGGACTTCTCGATGACGGCCGTAGCGCGAGATGTTGCCTGGTTCGCCGCAGTGGAAACAAAGGAGTCGACGGTCGGCAGTGCGCCTCAAGACGGTCCGACGTACCAGTACCACTACGTACTGGTACGTACTGGTACTGGTACGTCGAGCTCACGACGTACCGGTACCAGTACGCACTGCCCACCGCCACACAGCTTCCCACTGCCACCACGGCAAGGTAACGGGCCTTGGCTGAAAGGGTGCTTCTGCTGGGGCAGATGGACGACGGCGGACAGCATCAGCATACGTTAATAGACGTGGTTCAGGTGGTGAACCGGTGATGGAAAGGCTTGCCGTAGTTCCTGGTGCACTATTTCCGCAACAGAAGCAACTGGAGGCTTGGTAGACGGAAAGCCAAGAGCCCGCAGCTCTTCCCGCAGAATTTGCCTAATCATTTGACAAAGAGTTTTTCGGTAACAGCAGCGTTTTGTGCGGCGGCACGAACAGGCGTTTGGTCGGGCAGGTAGTCAAAGTGGCAGCATTGTTGCCGGAGCGCCCGCTCAATGACAGTCGCCTCTTTGATAAATTCCTCCACTGTTGTTGGCGGATTTCGTACAAGACCGGCGAAAAGTGCGAACTTCCCGCATCAGGTGACGAACTTTTCTTGCCTCGGGCATGTCTTGGTCAGAGAGGCGAAATAGACGAGCCATATTCTCAGCGAACATGGCAACGCTTTCGTTCGGCTTTTGCATGCGGGCTTCAATAATGTGTTGTGCGAGATCCCATCGGTCCACACTCAGGAACGTCTCGAGAAGCTTTTGGCGGATATTGTCCTAGGTTTGGAAAGTAGGCTCCCTGTGTTCGTGTCATGTGCGAGCGCTATTTTTCATTGCAAAGTAGGCATGGCCAAGTTTCTCTTGCACGCTCCAACGACTCCAGTGGTGGTTTGTATGATTGCGATATCATTCCGGGCAAATGTGGTGATGCGCGAAGGTTGGCTTATTCTCGGTCGGCTGATCCTACACAGGTGGGCGATCCAACAGGGCTGGCTGTTTCGTGCAAGCGGTAGCGTTGAATGACTAGCACCCCGCATCGATGTAATCATGCACAAGGGCTCGCTGTCTTGTGTGCGTTGTGTGGTAGTTTATTTGACAACTTTAATTCCGTGCGAATGTGATGATACGTGAATATTAACTGTTTCAAGCTAGCCCTAGTGTTGAATCACTAACATCCCGCGTTTTCGTAATCATGCGCAAGTGCTGGGTTTTCTGCAGACGAATGAGTTCGTGGTCTCTGATTTCAACTACTCACAATACCACTGTCACACTGGTTGTCGTTTCCGGTGTCGCCCCCTCATAAATTGCAATAGTACTGATGGCTGCACCGTATTTGATCCGGATTAGCTTAGGCCATGCAGTGGTGACCATATGGCGGTGACCAATATCAATGTCACTCTAGCACTTTTGATCACGATCAATCAGTCTGTTGCTGCGGCCTAGTACACCCTAATCCGGATCGTGTTTGGCGAAGAAGCCCTGATGGCGATAAAAGGTGTTTGTGTGAAACCGGTGTAACCACACGTGGGAATTTTTAAAAACATTCAGTTCCGTGCACTCTTGTGGCCTCCACATGTTTGTCTGATGGTTGCTGTATCAAATGATCATTCAAGAAAAGAAGTTATTGTATCAAAATAAGGCTGACGAAATACTTATTACTGGGCAAGTCTAGAATAATGGGACGTCCGTACGAAAAAACGTGTACATGTTCGGTCTTGATAAACAAGGTATCACAAAAAAATTAAGGGACTTTTCATTCGTGGAGAAGTACAATGGCCATTTGAGTCTAGAAAGGTAGAGATGTTTTTGTGAGTTTTTCAAAGCTAAGAGACGTTGCGTGAACTTCACTATCAGATTTGGACATTTGTCTACGAATTAGCAGTCAATGCACGTTCTAAGCTTTTGGTGTACGTTATAGTGTGGGCAGAATAACTAATACATCAAGCGACTGTTCTTGAAGAAGCAGAACGCCATGGAAGACAGTGTAAAGTTAGGCACGAGCAGTAGACTGAAAGGACGTTCTTGGTGTAGGGCTCGGGTCTTGAATGACATTATTCTGGTGCCGAAAACCCACCGGTCACGCCATTCCAAGACTTCTACTTCCGATGGCGTCGTTGGAGCGGCTGCGCATGAGCCGTGGCGTCGCCAGCGCCAGCGTTACACAAATTATCACACTCCTGACCGACGAGCAGCAGGCCTCTATTCCCGATGCCTGTCAAGTTGACTCCAACGTTGCCTATTTCACTCAGAATAATTCCCAAATTGTCACCTTAAACAAAGAAATCTTCGTTATGATTGACGACGACGGCTACGAGGAAGAACTCGATGTTGCGGAAAATAACGACTAAAGGGTCTCTTACACCGTGTCCCGAGCGCATTTATCCGTCAAAGAGGCTGCCAATAAGGCGACAGTAATGGGTGCTGCGAGATCAGTGGCTACATCACCGAACACCTATGCCGGTGGTCCCATCACTGAACCCCAGAGCTAGGTCAGTGACTCTTTTGGAGTAGCCAATGCGATTCCCAGTCAAGGAACAATGCCGCGTAATCGCACGGTGGTCCTGCCGAAACTACAGATCCCCACGTTTTGCGGCACAATTCGCGATCGCAGTACTTTTGAAACCATTTCAGTGCCAAGATTCACCTGAATGGAGACCTTTTACAAATCGAGTTCAACTTCCTTCAGTCCTATTTGAGCGATGCAGCGAAGAGAGCAATGGAGGGCATCCGACTAACCGAAGACAATTACAACATCGCGATCAAGGCCTTGACGGAGCAATTTGGTCGACGTGACTTGCTTGTCAACGCGCACGTTGACCACCTGCTGACCTAGCGCCAATCAAGTCATCGGCAGGCGTAAAGAAGCTACGCCTGCTCTACGACCAGGTCAACTTTCGAGTCTCTGCACTGACCGGTTTGGGCGTCTTACCTGACCAGTACAACGTGGTCCTCAAGCGCGTTTTTATGAAAAGTCTGCCTGTCGATCTCACGATTCTCTACCGCCAGAATGTGCACGAAGCGCTGCAGGAAACGTCCAGCATCGTGACACATGAACAGAGAGTTGACCATGCAGTCTGCCGAATTGCTCAATTCCCTTCGCATTCAGATTGAGATCTGGAAGGAAGGCAGGTCAGGACGAATGGTGTCGGGTTTCGCGCGTTCGCTACCCGAATAGGACGTCCAACCTCTGATCGTACTAGTGAGGCGTCTACCAATGTCGTCTGCACTCGCCCGTACTTTTTGGAATTGCAGCCCGACTTCTCTTCCTGACTAGGATGCTTCTGCGACGCGGCGTCTCAACATCATCGGAATCGAAACCATCTGGATAGAGAAAGAACAAGGCTCAGCCAAAATTTTAAGACATTTGACGAGACCGCAATTAACTTTTGTGGTTTAATTCCTGTGCCGTTGAATGAGCAAGGAGCAGAAATACCTTCTGTCCGCGTCAATCAGTGCTATGCACAAGTGCAAGCGAACAGTTTCACAAAAAATCGGAAACTCCTGAACCAGAATAAACCAGCCGTAGCAGCATCTGTAGACAAAGAACGTGCAGGGATAGTTGAAATGCTGCTAAGAGATGATGTATATTTTACGTCCCATCCAGTAGTCATCCACCGATGTGCCATCACGGTGCTTCATGCTGTGTTTGACGCTTCACCGCCCGCGCTAAGTCATATCTGCCAGAAGTATGTCCGGCTGAAGAGTTCAAAGCTCGACGCTGAGGTTGTGCTGATGCTCACTGTCTTCCGACGTCAGCCAACCGTCAGCTGGAAGTCCGTTGGCGACAGAATTCCTTGGTGGGTAGGCTGGTCAGAGCGTCATCCGATCTGCAAAAGCTGCGTTGAGGTGGTCACTTGGGAGCAACAGTTTCAACGCTGAGAGGCTCATGACTACAATCTGTAGAGTTTCAATTGGTTGTCAAGAGCAGACTTCTTGTGTAACTTGACAATAGTCCAGAAAAGTCTTAACCACTGACACAATCACACTGCTTACTCAGAGACGTGACGTAGACTTTCTGCAATGAGCTACCTTTTTCGGCTAAAAACACTGACATGAGAGGAACTTCGTTGCCACACGATAGGACCTTCCTTGCCACATGAGCTAAGCAGGCCAGCCCTAAAGTAGTATTTGCTGGGCTATTCGATACACGTTCATGTACAAGCCAAATATATGGGTGTTTTACATTGTGAAATAATAAGAGAAGGGGTCCACGGGAGTGCAAACTCTCGATCATTTATTCATAATACCCTGCATTGAAATTTATAGGCACCACTGCACGCGGCAAGCTACACACATATTAGGTGCATAATACATAATCACAATCTGCCAACTTGCTCGCTACCCGCGAGAGGACAATAGAGGGTTACTGGTACACAGGGGCGTAGCCAGAGACGGCGCACTGGGCATATCCCCCTCCCTCCTAAATGTATTCACTATAGCACAGGGATAAAAAACGACCATTTTGACGGGTTTCCTCCCCTCCCCCGTCATCGAAGTATAGGAGGAGGTGTCCCCTCCCTCGATATAATTTATTTCTGAGTATGCCCCTTCTAATACATAATGAACCTCGCGATTTTACATGGATTGACTCCATCCATTCTCGCGCAGTGGTGTCGCTACTACTACCGCTGATCTGAACCTTATTCAGCACGCCTCACAGTTATGAAAATGTCAATGCGTCCGCAAATGTGGCCCATATTTATTTTTTAGCGAATGCTCGTTTTTCTTCACTTGCTCATTCACGTACATCCCTGCCAAACTAACATTCGTCTTCCGCCGCAGGATAGCAGTCATTCATAAACGAAACTTTTGGCCTATTTTGTGTATGACTTGGCGTGCCTCTTGCGGTACCCACCTTTGTTGATTCCATCAGATTGTATACTTGTATACATGGGGAAACTTGCGACAGCTTTAATGGTGCAAAAATTGAAAAGTCAGCACGCCATGTCTGTTTGCAACCATTTTTAGGTTCTGTGCAACTTTACGCCTATTCGTTACGACCTTGGCCCTCATCGCCTCTTGCGGGGATGGAAGTGTTGCTACAATTGCTTCAAACTGCTCTAACATAGAAGTGCTCCGCTATGCCGCTCCAAATTGTTGTATGTCTTAGTAACTGCGGCACACCTGCTCTAAGTATGCACGGGGGAAAGTAAAACACTAAAGCTAGATCAAGATAAACTCCTGCCAGTGTAAATAGAAACAAAAGACAGCTGTGTGCGCTCTTCGAGTATACAGTTTGTACAGTGGTGGTATCCTAGAATATTGACAGTGCTACACGTACCATATATATGTATGTATATATATACAATATATATATATATATATATATATTTAAATATATATTCAAATAGATCCTCCGTGAGCGGTCACAACGTGGTTTATTTCGACGTTTCGGCCTAGAGGCTGGCCTTCATCAGGATTAAAGATACAGTTTGTTGGTGCTCAGCTTTACACAATCTCAAATCAGAGGGCAAGAAAAGAGGAAAAAAGACAGAAAAAAAGGAAAAAAGGAAAAAAAGAAAAAGAAAAGAAAAAAAAGAGAAGAAGAAGAGAAAAATAATATACGGTGGACTCCCCTCGGGCGCCCCCTTCCACTCTTCCCTCCTCTTCCCCCTCTAATCTTCCCTCCACGTCCCCCTTCATCTCTCTCCCCCTTCTTCGCTTCACCTTTGTGATGTCAGCGGTCTCTGTATGTTTTCTTTCACTAACGCTTTCCTCCCGATCAGACGGCGCCTCCTGGCACTGGTGGTTCGGTGTGGGGCAAAAAAGAGCTTTTTTGGAAATCCTGAGCCTTTAACTACTCGGAGTCCCGTAAACAATTCGTCGTAGAAGGAGCGGTGCCGCGTATTGTGGCAGAGGTTGGTAAGCGGGCATTTTAGGAAGTTCTAAGCCTTTAACTACTCCGCGCCCTGTCAACATTTTGTCGTAAAAAGAGGGGTGCCCCGTATTGCGGTAGAGGCTGGTAAGCAGGTACAATGCGAATTCCTTGCTCGCTTCTGGATTACGCGTGTAGGGGGGGCCTCCCGGCTGTGCACAGGGTTGCTGTTGGGCATGTCATGCATGGCACAATTGATTGGGTAGTAAAATAACACAGAAAACAGACGACAGATGCACTTAAGCAGAGTAGTTACACTTGGAATTGTTTTGGGTTTTCCAGTGCCCTTCGCAGCTGCAGTGCCGTGAACTCAGTTACCATTTTCATTGTTGCCGTTATTGTTTTCTAATGCTTTATTGCTGCAAGTGTACCAGGATTCTCATTTATTCCTCTATCCAAGGTGTTAAATCGGTGGATAAGGTATGACTCTCGTTGTTCACGTTCTCGATTTGATTTAAATCCCGTCTCTAAGAGCGTTACTGATAGTTTGTCGAATGAATGGTCGGGAAGATTGAGATGTTTTGATAGAGGTAGACTTGGGGCTAACTTCGCATTGGCTCTGTGATTATTGAAGCGAATCCGAAATGGTGTTTTTGTTTGTCCGATGTACTGCATACCACACACGTTGCATTCTAATAGGTATACCACATTAGAGGAATCGCATGTTAGGTTTCCTCGTATCTTAATCGAAAACTTGGATTGCGTGCTGGTTGCTTTGTCTGTTTCTCGCATCGCCTTACATACAAGACATCGTGGCTTTAAACAAGGGTGGCATGAATTATTAGGGAGTGTTGTGTTCATTTGGGAGTGGACAAGGGTGTCTTTGAGGTTACGTGGTCGTCGGTAAACGACGCCTGGAGAGGATTGGAATGCGCGTTTCACACGTTCACTTTGTTCCAGAATGTTGTAATGTCGTTTAAGAATTTTGTTTACATTGGGGAAGTTTGTGCTGTATATCAAGCAGAGGCTTATTTGTTGTGGGCCTTCTCGTGGTGGTCGCTTCATAAGTAAGTCTTCACGCTTTAGTTTTCTCGCTTTTTGAACAGCGTCATTATTTATATGTGGGGGGTATTTTTGTTTCTCGAGCATAAGTTTTAGCCTCTGTGAGCTCGTGTCAAAGTCAGCGTCTCTAGAAAAGATTCGCTTAAACCGGTGAGCCTAGCTGTATGGAATACTGTTTTTACAGTGGCGTGGGTGATCGCATTGGTAATGGAGATTTTGTTGTCGATCTGTTGGTTTGCGATATAGGGTTGTAAAGAGCTTCTCTTCTTCTATCGTTAAGGTAACATCAAGAAAACTTACGGTAACTTAGGAGTATGTGTGTGTGAAGTGTATGTTCGGATGTACAGCATTGTAAGTGTCGATAAAGTTGAGAAGTTCGTCCTCGCTGTGGGTCCAAATAAGAAAGAAGTCGTCTATGTATCTTCTCTATAACATTGGTTTCAAGAAACTTTGTGCAAGAAATTCAGATTCTAGCTTTCCCATAACTATGTTGGCAGAATCAGGTGCCATTTTGGTGCCCACAGCGGTCCCGCTGATTTGTCGAAAATACTCTTGGTTAACCTTGAATGAATTCGAAGACCATCCTCGTCAAAGTTGCAATGGCAGAGAAATCTGGGGTGTTAGATTGTCTACGGTTTGTGTACATGTTTTGTAATGCAGCTATGCCGTCATCGCGAGGAATATTTGTATATAATGAAGAGACATCAAGAGTAACCAAGTAGGCGTTTTTCGGCACACTGAGACCTGCGATGTCTCGAAGAAAATTTGTGGTGTCTTTTATGTGCGACGCGAGGGCGCATGGAATGTGGCTTATTAGTTTGTCCACGTACCCTGATATGGGTTCAGTTATTGTACCGATGCCTGATATGATTGGTCGACCTGGATTACCGGTTTTATGAATTTTCGCGAGGATGTGGAAGCAACCTGGACGAAGGTATGCTGCTCGCATCAGTTTGTGGTCAGTGTTGGTTATCTTTCCTGCATCCAACAGTTTCTTCAGTTCTGTTGATACGATACGTTTGTATTCGTCTGTCGGATCACCTGGAAGGCGTTCGTAAAATCTTGAGTCGTCTAGTTGGCGGTATGCTTCTTGTAAGTATATGGTTGTATTAAGGACTACAATTGCTCCTCCTTTGTCAGCGGATTTTATTGTTATGTCTGTCCTAGATGGCAAATTTTTGATAGTTATTTTTTCAGATTTTGCCAAGTTTTCTCGGTTTTCTTTCTGTCGGTGCTATTCCTGTACAATATCTTTCTGTACTGCATTTATATAATAGGTCCAAGCACTTGTCTCGATTACTGTTTGGTATCCAATCATTTGATTTGCGACGGTGAATTGTTTCGTGGTCAGAAGGCCTGTCCAAGAAATATTCGCGCAACCTTGAGCTTCGATCGAAGTTGTCGAAGCCTCGGAGCAAGTGGAATCTATCAAAAAATTTTGTGGTCGGGCAGAAGCTTAGTCCCTTGGATAGCAGTTTTTCTTCGTCAGGTGACAAGCTCGTGTCCGATAAGTTTACAACCACAGTGTCACAGGGTGTGTTCCTAGATGGGTGCTCGTTTGTACCATTAGTGATTTCGTGGGTGATGGTGTTGTAGTGATAAGGAACTATATCAAGGAACGTGGGTTTGGGCACATGGTCTCTTTTGAGTTTATGAATTTTTGTGGTCAGGATGGCTTGGTATTTATTCTGTTCAAATTCTGTTAATCGCGTGATTTCTTCGTTCGATAAAGTGTTGTGGCAAAGAATCGTGTTGGTCATAGCGACCAGTTTCTTTACCTGCTTATCACTGTGATTAAGAGCGATTTCTGTTAATTTAAGAGATGCTTAAGGAGGACGTTTTTTCATGTTATTTGGTCGTGTTCATCTAGATTTGTAGCGGCTGGTATGAGGGAGAGTGTCATACCCTTAGGGGCAATTCTAGCACGAAGGTACACTTGCAATGTTGATTTATGCATTTCATGTCTAATTCGTTTGTCAGCAAGTTTCGTACCTTAAGGAAAGTGGCACTGCAACTGGGAAGCGATGAGCTGGACTTACATTGCAGACGTCAATCTTCTTTTGGGTGCGGGGTTGGCAGCGATGAGGTGCGCAGGTTGTAGTTATGTCCGGCAGGCCTTCGTCGTTGTAGGGAGGATTTTGGCGTTGGGCTCCCGGCGAACGTGTTCGTTGGCAGTTGCGGGGTCCGCAATAGAGGGACGCGGTTTCGTAGTTTGACAGGCTTCTCTTTGAGGAGTGGTGTAGTGGTGCTGTCGTGTTTCTTGGACAGGCCTTCTAACCGCGAAACCATTTACCGTCGTAAATCAAATGATTGGACACCGAACAGTAATCGAGACAATTTGCTTGGACCTTTGTATCAGCACAGTACAGAAAGATATAGTACACGAATACCACAGACAGAAAGGAAACCGAGAAAACTTGACAAAATCTGAAAAAATCAGTATGAAACATTTGGCATCTAGGACAGACATAACAATAAAACCCGCTGACAAAGGAGGAGCAATTGTAATCCTTAATACAAACAACTACTTACAAGAAGCATACCGCCAACGAGACGACTCAAGATTTTACGAACGCCTCCCTGGTGATCCGACAGACGAATACAAACGTATCGTATCAACAGAACTAAAGAAACTGTTGGATGCAGAAAAGATAACCAACACTGACCACAAACTGATGCGAGCACCATACCCTCGTCCAGGTCACTTCTACATCTTCCCAAAAATTCATAAACCCAGTAACCCCGGTCGACCAATCTTATCAGGCATCGGTACAATAACTGAACCAATATCAGGGTACGTGAACAAACTAATAAGCTACATTCCATGCACCTTCGCGTCGTACATAAAAGACACCACACATTTTCTTCGAGGCATTGCAGTTCTCTGTGTGCCGAAAAACTCGTACTTGGTTACTCTTGATGTCTCTTCATTATATACAAATATTCCTCACAATGACGGCATAGCTGCATTACAAAACATGTACACAAACCATAGACAATCTAACGCCCAGGATTTCTCTGCTATTGCAACTTTGACGAGGATGGTCCTCGAATTAAATTCATTCGAGTTTAACCAAGAGTGTTTTTGAGAAGTCAGCGTGACCGCTATGGGCACCAAAATGGCACCTAATTATGCCAACATATTTATGGGAAAGCCTGAATCTGAATTTCTTGCACAAAGTTCCTTGAAACCAATGTTATACAGAAGATACATAGACGACATCTTTCTTATTTGGACCCACAGCGAGGACGAACTTCTCAGCTTTATCGACACTTACAATGCTGTACATCCGAACATACTTCACACACACATACTCGCAAGTTACCGTGAATTTTCTTGATGTTACCATAACGATAGAAGAGAAGCTCTCTACAACCCTATATCGCAAACCAACGGATCGACAACAGTACCTCCATTACCAAAACGATCACCCACGCCACCGTAAAAACAGTATTCTATACAGCCAGGCTCACCGGCTTAAGCGAATCTGCTCTAGAGACGCTGACTTGGACACGAGCTCACAGAGGCTTAAACTTATGCTCGAGAATCAAAAATACCCCCCATGTAATTAATGACGCTGTTCAAAAAGCGAGAAAACGAAAGCGTGAAGACTTACTTATGAAGCGACCACCACGAGAAGATACACAACAAACAAACCTCTGCTTGACTTACAGCGCAAACTTCCCCAATGTAAACAAAATCCCTAAACGACATTACAACATTCTGCAACAAAGTGAACGTGTGAAGTGCGCATTCCGATCCGCTCCAGGCGTCGTTTACCGACGACGACGTAACCTCAAGGACACCCTTGTCCACTCCCAAATTAACACATCACCCCCCAATAATTCATGCCGCCCTTGTTTAAAGCCACGATGTCTTGTATGTAAGGCAATGCGAGAAACAGACAAAGCAACCAGCACGCAATCCAAGTTTTCGATTAACAGACGAGGAAAACTATTATGCCATTCCTTTAATGTGGTATACCTACTCGAATGCAACGTGTGTGGTATGCAGTACATTGGACAAACAGAAACACCCTTTAGAATTCTCTTCCATAATCACAGAGCCCATGCGAAAGCAGCCCCAAGTCTACCTCTATCAAAACATCTCAATTTTCCCGACCATGCATTCGACAAACTATCAGTAACGCTATTAGAGACGGCTTTTAAATCAAATCGAGAACGTGAACAACGAGAGTCATACCTTATCCACCGATTTAGCACCCTCGATAGAGGAATAATGAGAATCTTGGTACACTTGCAGCAATTAAAGCATTAGAAAACAATAACGGCAACAATGAAAATAGTAACTGAGTTCACGGCACTGCAGCTGCGAAGGGCACTGAACAACCTAAAACAATTCCAAGAGTAACTACTCTTCCTAAGTGCAGCTGTCTTCTGTTTTCTGTTTTATTTTACTACCCAATCAATTGTGCCATGCATGACATGCCGAACAGCAACCCTGAGCACAGCCGGGAGGCCCCCACTACGCGCGTAATCCAGAAGCGGGCAAGGAATTCGCATTGCACTCGCTTACCATCCTCTACCGCAATACGGGGCACCCCTCTTTTTACGACGAAATGTTGACAGGGCGCGGAGTAGTTAAAGGCTTAGAACTTCCTAAAATGTCCACTTACCAACTTAGAAGTGTGGCAGCTTGGGCTAGTTGGTATGGCATGACGATAGTTATTGCGCGAGAACAAGACGACACAGAGACAAGAAGGACACGAAAGACACGAGCGAACCAACCTCTGCCATTTTACACGGCACCCCTCCTTCTACGACGAATTGTTTACGGGACTCCGAGTAGTTAAAGGCTTAGGACTTCCTAAAAAAGCTCTTTTTTGCCCCACACCGAACCACCAGTGCCAGGAGGCGCCGTCTGATCGGGAGGAATGCGTTAGTGAAAGGAAACATAAACAGACCGCTGACATCAGAAAGGTGAAGCGGAGAAGGGGGAGAGAGATGAAGGGGGAAGTGGAGGGAAGAGTGGAGAGGGGAAGTGGAGGGAAGATTGGAGAGGGGGGTGCCAGAGGGGAGTCCATCATATAATACTTTTCAATTCTTCTCTTTTTTCTTCTTTTTCTTTTATTTTTCTTTCTCCCTTTTTTCTTTTTTTTTCTTTTCTGTATTTTTTCCTCTTTCCTTGCC
The DNA here is from genome assembly GCA_013436015.1 of Rhipicephalus annulatus. NCBI lineage: Eukaryota > Metazoa > Arthropoda > Arachnida > Ixodida > Ixodidae > Rhipicephalus > Rhipicephalus annulatus. Next base: position 255,983 of record WOVY01000340.1, on the reverse strand, counting down.
CTCTGATTTGAGATTGTGTAAAGCTGAGCACCAAAAAAACTGTATCGGGTCATGTATAACATTAAATATATATATATACATATATATATATATATATATATATATATATATATATACAAGATACATAAATGAGAGTGGTGGTATTGCCTACGGTAATGCCACTAGCATAGCAGTAGAAGCTTTTATGACCTTTGGGAAGTTTTATGTTAAAGTCTCGTTCATTAACTTTATCAGACAATTTTATATACCAAGACAAGGCATTTTCATAGACTCTCGTGTTGACCCTATGTTGTATAATATATTACGTTTGAACGCAGCCGTTACTTTTATGTTATGACCAAGCCATGCTCCAGCATTTTGAAAATTGTATGTTTAAATTTTTTCGACAATTAAAATTTGAAAGTTTTTACATACTGCAGCAATTTCTTATATTTGTATGGCACCTAACCACTCTCACATAACGTTTACCCCATCGTTAACAATAATTTAGCAAGCTTCTATGGATTCGGAAAGGATTGAAGTATACGCATTGGTTTCCAGTTTGTGGCTCTTTGGTGTTTTTGGCTGAACACATTACCTTGCAGAGTCATCATGCGTGTTGTCTTTGTTTGCCTAGGTGTGCAAAAGATCTGCTTCCATACCAATCGGCATATTCTAAAACTGTAAAAAGGGCTAAACCACGTCCAAAGTCTGCATTAGTAAGTTTTTTTTTCACACATGCATACGGTTTTTCTGAAGCAATTGAATCGGTTGTCTGAGCTAGGTTGTCCAAGATTTGATCCATATCGGTGTAGCTGATTCCCTTCTCCAGAATATCTAGAGAGAGAACAACGGTGATGGGGCAGCACAGCAGTGATTGATGCAAAATTTTAATTTTTGGTGCAGGTTCAGGATCAGCAAGGATGGTGCATTCTAAGAGCCCTAATTGTTTTCTGTGAAAAAAGTGCTATCCTGGAGAACGTATTGGTGTTTTCAAAGCAAGTAGCAAAATGATTCACATGACTCCTGGAGTTTAAAGCACTATTTAGGCTTCTTGTAACTAATATTGTTTATTATTATACATATTGCTCATACAATGATCACTAGGTATTTCAATAAACGTATTTAGGAGGATGAATGGTCAGTTAACACCAAGAAAGCGCTAGTTTCAAATTTCGCAGAATCTAGCCAGCATCGCAGTTTTCAAAAAAATCAAATGAGCTAAATAACTAACATTTGAAATGCTTCTTTTTGTGTCATCAACAAGGCTAAAGTTGAAGAACTTGCTAAGTTTCATTATTCACATATCAAGGATATCACAGCAGCTAGTATAACCAAGAAGTCTCGCCAGCATTTCATCAAAGTGGCCTACTTGTAAAGTACCAATTAAAAAAATATAAATCACACACACACACACACACACATATATATATATATATATATATATATATATATATATATATATATATATATATATATATATATATATATATAAGGGAAAGAAGTGTATACCTAAGGGCTCTTTTTTCCGTGTTTTACCACAATATTAATGAGATATAACAGACAGTAATGCCAAGGAATGTACAGGGGAAGTTATTAAAACCAATGGAATGTAAATAAGAAGAAAGAAAAGTGGATTTCTTCTTATTTACATTCCATTGGTTTTAATAACTTCCCCTGTACATTCCTTGGCATTACTGTCTGTTATATCTCATATATATATATATATATATATATATATATATATATATATATATATACAGTCAAGTAGATCCTCCGCGAGCGGTCACAAAGTTGTTTATTTCGACGTTTTGGCCTAGAGTCTGGCCTTCATCAGGATGGCATGGTCATAACATAAAAGTAACGGCTACGGTCAAACATAATATATTGTACAACTTAGGGTCAACACGAGAGCCTATGCGAATGCCTTGTCTTTGTACATAAAAATGTCTGATGAAGTTAATGAACAAGACTTTCACATAAAACTTTACAAAGGCCATAAAAGCTTCTACTGCTATGCCCGCGGCAATACCGTAGGCAACACCACCGCTCTTGTCTATGTAGCTTCATACGGAGGGAAACAAGGTACCAGGCAGGGCATAATGAAATAGGCCCTCAACATCAACCGAGAACAGATAGTCTATCAAAGGATTTGTTTGAAAATGCGGGTGATGCACAAAAAATTCTCGGTGTAAAAACGGTCTTTCGTAAAAATGAAGTTCAGATACTTCATTGAGAATTGGCTAATCAAATTCTACCAGATAGGTCACTCACGCACAGTATTCTTGAAAGAAAGATCCGGCCGATGCATCTTGACTGCAAAAAACACCGGCAAGGCTTTGTTTTTCATTGCGGCTGTAGACCGTGCATGTTTCGCAACTTCGAAGTCCTCACACAGAATCGCTCCTTTGCTTTTCAAAAGTCTTGTTTTGCTAGGTTTTGCCTTGACGTATTTCCTGTACACTGCCTGTAGTGCCTTGAAGCTGTACTAATCTACAACCATTGTCGCGAAGCCACTACTTCCACTTGAAAGAGACGCAAATGGGTGCACTTCCAAAATTACGCAACTTCTGCCATATGATCAATGTGACGTAAAATAGGCCTTTCCCGTTTTCTGTCTTGAGCTTCCACATTTTCTTGTAAGGTACGGTCTCTAACTGGTACATCGGCTTTTCCGGCAACTCATCGATTCAATGGCAATATTTAGCGAGCCAGCAAAGGAGTTTCGGGGCTAAACTTCGAGCTTTTGTTCAGTACACAGCGTATATATTGTGCAATGTGAATATTTCCCAGCCCAGTGAAGCCTTCTCGGGTCATGCGAGTTAGGTTCTTGGGTGAGAAACAATGGGCATCTCTCAGCTTTAATTCGCCTCAATGATGTGGGCTACTGAACGCTTAGCATCACGAAACGTCTTATCGCCAGCAACTCCACGTCCACACGAAAGCTAAGTGCACGAAGTAAGTAAAGCAATAGAAGCTTATCACCCCGTTTTAGCGAGTATATAAAACTGTAAAATTCAAACTGTGGTGGCTGGTGCGATAGTTTTTACCTGCTTTATGCGCTGTACATTATTGAAACCTGGAGTGGCTGGCGCCGAAAAAGTTTTACACTGCCAAGTGTATCATACTTGACTAGACCCTATAACAAGTGCCTAGTCAGACATGCGTTATCAGTCGAAACGCGTCATTTTTCATAATCCACATGCTGAAAGCTCCCTGAGGGAGCCTGCATCTTTGGTTAAACAGGTGCACCTTTCAACATGGTCATTCTCGTGCAAAGCCGGTCAGAATGTATATAAGGTCACGTGTGCTCCTGGGCACAATATGCTAGACCCCACCACTACCACAAGGTATCGCTTGTCAAAGCTGACTGCAGATGCGCTATATACCGGCGTGGAATAGGCTGTACATCTTTGTGCTAGTTTTTTGTTAAACATCTGACCTAAATACACATATCTTCAGTACTCTAGTGTCATGCTGCCAGCGGCAAACTCTTGCTTTTTTGTTGGTCTCCTATCAGTTTGTTTTTGTCTTTTACCTATTTTTATTTATTTCTAGTTAAAAACTTCCTCGGATTAAACTCCCCTTTTCGTGGGTGGTGGTGGTGGTGGTGGTGTTGCAGCAGGCGGGGTTAGCCTGGCCTGCATGGCCGGCAATTGTTCCGCCTGAGCATCTCCTGAATTTGGGAAATGTCACCACGTGTCAGACAGCCCAGTGTCTCGCAGGAAGAGTAACAAAATTCGTTGCACGTTCATCCTAGTTGCCACGGCTCCTTCAGGAAAGATGACGTCACCAAATGTCCGGTGCCTATGACAGCCTTTTCGCAAGGGGCGGATCATCGCTGCCCTTTGCACATCAAACTGTGGGCAAAGCCAAATGAAATGTTCAATATCCCTGAAGTCACCACAGAAGGCACAGAACGGAGAAGCGTATCTCCCTGTCTTGAATGACCATGCCGGGGTGTATGCGGAGCCGGTTCTTATGCGGTACAACAGCGTCGCTTCTTCACGAGAAAGTCCATGAATTACACATGCTTGGTGTGAAAACTTGTAGATCTCCTTGAAATGATTGCGTATCACATAATTGTTGTTCTGGTAAGTCTTGGGAGTTCTTACTTTTGGAAACGATGTACGTGTTTCGCATGCAAGGAGATCAGCCTTTTCATTGCCCTATATGCCAACGTGGGATGGGATCCACTGGAACTTTATGTTAAAACTCTTTCCAGTTAGGTGTTTGATTATTGCCAGAGATTGCCTGGTGAACTTTTCTTGAGGTAGGCCACGATGCAGTCTTTGTAGCGCCGATTTAGAGTCTGTCAGCACTGCAACATCTCGTGAAGAAAAAGATCGCCATTTTCGCAAAGCCGCCGTGATTGCAGTGCTTTCTACCGTTGTGGACGAAACCACGCGATTGAAGCGGCCCGACCATGACACACCAAGGCAGGATATGCAGAAAGCCGCTGCGCAGCTATCCGTTTGTGTGCACACTGATCCGTCGGCGTACACTTGTAGGTGGCTGCGGTACATGGCGCTCAAGTGGTCCAGCGCAAGAAATTTTGCTTCCGCGGCTGGAATGGTGCGCTTCGCTGGTAGATTTGGTACGCTGAAGTTACACGTGTAGAGAGGAAGAAGATTATGTGCCGCAGTGGGTTACACCTTTGGCAGGAGGAGCCAAGCGCGAGCGTTTCCCCCGATTGCTGTGATTTCTGAGTCCGTTGCTGCCGCCCGCTTTCACCGTCAATAGACATACTGTGCAAGTGCTGTGCAAGTGCCAATAAACCCCGTTCCAGAGTGGTGGTTGTTAAACCAGAGACTCGCCACCTCTTTCAGGTAGAAGGGTACATATTGAAGCTTCGAAGGGTCGTCCCACTTGTTGCTTGCGCCTACCTTTTCAAATGTCGCCAGCCAATCTTCGACGTCTTGCTCATCGGTACCGTCGAAAAAAGGTGGATTGCGCACGCGTAGCGAAGTGGGCACGATGACCATCGGAGGCTGGGTCGTACCTTGCTGGGTGGTTTCTTCAGTCATTTCTGGGATGGCAGGTAGTTTCCTGTTGCGGAGTTCCAGGTTGAAGTACCCAGCACCTCCACCACTCTAGAACGGGGTTTATTGGCACAAGTAGCACTTGCACAGTAGGTCTATTGACGCTGAAAGCGGGCGGCAGCAACGGACTCAGGAATCACAGCAATCGGGGAAAACGCTCGCGCTTGGCTCCTCCTGCCAAAGGTGTAACCCACTGCGGCACATAATCTTCTTCCTCTCTACACACGCAACATCCACAAAAGACCATGGCGGGTCCATAGGGCACTGTTTAGGCAGTTTCAAGCCTGAATATTGAAATGTGTTTAGTGCCGCGTTGAAATGTGAGCCAGTTCTTGCTCTTAGCCGCCGGAGAAGCACCGTGCCAGCGAAGGACTCGCCCAGTCTTGACAGCTGCGTCAGTAAGGCCTGAGACGCCAAAAGGCGGAGCGGAAGAGACTCGGCTTCATTGGTGACCTTCGCGTTTGAAGCCGCCTGAGGGACTCCCATCGCCAAGCGAAGGCCCTTTCTGTGTACTGTCTCTAGGTGTTCGAACTGGCTTGGTGATGGTGATATCAGGGGCAGCTGATAAAAAATCCGGCTCGCTATAAGCGCATCATTCAATTTAAGCATGGACGTAGGATTGTTGCCCCAAGAGACCCCTGCCATGCGACGAAGAGCGTTGACTTTTGCACTGATGCAGTGACTATACCATCAACCGCACGTCGCCATAATAGCTTGTTGTCGATGCTAATGCCCAGGAAATGGACACTTGTTGCACAACGAATTGAGTGGCCTCGAATATTCAGCGACAGACATGTTGACTTCCGTCACGCTCCCTGGAAGAGCATGAAGGCCGAGTTTCCCGCTGATAAAAATAGGCCAAGTGTCAACAAGTGACGTTCGATGATTGAAATAGCACTCTGTGCTATCCGGGCCAAACGTTTGTGCAGGTACCCTGATATCCAAATGCAGATGTCTTCGGCGTAGATAGATATTTTAACTGATTTCAGAGCTAAGTGCAGAGTATCGGGAAGGCTGGCCATGGCAGCGTTAAAAAGCAAGGGCGATAGAACACTTCCTTGTGGGACGCCGAGGGAAACGCGTCTTTATTCGCTTGTTACATTTCTAAGCTTAACACGGACACAGCGGTCTCGGAGAAATTCATGCACGAACCGAAAAGCATTTCCCGACACACCCATGGCTTAGAGCCTGTTCACGATGCCTGCCTGAAGCACACAATCATATGCCTTGGCAACGTCAATAAAGATGGCGAGTGTCGAGAGTCCGCTGACGTGGTGGTGCTCGATGTGGCTTAATAGGTCCAAAAAACTGTCCTGGGCACTCAGTCGTGGGCGAAATCCGGTCATCGTTTTCCTTGGCCATCGTTTTCCTTGTTCAAGGTATCAAGTTAATCTTCTACATATTAATCTTTCTATCAACTTGGATACGAATGATGTAAGAGATACCGGTCGATATGACGCGAGGCTCGTAGGATCCTTTCCGGACTTTAGGACTGGCACCACCCATGCTGTCTTCCAAACAAATGGGATCTCTTCCGTGCCGCAAACATAATTAAATATGTCCAAAAGGCCCCTTTTCGCTCTTATGGTAGATTTGTCAGCATTTCATTGCTGATCAAATCAGGACCCATGGCACAGCGTCTTCCTAATTTGCTAAGTGCCATATCCAGCTCCCTTTTTCGTTACTAATTGTCATGACTAGTGAAAATCACGATGTCATCTGCAAAGCGTAAGTGTTGATATATTCTTTGCAGCATTTATCCTCTTTTCTTATCAACATGGTGACTTAAATACTTCTGCAAAGAATGCTGTAAATATTGCTAATATTGCTTGGATTGCGCCTCCTTGCAAGATTTACTCTACGAATGAGATATTTGGGCTTTTTCGAGGACTTTCTTTAGATTTTGGCTTCGGTATTCATGTATGCAATGTGCGCTAGCTGATTGACAACGTAATGTTTCCAATACTTGCTGTATCTCTACCAAGTCAATTGTTCTTTTATAGTTTATGCGAGACAAATAAATAAATAGGTTCTGTTCTACAGAGTTTTAGTTGTTGGACAGCGCATTGTTATGATGCACTGGCGAACATCTGTTGACCATTGTATAAATCTTTGAATGTCTCCTTTTTACTGTATTTGTATCGTATGCGTGTTTTTAAAAGTCGGTGGTACCGTTGATTCACCACTATGTGAGGCAGTGTGTGGCAAGTGTCGCAAGCTTGTTAAAAGCAAGATCTTCATCTTTGATCAAGTGATCCATTTCACTGGGTGATTTTTTGTGAGTCATGTCCTGTATGGCTCTATTCCATTACCTTTTTCACTCACTGGGGGTACACTTTAAGCCCAAAATGGCCAAAACGGAAGCGACGGTTGCTGTTAGTCTTTAAGATCAACTGTTACTCTGCAAAGAGACCATGTGGGACAAAATGACCGGCATGCCCGAAACCGGGGGAGCAACCGTATTAGTCCTAAGTTTGTAAGTAAGCAACAAATGAAGGAACGAATATAATTCGTTTCATCCCGTAAAGCTTCCTCTTCTGAACGACATCGTAGCCAAATGTATATACCCCCATAATTATATTCAAGGGCCCGATTTGTGTGTGTGTGTGTGTGTATGTGCGTGTGTGTGTGTGTGTGTGTGTGTGTGTGTGTGTGTGTGTGTGCCGAAGCCTCGGCAGACATTTAACAAAGCACTGACTGATGACAGAAAGCTTGCTAATACAGCTGCCGCAACGCGTGTAACACGAGCAAGAGCAGCGTGAAGTCGGTAAAAGAATGTCAAGGCCAATGAAAAGTCGAACCACGTGTAAAACGAAGACTTCGAGAAAAAGAAAAGCCCACAGGCACTCTTGGTCTTCAAAGGGAAAGAAGTCAAATCCAATTGAACCCCACCTCTACTACTCCGCTGAAACACACGCAAAAGGCTTTAAAAAATGAAAAAAAGCAAGCCCAGACGTGCCTTTTGACAGCCGCACAACTTAGATGTATACTGCAACATGAATAGCGAGTGCAGAATAACAAACCTTCTTGCGCACAAGAAGTGTAGAGCTAGCAGAGGAAGCGATGTAGTCCTTACAAAGTGATAATTGTTTATTATTTTCTACATACTAGTACTATATAGGAATTTGAACTACAATTTGACCTTGAATAAATATTCCTTGTAACATAGACAATTCTTTTTATGAGACTAGTAAAAGAACTCACTATAAGCTTCACGCTGACGCCCGTGCTGCCACCTCCGACGTTTTTCTGCGCACCTAGGTTCACGTTCGCACTGTTCGCACTACTCATCTCTCATATGGTTTGTGATCGGTGAGCAAATGGACGGCTGCTTGTTTCCGTATCATATCCCAAGAAATGTGTGAGGAAAGTTCAGTGCCGCTATTGGATAATGAAGGTCACGTGATCTAAAGACGCTTTCAGTCTGTTTTGTTTTTTTGTTTCTTTTTACACAACATGGTGGCACCCACACAGAGTGGTTTTTGAGAAGCTGGTTGAAGCCGTACGCCGTATAAATTTGTTTTTTTTTGCTGATATGTGTTACGCGCGGCTCTTCAGAATGTCTTACGATGGACGCAGTGGTATTTAACCTTAATTCGAGAGCATGTAGTGCATGCCCCTTGGCGTGGAATCATGTGTTTGACACGACACAAGAAACTTTTGTTTGCGCTGCCGCGCTGAAGTCCTGCTCCGTACAGATTGAGCCGTCCGTGCGCCGCAGGCATGACGGATGCCGAAATGTCCGGGCTTTTTGTTGCCAAATGTTTTCGCGGCTTATGGCAATGTAAATGTGGATTGTTTTACGATGAATGACGTGGTGTATGCGCGGATCGCGCCGCATCGGGCAAAGTGGTGCACCACGTAAATCCGCGATCGTGTGCATGCACCTTTGGCCTGATGTTTGTCATAAAGTCTTGCGTTTGCCATGACGCAAGAAATCTTAGGACTTGATTTTGATGGGAGATGGGAGAAGATTCTTGAATAATAGTTCAGTTGTCGCAACTTGGCTCGTTGGCATTGTATTTACACTTCATGTTGTGGAAATAGTAAAAAGAAATGTGTTTATGGAATAGCGTCCTTATAAACTTCCAAGCTGGTCCTCGTAACTGTACCTGATTTCGCGAAAGACAGGGGGCACTAATTTCGCCGCCTTTCATGTGAACTAATTTGATGTTAATTGGTGCTATGACTAGAGCGTGTTATAGAACACCTTAAGTGTCCGCGTGCAATGCAACCGTAACACTGAATGGGGCCTGCATAGCCAAGTAGTAACACCAATTGATTGCCCATCCGCACCAGTGTCGAAACCAAAAAATAGAAAGTACATTTAAGGGCTTGTATTGTATTTTAGACAGAATAATAATGAGATCAAACAAGCATATGAAACAAAAGAAGTATATTTAAGGGCTTGTTTTTTTTGCTAGACTCGATAATAATAAAAGTCTAACGAAGAATCATTACTGATGGCGCGATGGTCTGTTAGATCTCAATATCTATGTGCTTTAAAAAAACAAGCACTTTAATGTACTTCTTTCCTTCAATCATAGCGAGGCTCTCATTCTTACAAAGTTGGTGCCTTCAGGTATTAAGCGAAGAATTATTGATCGGATGCGAACTCGTAATAGGCTCACAGACTATGCGACACCAAATAGACTTGAAAACAAGCGTTCCACACTCACCTTTATTGATACTGGCCCCACTTCCACATTAAGTTTACATATACCTCAATAAGTGGATGGGTGAATGGCCGCCGTGGTAGCTCAGTTGGTAGAGTATCGGACGTGTTATTCGAAGGTTGTAAATTTGGTCCCTACCCACAACAAGTTATCGTTTAGTCTAATTCTCTTTTTTCACATTTACAATACGAAATAAAAACAGGGTATATTGTAAAACGAAGGACATTTAACAAGCTCAGCAACGTAGGCAGAAAAAGAAAAAACCCGACTGCCTGGGAACAATTGCCAGACAGCGACTCACAAAATGATGTGCCTGGAGAATGTACCCATATTTTGTAACGTCCTGCAATGTCGAGGCTGATACACGATGGTGAGAACATTTTTGCTGTAAGAAATATCTATATATATGCACCTCTCCTCAACTGCCTTTCAAACCTCCATGAATTACACAGCTAAACGATGCACAAACCACGTGGACTCACAGTGCCGAAAGAATGACGTATGTCATGGTATTTGAGCACAGGCTCTTCTTAGATAATGCAATGTGCAAAGTTTACTCATGACATAATATAACAATGCTAAATGTCATTTCCTCCTCGAAAAGCGTTTGTTTTACCTTTACACTCGTGTAACCTAAACGTACACTCTTTATTCAGAAGTAAATATTACTTGCCCAAGGGGACATATTTCTTGACTTGAAACCAATGACAGCACCTACAATTCTTAATGTGGAACCAACAGCACCTAGAGCCTCTTTGACATCGAAACTTTCTGATAATTTCCTCCATAATAAATTTCTTATCCAGTTGCATACTGTTTGTCGTTTTTTATCAGGCTAGCTTATTAGCCACTAAGCAGATTGCTAGTACCATATTGCTTACTAAAGGCTCAATATTTCTTTGAAGATTCAGTTTTTGATGCAGGCCAAAAGAAAATTGCAGTTGCTTAAGTAAGCTATTACTATCTGTTATTACAAAACAAGCATCTGTTTTGAAAGTAGGCAATAAGTTATATAGATGCTATAGTATATTTTTCTGGAAAACATGTTGACAAATGTTGAACAAAATTAACTAGGTTGATTGACAGGTCAGGTAAGCTCTCCATTGAATAAATTATGATACATTTGGCATTGCTTGGCACTGTGGCGCAGCGGCGGCACAGTGAACAGACGACTGATTGCAACTCTGCTTTTTCGCAGGTTTGTAGTTCACTTCAGAACGCTTTTCTAAAATTCGTGCCACTGCTGCTGCTGCCTGTAGTCCTGCTTGTTGCCTTTGTAGTCGCGGCGCGTTTCATCAGATTGTGCAGTAATTTCTGTGAAAGATGTTTGTCTCTCTTGTAAAAATGGTTTTGACTCACCTGACTTGGCGTTTCAGTGTGCAGAATGTTCTGCTTCTTACCATATCGGAACCTGCTCGAACTTCACAGAGAAACATTACAGATCTAAAAGCATAGCAGCTGGACAGAAGTGGGCGCGCCAAACTTGTATGGCTCCAAAAACTAACAAAGTGGCTCAGGTGGATACGGCTGTGGTGAATGGAATGGCTGAGATCAGACTACTTTTGTGCAATATAAACAAAGAACTTGACAGCTTGATGTCATTTAAGGAGACTGTGTCTAACATCAAAGGGGCGATTCAGATGATGTCAGAAAAGTATGATGAGGTTTTAGAGCATCTGGAAAGGCAGGAAACACCGACTAGGGACATAAAGCACAAATGGACGTGATTCAGACACAATGCAAAAAAAGTTTAGATGCAAAAAACTTGCTGCGAACAGAACCGAATCACCTTGAGTGGCGAAACAGAAAGCTTAATTTGGAATTTCATGGAATTCAGGTAACTGAGTGAGAACCTACTGCAGAAGGTGAACGACTTGGCTGACGTGATAAGCCTGCCAAGACTCTCCGATCTAGAAATCACTGCTATCCATCGTTTGCAAGCGAGACCAGGAAAAATTCCAGGTATAACAGTGAGGTACACAAGGCAGGCAGTCAGGGACCAGTGGTTAGAAAAGCGTCACAAATTGAGAGAAAATAATTGTAGAGTGGTTGTGCTGGAGAACTTGACCAGTTACAACAGGCAGTTGCTTAACGCCGCGAAACAGTGGGCAAAGGACAGTGCTTTCAGTATGCGTAGCACAGGAACGGAAAAGCCTTCTTTCGCGAATTCAATGGCTAGCAGACTGTCCTTGTGCGAAACGTGAACGACTTTCTTGCATAATGTTGTTCTGTTCAGCTGCAAACCCTTGCAAATATTCTCGTGAGGAATGAGACAAAAATGATGTATTTCTTTCGCAAGACCTAAATGTCATTGGCTCCACTGAACCTAAAAAATCCTTAAAATGTTTGCATTTATATGTTCGTTATCTTAAAAATAAAACAGACGACGTTCAGTTTTTCAGCATTGCATTTTCATTCACGTACGACGCCATACTGGTTACTGAAACGTGGTGCAAAGATAACGATGAAGCACTCCCTTTCACTTCTTATCAGTCTGTTTGTTTAAATCGCCCAACGCGTCGTGGGGGCGGTGTCGTGTTACTTTTGAAGAAAGACATGCAATGTGAATTGCTTTCTGTGTTTTGTGTTATGTGTGATGATTTCGAAATGCTTACAGTTCGATCCGGTAAATATCTTTTTTCTGTGTGTTAGAGGCCAGCAGACAGATACCTTCACGGCTTCTTTTGTTTCTACGAGGCGCCTTTACGTTTTTCGTTAAATAATGCTTATTTTTTGTTATCGGGAGGGGACTTTATCATTGATATGGTATGCAATTCTACACCACAACAAACTATGAGCGCAATTATTGCATAAACGGCTTTAAAAATGCCATTAATTCACCGACCTGGATTACAGAAAACAGTGCAACATTACTAGATATGTTCAATACAAATGCCACCAACAATAGCATATTTGCAGGAGTTTTGTCTGAGGATATTGGCAACCATCTTTCTATCATCCTCTTTATTACAAGAGGCACCTTACAAGAACGTAAGAAGTGGACGGTAACCATTCAAGATATCTCTGAATCTAATCTAACAGCTTTTAGAAACGAACTGCTTGGTAGTAGCCTTACTGAGATCCTTTCGATGGAAAACGCGAACCAAGCTAACAATACATTCTTAGACAAAATCTTGATTATTTATAAACGTCACTTCCCTGAAAAACAACTTCGTTTGAACAAGAGAACCCATAGGCCATGGATGAACTAGGACTTCATCAACAAAATTAAACATAAAAATGAACTTTCTCAGCAATTTCTTGCGAATAAAAATTCTGACATTTTATAAGAATATATATTACGCAGAAATAGAATAAATAAGGAAATCAGCAAGCGCAGACTGCACTACATACTTACCAAAATAGAAACCAGAGCAGATAAGACTCACGCCTTATGGACGAAGCTGAACTTATTTTTTAACCGTGGTACAACACGGGCAAGTGTTTAGAATCTGACTATAAATGGGCGCAGCCTATCAGGAGCTGAACTTCCAAATACTATATTCAATGATCACTTAGTCAATAATACGCATAATGAAACGTGTAGTGATTGTATCAAATTTATAGCGGATCCAAATTCATCTGCCATATTTTTAGCCGGTAGTGGACGAAGATGTTTATTCCGTTTTCTCAAAGCTTAGAAATACATCATCTCCTGATCTGGATTGTATGCAAATTAGACCAATAAATATGCGCTAGATATTCTTGTTCCTTATATCACTCACATATTCAATCTCCGTTTTTCAAGTGCAACGTTTTCCGAAAGAATTCAGACAGCAAAAATTAGTGTTTTGTTTGAAAAAGGCGACAAATATGATAATCAAAACTTCAGACCCATATCTATTCTTCCAGCGCTTTCGAAAGGTTTAGAAAAGCTTATGCACCGTCAACTGTTTTAATTTTTAGAAAAACACAACATCATTTTCCCAACTCAGTTTTGTTTCAGGAAACATCAATCAGCGGAAACGGCGTTATTAGAACAAAAATAGCGCATAATATCTGAATTTGAAAACAAACGTGCTGTTCCCGGCATGTTTGTTGATTTCAGTAAAGCCTTCGAGAACATTCAGCATTCTACGTTGTGTGAAAAGTTGCGGTGCTTTAGGATTCGTGGTCATGCACTAGACCTAATAAATAGTTACCCTAAATATCGCAAACAGGTGGTTGAAAGAGTTAGAAGACTTTCAGAGCTGAAGCCAATTACTAAGGGTGTACCTGAGGGAAACAACCTTGGACCCCTTCTTTTTATAGCCTATATAAATGACTTAACTCGTATTTATGCAGATGCTAAATACGTCTTATGTGCCGTTGATATCAGCGTGGTTGTTTCAGCTGAAGATTGTATCGCGCTTGAGGAAAAAATGAACCATTTACTTGTGAAACTGAAGCTCTGGTCATGCTGGAATAATTTAAGGCGGTACTATACCGACCTAAAAGTAAGCCCGTTAATGAAAACATACATCTCAAGTATGGCGATACCTATATTAGGCTTGTAAATACTATAAAAATTCTTGGAGTTACATTTTCGAGCAATATGCGTTGGAGTGAACGTATTGATAGTGCACTGAGTGAGTGATCTTGCGTAGTGGGTACGGTGTACAGTGGCAAAACTGTTCTACCACACAATCTGAAACTCTTACTGCACAAATCACTTTTCTATTCACAACTTACCGATTGTTTCTCGGTATGGGCGACTACAACCTACACGAACTTGCAAAAACTGTACCTGATGCAAAAGAAGTATATTAGAGTCATTTCTAACTTGAAGTATGATGCTCACACTAGCGAATTGTTTCGACAGACTGGAATGCCACTCGTACATCGTCTCTACGATTTCAAGTTAGCATTGACAGTCAGGGGTGAATTGAAAGAAAGTCGACATTTTTGTATGACCTCTCAAAACTGAAGCCAAATATTACATTGTTTGAAATACGAAATAAAGAAACATGAAAAATAAAAACTTCAAGAACAAGCTATTCCACAGATGAGTTATCCTACATAGTTCTAACGTTACTTAATAAATATGTGAAAGCTGGCATAGGTTTTTTACACTGTACACAGATTCAATTGCGCGATATACACACGTTTAGTTTTTAAAATTTCTTTGCAGTTGCTGTATTATCATGGTTGCTATTTTTATTTTTGAAATTTGAACTTGATTTTTACGCCTTTATTTATTTTTTATTTATTTATCTATTTGGTTTTGTTGTTATTGTTTTTGACTTCACAGTGCTGATAGTTTGCCACTGCTGTCGTGCTGAAAAGTAGCTGTGGGGATTTGTCAAGCTGCCTCTTTTGCAGAGCGGCTTGTACCTGCTGTCCTTCATCAAACTATTGATGAAAAATACACATTATTATTATTATTATTATTATTATTATTAAACAGTGTACCTAACAGTTATATATATATATATATATATATATATATATATATATATATATATATATATATATATATATATATATATATACATACGAAGGGGGTTAACAGGGGCCGAAATGCGCATTATTCATGTCATGCTTTTTAAAAGGCATTTGTATCCTACACAGATACCAAGGTGCTCTATAAATGCCCCGACATGACGAGAAATCAGTACGCAATAATATTGCTTTCAAATTTCATGTATTTATGTTACCTGTAATGAATTGGACAATACTATTTCAAAAAAGACAAGTCGGCATGAGCACTACCATAACAGAACTGAGCTATTTGGTTTGTCTTCCTGTTAAGAGATAGGACTACGAAATATGAACACCAGAAAAAAATAAAGTACCACAAATGCTGACTAACCACTGAAAAGATGCACAGCAGCAGAAAAAAAGCAGACATTTGAACTTGCCTGCGCATATCTCATGTGTCTGTGTTAGTATGTCGCATATGTAAATTTTGCGCTTGTAATAACTATAAACCAGTAGTAAAAATTCTAACCTACACATTTTCACTTCAGTTCGACTACTTAGTCAAATCTCTATTGCTTCAGTACTAAATTGCTGCTCTATTCTTTTTTCCTAAGAACTAAGGAGTATGAAAGAATTTCTCTTAAAACGTTCACTGATAAACTGCAAGTAATCCATCACTTCCTACCTTTCTTGGGAGCCCTTCCAAGGTAAATTTTAAGCATTAAGCTAAGCGCATTTTAATAAATAAAACAAAGTTTTCACAAGTCTCATTTATGCTGCTAGATATACATACATACATAAATTTAATGAAGAAAGCGTGTTTCCAAGTAGTCCTAGGTCTCCGTAGATGTTAATATGTGTCCTATGTCTCAAAATAAAAAAAGATACTTTTCAGTGACTCTATTGTTAGCTAGCGTATCTTCATGTGCAGAGTCATGTGCTTTTTTTGTAAACCTCATGCTAAGGTTCCTAAATAACTGAGACCTTTTATAGGTAGGACCATTTCATCTGGTAGTATTGTTGTTTTGAATAGTGGCGGGTGTTGGCCACAGCAATAGAAATGTGTCCCAATACAAACTAGATTTCGGACAAGTTTATTTGCTAGAACTTGATGAAAAATATATTGATTATATTACATTGAAAACTGTTAAGCTTGACCTCACCATTATTGCGATCGGGAAAAAACCGTCAAAAGACACACGGGTGGTGCTACTTTATGGTATGATCTGCAATCGAATAATAAATAAAATTTCCAGTGAAATCTCCTCGCTTTCTTCTGAAAATGAAAATAGGAGCAACACAAACGCAATTAAAAGAAAACAGCCGACTACAAGGTCTAAGCTTTTACAGCCTCAAGAACTTTGCAAGGTCTTTGAACATCTTTACACAACAGCAACTTTCTTTTTTCATGTCATTGCTGGTAGTAACTTCCACACCTAACAAGCCGAACGGATTATGTTTCCTTCTGAACTGTTCTTATTACCAAGTAAACCCCTCCACGCAAATTGGCACGCATCTTAACTTGCAGTTTCAAGAATGCAGCCCACACGCTTCGGCCTAATTTCTACTGCGCACGGCTTCAACGAGCTTTATCGGCGTATTAGAAAACTGGCGTTATGCTAGCGTTTATGTGCGCCACCTTGTTGCATAAAAAAAGCAAAACAAAAAGTCCGGAAGCGCATTTAGATCACGTGAGTCTCTATTGAAAAAAAAACGAATGGTGGGCATGGTGTAAGCCACCAACCACTATAATGAAGTATTGTGTTGTGTGAATGCTGGAAAAACGTCCACTATGGTGTATGGTGGGATATGGTGGTCACTGCAGTTCCGGTAACGCTTGAGCACAAAATGGCGACAGAATTACCGTGACGAGCTGCCACAAAAAATAAAAAACAATTCTAAATAAACGATGATGTAAAAAGACACCTGGTAAAATAACAAGACATTGCAGAAATTCGAACGTGCAACCTACGGATTCTCAATCGACAATTATAACCACTGCGCCATGCTAACGTTTTTTGCGTGGTATTTATTAAAATATTTTATTAATAAAGACAGCTGTGAGGTCAAACAGCTTTCTATGATGGATTACCAGTCCGGTCTTAATCTAGCTCGTCGTAAATGTTTTTGGGGTGGATAGCCATTTGAATGGAGTGTGTGCTTGAAGAGGTGGCGGGCTCTGCATTGCGGTCTTGCATTCATGTCTTCCAGAAGCTGTGCATACCCATGAAGAAAAACATATCAAATGGTGCTCCATCAAGCGCTGCTGGTAGAAGATGACGTACTGTGTGAGAGTTAATGACAAAACGTTTTTTCAGTGCTCGCTTAAGTGCATTTTAAAACAGTACGGCATCTTTCAAAACAGTATGGCATCTTTCAATCAAAGCATTGTTCAGTCGTTTCCGGCACATCACATAGACGGCAGTCAACAGACAGGATGAAAATACCCTTTCTGACTAATCATATGTTTACCGCCAATGTTTCAGAGTGGAGTTTATAGAAGAATGTTTTTCAATTCAGATGAATGTACATTTTTCGCACTCGCTTTAACACATCGTGGCCTGGAAGATTGGAGTACTGTGAGCTGTACAATGGAGGTGTAAAGAGTGTACTCAGTAGGTCCTTATACAGCACTTTGCGCGAAACTGTGTACAGCTATTCTACAGAAAATAGAGCTTTAAGGAACTGAACTGTGAGAAAAACTTCCTGCATGAATCTCTACAACAATGGGCATTTGGAGAAGTTTGATGAAACAATTAAATCTGGTAAGCAATCAACAAATGTAATCTGCAAGAAAGAACAGATCACAGGATGGGAATTGTCTCCAAAATAGAAGAATCGGGACATCATTTGCCATAGATAAAATTGTTTTAACCCTAACCCACCCTCAATAACTGGCTTGAATATATTATCATGACGCATGGGCTCAAAAGTCGAAGACCATATAAAAGTAGTGAAAATCCGATGAAAGCGTTGTATATAGACTCTTGCGCAATGAATAAGTTGCAATACATAGTAAAGCTTTGTTGCTAAGAAAGTATTGCAAGCTTCAGCTCTCCCAAAGATTGAAGGTCGATAGGGAGGAAATGTCGGGGCCTGTCGTTCAAGCTTAGGGACGCATTCCTTCCAGTAACACGCACTCCATCTATATGCATGCAATGGTACACCGAAGTATGTTGGAGGTGTTATTGCACAAATAATCTCAGCAAAGTGGTTCGGTGCGCAACCCCACAAGCCAAACCACAGTCCTAAACTTTTCGAGGCATTTCAACGAGCTCCTGATAAAATGCCAAACTTTTCAATAGTATGTACTACATTTTCGAAACTTGGCTTATCTGTGCGAAAGAATGCAACGTCGTGTACATGAACTAACACTTTAACTTCACTGCCTAATACACTGAAGCCACGAATGCAACTCGACTATATTATGCTTACGCAGAATAGTCCTAGATAAAGTGCAAATAGAAGAGGTGACATCGGGCATCCCTGTTTTACAGAATAGCGAGAGAAACATGCTTGGTGAGTTGACTATTACCTTTTAGACGAGCTGAGCATTCATTATGGCATAGTTTAACTCCTTTAGGAACAACTTTGCAAACATTGGCTTGTGCAAAAAGAAAAAAAAAGAAGGAATGACGAACACAATCAAAAGCTTATGCAAGGTCTACTTGTAGCATTGCAAGATGTTTTTAAAAACCATGACAGTATTGAAGCACTGTTCGAGCGACATGTATATTGGGTTTTATGGATCGACCCCTGATCGCACATACCTGATGAGACCCAATGAAGATCGGCATAGCAAATTGCAACCTATTTGCTAATACTTTGGCGAAAGTTTCGTAGTCCAAGTTTGACCGCGATATTGGTCTGTACCCCTCGACGAAGCGAAGTTTTTCCTTGTCAGTTGGTTTTGGTATTAACGCAGTGTGACTTTTTCAAAACGATTGTGGGAGTGTATCCAAGTCATAACTAATTTAAAAAATATTCAGCAATATAGGAGGAAGCGTTTTCTTGAAAGCTTTGTAAAATTCGCCTGAGATGTCATCAGGGCCTGGTGTTTTCAATAAAGGCAAGTTGTCAATTGCTTGCTCGATTTCATGTATAGCAAGGGGTTTATTATTGACTGAACAGTCATTGTCCTTCAAGGGGTTCACAAGAGAAACAAAACTAGCCTTGAGGTGAGCGTCAGGATCATCAAAGGGAGAGCTAAATAAAGTGTTGTTGTACTTTTCGAACGCCTGAATAATGTCTGTATTATCTTTTATGAGCATATGATTAAATTACAAGTCTGGAAAAACTTTAAAGATCGCGTGGCGTTGCTCATCAAGTAAAGCTTGGCGCGTCGGTTGCTCAGAATTTAAGGTGCGCTGGTTCCGAAAACTAATACTTGCCCCACAGCATCATATCTCTGTACTTAGCACTTAATATTCTTGATGGCGTAGATGTAACTTCCCGATAGTTCGCATTTCATGTCATAAAGTTTGCAAATGCATTAGAAAGTATCTTTTCATCATTTTTTATATAGAACGACTTAACAGCCTCGATTTCTAAAGCTATAGCACGAACGTCTTGTTTAAAAAGCTCCCAAGCAGCGAAGATATGCAAACCAATCGAAAAAAATTGCCTCATTGCCATCTGGACACGATTTATGAAATCCTGATCACGGAGGAGCTTCGCATTCATTTTCCAAAGAGCCCACTGGGGACGGAATTGTTTGTGACGATTTCAACTAATTTGCGCTATACCAATACACTGGTCTGAGAATGATAGAGCTTTGGTGCTGCAGGACATTTTACGAGATAGGAGTGATGAGGACACGCAAATCCGGTCAAGGCGAGAATGAGAACTGTCTTGTATTTTTGTATATGCCGTTGCCCAATTCCAGACCCCAATGACAATTAGTCCTGCATTATCTACAATACCAGATAAAAGCTCGCCACTCCTGTCTTTCTTTCCAGAAGGATCAATACGATCAATAACTTCAGATACGCAGTCTAAATATCCCATAAGTACCGCGCATCTGTTGACGTCAATTGAATTGCGCACTTTTTCAAATAAGTCAAGTCATTTCCGAACCTCAATAAAAGCATATGAATTGATAATTCACCATGGCGCTCCTTGCAACAAAAAATTACAGCATACATACCTGCACTCTTCATCAACACTAGTGCAGATTGCTGAACAAAGTAGGCTTTTTCTCAGAAACAACCAACAGCCCGCGAATAAACCTTTTGCATGTGAGACACACATAATATACTTGTACAGGAAAGGCCGCAGGGCCTTCTCGGTCCCTTCCTTGCTCTTGATCTTTGTCGTTTGGATGGCGACAAAGTCGAGACGCTTTCGATTGACAAGGCTGCGGAGCTGTGCCTGTTTCGGCGAAGACCTAAGGCCGCGTATGTTCAAGGTAGCAAAGATGAGTCGTTCAGACTGCGCCACGGTGACTACCTTCCACTGCGCTTATCGTCTCACTTGATCAGCACCTAGAGTTGGCACTAAGGCTTACCGTGGACCCCCACCAGGCCTCATAGATAGGGATTGGCGACACTTCTTCTTGGGCATGGACTTTCGACGAAGGCGTGACTTCCTAGTCATGACGCTGGGTCACTCCCTTTGCTTAAATCCGAGCTGTACGATGCGCGACGCTTCGGCATTGCTGCATCCATAGAGATTTGCATATCATCTTCTGACACTTCACCATGATGAAAAAGCGGCTGCGAAGCTGCAGCGCAAGCAGGTGAAGAAGTTTCTGTGGGATCCAGCCCAGAGTTTCTGTCTTGTACTGGCGGTTCTACGGCATCTTTATAGGTCAGTGCAACAACATTCTTCATAGGAATTTCTACTTGTGCTAGGGGTTGTGTGGAGCCATTTAGTGTATGCTGCTTGCATGATTCACTTAGATGTTTGCACGCAGAAGTTCAACTGTATTTTTTGTGATAGAGCCCGCAGCATCTTAAATTGACGGAGTGTCTCCCGTTGCATCCAGAACCTCGGTGGCGTCCATAATATGCTCTTGTAGACTATCATCTGGCTGTTGTTTGCGCTGTCACAGCTTGTTAGTGTTTGTCATTACACAATCCTCGGTCAAATGACCGAAGCGTCGAGAGTTGTCACAGCAATCACCGAAGGCAAAGTGGTGGGCAGCCAGGTATCAGGATGAGCTTTTGCACTCCGCAGACAACAAGATTATGAGAAATATCAGCAACGCGAACTTCTTCAGCAAGGGACAAAACAACATCCCCATTTAGCGTCCGCATTCATTCCATGTGCGCTACTTTCCAGCTTTCTTGTGATATTGTCTCGACCTTCCCAAAAGCTTGCAGTGCTTCGCAAACATAGGCGTCCTCCAAGCGCTCAGGAAGCCCCATAAGCGTCACCTTCACTTCGGTGGGCTACGTGTCAATAACGAGGCATCAATGACTTCTGACGAAAAATTTGCCTGTTCTGATCAACTTTGTTTTCGTCAGCGTTGACTTGCATGTTACTATCCAAACATGAGACATTTGAAATTGACCTATAGCGCTTATTTCCTTCAAGTCGTTGATGTCCCGAAGAGCATCTCTAAAATCTTGAATCCGGTAAGGGCAACCAGCTAAGTCCTCCTGTAGAAAAACAGAGTCCACAACAAGGTTGCCGGTGGGAAGGCGAGGAAGTTCAGCACGGTAGTCATTGCCGCTGGATGAAGCCTGATCAGCACTTTCGCCCATTGCCGATAAATCCTTTGAAGCGGAGAACATGAAAAACGCGACCGTTGAGAACGTCATCTTCGTCTATGACATATGACAGAACTCTCGGGTTAAATAGCTATTTAACATACGAACTGACGGTTTAACTTTAGTTATGTTTGTCATCTACTCGACATAGACGAGATCTGCACCTGCTACAAAAATTTGCACATTTATTAAACACAAACAACTGCCACCTGTAACAATCATCACTGCGACATTGTCATCAGCGCTATGTGTTTGTTACAATTCACAACCACAAGAAACAGAAAAAAGCAAGTGGACTGGGGAGCATGTACAGTTTCTGTTTCTCGCTCGTTAAAAAGACGACATTTTCTCAGGCTTTATGATGCCTCTAGGCTCAATCGATATATATACTCCCTCCTAATTGATTGAGTATTGGGATGCTTTTCGCGCAAAGTAGAGTGCAGTCGTGCCAGCGCCCTGCTGTAGCTCTATCGTTATCAACAACTACATAATGGCTTGGCCAAAATGAATGCAGTATGATGAAAACATTGTGCTGTCATATGGGTTCAGCAACCATAATAAAGTGCGAAGTCTGCGTTCTCGCATGAGAGCCAGAGGAATGCCAGCGAGTACGAGTGGCGGCCGTCAGTGAAGGGAGACGTTCGTTCTCTGGAAGTGCTGGAATCGCGTCGCACCGATGTTTGTTGCTTCTTGAGCGGACGCCGTACACAATAAAATATGCTTCATTTAGGGTAATTGATGTGATAGCTGCGCTGTATTGTAAGTCTTACTCGTCTAGATTGATTATTCTGAATCCTAGAAGCGCGAATAACACAATTTTACGGGCTCGGGTAGTAGGCCTAACTTGTCGAGGATATCATGGTGGTAGAACATGTAGTGTACAGATACTATCTTGGTACACTTACTATATCGCCCGCAGTTATAAGCCCACCTGTCATTTGTGTACTGCTTCACAACGTTATTGCGATGATGGACAGAGCTTGTCAGCTTGGTACACCATGTGGCTCTCCATAGTAAGCACCACCCTTCATCTGCCTAGTGCTTCGCAGCATTATCGCAATCGTGGCCAGAGCCTACCATTATTTTCCACTATCTAGCCGCTACTCCACATCATCGTTTCCACTGTACTGATCTTGTTTACACCATGCAACCCGTATGTCCCGGCATATCCACCATAATTTCCACTATACCCACTACGCCCGCCGTGTTATCCAGTATCCATCATAGTAGTTTTTCCAATAAGAATTGGCTTCAGCCAATAGCGGCGCCGCATTTTCGCGATACATCTCCTGAGATATGACACGGGAACACGCTGATGGGCAAGGCAGTGTACCATGTCTTGCTCGAGCATGTGTTTCCCATGTTTGTATTTCTACTTATTCGTCATGGAGTTTAGTGTATGTTAAACCTTCAAGAGCCCCAATGAAAACCTGGGTTGGTGGGTGCTGGAATCATTGGTGGATATGGAGGAAATAATAGTGTATATGACAGAAATATTCGTAGATATGGTTGAAACTGTAGAGGGCATAATGGCTGATGACGGCGACAGTGGAAAAACTAATGGCAGATGGTGGTGATGGTGGAAAACACCGGCTGATGACGGAATGAGGGGGAAATTGGTGGCAGATGGTGGTGGTGATGGCGAACGAATGGTGGTGACGGCGGAAAATGCCGGCTGATGGTGGCGAGGCAAAACGTTTTTGGCGGAAGCCTTGGTGAGCAAAGCGAATGACGGTGGCGTGATGGAAGCTTGGTGAATAATGGTGGCATGATGAAAAAGCACATGACAGTATGTGAAATTATTATGTGTAGCGCTTGAATATTGTATGCACAGAAATATATGTTTATGGTCAAAAGCAATTAACGCTGCTCATCACGCTTTCTAGCACGTTTATTTTTTTTATTCTAGCGATGTCAACAAGGCTTCAATTGTTGTGGAGCGTAGAGTATGCGGCCGTGAATATATGTTGACATTTCACGCACGTACTTACATCAGTTTGATATCCGCGATGCGTTTTTTTGTCGTGATGTTTAGAAGACAAAAGGTGGCATTGTGAACAGTGATAATAATTGTTTTGAATTAGCGCGCAGTTGTCGAGAAATAGTTGATCTCAAGTTCGCAATTGCCCCTTTCAATGTTAGAGCAGAACACAGCAGTGATTTGATGTCACCACGCTGGAAACTCAACGCTGGCAATTCTTGCACACTCTATTGCTTGCGCCGTACCTTTAAGTTAACAAAGGGCGTTGGGATATGCATAAACTTTCACTTTCGACATGCATCGAGACAAGCCCCAGCGAATTCGACTTTCGTGCTTCTGTTCTACCTCCATGATTTCCAGCAAAGAATAATCTTACTGACCGAGCCTGTACAAGTGTTATCGGCGCTGCTGAGTTTCAGAATGCAAAATTTTGACGAGTAAAAATGACAATATAACACAGATGTAGCATCATTTACCTAAATGAAGCCTTTTTTGTTGTGTACGGTGTCCGCGCAAGGAGCGACAAATATCGATGCGACGTGCTTGCAGCACTTTCGCCAAATGTACGCTTCCCCTCACCGACAGCCGCCGGTCGCATTCGCCGGCACTTCACTGGCTCTTATGCGAGAACAGAGTCAATTCGAATGCTTACTGAGCCAATATAATACCATGATGTTTCTGGCGCACTCCATTCGTATTGCCCAAGCCATTATGTAGTTGTTCCAAACGACAAAGAAACAGCGGTGTGCTGACACGACTGCGCTGTGCGTTGCGCGAAAAACATTACAATAAATTGTGTGGGCGCATCTGTCGAATGAGCATAGAAGCTTCATAAAGCCTGAACAGATATCGCCCTTTGGAAGGAGCGAGAAACGGATGTTAAACTTGGCAGTAACCGCCGATAAACTCTAACTGCTCCCCATTCCAGTGAGTTGTTTATTTCTTGCGGTTGTAAATTGTAACAAGAACATAGCGCTGTTGACATTTTGGCAGTGGTAATTGTTACAGGCAGCACTTGTTTGTGGTCATCAAATGTGCAAATGTTAGTAGCAGGTGCAGATCCCGTAAATCTCAAGTAGTGGACAAACAAAACTGAAGCGTAAGAGTGAGTTTATGAGTTGACTACTTCTTTACAATCACAACCGTCATCTGTGGTTAGTGGGCGCAGTGGTTAGTGGGCTCAGTCAGAATCTGAAAGGGGCAAGTCCCATTCCGCGCTGTCGCACCTTTTTTTGCGTGTGCTTTCTACAGGGTTTTTATACATATATTTTTATTATTTCTTCAGTGGCCGCTCGTCATGGTGGTTCTGACGTTGCTTCGCGCTCCAGCACTGCCGGCTGAAGAGCGCCATGCATCATTTGCTCCACCATGCGCCACTATACACCATGTGCCACCAACATTTCCACCGCCATAATCCCCCAAAATGGTGGATGGTGGAATCCACCAAAGAAATGGTGGACGTTTTTTTTTGAATAGGGAGAGCAAAGTTGTGGATTTTTCTGCTGGATGGAACAAACACGACGTAAACAGGCCTTCAGCAGTCTGCAAGCCTGTTGCCTCTTCCGACAAAAGACTGAACATGCAACAGCTTGCCGGTGAGTGGTGACGAACGACGTCACATTTACAAATACATTTAATGCTCTTACATTGTGTAGGTAAGTACAGTCTAACATTGCTGGTGGCGTTTTTAACTCACCAATTTCGCGCTTGTTCAAGGCATGCGTTATGTGTTTTCGAGCAGCTGGCTGATTGTCTTTTTAAGTGCGAATGCACGTTATAAGCGACCCTGGATGCTTCGTTTGTGGTGCGCCTCGTCCTCTCCCCTAGCAACGGCGCGAGAAGCGGGGAAGAGCATCTGTAGCAATGGTGCAGCGACGTCACACACCATGTGATTGCGCGTGCTCAACCCTCCGCTCCGTCGCTGCGCGCGCCCGCGCAGCCACGTCTTGCTCGAGATCGGCAAGTCGTCATAGGTATAGGGGAGACCCGCTCAAGTTTGCCCGGCGACGCTAGCGCTTGCCTTTCCCCTGCCAGAAAAAGCGCACAATAGAAGAGTCTTCCGATTCTTCCGCTCCCCTTGGCTTCCACGCATTTGCGAAGCGCGCGCTGCACGTGAAACGTCCCTCGTTCCACGATGTCACCCCAACAGAAAAGGGGGAACTATTGCTGCGTCGTGAACTGTCACAATAACCATGCAAACACGAAGGGATCGACTCCGCCAGTGAAATTCTACCGATTCCCAAACCGATGGTACGAAACAAGCAGACGAGAGGAATAGGTTAAAGCAGTGCGCCGAAGAAAGTAAGTAATCAGTTTTTTTCATGAAAATTTGCAGGCGCACAATGTATTCAAATTAATGGGTGTTAATTCCTGCGTCACCGTTCCTCTAATTTATTGAGTTACTGGGAGATGCACGTCCCCATCTGAAAAGTATATATTTTCAAATCCCGTCTTTAGAGCACTGTTAAAAAATAGCGAACAAATATTTTATGCTGCTACTATTATTCGATATTATTGGGGACCTAGTAGTTGAAGCTGTGTACACATGTGGTATTGGTGATGTGTTGTTATATATTTTTATGTCTACGCAGCGCCGACGGAAGTGTGTGGTTGCCAAAATCTTGGACAATCATTTGTAGCAGACATTTTGTGGGAAACTGCAAAAGTGACTCAAAGCTGCACCCGTCGTATGTGCCGACAGTGTCTCCAGCGGCTTACGAAAAACGGGCACCTTACGCGGAAACGGCACAGAGGTATGATAGGCATTGAAGCGCATAACTATCTATACATTTTAAAGCATTTTCTGGGGACCCTTGAATACTGATTTCAAGCTCAGCGTGAATTTGTTCCGCGTATGCACAATTATCAAGTAAAGCGATAATAGAAGGGATTTGATCAAACATGGCACTTTCGCACCGTTACATTTTAAGGGTAAGATTGGAACGCGGTTAGTAACAAGCACATTAGTTTTTTATAGTTTTCGTGCAAAGTGTAAATGATTCAAGCAACAGACAATGCAAAATCTTTAATCAATAAATTTTCATACGCAGCTATCTCCGTGAAGTTTTCGTATGAAGTGTTGCTGTCCACATAGATGGACAAAATTGCTAGTTTTTTTAATGGGGCATTTTGCCATCGTACATGTTTTATAGAGTTTAATTTCGTATGCAGTACTTGTTTTATTTTCTGAATGCAAGGCGTTACTAACAGGATCACAGAAAACCCCTAAACGTATACTCATCTTCAGACTTGTACATTTTATACTTGAAGATGATAAAAAATTATTATTATCTGTCGCACACTACAAGGACGGCGTCGTCTGTTACAATTTTCTTCACATCGGCTACATGGCTGAGCAGACGCGGCCCTTTTAGCAAATTGCTCCTACGAAAAAAATCCTCAATTGCGGCGATCCTCTTAAACGCGGACAGAAGCGTGTACATCGTAACCGCACGCGACGCGAAACTCTCAAAATTACGTGCAGAACGCGTGCAGCGCGCGAGCAAAGAAACGCGTTTTCAAGGCAGGTTGAATGGGACAGCGGAGGGGTGAACACTTGAGTGAGCTGTTTACTCCCCGCATTGACTGACAGCGCCACGCTCCGCAGCGCCTCCCTCGGCGTGGGTCTCTCCTATGGATCCATCGCAGGCATAAACCTCGACTGCGATACCTCCAACAACGAGTACAACGCAATCGAATGCGAGCATTTCACGCGTCGTGAAAGATGTCGCGCCAATTGAAGACAAGGCAGCGCGGTGAAGGGCTCGTGATGAGGAGAGCAAGCTGGTGAACCGGGCCATGGATATAAACACCATTATAGTGCAAATTTACTCTCACAAATACGCGTAAACTCACCAATATTTACCGAGAGGGTCTAATGAATCTTGGAAATCGCAATGTAACCACACGGGGGAGCTTACGTTAACTCACTGGCGAATGCCAACTTATTTTAACTTTACTCCCCCTCATAGCATCCCCCCGTGCATTCGCCCTCAACCATGTTCACCTCGAAGAAATGCTTGGGAGTTTTCTCTAAAGACATTGGTGACAGCTATGGCACCATAAAAAATGACCTGTTGTTGCTTTTTCACTGAATCTTTTGCAGCTGTATTGCACTAAAGTACCAATATTCTTACCGCCTCCATCCTCTCTTGCTGGTTCTGTCTGTACTTCAGTACTTTTGCTTTTGTACTTTTGTACAGTTCAACATTTGCTGTTAAACGGTCCTTTCAGGGATAATGCATAATTCGCAAAGATAACACTCGGTGATTTCGTCCATGCCTTGATACTGTTACTCGACCATCATTTTCTTTACATAACGTTAACGGCTGAGTGGGAAGAGTGTGAAAACAAAATGCGAAAAACGTCTATTACATCAACGTTGATATGAACCCATCATTTGATTTCGCATTTCATTTTACAATACACTATGTAAAATGTAGAAGCTGCTCCGGTGTGCGTGTGTGTGTGTGTGTGTGTGTGTGTGTAATTCATTAGTATGTAGTGATTCTGGCATGTAAAACCTCACACTTCCTTTTCTCCTTGCAGCAATGAAATGCCTCAGATATGCCTGTGTTGGCAATTCACTGCACTAGCTTGATGAGAACAGCAGTTTTGCGCCACTTGAGTCCTTCACCTAGTGGAGAAGTTGACCTTGTTTGGCTCATGATGACGAAGACTCCCTGTGCTAGAAATTCGACAATGTTTTTCCACGAAAAACGCAGAAAAACTTTTATGTAATATGCCACTGAATTAGTGTTGCAGGAAAACTCTACTGCATGTGCTCACATGCCGCCTAAACATAATAAAACATTTCTTTCCTTTCAAAGTTTGTCCACTTTTTTGTTAAAAGCACGCAAGCAGTGCTCTGTCAAGGAGGTCTGACCGTGTGTTCAGTGTCTGACAAGAATAAATATTCATTCCAAGTAGGAGTAACGGAAAGCCTCACCAGTTGCTCCTCAGGGAGTAACTACGAACACGCGAGAGTTATGGTTGAGACTAACCATTGCTTTCGGGGAGCAATGGGTGGAAGTAACGGTTGGTTTTCGGGAAGCGAGTGAAGGTGGTAACAGTTAATCTCCCGACTGACGAACTGGAAGGAGAGCAACGGTTCGTCTCCCTGCAGTTACTCCTTTCAGAGGAGTAACGGGAGTGGCAATGCAACTAGTTTCTCCCTAAAAGGTGCAACCCCTATATCCCCGTAGCTCTCTTTAGGCTTTGAGTGTAGAGTATGCAATCATATTCATTTCTGGTTAGTCTTCCGAAATCCTATTTCCTTCTTTACACTTTTGTTTATAACTTTTCATAGAACTTAAGTGTTTTGTTCAACTTTGGCTTCTTCCTCGATTAGATCGCTTATTTGTAAGCTCTGAAGCTTATAGGCACCCGACATAGACCAGAGAGCGTGAAGGAGCTCCTTTGGGCCGCCTCAGCATTGGTGGGACTAACGGTCAGGAATACCAAAAAAATGAAACTGTCGTTGAACACACTGGCATGCTGAAGTGTCAGTGATTCTTTCGGGAATATTTCAATGGAGGCTTCCTGGTTGCTTCCATTATCACCAGCGACTCCAAGCCCACTTTAAAAAACAAAAAGAAATGTGCCTTGGCAAGTGTCGTTTAGCTGCGTCTACTTGCTAGACTATAAAGTGGCGGGCCAAGTTTTACAGCATCTACTCGCTAGGCTTTTTGTACTCCCTCTACCATCGGATGTCGAAAGCTGAATGCTGGTTACCTTGAGTAGACATCTTCTGCGACCTTCATATTGTTGCTGAAACTGCTGATAACCTTACCTTATTCGTCAATTACATTGTGCATTCGGAAGTAGTTTACTGTTGCCATGCGCCATCTTTTCTTTCAATTCTTCATCTGCTTTTTTCCCGCTATAATTCCTGATGTCGCCGATTTCATTTTTGTTATTCAGCCTTTTTAGCTAAGCAGATGATATTTTACATCTTGTGTGGGTAGCTTTTGTGGATTGTCGTTCCTTTTGTAATTATTTTGTGATTTGGAAGAGTTTGCTCTCTTCTCGTCTTCGTGCTTTCACCTAACTGCAGTTGTGCTTCAGGAATCAGTGTAGGTATAGTTCTGTTCATCTTCTCTATCTCATAATTTTTTATCTTGCTCTGACCCACGCGTACGGATGTTCCGAAGCAACGCTGAGCATACGCGTTACTGTGGTTCTGCTTCATTTCGTCAGGACCCTTGCAAGTTCTCTGCAAACTATACAAAAAAGTGCATTTTGGGTGCTTTCAGATTCCGCATTCAAAGTTGGCAGGCATACTATAGATGCTCGCATTTTGCTATTGTAGGATTGCTGTGCCCACCGTGCACGCGCGTCAAGGCTACATGGGAGTAAATTGTTCACTTCATGATGCGCTTGCGGCCGTTTTTTTAGCTTCATAAGTACTAAATTTGGTGTCGCGTGACACCATTGGATGACGAAAATTTATGACTGGTGCAAACATGATAATTCTGACAAGCATGTCATGTAAGAACTAGACAACAAAACAAGCTTATAGACTCCTCGCGGCCAGTGTGTTAGCCCTACATATACTAAACATGGTATCACGTCACGTGAATAGATGTTGAAGGTAAAACTGACATCCAGACATAATAATCATGACACCTAAGTAAAAAACGGCATCAATTACCTCCACCTTGCAACATAGTGCTTATTTTAAAGTAAGATATCAACGTTTCTCAATCGTGCTTTGCATATTGTGGATTCCCACAGTACGTGGGATCTGCCACTTTTTTTATTGCTGGGCTCCCTATAGACAGGATTTTAGTCAGTACGCAGGAGCGCGTCACCGTTCTTCCGTTCGTTAATCAGCACCTGACTGAGAGTGTATGCTGGAACGAGTTAAGTTTGTCAATAAGGTGTGGCGATATTTTTTTTGCCTAAAGGCTGCCCCGCCACGACAGTCTAGTGGCTATGGTACGTGGCTGCTGATCCGCAGGTGGCGGAATACAATGCCGGCTGCGTGCTCAGATTCAGGTGCACGTTAAGATAAACCAGGTGGTAAAAAGTATTGAGCCCACCACTATGGCGTTTCTCACATTCATATGGTTGTTTGAGGACTCTAAACCCCAAATATTTTCATTGCGATCATGCTTACCAAAACGCTGACTGGAGTTGTGTAAGGTTTGAGATCAACGAAGACGTGTATTGCCACTCTGAAGTGCTGTGCCACCACTTTCCGTAACTCATTCGCCATGTCGGCGTGATGCCCGTTTATTGAAAAATTACAGGCTGCGTTGCTTGTGAGATCTGCACAATTAATCATGCTGGTATTGTTTTATTAGCGAAGGTATTCATCAAGATCCTTCAAGGTGTGTTCTGCCACTACAAAATGCTGCGTCACTGCTCTCAGTAGTTTATTGACCAAGTCTGCATCATGCCCGTTTAATCAAACATTAGCGAGCTGTGCTGTATGTTACAATATGCATATTTCATCATGTTGACATTTTTGAATTAGTGAAAGTAAAACTAGACTTTGTATGCAGTACATAAACACAATTGCAGTGCTTTGAACTGTAACCTAAGCTTGCAGGTGGTTTTGCACCTTGGACAAGGAATAGATATTACCCAGTTGAAAAACCCACCAGTGTGTGTTTGGTGTGTTCTGGTGTTGTCTGGTGTATACACCATAACACGTAGGTGTGTTCTGATGGGAAAGCCAACCCAATGTTGTGTGTTTTGTTGTGAACGTGTTTTGGTGGGATGTGTTATGATGTAAAATTTGTACCACTAGGGTTAGTTCTGGAGTAAATATGTTCTTGTGGAATGTGGTCTGGTGTGAACTTTGACCCAGTTTGGTGTGTCCTGGTGGGAACGTGGACCCAGTGTGGGGTGTTGTGGTGGGATGTGTTTTGGTGGGATAACGACACTGGTGTGGTGTATTCTGGTGGGATGTGTTCTGGTTGTGCTTGGAGCTTTCTTCGACTAAGAAAAGTTTTAAACAAAATTCACTCTGGCTTCTACTCTCATATTTTTCTCAGCCAGACTCACTCAACGAAAATTAGTGAGCCCAACGCACTCGCACTCGTGGCTCATTCTGAGTGAACTGATTAGCAAGTTTGCTCATAACATGGCTTTTCTAACCATAGTGTAAGTGCTCTTTAGCTTCTTCGGCATTTAGTGTTAGTATACACTCCACACTCTGGAGCCAGAAAACATGTACAACATATCAACGTTTGTCGCCCAGCATCTGCAAGAAAACCCCGTAAAAGAACCTATCAAGACATGACACTGCAGTACTAGATTTGCAAACACTGCGTCTGGGATCCAAGCAACATTGCTGTTGGAGTCATTTGCTGCAAGTCTACATTGTTTGCATGTAACACGTAGGACGTAAAGCAATCTACAGTGCTGCAAGAACATAAAGTAGTACTGGCGCCTCGTGACGTGATATACACATCCTACTGTTACATTGTTACATATATTACTACGATAATAATATTGAAACCAAAAATGATTTCAGGGAAGTGGTAGTGAAATATATAAAATGCACTCTGAACTAAACTCTATTTTAGCGTGCTATCAAGTATGCTGTTAATTGTATGTCATGCAGATGACCTAAAAAATTATGATATCCCCAATGTCGTAACAAATGCGCAGATTAAATTTGAAAAGTCTAGGCAGATGTGTTTTCAATAGCTTGCAGATCACCATGATGTCTTTGGTAGCACATTCATCCATTATACGATCTAAATAATAATAAATATATGTAAATGTACATGTGTTTGTACTGTACCGTCTGTGACACAAAAGAGGAAGAGACAACTACTTGGAGATATGGCGATCTATTACATGCACATACTTTCATTGGAAAGCAGAGAGTAGTTTAGTAGGAAAAAAGACAAAGGCAGAGTCACATTTAGATTTATTCTTCACATCAGAATAACACAATTGTTGTACTAAGTGAGATACAAACACGGTGAAGGCATACATGAATATCCAATACAAAGAATGCAAAATATTTAAGTAACACAGACGTGTGCTCGAAGTAATCAAGAACATATACCACTGCAACCTAAAAGCACTCGACACATAGAAACATTGCATATAAAAAACAGCCAAAACCAACCTAAGGAAACTCAATAAAAAGTACGAGATATTTCGAATTGCCTCCAATATAAAGCTGCAGAGCAGAGCAAAAAGAGCACAACAAGCCGGCTGAAAATGCCAGGGATGACTTCTGACAGCCCAGAAAAGAAAAATAAATTTACTGGCAGGCACAAGACAAAAACCGCCCAACACAATTTTCAATGTGGCACTATGGAAGAGTGTTTCAAGTCTTTGTAGTTAGGAGATTGCAACTGCAGTTCTTGCACTTTGAAGGGCGAATATGTACGGGAAAATATGCAAAACCTGTATATTCAAGTAGTAAGTTGGACTAGTTGAAACATACTTATCATAGTCAGTGCACGAAAAAGTGAACGACAATTTCGATTGCTAACCTAGATGTCGAGTTTTTCTATCTGCAACATACATGATTATGTGCTTCGTGGGGGGTACTAAGGTTTTTTTATGCCTTCGTGTTTGCACAGAGATGACACGTTTCATTCATTAACTTTCAGTTATTAGACAGCACTTCTGTCGTGCACCTTGTGTTTTTCTGTTTTGTGTGCTGATTATAATGAGTACAAATTCAAAACTGAAAACATATTCTCTACCAAACAATAAATAATTGCTTGCACAAAGAATAAAAAGCAGACATATACTGCTGAATACCTAGGGATTGACAAGGTACAATTAACAACAGGTCAAGAAAAAATAGGTGCGTCGCTTACCTTGGGAAAAAAGCCTTGTACGATGACAGACATGGTAAAAATCTTATTTATTCATAATAAAACACACACACACACACACTCACACACCGGTCTAGCTCTATACGATGCTATTTTGTAGCTAAAACAATTTTATTTTTCCCAGACTGGATCTTTTCAACAAAAAACTTGAAAGAAATGCTTGCAGGCGGACGTTGATTGCCGAAACAAACTTCTCCAATCAAAATGTTGCTTTAAAGAAGGGACACAAACAACTTGTTCAGAGAGACCTGGATCAGCCATACTGAGCCTTTGCTGAATTTAAGACTGGAGATAAAGTCAAGTGATACCGCCTAAGATTGAGCTAATGGCACATTTTGTACAGCTTACAATCTCTTATATCCTTCATGGTATTATATCACCATCTGTTATATCCTTGCATTTAGGTTGAAGCTAGCTATAGGAAGTTGTTGACAACAATGTTTTTCATTATTTTCAGAAGCTGCTGCAAATGTCTCTTCAGTTTCATCAGGATTAAAAAAAACTCCCTTTCTACATCAGTGCAGAACGTGGAGACAAGATGGAGAATATGTGAGACAGTTGTTCATTGAGGCCATGAATTTATGTGAGAAAATTGCACGTTGAGCAATACGTGTGGACCTGAACCATTTTGGATTGCTGCCAATCCCCCAGTTTTCGAAACACATACTTAGTGGACACAAAAACGTTTCTCGTGGCCTAATATTGCATTAGGCAACTTCAACAAGAATTTTACTTGGGTCTCTGGTAATCCAGCTGCCACAACCAGCAGCATCGCTTGCAACTTAGTTGTGGAAATACCAGAAAGATGTATGGATGAATTTGCCACGATGAACTCCGAGAAATTAACATCTTGATTGTTGAGTTCACAGTCTTCTGGGTCTGGCCTGTCTTCTGCATTGTCTTCGGCACAGTCTGAGCTATCGGAATACTGCTTGATTTCTGCATTGTGGTCGTGTGCACTTGGCCCGTGTTTCAGACCAATATATTCATTGTTGGAAATTTCGAAAAGCTCTTCACCTATTACCTTGTAAGCTTACTTCATTTTGCATGACAATGTCACTCCAGATTGCTTATGAAAGGTTGGCCCATTTAAGAAAAGTAGTTGCAGTGCCCTATTTTCGCTATTCAACACATTGACATGAAACAAATATAAACGGCAAATCTGTTCTTAGTTGTGGTTCCGAGTTCCGGGGTCAGCACCGAGCAGATCACAAGGCCTCGTAGTGTGGCCAAAGTGAGGCTTTGTATAAAAGGGAGAACTGCATTGTGCTAGCTAGGAAATGTGAATGCAGACAAAGTCGAGTGGTAAAGCAGAGGTGAATCTTTGAAAAACGCATCAAGATCAGGTGATGGTGAGGTAAGTGGACTTTAAAATGGCGTGTCGGTATTCAGGAGTTGGCTCTTTCAGAATGATGAACATCAATAAAGCATTCACACGACGTGAGCATCGGCTGGAATGGACATGTTCCAGAGCAAACCGCGATGTCCATGCAGAGACGCTAAAGCTGTATGCTTAGCAAACGAAAACTTAAAAACATAAAATACAATAGCCCGAAGAAACGCCAGCATCAGCTTAGTGGTTTTGACTGTTTTCGCTAAGAGGAGCTGGCTAGATTTTCTTTTCATTACAGTAAGCACATCAACTGTTGTCATCAAGAAACAACAATGAGAACCAATATATGTGGACTACAAGTGGAAAAACTTCAGAAATGCCCACCTAGTGTTATACACTTGCTTGATGATGAATACTAGAAAATTGTTATATAATGCAATACTCAGGTGCTTTTGAGACGAGAAGCACATTTGAATTGAATCTCTGCAGTCTCTGTCTGCTGAGTGTAGCAGAGACCAAAAGACACTAGAAACTATCTACCAGTACTAAACATATCATTCGTTTATCTAGCAACCAAGCAAAAAACTGAGGTCCTGCCAGGCATCAATAAAAAGCTGGGTATTTTTTATTGTTAGATCATTGCAAGTATTTAAAACTGTACCTTGTTTTATTATTATTTC
Organism: Rhipicephalus annulatus; assembly: GCA_013436015.1. Classification (NCBI taxonomy): domain Eukaryota; kingdom Metazoa; phylum Arthropoda; class Arachnida; order Ixodida; family Ixodidae; genus Rhipicephalus; species Rhipicephalus annulatus. The sequence goes on along the minus strand of WOVY01000340.1, from coordinate 220,364 downwards.
ATTATTAGTGTTATGGTGGAAGAATATGTACAGTGCCATAGCACATGTAGTGAGACAAGCAATATCAATGCGAAGAAAAGGACATGTGCCAGTACATTCTAGATGCTGTACATTAAAAGTAAAAAACAATGCTGAACATGAGTAACTTCCTGGCATAACAATACTATGGTTGTCTCTGCGGCAAAGACACCCTGAACCTGTAAAACATTCTCCATAGGGTTCAAAATACCTATAACATATTTTCTCAGCACGCGTGCATTTCGCACTGTGCAATACGATGCCTCCAACACGAGCCCCGAAATATTCTCCGACGATTACACCTGCACCAATTCTTTGTGGTAATAATGCTCGGACCATTTTTTTTCAAACACACTTAACATACAAGTCTGGCTCAACTCGGTGCTCTTTTCTGAAATTATCTTGCTGCTATTTCAAGTACGGTGGCAGAGACACAAGGCGTTTCAGCGACTGCAACAGCTATACGCTCAGCAAAAGGTGTGCCAAGGCAAAACTTGCACCTTTTGCTGCGGACACTAACTTCGAAATTTCTCTATTGCCTCCTCTAAATGGAAATGTCGAAGTGGACAAGAGTGGTCATCACTCTAACAGATTTCACCAAGTGAAGAAGCTGATGGACATTGAAAGTGAGTTCAGTCAACCTAACAGATTTCACCAAGTGAAGAAGCTGATGGACATAGAAAGGCTGAATGGCTTCAGCATACAGTATGAAACCTCCTGAACAAACTCCTGCAACGATCTCTGAGCAATAAAAATATCGGGCTCCTCGACAGTTTCCTTCAGCTGCATGTAGAAACTTCCAAAAAGCAACTAGAAGTGCCAGATGTACCTCGGTGGAAGAATGCCATCGAGACATGGGACACAGTAATACAAAAGCCTGAATTGCCATTAAGTTGCCTTGCAGAAGACTCTTTCTAAAAGTGGCCTTTGCAGCCTTGTGAAAAAAAATTAATCGGCAAACTTTATTGACGTGCTCTTTGAACTCTGCCATTCTGTCCCCAATGTAGAAGGTTTTGCCAGTGGAGGTCAGCGAAAGTTCCGTAATCAACTAGGTTAGGCCTTCAAGAACGCAATTTATGAAGTCTGGCAGTTAATTCCAGATGAAATCTAACGATCCCAGCTTGGTCACAGATGTCCCCTTTATGCCATTAACTGCAGTTCCACCTTGCTGGAAGAGACGTTGCCAACAGCATCACATTGTGGCACCTCTAGACCATGGCCACTCCTGCGAAAGCTTTTCTACCTTCGATAATAGTTCCTTTCTGAAACGACGCCAAAAACAACCATAATATCCGCTAAACTGTTTTGCATTCGGCAGAGCAGCTTGTGCACGCAAGTTGACAATGCAGCAAACAATTTTCACAGCAGAGTGAACTTCTTGCTGTCCGAATGACCATGTTACTTGCCCCGGACCTGGGAATTTGTCAACAAAGACTTTTTAGAAAATGTTATTAGCTGGACATTTATTGCTTAACCAAACTGCTCAAATCAGGATGTTGCTTCAACGAAGAGACACAGGCAGCTCATTCAATAAAACCTGGTTCGGCTATACTGAGCCTTTGCTGGATTTGAAGACTGGTGAGTCACTAGTGTTCAAAGGTGAAGCCAAGGCACTCTTCCTCATATTGAGAACATAGCGTGCCTGCCAGACATGTCTGTAAAAAGCTGTACATAGTTTTCTACGATACACCAAGCAAACTGCATCAATATCATGTTTCACTGTTTCTTGGTAATAGATCATTAGAAGTGATTGAAACTGTACCTTGCCTTTGTGATTAGCTTACGTATTGCATCATAGTGGGAGCATATGTATTGTGCGATAGCAATTAGTACTTTGGCATGCGAAATCAAGATTAAGCAAAGGAATAAGGCTGACAATATTGTGGAAATCTCTGTCACAAGACCCTTGTCGTCAAAGTAGGTGGCACGGCATCAACACAGTGAGATTATAACAGGTGCAGAGTAAGAAAAAAGACGTCTGTGCAGCCCTCAAGCTCAACAATAAAGAAAAAACGAAAAATTCTGCAGTTTCTGATCAATTATGTCATGAGAGATACAATGCCAGTAAGTGCTAGGAATTGTATTGACCAACAATTTCATCCACGCGACTGCACCTTAGCTTGGAAGGTTTTTTTTTTGCATATCACTTCCAAGTGCAAAGAATTAAAAACCAAACTAAAACGTCAGACCAACGTAGTATTTATGATATTAGTGGCCAACATCTTAATTACACCACCAGTGCTCCACTACTGTAACCAAGATTTTAGCACACACACTTCGTCCACTAAAACAGGAGCTATTTGTACACATATGGACAAGACCTCTTCAACATTTACACTGTTGTAAGGTGCACCATCTTAACTGGCAAAGACATCTTGTATAATACAAGAAATGGTACACAACATTTAGTCCCTTTCAAAATAATTGCAATTAGGGCTACAACAAATGTTTCTTCTTGATTGACAAGAACGCATGGTGAAGCCACGTTGCTTTCACGCAACAGACACTACCCTACATGCACCGGTGGATGTTAGATGCCTTACATAAAATGCGAAAAATTGCTGCTCACGAATAACTAAGGCATTATAATAATATGGTTCCCCTTCGGCAAAGACACCCTGAACCTGAAAAACATTCCCACTGTGGTCTTCAAAATAACTAGAACATCTTTTCTCGGCACGCGTGTATTTTTCACTGTGCAATACGATGCATCCTATACGAGCCCTGAAATATTCTGCAGCGGTTACACCTGAGCCAACCGCTTCCGTTATTGGTGCTTGGACATTTTCCTCCAAAACACACAAAGGCAGAGGAGCACCTAACACACAGGTGTGGCTCTGCTCAGTGCTCTTTTCGAAAATTATTGCCTGCTGCCTTTTCAAATATGGTGGCCGGGTCACAAGGCTTTTAAGCGACTCCATCACCCCGTGCATATCTCTACGATCAGTTATTAGCCTGGGCACACCATTTTGCTGCGGAAACTAACTTCAAAACCTCTCCAATGTCTCCTTCAAATTGAAATGTCAAAGTGGCCCACAGTGGTCCAGTCATCCTAACAGATTTCGCCAAGTGAAGAAGCTGATGGACATTAAAAGTCTGAACAGCTGCACTATACAGTACGGAAACCTCCTGAACAAACCCCTACAACAACCTCTGAGCATTAAAGGTCTCGGACTCCTGAACAGTTTCCTTTAGCAGCATGAAAACACTTTGAGAAAGCAACCTCAAATGCCTGATGCACTTTAGTGGAAGAATGCCATCAAGACAGGGGACACTGTAATACAAAAGCCCGAATTTCCATTCAGTTGCCTTCCAGAAGGCCCTTTCTGATAGTGGCCTTGGCAGCCTGGTGAAAGAAATTTGTGGGCAAATCTTCTTGATGCGCTCATTGAGCTCCACAATTTTGTTCCCAATGTAGAAGGCTTTGCAAGTGGAAGTCTGCCAAAGCTCCGTGATCGGCTGGGTGACTCCTTCAAGTACACAGTGCACGGAGTCTGGAGGGAAATGCTAGACAAAATCCAACAATGTCAACTTGGCAAGAGGAGATGGTCTCTTTATGCCATCAATTGTGCAGTTCCCCATTGCAGCAAGAGACAATGTTAACCGCACCACGTCATGGCACCTCTCTATCATGTCCGCTCCTTCTTGTGGGTACTTGACAGCTCCTGAAATAAGTAGTACTGCTTAGTTCGGTTTCATTTAGTTGAATAACAATAAAGCTTTTTATCAGAGATATTGATGTAAAAGGCACTTGTGTATAACACCAATGTGCTACAAGAAAATAGGTTTTGTCAAAATAATGCATAACTTGGTACCCTACTCATAAGAGAGCCCTCGCAATATTAGCTTTTAAGCCGCAAGGTATTCAAGGCGTTCTTAGACAGTTTGCGCCATCAATAGATTAGGACAGCGGAAGTTTTTGCTATTACAAGGCAGACTCAATAAACATAACCCCTGGAAACTATATTGTATATTTAACAGGAACTCTATTACCTGAGCTATGAACAAGTGTGCTAAATAAACGTATAAAACCAATTATATCAAAGTCAATTCCATTCAAGTAGGGGTTGAGTTTAATAGATTTTTGTCAACCGAGAATGCACTATTCATGGTTACCACCCTGATGACATGTGGTGCTGTGATTAATATGAGCCACGAATAGCAACCTCCAAGTATCTGATGCCTGCTGGCGCCATAGAACATTTGATCACGTATAGCTTGAGCATATGCACAATGGATAGCGGAAGCTCCCGATGCTAGCTGCAGTGTGTGTTTTTTTTTGCTAAATGCATGTAGACACTTTACCTCTTGCTTCCAAGGCAGTGACTAAGCTAAGACTGCTACGTGCCAATATTAGGCAATGCAGAAAATTATTTACCTTCCACAAGAGTTCCTTTCTGCAGGCACCAAGAACAGCCATAGTATTCGTTGAACTGTTCTGAATTGAGCAAAACAGCTCATGCAGGCGAGTCAACACAGCAACAAGCAGTTTTCACGGCAGAATGGAAAACTTGCTGCTCAAATGACCATGTTATCTTCCTCACAGGATGAAACTTGTCAATAAAGGCCTTCAAGAAAAGGTGAGCAGGTGGATGTTCTTTGCTGAACCAAACTCCTCCAATCAGAATATTCTTCCAACGAAGAGGCACAGGCAACTCATTCAGGGAGACCTGAATCGGCCTTACTGAGCCTTTGTGGATTTGAAGACTGGCGAGCCATCTGTGTTCAGAGTTAAACTCAAGTCGCTGCACCTCATTTTGAGCACATGGCGCATCTTCTTGTAAAGCGTTCCATCGGGAACATCTTTTAATCGATCCGAGGAGATTAAAGTGAGCTTTTGCAAATTGTTTCCAACAATGTTTCCTGGTGTTTTTAGAAGATGCTCCAATTTTTTTTAAGGCCCATCATAATAAAAAACTCCCTTTCTTCAGCAGTGCAGAAAGTGGAAATACGTGGGAGCAAACGCGACAAATCGGCTCATTGAGGCCATGGGTTTCAGTCAGAAAATTGCACGTTGAGCAATACGTATCGACCTGAACAATTTCAGATTTCTACAAATTCTAGAGTTTTCGAAACCCCTACTTAGTGAACGGAAAAACCTCTTGGTCAAATATTGCATGAAGCATATTTAACATGCCGTCTTTTGTGGTCCATGGTAGTCCCGCTGCCACAACGAAAGTAAGTACCAGCAGCATGGCTTGCAACCTAGTTGTGAAAATGCCAAGAAGATCTACAGATAAATTCTTCGCCATACACTCCGAGGTATCAACATCTAGATCGTTGACGTCGCAGTCTTCTAGGTCTGGCCTATCAGCTGGAATTTCTCGGACACACCTTGAGCTGTTAGAAAACTGCCTGTTCATCTCTGGATTGCTGTCTTGTCTGTCTTCTAGACCAATATCATGGTTGTCTGAAATTTCGGGAAGCTCGTCATCTGTAACAAGGGAGCTGTCTTGTAAATCTGGCTCATCTTCTCGCAGGACACTGCCATCAGATAGCTCACTGGAGGTTGTCTGCAGAGAAACAAAAGATAAAAACAACACAGGAATGAGCCAACAGCCTGGCACAGTGAATTTTGTTTCTCTCATGCATGGAAACAGTCAAGACCTAAGAAACAAACAATCAAATTAAGAGTGTGAAGTGGTATGAGGAGATTCTCAAAATAAACTGGCCATGTGGTGAGAAACCTGATACAAGGAATGTTGAACATTTGAAAGAACAAGCACTAGTTTTGTCGTACCGTGCAATTAGTCTCTTTTAGCACTACAATCACGATTACGTGAAATCTTCAACATTTCACCAAGCACAAAACGTGTAAAGCGGTGGTGACATGCTTGGTGTGTGTGTGTGTCTACAGCAAAAGCTCGTTGGCTCGAATTTCACGAGACCGGAGAAACCGTATGAATTAATCAAATGCAGAATCACCAAACGTGTCGAGAAAACAATGAGCAAATGAGTGTTTCATCAAAAAACTCATTTTCTTGAGTATGCAAATTGTTTTGCATAAACAAGCCAAAGGCCACAATATTCATCACTTGCAACGTTTCACTTCACAGAGCGCAATCCTTTGTGGTTTTGCGAGTGTTTTTTTGTGCTTGTCTAATATTAGAGTATGTTATCAACTGATACGCAAGAAGCCAATCATTGAGCTAGCACTGAGAGGGAAAGTACAGGAATCCAGAGTCTCGCTTCAGAACAGATACTCGGCTCTTAGTGAGGAAACCAACACTAGCATAGATACAATGAATGATAATCTGACGAGTATCACTACGGAGTGTGCAGGGGAAGTTGGAGGCAGAGTAGTTAGGCAGGACACTGGCAAGCTTTCCCAGGATACAAAGGGTCTCATTAAGAAGCGTCAAATCATAAAAGTCTCAAGAACAACAGACAAAATAGAACCCGCAGAGCTTTCGAAGTTGATTAATAGGCGTAAGGTAGCGGATGTAAGAAGGTATGCCATGGAGAGGACTGAACACGCTCTGAAAAACGAAGGAAGCGTCAAAGCAGTGAAGAGGAAACTTGTGATAGGCAAAAATCGGATGAATGCGCTAAAAGACAAAGAAGGCAAAATAACTATAATTATACATATGAAAGGAAGGTCTTACTATGAAAGGTGGTTCTTAAAATGAATCTGCAGAAAACGAAAGTAATGTACAACCTCGGAAAAGAGCAGCGCTTCAAGATAGGTAATAGTGCACTTCAAGTTGTAAAAGACTATGTCTATTTAGGGCAGGTAATAACCATGAAGCCTAACCACGAGATTGAAGTGACTAGAGGAATAAGAATGGGGTGGAGCAAACTTGGCAAGTACTCTCAAATTATGACAGGTAGATTGCCACTATCCCTCAAGAGGTAGGTATATAACAGCTGTATCTTGCCGGTACTTAGCTACAGAGCAGAAATCTGGAGACTTACAAAGAGGGTTCAGCTTAAATTTAGGACGACGCAGCGAGCAATGGAAAGAAAAATGGTAGGTGTAAACTTAAGAGACAAGAAAAGAGCAGATTGGATTAGGGAACAAACGGGGGTCAAGGAAATCATAGCTGAAATCAACAAGTAGAAATGGACATGGGTCGCGCATGTAGCACGTAGACAGGATAACCGCTGGTCGTTAAGGGTAACTGGATTCCAAGAGAAGGCAAGCGGGTTAGGGGGAGACAGAAGGTTAGGTGGGCAGATGAGATTAAGTTGCAGGTATAAATTGGCAGCAGCAAGCACAGGACCGGGTTAACTGGCGGAACATGGGAGAAGCCTTTGTCCTGCAGTGGATGTAGTCAGGCTGATGATGATGATGATGATGATATCAACTATCCCACAAATAAGCACTCCTCATCGGAAGAACAACACCACGTAATTGGGAAGAGTCCCTCGTACAGTCTGCCTGCGTGGCTCGTTTATTCCGTCTTCGTAAAACAATTTCTCCGCATTTAACGATGACCAAAGGCAAGATTAACGACCCACCACGGTCGATCAATGGTTATGGTGCTCTGCTGCTGACCCAAATGTCGTGGGTTCGATCCCGGTTGCATTTAAACCAAGGCATAAAGGTAGAGTGCGGTGTACTGTGCGTTGTCAGTGCATGTTAAAGAACACTAGATTGTCGAAATTACCGGAGACCCTCTCCACCCATTTCTATAAACGCGTACACACCTCCAAACCGAGTGCCCCACCGCGGTGGTCTAGTGGCTAAGATACTCGGCTGCAGACCCGCAGGTCGCGGGTTCGAATCCCAGCTGCGGCGGCTGCATTTCCGATGGAGGCGGAAATGTTGTAGGCCCGTGTGCTCAGATTTGGGTGCACTCTAAAGAACCCCAGGTGGTCGAAATTTCCGGAGCCCTTCACTACGGCGTCTTTCATAATCATAGCGTGGTTTTGGGACGTTAAACCCCACATATAAATCAATCAACAGAGAGACTGGTTGGCCGTACAGCGTGGCACAGGCGAGGGACAAAAAACATTTGGTGCAGACTTACCCCACGCTCATCCTCGTCTGTGCTGCACGTTCAACCAATTATCGGCTTACCAACTCACTCATATTATCATGATAAACCAGGGAACTTTCATGCCAGTTTAAAAAAAACAGCTACCGTCCAACAAGTATTATGATTGGCGAACACGTTTGAGCAATAACGACATGCAGAGAGGCCAATTATAACAGTACACAATGCGTAGTTCGAGCCCACAAGATAACTGTACTACACGAAAAAACACTGCGGTACCGTTTTATGTAAGGTAGAAAATGCAGCGTATCTCACCGCTGATGCAGCAGGCGGTTGTTGCTTTCGCTGGCTCCTCACAGTCTGTCGGGGTACCTTGTGCGACGATGTATCTGGTTCCAGGTAGCAGCGATAACGTTTTGGAGGCATGACGTCGGTATTCAGCTGATCATCCTAAGCGCATTCACTTACTATTCTACAGGCCTGCTACTGGTATCACGTAACGACATACGGGACGGCCACGAACAACCTGTAGTGCGTGTGGTCGCATGTTATGAGTGCGCTATTTTGATGAGGCAAGGACTTGAGCCACAAGGTTTTTTACTGACTGCATTTGCAGTCGGAGCTGCGTACACGTATTCGACCACGTAATCGAATCTTATTGTACAACAAACGGTTATCACAGAGCACAGCTCCAAGTTCCGGCTCCTTAATTATTTTTGTTGCGAAACTCTCCATGGTTCCTATGTATAAACAATTGGTTCACTCTGGGCAAGAAAAAATTTGAATTATTCAACTTTTGCGCATATGTTGCAAAATAATAACTAACAAACGATAGAAAAAGTATTTGCGTAGCGCTGAGCAGCTTGCGAAAAACGCCCCCGAGGTAACGCTGCAGAAATATTGTTTTCTCTTGCTGCTCCTAATTGACGCTACAATATGTAGTTCCCTTCCTCCATTTTCTTCGCACAGTTGGCACGGGGTTCGGAATAAAGTTTTATGCAATATTGAAACTCGACGAGTTTTAGATTCAGAAGATAATTTTTTAACTGGTGTGCGAAGGACTTCTAGTTTCATTTTAAAATGACACATGGATATATGAACGTAAATAAAAGTAGATATATGTAGGTGTAATTAACCCCCTCTTTGGGTGGCAGCCCCCGCCACATAGCTGTACCTTGCTTTTTTGTTGTTTGCTAGATTTACCAAACGTATGAACCAAAATTGTTTAAAATGTACCAATTGACTAGTTGAGGAACCATATAGTAATTGAAGTAGCACGCAAATGACACAATAACACACGCATATCCCCAAATACAGTCTAGAGCTTCTGTTTGGGTCATTTTAAATGGGCCGTGATTGTGTCATTTGTGCTATTTCAACACATATCAATAAATGCGTGATGCTAAAGACATTCACCATTTCTTTATTAACTTTATCCTCCGCCAACTTTCTCGCCTTTTCTTGATGCAGAATATTTTACACGCATGGTTACATGCAGATTGAATGCTTACACTGCAGGTAGTATATATGCTTTTTTTCTTTTCTAAACAACGTATCCATATACACCAGTTTATTCATAAAATACGACACTGCATACGATGAAATTGATGCATGATTGATGAATATCGATCACATGTGCTTGATATTTCGCAACGATTTAATACGATACTGCACACGCTGAAATTGATACATGATTAGTGAGTATCGATCACATGTGCTTGATATTTCGCAACGACTTTGAGGGATTTCTGCGCCAATGAGTGTCACGTGTACAGCGCAGTCAGAGGTGTGGTTTGAAGTGCTATACATGTGCGAGCAGCTTGAAACTCGTTATGTTTTGTGGATATATGTACTCGCACGCATGCAATACGTGCGCGCTTTGATGACGCTCTAGTTGTACTACCATGCATATTTCGAAATGAGAGTTACCAGCCTCGGCCGCTTACACAGATTGGCAATATGCGGGCTTCTTTTCTCTGTGTAAATAAATAGTCGATGCACGTACGCGTATACACTATGTTCATAAAAAATGCCGTACTACTTATGATGAAATTGACGCATGATAGCTGAAAATCACTGACGTGTTCTTCATATTTCATAAAGGCTTCGATGGGTTTCTGAGCTAATTATTATTTACCCCATGCACAGATCATTAGCGCATTCAGAGTTAGGGGTGCTTTGAGCTGATAAGTTGCCATCAGCCTGAAACTCGATCGTCACGTTTTGTGTACGTGTGTACGTGCACATGAAAACCCGTGCATGCGAATATTCATAGAAAAAAACAGACTCTCGGCTCGCGCATAAAACAAATATCTGGCTAAGCCTAAGAGAAATGTGAACACGAGCAAACAACTTCAATTAGCAGCTCATTACCACTGACAGATGAAATGCTTTTATTTTGCAGGACGATTACTGTCTTAGTTATCAAATAAGAGATTCGTGTTCGCGAATAGTGTGATGCATCCAGTTGCATAAGTGATGGGTGATCTTCAATAACATTGCACCACTTCAAGACTTTTTCTCCCAATAAAACAGCTACACATAACACGGCTGCACTTCGTTGGTACTGTTTTCCAAGCTTTCATCGGCGTACTCAAGTTCTAGGTGTTGCCGAATAAAATGAAGTACTTTGTGTATGTTAAATGTCTGTTAGACAACGTGAAGAAAGTGACCAAGTCAGATCCTGTACGGAACTTCGATACGAATGACTTCACGCCTGGGGACACCTATTTAGTGTCCTGAGACGGTGACGACTCTACTAAAAGAAGCTACTATGACGCTGACCTCCTGCATATGATTGGTAAGTTGTCATGCTTTTATAAACCGCATGCTTTGCTTATTTGTACTCCTCCGATCAGGACACGCAGACCTATGTTTACATTTCTAAGCGGCTTTTTTCCCCTCCAAAGGCTGCTCAATGTTGATGTGCGTGGTTGATCCTTGCAGCTACGTGCAGTTTGACAAAAAAACGGCACGATGCTTATTAACACTTCTCAGTACCATCATGCATCTCTACAATCTCTCCCAGGATTCTGTTCTTCTAAACAAGGTGTGTGTTTTACGCCATGGTGCCGTTCGCAAAAGCGCTACCCTGTCAACCTGCAGTACATCGATTCTTGGTTCGCTCGGATGTCGTCTGCTCTTGCATTCTGCGTCAATGACGAATTTGATTGTTTATTTCTGTTGAGAAAACATTTTCGCGTCATTATATAATAAATGTCAGTACCGGAATCATTATGGACTTTTACATCAGTAAAGGCTTGTAATAAAACCCGAAAGTAAAGAAAATATCTAGTCTGCACTTAGTGCCATCTCTTGCCGCTATAGCAGCCCCGCCGCGGTGGTCTAGTGGCTAAGGTACTCGGCTGCTGACCCGCCGGTCGCGGGTTCAAATCCCGGCTGCGGTAGCTGCATTTCCGATGGAGGCGGAAATGTGGCAGGCCCGTGTGCTCAGATTCGGGTGCACGTTAAAGAACCCCAGGTGGTCATAATTTCCGGAGTCAACCACTACGGCGTCTCTCATAATCATATGGTAGTTTTGGGACGTTAAACCCCACAAATCAATCAATCATCAATCAATGCCGCTATAGCAACTCGCCAAATAAACAATATGGCCACTGCGCTCGTAAGCGTATCATGGCTAGCGGGGTGAGCTTTCGTAGTTATGTGTTGAGTTTCTGGAAGAGTACTCGGCTGCTGACCCGCAGGGCGCGGGTTTGAGTCCCGGCTGCGGCGGCTGCATTTCCGATGGAGGCGGAAATGTTGTAGGCCCGTGTGCTCAGATTTGGGTGCACGTTAAAGAACCCCAGGTGGTCTAAATTTCCGGAGCCCTCCACTACGGCGTCTCTCATAATCATATAGTGGTTTTGGGACGTTAAACCCCACATATCAATCAATCAGTTTCTGGAAGATGCACAGTCACACCCTTGTTTATCACACCAAAGGTAATTGATTTTAAGAATGCGGACAAGAAGAGTGGCGTTTGGGAGCCGATGCACTTGTGCTGTAGCCGCTTCACAGGTACAGCGGTGAGCACTGTTAAGGTGAACACGTGAGCGCGTGGCCGACAGCACTGTCAGCGCCTAGTTACGGTCATCACTGGAAGCATTGCGCATGCGTATCATGCCTTCCGCGAAATGATTGTTCCACCACGCGCATGACGTCATGAATGCACTTGTTCGTCGTCTGCTAGCCGCATTTTTGTTTTCTAAGCCCATGCATCCTGCGTTTTAGGATTTCTTTAAACATCCGTGCTTCAACAGAACAAGACAAAAAAACATGTATATCTATGGGGCGTGTCTATTCGTTCCCTTCAAATTTGTTGTGCATGCAGTGCCGTATATAAAACAACCAAACATCTTTTGCAGCCGTTCATTCTGTCGCCAAGTCGTATTATGGCAAGGGTTCCTGATAATGAACGGCGCTCAATTGTCGATCTTCCCCTGAAAGATTATTCGCAGCGGTATATTGGCGCTTTAGTTAATAGGCCCTTGAATACTGTGAACAGGACAATTCAAGCCTATAGGTATGGAGGTCGCATTCATGATGCACCCCGCGTGTCCTTCCCTAAAGCTACCACAGACGATGAAGCCGCCCTCATTGTTGCAGCTGCTCTTCGTAACCCTTTCTTGCCAGCCCCAGCAATACGCAAGGTCTTAGATTTGGACGTTTCGGACACCACTGTTTGACGTCCCCTGCGTACTGCGGACCTTCGCAGTCGCGTCGCAGCGCACAAGCCACTACTAACGACGATACACAAGGACGCGCGACGGCAGTTCGCTAAGTTGCACGAAGCAAGAACATGGAAGAGTGGTTTCGCGTCATTTTTTCGGATTACTCGACGTTTTCGACGCGACAAGACCAAAGATTGCGTGTTTGTAGACTACCAGGCACACGGTGACGCAAACTCCCTGCTTTGAAAAGCAAATGTTATAGTTAACGTCAAAATGCCACGCAGGAATGACCCAGACAGCGTGCAAGGTGTTTCTGCCAGTCGGAGATCGAGTGCGAGCGTGTGGGGTGCTGTTCAAGATATGGTTTAGGGCCCCTGCAACGTATACGTGGACACTTATCGTCGGAACAATACTGCAACACTTTGAACATTGTGCTGTTGCCATATGCGAGCAGTTTACTCCCAGACGGTGATTACCTGTTCCAACAGGACCGGTCACCATTACACACGGCGGGGGCTGTCAAGGAGTTCCTGGTGGAGCAGCCCATGCAGCTACTGGGATGGCTTCAGAAAGGAGCGTACCTGAATGTGATAGAAAACGTGTGAGGGCGTCTGAAACTTCTTTGGCAAGGAAGCCCCTTTATTCCGCGACTTCGGACCAGTTGTGGGCGCAAGTCAGCAACGAGTGGGAAAGGCTGAAAGCCGATCGGGAATATGTTCGATCACTTTACGACTCGTTACTGTTCAAAATAGCTGCAGTCGTTGCTGTAAGTGGTCACATGACTCGCTATTAGATTTGCTCAACTTTTTATATTTGTTCTCATGGTCTTGTTTAACTTGAATTGCAAAAGTACAAATTTCTGGAATAAAAAGTTTAATAATTATCCCTCTTACACTCGCTTTTTTTTCCTTCAAGCGCCAATCTTCAATCCAGATGGACCTTGAAATGCAAAAGTTCCCCAGGTGGTCGAAATTTCCGGAGCCCTCCACTACGGCGTCTCTCATAATCAAATGGTGGTTTTGGGACGTCAAACCCCACATATCAATCAATGCAAAAGTTATCAGCTCAGCGAATAAACAATGTGGCTAGCAGACAACGAACAAGCGTGTCGATGACGTGATGCGCGCGGTGGAAAGAGTGTTTTGCAAAGCACATGCTGCGCATGTGCAATGTTTCTAACGATGGCTGTTACGTTGCACTGATAGTGCCGTTGGTCACGTGCTCGCGTGTTCACCCTAACAGTGCTCACCACTGTACGTCAGTACTACCTGCGCCCGACTTGCTATCTACCGTATAGTGTTATGCCTGAAGAAAGAAGCATAGAATTAAAGAGGGTGAACGTGATATTTCTTCGTACGTGGCCGGAAGGTACCTCATGTCGCCGATGGAGTACATCAAAAGGTAAGGAAGCATGCGAAGAGATTCATTTTGGCAGTCTGTGTGCTGCTCGGGCTGCGGTCGCTCCTCAAAATAGCGTCCTTGACCGAACTCGACAGCTGCTTGTCCGCATGCCGAGGACGCTGGTGTATACAACTGTAATTTTTAGAGTTCGAATTTATTTAACGTTATTGAAAAGTTACATTTTGACTCTATATGCGCACATTCAAGCCCGTGCACAAATAAATGCTCAAAAAATTAGATCACCACGCAAAAAAAAATTCGGTGTAAGCCTAACAAATATATACACGGGTAAACAGCCTCACGGCGAACACGGTAATAGTGCAGCCGTGTTCCATTCAGCTGTACTTAATCAATTTTGAAACTGGGATATCTTACAGGAATACTGCTTGCGTTGTGACATTCCGTTGTACGCGTTGGCTTCCTAAGGACTTTGACAAGCTAGTGCAGTGATTAGATTGTACTTAATAAAATAAAAAGTACTGAACAAATTTGCAGCCGCAAGTGTACCACTTGGGATATCTCAATTGTGTTATTGGTGCGCCTTATTTAGTGCGTGTGGTCTTGCACTTTTACAAGGCTAAAACCAGTGTTGCTGTCTTTACTGAAATCATTTTGCTGAAATGTTTAGTCTAGCCTGTATGAACAGCCTTAACTGCGAAAATATGCTACTAGAAAAAACTGAATTTCTTGAAGTCTCTGTGACCATTCTAACCAAAACAGCGTAGTTTTCAATGCCTTTCGGGACACGTTTATGTAGCGTCGTGAAAGTGCAGCAAGTGTTATTGTTTAGCGACTTCTTAATAATTGTGAAATCCTTTAATCTATATTCAGAATCCAAAAAAGAAATGGAGGGCTGCCTAGGTTCATGGCGTGCGCGTCACACCACGAAAAGCAAAAAAGGCCCACAGAGTTCAACCAAAGAGGTAAGAAAAATTTTGTCTGTTTTTAAGGTGTATTAAGTCAATACCGCTTCCTGTTTTGCTGCTGGTTACAGCAATTCAAGTGAATGCAGAACGTGTTAATCTGCCTTGTAGCGAAATTCTTTAATGGGCTAGTCATAGGTATTATGTGCGGAACACTCTAGAGGCTCAGCTTGTCGTAAGTCGTCGTGCACTAAGTTATTGAATTTGAAAGTAGGCACACCATAAAGCAGCCCTTGGAATCTTGGCATATTTACACGAAACCTAGAAACATAAACCCTGTCAAGAGTGTAAGTCCACGGCAATCGAGGCCAACGAAATAAGTAACACTTTCACAAAGGTGGCTGGAGGAACAACAGTGGAAAGGGAGACAATGAGTAAAGCGAAAGTGCTAGCTTTGGAGCCAGCCGGCCAGACAGTCTTCTCTTGAAGAGACGGTATAGGTCTCGAAACGTAAGGACAGCTTGTATAACTGAAAACCAAACTTTGCTAGACAGTTTTCTAAAAATTTCGTCCAGCCAGATTTCTGGTGAATGTTTACCTTTATATGTTTATTACATGCTCGAATGTTAACTCTAGTCAGTTTCTATTTCAGAGCATTTGGAGGGGGGAAAGGGGCACCAAAATGTGCTGTGCTTGTTCGTGAAAATTTAATGTTGAGTGAATGTGAATACGAGCTGAATTGCTGTTTTATCTGCTGTGTCTAGTGCTATGGGTTGCTCTCTTTTGCGATTGTGAAACTAAGCTGGTTTTCTTGTATGGTAATTGGCAATGGAGCCTGGAGTAGTGTAAAAGTGTTGCGAAAAGCTCAGTTCACTTTGTGAATCGCTCCAATCACTGTGATTTTGTTCCTGTCAGCATCCAACTCAAGTAATGATTCCTGTGCATGAGGCTTGGAGCAGCTGCACTGTTGGCTGTGCTGAAACATTTTTGCTTTTCGTATAATTTGTAAGGTGGCAGGCTCAGAAGTAACAATGGGAGCTTTCACATCACATCATTGGCGCTTAGTAGCTGTGTGTATATGCACCATGCAAGTTGCATTATGTTCGCTGTACTGATTAGTGTCCAGATTAGTGAACGCCATGTTCTGAAGGCATACGAATTCCATGTATGCATGTTGTAGCACTAGACAGGAATTTGTCCACTACGCAGTATGGTCTTGGTACTACAGCTTTTTGTTGGTCTGTTTACATAACACCTGTGAAATCCTGAGGTGTATAACTGTTGTTTTGTCAGCTGCATCACTGTTCTTGCCAAAAAGTGTCAAAAAGCAAAAGCAAAGGCAGAGTGGTTGATTTAGTAGGGTTTGCTGTCGGGATAGTTTGCGCATGTTTGCAGCTGCAATGGTCGCAGCAAAGTTTGTTCGCATACCCTGTTCATCCTTGTTTGAGCACTTGCAAAACAAATTCAACTTCAGTGTTTAAACTTAACGTGATTAGCGTCTGGCTTTAGAACATTGTCAGGTTTCCTGCCAGTGCTGTACACAGTTGGTCTCCATTATCAGCAATGAGGCAAGTCTCGAATGATCGAAAACGGAGTCTGTTGGGGGATTCATGTTGAAGATACAGGGCGTGCAAACATTGACACAAGGAACGTCAAGAAACTCTAAATGTTGACTAAAAACTGATAAACACTTGGTTCTTGAAAGGAGGCATGGAAACCTATCTGTGCATGCTTCATGCCTGTGTAGTTAGCAAACGTTGTGGTGCGTTATGGTAGCTGCTTAGAAACTTGATTTCTTTTTTTTATGCAGGTGAATCGATGATTCACTCAGGCATGCGCTCAGACTAACACTATTATTATGACAGGCCTCAACCATTAGGCATGTTCCTTCATTCTGGTCATGGTACAAAATCACGTATTCATCAAATTTGGGCGTGCGCTTACAATCTCTACAATGTAAATTCTAACAAGAATGAGGAAAACTCGTTGAATGGTTTTGGCCTGGGGCATAATAATAATAGTGGTAGTACACACGTTCGTCACCCATCGATTCACCTGCATAAAAAAGAAACAAGTGTCTAAATGTCTCTCCCTCTCGTAGACTACCATGTGCGCCAGATTGATGGGTGCGCCTATTGTATGTGCACGCGCCGATAGGGTTTCATGGCTTCTCTCTTTTCGGTCACCGTAGGTGTTTTTTTCAGTTCGTCAAAGTTTATGAAGTCATGACATCTCTCGGTGTAGCGCTTGTACACTCTGCACTATAAACAGGTAGGTCCCTGCAATCAGCAAGCAGGTAATGGCCCTGTCGCACCTTGCAATGCGCATTTTGAGCTAGTGTGCTTACACTCAAGATGCAATTGCCAATTGGCAGATTTTTAGCGCAACAAATATTTATTTACGCACCAGTGTCTTATCATCGGACCAAGTAGCGCCAGTGACACACGCGATTGTAAAATAGTAGAGAACAACTTTTCTACATATGTGCACGTGTGCCTGGAAATTAACACCGCGATGGGGGGCAGCCGTTCCACAGCATGTGCTGCCGCATCCCCCCAGTAGGCGTGGCTACAAACTGTCTGAGGGTGTGAGTAGTGAAGGTATTTTTTCGTGGTATTTTGACTTGTTTTATAAGTTAGCAGTATTCATTATATCGAATACAGTGGTTTAAATAGTATGAACACCGTTTTAGGCAACAGCATATTCTGTACAAGCCACTGTATCCAAGGCTACACACTTCGTCGCAGCTGTCACAGCGACATGAGGTTAGGGAACACATTTACCGGCAAGTGTGTTTTGCAGTGAGTGACACTAAAGTTTCTGAAGAAAATGTTAGCGATTACTTCCATTTTAGACAATAATATTGAGAACTGACAGACGGACTAGAAAAGTATAGACCGTTTTCCGCAGCTGGTTTTATGCACGAAACTACCATTTTTACTGGAATATAATGCATTTTCTGTTTAGCTTTTCTTTTTTTCAGATGTTCGCCACTTAAAATTTACTATCGGGTCATTACGATCGAACACCAAAGGTACTGTGTTTGTTTTTTCTTTTGTTTTTTTCTGGACGCAATGAAGTTACCCTCGGGTTAGAATTGTGTTTGTCGTACAATCAAGTGAATACAGTAGATGGCGTCAGCGCACCGATGTCGCAGCCTTCTCCTCGGATGCGCGACCGCGATGTGGCGTGTGGCGGACGTTGCCCTGCAGCCTACGTCAAAAAACGGTGTTCATAGTGATTCTTGAAGAAGAAAAAAGGCATCTAATATTTTTCAGCCATAAGGCGAAAACGGGATGCTTAAGAGAACAAAAAAGATACAGGCAGCACGGCACGCTTTGCTTGCCTTCAATTTGGAAGCAGCAGCGGTGAATCGGTCGGCTATCAGCGACGGTGAAGAAGTGAAAAGGAGGTCACTAGGTCATGCATTAAAACATGGCAGCGCCCGCTCGCCAATGTAGAAAACCATCTATAGGGACCAGCACTGACTTTCCTCAACCACTCATGCGGTGAGAAGGCGCACTTCTCAGCTGAATGATGGAAAACTGAGGTTTTTAGTGGGAATTCATGTTAAAGATAGAGGGCATGCAAGCACGCACCCTTTTAGGTGACTATAACCAGTAATCACATAAGTCTCGACTGTTTGTTTGCAGGCTTTGTTTGTGGGCCGCTGGTTAGGCTTCCCTTCATCCCGTTAGGCTTCATCATCATTTGCCTTCTAGTATTCGCCATCTCGTACTCATCTGTTGTAACCAGACCAGAACTCGCACATTGTTTATGATGTGAGCATGCATGATGACCTCATTACTTTTTTTCAATAACGATATGGAACTTTCACATGCATAGAGCATAAAACACGTTTTAGGCTGTATTCTGCAGATGGCATTGTAATGTGTTCATGAGTGCAATGAGTGAACAATTTTTAAGCTATTGTAATGCCACTCCTTAAATTGCAGCATTATATGTTATTTAACGGGTGCTACAGGAGTGCAATGTGAATAAGTTCATGCACGTGTGTATGTTTTCTAGTCATACTCTCTAATGTCTTTTGGCAGGCATATGCTGTGGTGATACTTCTGTTATATTGAAAGCTAATACTTTATTCACTGGTTACATCAATTTGAGGTCTCGCTAAACATGAGAAGATTAAGGATGGCAAGGAAGAGGGCTGCCACTGCAGACCTGGAGCAGTGCCAAAGCGGCCGGCACTTTGAGCAGGAGGTGCAGAGGCTCCGAGCAGAAAATGGCAAGCTCCGCACCCTAAACATGAGGCTGCAGGAGCAGCTGCTTGACAGGCTCGCGCAAGCAGGTGGCGTAAACTTTTGTTTTTAGTGTCATACTTTGATACATACTTGGGCGCACATTTAACCATCATGTAGAGGATGCAGTATTGGCCGTAGTTATATGTTTACGGAAAAGTATGGGCATAAAAGATTCGGCAGAATTATATGCAAGTACCGATGTGACAGTGCAGAAAACGCAATGCAAATGACATTGTACATAGGTCTCTCATGTGGAAGATTTCTTTTTTCACAAATATGTATCAGAGTTTTACTGACATGTAGAGAGCTGTTTTCATTTCGAGGTGGTGGTTTGTCTTTAAAAAATGCACTCTGAGGAGAAAACTGCAGCATGGGCCATCTGCGATATCTGTGTTAGAAGTGCTTCAACCCCTGCATAAGTTTCAATTATGTTAGTATTATCAACACATAATATCATACTAGGTGTGGCATCAAATCATACTTGCGTGAAAAGGATCTGACAAAAAACGACTTGCTATTTGTGGAACCAAGTATTTTACCTCCTCCTGCTTTTTTTTTCTTTTCTATCCTGTTGCATTTGTTTAAGTTGTAGTGTCGGTATTTTTTTTTCACTTAGCATTACTGTATTTTGTTGTGTACAGGTTCGGCAGCAGAACGCAGCTCTAGGCGGAGCGACAGTTTCGTCCTATTTTTAGGTTGTAACTGAGTATAGAAAAATTCGCTTTGGAAAATCAGAAAAAGCTGCCCAAATTGGCTGCTTTTCGAAATGTGGGTCTCGCAAACTCGCTTACGAGGTAAGCCACATCTTCATAGGCATAAAGCCATACCAGAGCTTTTTCCTAACTTCTGGCTAGGAAAAACGCTCTGGTATGATGTGAAAAATTGCATTAGTATTGTCCACGCACAAAAACTGTTTCCTAACAGCTTTTTATCAACGCATTCGTACAAACATAAACAAAAAGTTTTAGAACAGCCAAGCTACAAAAATGTCAAAACACACTTGTGCATGTCCGTAAGACCAAAAACACACTTTTAAAATCCCAAAGCTTCCAGCACATGTGATAAGAATACTGCAATTTTTAGAGCACTGAAAATTGCGGTTTTGCTCTGTGTAAGCAATGACTACAATGAGTAAATATGAGTTGGGAGTGCAGTAGTTTTATGTTTAGAATTGCAACAACCATGAGGACATGCAGTCACACAGCTTAAGCAGGAAATAACAAGCCGAAGTGCCTGAATGTCATATGAAAGAAAAACAAAAGACATTTATTTACCAAGAATACTTACTTCTCCTTTATTTGTCGTTGTCACAGAGCAAGACATGAATGTGAGTGTTACGAAACACATTTTAAGCATTCAGTAATGAATATGAACAAGGAACGTTGCAAGTTTCTTTTATACTATGCCAACTGCTGGGTCGTAAAAACAAATACAGGTGCAAAATAAAAGCATAACTTGCTTATATAATCTTAGCAAAAGTTTGACAATAAAAGGATTTTATCTATAGTATTTAATTTATTCAATGGGAAAGTAAATAGGCATGAAAGAAGACACTGGCGAAGCTGCTATGTGTTAAATACTTAGGAGGACACAAATACCATTAACAGTCATTGCCTTGTCGGTAATTTTCCAACCTTGATGCATGCATTGTATACAATGATGGTTGTCACTGCTGTTGGCTGTCTATATCATGATTTCATGAATGGAGACAATATAGCAGCATTGAAAAACTGGCACATCCCACTCAGGCACAGTTTGTTTAGACGGAGCCTAAAACGGTCAAAACAGGAACTTCTTTTTACCAAAACAAACAAAACCTGCTGACATCTGTGTAGCAAAACAAGTTGCACATTAAAAGAAGCTTATCAGTTTTAAAGCAACTTAACTTCATGATTTTGCCTAACACGCAGTCAGTGAAAGCGGCTAAATAAATGATTGATTACATAAAAAGATACGCCTTTTACAGTTAAGGCAGCCGACACCCGGTCAGAAAAAGCGAAACGCGATGAGTGGAGCGACTGCTCAGTGTAATTCCCACAAAACAGTGACCTCCAAGCCACAAACAAGCGAGAAATATTGATCACAAAACGAATACACAAGGCAAGCAACTATTTTCTGTTCAGTTCATTATTAAGTATGTCCTTTTGTCTATTGAATGATTAAGCTGCCTTGACACAATTATTCTTGTTCATTCACTCCAGATTTTATTAATTTGTATCTAGAGGTGAGCTCAAGTTATCTTTAGATTGTTATGCACTGCTCTGCATAACTGCCCAGTATTTTTTTTTCATTTATGCATTTCCTGTGTTGTGTGAGCCACTAATTTTAGCATTTCAATTTTTTGAATTTACTGTTAATGAAGCTTCCAAGTTTATACTTGGTAGCGAGTGGTTATGCGCATCTTTGTAAAAGTGGCAAAGTACTCTCACTTGTTTGCGGAAGTCGTTAGAAAAAAAGTTGATTTTTTGAAGGTTACCCTATTTCTCACAAAATTTTAACACCATAAATGTCCACTAAGGTACACATACAATCCTACTTGGGGGCACAGAAACAGCAGCAGGCAAAGGAAATGCAGTATATTTAGAGTGGAATGGCAAATTAACACCAACCTGCATCACCATCAGCTAAGCAACTAACAACAATACCGCCACAACAGTTCACATGCCCAGTGCAGTTCACATATGCAAACTGAGCAGAATGTTGAAGTTGCCAGTCTTTGCTGAAGACTCTGCCAATGTGGTTCGACTTGAGTAAACAAGCTCGCCAGGTCAGGGTACGTCCAAGAGGGGTACACTGTCGACGATGTTGGCAAACAGCATACGCACGGTGAAGGCTGTGATGACCGTGGAACAAGCCTTGATGCGAAGCAATTGGTTGGCAATGAGGGCCTGCATTATGAAGAGGAAGTGATTAGACCCATACTAATAGCTTATCATAAATAAATAAATGAGAACACTTCTCTAAAAAATACAGATAATAGGCTGACAAAATCAGTCTGCAACATCCCATGAAGGCTGTTCCATGACTGAATGAAAGCTATGTAACAATCCAGCAGTGAAAAAACACAGCGGTGAGGAAATTTAAATAGTGCAGAGATGAAATTTGTGAAGTTTTTTGAGCTGAATGATTGGCTTCTTACTCGTTATTTATGGCAAAGAATCAACATTTCGCGCTTATTTACGGTCTTATTTTAGTTCTTCAGTTCAAACATATTCACTCTACCTAGTTATGGTCAGGGTGGCAAAGTTTATTGAGTTATTTATATAAATGATGCACAAAGCGAATAGTTAGTAGTTTAAAATCGCCACATAATATTGTGCTTACTAAACAGATGGCACTTACAGCGTAGTATTCCTTTCTGTCACTCCTCATCAGCTGCATTGGTGGCAAAGTAAGATGTGATTCTGCTGCTCATTTTAATCTTCCGGCATGTGCACATGTACCTAAACGAAAATAAAAAAATTCATTCAAAACATCAAAATTAAAATATCAGCATGTTTTTGGTACACCACAGAATGCAACAGGGCTATAACTAAGGAGCAGATGTAAAAATGTTCCATACAACAGGCCAGTTCATGATAAAAAGTACAGACTCATGCCTAACAAAGCAAAATATAACATGAACTACATAGACGTTTCGCTAAAAATACGGCTGGCATCCTCAGTATTTGGTGGCACCAAATGAGCGATGGTTACACACTTTACTGCTTGTCTCGTATGTCGCTTAGTATGCGGCCGTGGTTGTTATAGCGCACCAACTTCTCACACTATTGAATCACGACTCGAGAAGATTTCTCTTGCACCACTTTTGCTTCCGAGCTAGCGTTGTCTCATTACTGAAGTCGAAGGCATGTGCCGTCGTCGAGCAGTGTTCGGCGAGTTTTGTCTTATAATGCGTGGCATGGGTGAATTTTGCAATGTCTCGTTTGTCCTCTTTGACCTCTGTTGGTCGCTTCTTGCCTATTTCACTCATGCATGTGGTGTCGCATACATCACTGATCAGCACATGCAGTCATATAGATGGAAAACGTGGTTGGTGAATTGTAGCGAAGCCATTATCTCAGCAGGTTTATCAACGACACCCAGAAACACACGCAAAAGGAAACAAGGGGTGTGCCGCGAGAAAACACAAAACCCAAAGTTTCTGTACTTCACGTCGAAGGTTTTTCAGACTCTGTTCGAATGGCACTTCGTCCACTGGGAATTGAAACAATTTTCAAGCCTCATTGTACCTTGGTGAATGTGCTCTCTAAGCCCAAAGACAGCACTTCTGCAAATGATCAAAACAGTATTGTTTACAAGTTCCTGTGCAGTGGCTGCGACACCGTTTATATTAGCAAAACTGGCAGGAAGTGGTCAATGAGTTTTAATGAACACAAATGTGACATCACAAAAACCACGCATTCTCAGAAAAAACTCAAACACTGCTTAAAATGGGGCATGCCTTTGACTTTCGTAAGTTGATGACGCTAGCCCGGGAAAAAAATAGACGGAAGAGAAAACATTTCGAGTTGTGGTTAGATCGTCGTGACCAGGCAGCGTGCAATAACAACTACGGCCTCCTTCCGGATGAGTAGACACATACGAGACAATCAGCGAATTCGATCACCTCCACACATTTGGTGCCAGTGCACATTGAGGATGCCACTCACATTGGAGGCGAAATGTCTGCGTAGATTCGTTATACTTAATTGCGTAAAGTCGGAGTACATATTGTGGTCACTAAGGAGAAGAGTCTTATTTCCATGTTAATTTGGCATATGTTCAAATATTTCCAGACGAAAAAAATTGTTTACTGAAACAAAAAACAAATATTTACAGACTGCTTTCTATCTTTGTGCACATTATTCGCTCCTGAGGCAAAATAAACATTGCTACTTAGCATTCATGCCATGCGTTGACTACCGATAATCTACCATCCCAAAATTATGCTGTTGCTAGTGAACTGTTTTTTTTGCAATTGTTATCTATGCGTCTTTTCTATTTGGCTACAACACTTGTGTTAATTCAAGAAGCGCAACAGTTGACTACGAAACTTTTGGTTAATGGTTAGCTCAACGAGTGCTGCTCACCCTATCATATTGCTCTTCCTGTATTTAAAGCATCAAAACAAACTACCCTATTTCATCCACTTGTCTTAAGTGAAATTTCCCAAATTTTTCAGAATAGGACAAGCCTAGTTTTTTGCTCTACACTTTGTCGTATACGATAAACAATTATGTACTTCCTCGTCATGAAGACACTGTATCAGTGGCTTCGCAGAGGCATTCCCTTGAATATTATGTTAAGCTCCAAATTCACAACAAAACATGGCTAACTTACGTACAATACCTAGTCTTCATTTTACTGGTATAACTTATGTTAGCGACATTTCACTTCGTGAAAGCAACAGAATAGCTGCATTTTACGACATTTATTTTACAACATACCATCTCTCTGACACTCAAATCACTCTATTATGCATCACTATAATGCCTCAGTCGGAGCCTAAAGCACACAGAACTAAATTAGGAAAAAAAGACAAAAGCATCAAAATTCCACTTGAACGCAGCTTCTGTTCAGATAAACAACTTTTTTCAATGTTTCTTAAGATAGGCTTGTTTTTTTAAAACATTGCTAGCAGGCTGCAGCTGCGCACCAGTCTTTGTTAGGCAGCACCTTAATGGGCATGATGCCACACGTCCCTACGGCACATGTAAGCTTCCTGTCCTGCTACATCCTTTCTCCACCACTGCTTTACAATGTTAACTCTTCTTTTACCAGAAGTGCTGAGATGGCCCCTTTTCGGGGCTTTAATCTGCAGCCGATAGCATTATTCACTGCCATTGCTATTCATATTCGTTCTAGGAACCCTACAAGGGGTAAGCAGTGAGTTAAGAGACACGAGCGACAGCTGGCGAGGTTTGTAAACCGTTTGAAATAAATTTATGTAGCGCGAGGCGAAAATAAGAACACAGGAAAGAATAGACTGAATGGACAGAGCGCTATTAGCAGCAAAATGTTTATCTTGGACCTCTAAGCCGCGTTTAAGCCATAATCGTCCGGCGAGCAAGCAGATAAGCACGTGTATTGAGATAAATGCATGACAATGTCATCTACCTACGAGAAAAAAACGATAACTAAGACAAAAAAACCTCACAGATAAAATCACGTATCACTGCGGACGCAGGAACGCCAGTTCCTTGGGTGACAAGGCAATTGAAGGCTTGCTAATACATACATTTCCAAGAGCATCAATGGGTTCGGCTTCTATGATCAATCAAGTCATCTCATCCTTATGCCTACCAACATGATTCTACTCTGGAACAAAGGCCGGCACCCACACGCGTCATTGTGAAGAGCGAGAAAACCTTCTGGTGGCAGTTTATCCGCCTTGTAATTGTGTTCTCTCAATCGCTCATTCACACACCTACTGGTTTGGCCGACATATTTTTTTCCACATGTGAACAGAATCAGATAAATGACGAACGAAACGCACTCCACAAATTTGTGTGTATGCTCCAGGGCTACCAAGGCATTGTATAGCCTTAGACGTAACCTTTATACCGCCCCATCTGATATAAAGTGTCTTGCTTACAAAACCCTTGTCAGACCTATTATCGAATATTCTAAAATTGCCTGGGACCCTTACACAAAGACAAACTGCAATAAATTAACAAAAATACAGCGACTTGGTGCGAC
This sequence comes from Rhipicephalus annulatus, assembly GCA_013436015.1. Lineage (NCBI taxonomy): Eukaryota > Metazoa > Arthropoda > Arachnida > Ixodida > Ixodidae > Rhipicephalus > Rhipicephalus annulatus. The sequence goes on along the minus strand of WOVY01000340.1, from coordinate 194,526 downwards.
ATTTATTTTTAATAAATATCGCCGACATCATTCTCCTACTGAACTCTGTAAAAAAGCTGGACTGGATAGTCCTGAACTTAGGACGAGGATTGAGCGTCTTAAATTCCTCTTCCAGTTAATTCATAATCATTTTAAACTAAACTATTCAGATTACTTCCAGGTCAACATACAAGAACACTCCAGACATCGCCATAATACGTACATACCACCCCTAGTCCCACGTAACGATTGCTTTAAGTTCAGTTACTTTCCACGTGCTATTGAAGATTGGAATATGCTGCCAGAGTCTATAATTGGTTGTTCCTCGCTTACATCATTTGAACAGAATCTAAAACGTTTATTTTCTGAATAACAGTGACAAATGTTTTTTTTTTGCGTGCGTGTGTACTTTTTGTTGGTTGCATGATTCTGCAGTAGTTGTCTTTCAAATCTTCAGCGCGGTGCAAAAGTGCCGCCTCAAATGCGTCATGTGCTGTTCTGCGCGTATGTATTGCATCGCATGTGTGTTCCATTTCTTGTTATGTATAACTTCGAGTTGCTGGTCACAATAATACCGAGAAATTATCTCGAGACCTGTACGGTACTTCTTTTTCGCAAATAATTGTTTGTACTTCCACCCTGTAACGGCCCACTTCTGGGCTAACAGTATAAATAAATGAAATGAAATGAATGCCTTTTTATGCACAACACCCTTTCCTCACGTTACGAATTTGTCAGCACACACAATTTCTCAAATTTATCACGTACTAAATATAGCTTTCTAATATTTTCCCGAAGTGCCACTTTCTTAAGGTTATGTGACAGCTGGTGAACATATAGAATCATGGCCGTGCGTCTTGATTTTGCCGGTGAATCGACATGAACGTTAGATTGGCTTGACATTGCACGAATCCTTTTCAACTTTTTCCGCAACTCAAACTAAAACATGATTCGGATAGCCCGATCCTTGCAAACGTGTGATCTGATTATGGAAGCTCTGCTTCATAAGATGCGCACATGACTTGTTCAGTGCGTTTTTGAAGCAACTCATCGCGATGGCTCTCTTGGTTAGTTTGGAATGACAGGAATGAAATGGGAGTAAAGCTTTGTGAGCACGCGGATCATAGCACCAGCATAGCTGGTAGTCAGAACACTGAACACTTCAATCTGAAAACCTTATGCTTCCGTCGCTAGGGCCATTCTACTGTCACTTCAAGGGACTTAAGACCATCATGAAACGCATACAACTCACTGGTACTCTCACTTTGGAAATTTTCCTCAAGCTGTCTATGAAAATAATAAAATCATCTACATATCGGAACACTTTCTTAGCCGTCGTCTCGGCGAGACGATATGCCACAATTCTATCAAGTTCTACCAGAAACAGAATGCTCAAGACAGGCGCGATGCAAGAGCCGATACATATACCGTGCTTTTGCATCAGAATATCATTGTTTTATTTATTGAACGTTGAAGCAAGATAAAGTTTCAACAAGGTAAGAAAATTATTAGCGGATATACTTGACTCAGAAGAAAACTTAACAGCACCAAATTTATTAATGCAACTTTCAACACCATTTAGCATTTCTGGATGGGGGAGGGAATAGTACAGGTCTGTCACGTCAATTGAGAAGGCTCTTAGCCCTTCATTTTCATGAGCTTCCATGAACCTTAAAATACTATCAGAACTCTTGACTAACAATGAATTTCGGACTTCGAGGAGATGGAGTTTGTCTAAAAAAAGCATCCAGTTCTTTCTGCCAAGTACCTATTTCCGAGACTATTACTCGAAAAGAAGTGTTAACTTTGTGAGTTTTTGCATTAAAAATACATCGAGGCTATTGTTCTTACTTTTTGAATACTTTTTAGAGTTCCAACTACGTTCATGTTTTTGCACACTTGGATAGCCTTTGCTTGTACTTTGTTGAACGATACGCCATCTTTTACATGGGACACCCTAGAAACAACATCATTACCATTTTCCAAGAAGCATGAACGCGAAATAACTGCGAACCCACCTTCCTTATCTCCCTGCAAAACACACAGCGAATTATTGTCCAGGTACGACAAAACACGCTTAAAAGAAATGTGAGAACACACAGGTTTACAACGCGAAATGGCGTCTACTCCTTCAGAGGTAATTCTTTCCTACTCACCTTCAGTCGCATGACGTGCAACCTGACGAACGACTGCCAGCAGTTCAGAATTTGTCCTCTCTCTTTGAAGCCCGAACTTCGGCCCCAACTCTAGGACTTGAATGACGTCATCAGGAAGCTGGAGGTCTTCAGGAACATGAACCTTTTCCTTGGCCATCCGTCAAACACTGGTGACCCGCTCACGAAGATAGTGCAGCTGAGGCATCCAAAGAGCTTCGGTAGCTTGCCCAGCCAAATGCAGGTACTTTTTCTGCAGAGATACAGCGACAGATGAATCAAAAGAACTAAGAAGATGTGTACGAAGATGAATCCTGTGCATGCGAAGGTGGCGATACAATTAAGCGCGTAAAATCTTGAGAATCCTTCTTGTATGGCCAAAGCAATGCGAAAAGTCCCCACAAAGAGCGAGGACTTCATCCGGAATAATACCTTTGCGGATGCAGTAACTGAGCGTGCGCACCCTGCACGTCGCGTTGACGATGAAGCCTACAATACAGCTTGGGTTTTGAGGAACAAATAAAAAGTGGCCCGTTCTATGAGAAATGTAGTCGACAAGAGTGGCGATGTGGGCTTGCTGATGAAACATTGCAAAGAAATTTATGTAGCGCGAGGCGAAAAAAGAACACAGGAAAGAATATACTGAGAGGACAGAGCGCTACTAGAAACATGTTTATTTTCAACCTCCAAGTCGCTTTTAAGCCATAATTGTCAGGCGAGCAAGCAGATAAGCACGTGTATTCAGATAAATGCACGACAGTGTCATCTACCTGCAAGAAAAAACGATAAACAGAACAATGAAAACCTCACAGATAAAATCACATAACACTGCGTACGCAGGAACCCCCTTTTCTTGGGTGACAAGGCAATGGAAGGCTTGCTAATACAAACATCTGCAAGAGCATCGATAAGTTTGGCTTCTTTGATCAACCGCATCGTCTCATTCTTATCCCGACCAACAATGATTGTACTCTGGAACAAAGGCTGGCACCCACACGCGTGAATGTGAAGAGCGGGAAAACCTTCTGGTGGCAGTTTGTCCGCCTTGTAAATGCGTTTTCTCAATCGCTCATTCACACACCTACTGGTTTGGCCGACATATATTTTCCCACATGTGAACATAATAGGATAAATGACGAACGAAATGCATTCCACAAATTTGTGTGTATGCCTTTTTCTGCACAACACCCCTTCCCCTCGTGACGAATTCGTCAGCACACACAATTTCCCAAGTTTATCCCGCCCTGAAAACAGCGCCCTAATATTGTCCCAAAGTGCCACTTTCTTAAAGTTATGTGACAGCTGGTGAACATATGAAATTAAGGCCGTGCGTCTTAATTTTCCTGGTGAATCGACATTAACATTAGATTGGCTTGACCTTGCACGAATCCCTTTCAACTCTTTTTCCACAACTGAAACTAAAACATGATTCGGATAGCCCGATCCTTGCAACATGTGAATCGAGCGCTGTATCAATTTTTATTTTAGAGACCTGCACTTGACCATTATTTAAAGGAACAATAATAACGGATTGCTAGGTTTCAGTGTTGTACAATATTCTGCTATGTGGATAATTTTTTACAGTTTAATTTGGTAGAATCTGTGGATTGTAAGTGGGTGATCAAGACCAGTATGAAAATTTTGCAGCACAAGTTCCAGCATCTTGTCGCAATACATGAGATTCCCGAATGTTTCATAATTGAATCCCTGCGCTTACTACAGCATTTACAAAATGATGCACAAGTTGGGGGTGAGTGTAAACATTCGACAAAAGTCTGTCTGGTTGGGTATGAAACTAGGAGATGATTTAGACTACTACCAAAAGTTTCAAGAAACCCAATGCTTCAAAACCGACTTGGTTCCTTCCTCAGGGGTGACTGTGTAGACTACGTAGCAGCGGTATAAGTCTCTTCCATTGAAGCCACTGCTGCCTTTCTCATTGGGGCACACAAAAAGGGCCAAGAGGGCGGCCATGCACATGACTATGCAGAGTACTCTGTGTGGATCACTTTAACACAAGGCGGTAGAAGCAATTTCCAAGTAAGTGTCTAGACTTCATACTGCAGGTTCAACTCAAGACGAGTTGCCTCTAGCTGAGGCTTTGCTTCGGCAGGCGAGGCATTCTAGGCGTAGAACGGAGCTACAGACCATTTGAAGGTCTGCAAGAAAAGAAGACGGCTGTCGCGCTTTGCATTCACAGTGTTTCACCCAAACTCTACTAGAAAATATGGAGAAAGTGCTGGAGTTGAAGTAGTGTTTATGGCCCACAAAACCTTCTGACCTACGTAGATTCATCGATCAGATGAAAGGAAGGAAACACTGCCGCACTCATCACAGGCAGAAGTATGTAACCTGTGTTGAAGGCATGATGTACACAATCACTGACATGTAGCAGGAGCTTTATGGGTCAGATGGTACGCTGTCTTAAGAATAGACTCCATGAAACCTTTATAACATACAAACAATGACAAGGCATTTCCTAATCTATAAAGAATTGTAAGTGTTTTGAAGACAGCGCCGTACATTCAAGTAGTCTTTATCGGGGGGTTTTTCCGCTCTGCTAATTTTTAAACTTTAATTCATTTGAGGTATGGTGAGTGATTAGCACTCGAGTGTCGAGATTGGTTACACAATTCTTAACAAAACTGCATTCATTTATTCACTTTTCAATTATTTCCAAGTGGTTAAAGCAAATGAATAGTTGTGCCGCAGGTCACTACGTCAATAGGGATACGCTTAACAGGCTGTGGTTGTTTCAACTGCCATATTAGAATCATACTTGTTCTCCTCACAGACTAATTGGAGTAAAATTATATTATTGCTATGAAACGAAGAAACTTGTACAAATATAGTAACGCTGACTTGAGCCAAACGCAAAATATATAATAACAGACGTGACGGAAGAGGTTACGGCAAAACAGGTGGCCCAGGAAAACGTGGTCAAACCGTTCCTTAAACGAACAAGAGGCTGTCACTCATTGAAAGGGCCATTTTTAAACATAATCACACAGAGCAACCTACAAATGATTCTGAGAATAAAATAGTTGATAATAATTTTACTTTATTAAGTGCATACATTGTATAAACTACATAAATTGCGATATTGTAGGTGAATGTACACAAAAATCACGTATTTATGATTTTTGGTTGCATACAGTAGATTGCATTGGTGTCACGCGAGCACTTTTGCTCGTCAGAAGGGTTGATTTCGAAGTGTGGCAGTTTGGGCTAGTTGGTACGATATGACGATAGTTATAGCGCATGAACAGAACGACGACGGGTCTGGTTTCTTGATCGCAATCAACAATGATTGTTGCTAAGCGGTGCAAATTATTCTGAATCGAGTTTGCCCGAAACACTAAATTCTGTTTCCCTCAACGAAAATACTGAGGGTTTCTCACTGCTTGAACGGCTTTCTGTTCTGCTAGTAAATTGTCGCAGCATAAAAAATAAAGTCGATAGCTTCATGTCCTTGATAGCTACCATTGAGCGCCAAATTGTAATGGGCACTGAATCATGGTTGGACGACTGTGTGTGTAATGTAGAAATATTTCCGCCAGGTTTTACTGTCTATCGGAAAAATTGACATGGGCATAGCGGGGGAGTGTTTCTTTTATTATCAAACACAATGCCAACCACTGACTTTCTTTTTCAAAACGAGGCGGAATCTGTATGGTGCCTTGTGAATCTACCCAAGGGAAACAATGTCGCGTTCAGGACATTCTATCGCCCACCAGGAAGAGGCGAGTCGTTCAGTTTGCTGTCTAATGTGCTATCTGTTATGCCTACCAGCGTATTTCTTGAAGGAGATTTTTTGCCGAATTTTAGATGGAGCGCTGGATGTGGTATTGGTGACGGTTCCCGTATCTAATTAGAGTTTGAAGAGCTGCTCGGATTGTATGACTAACAACAGTACGTGCTGAAACCTACACGAGAAAACTCAATCTTAGACTTGGTGCTTTACAATGAACAAAACTTAGTATCAAGGATTACCGTTTGCCCAGGTATTAGCGACCACAGGGCGGTTGTCGCGGAGCTTAGCGTACAACGTGTATGGACATCTCGGGCTCCACGAAGAAAAGTGTTCAGCAATCACAGAGGAGATTATGTTGCTATTAGAACTGAACTAGAATGTTTCTTTCCTACTTTCCAGCATATGTCAAAAGCACGCTGTCCGTTGGCTATGTGGTCAACATTTAGTGACAAAATGCTCGGATTGGTTGAAAGTCATGTTTCATGAAGGTACTTGCGTAAAAAGAAAACGCATAAAACTTGGTTTAACGCAGAAATACGCAAACTTGTCAGGAAAGCTAGACGCGCCTATAAAATATTTTCTGCTAATTCTAGTTTGGTAAACTCTAATCACTTGGATGAAATAAATAATTTATTAACAGCAACAAATAAATCTGCAAAGATTCTTTCTTTGTTAAATTAGGCAAAGACCTAAAAGAAAACCCGAAGGCATTCTGGAAGTATGTAAAGAGAACCAAAAAGAAGATATGTCTATACCAGCCTTAACTGTCGACGGCAAGGCCGTGACGTGAGACTACCAGAGGGCAGAATGTTTTAATAAATATTTTCAATCAGATTTTTCTCATGAAACTGCCGAGCAGGCATTGCTTTTAAATAATGCCGCCCAGAGCAATATTATGCCATACATTCAAATTGATGTTAGTGGCGTCTAGTAGTTATTACGCCGCCTAGATGCAACGAATGCCATTGGGCCTGATGGACTGTCCGCAGTAGTTCTCAAAGAGTGTCATGACGCTATTGCTCCATATTTAAGTATCATCTATGAACTCTCCCTGGAAACTGGTCTTATTGCCCAATATTGGAAGACAGCAAACGTTACACCCGTTTTCCAATCTGGAGAAAAAAACTGAGAAAAAATTACAGACCGATCTCATCGACGTCGGTATGTTGAAAAATATTTGAGCACATTTTACATACCAATATAATTAAATTCCTTGACTCAGACGCATTCTTTACTCCCTCCCAGCACGGTTTTCGAAAAGGTTATTCCTGTAACACACAACTAATAGAATTTCAGCATTTCGAATCCAAAACTATTGATAACAATAGTCGTGTAGACGCGGTTTTTATAGATTTCCAAAAAGAATTTGACAGTGTGTCCCATAAGCTCTTGGATGTAAGGCTTGCTGCATTGGGCATAAATAAAAAGGTTCAAAAGTGAATACGTAATTATTTGAATGGTAGAACCCAGTCCGTTGTCTTAAATAATGTCAAATCTTCGTCCATAGCAGTAACTTCGGGCGTTCTGCAAGGGAGCGTTTTAGGACCCTTACTGTTCCTAATCTACACAAACAACATAGTTGAAAACATTACATCACCCATAAATTTATTTGCTGACGACTGCGTCATATACAGAGAAATCACGACTGAATCTGATACTTGCGTTTTGCAAACCGACCTAGATCACATAGCGGACCGGTGTAAAAATTGGAAAATGAATTTAAACATTAAAAGGTGTTGCAGTGTAAGCTTCTGAAGGAAAATAACCAAATCATTTCATCAATATATCATCTATGGCGTACTTAGTAACATACACTGCGGTTATAAGTATCTCGGTGCTCATTTTACTGAATCGTTTACATGGAACAAACATTGACACGGCCTTAGCAAAACTAGTAGAATGTTATACTTTATTCGAAGGAATTTCAAACAGGCGACGCGCGAAATCAAGAACACTTTATAATTTTGCAGGTCAGGTCCATACTTGATTATGCATGCGTAGTATGCGACCCCCACCAAGATTATCTTATAAATAAAATAGAAAAACTTCAGAATCAAGCGGCAAGGTTTGTTTTACCTAATCATAGCCCCTACGCCAGCGTTTCACAAATGAAAGCCATTTTGGGATGGGATCTGCTGCGTGTACGTAGACAGAAACTACGGCTTAAACTGTTGCACCAGATATATTACTCTAACACAGGAATGAATCACCATAGCTACCTTGTTCAACCCCCCTACACATCCACGTGCTGTAACACTAGCAAAAAGATATCTACCTTCAAAGGCAGATCCAATAATTTTTTCCACTTATTCTTTCCAAAAACAATAAGAGAGTGGGACAGCTTAAGTGACGACTTGGTTAATATAACAAATAATGATTTATTTTTTCCATGCTGTGAAAGTCTTCTTGCATTATGCATGTTCTGTGTGTATGAAAATGTATTTATTGATGCATTATTACGTTCTGATCAATGTGACAGTGCTTCTTTTTTATTTTTATTTTTTATGTGCAATATGTATTTTGCTTCGAATTGCTTTGTACTGACTGTTTTTTGTTCCCCCCTACGTAATGCTTATATGGCGATGTAGGTACTCTGTAAATAAATAATTAAATAAATAAATAAAACGTACTTCCACAACCCGTATTTGCACTCTACGTTCATTCCGCCACGACCCTACACTTTATCGCGCAAAAATCGTCGCCAAAAAGTAACCATACCACACAGTAAACACCGTTGGCATTTCATATTCATTTTTCTCCACAACAGCAAGGAATCGGAAAAACCTGCAACATTCACAAACATAACTAACACAAAAATCTTCAAAATCGCTCTTCAGACTTTCTTATCAAATTAGCAACAGTGTTTGTTTTACATCTTTGATTGTTATATACCTTTGCTGTTCATCTAGAAATTTCGTTTCAAAAACTTTTACTTTTGCGCATTATGCTTTTTTCCATTATAACAATTTTACAAGTTGTCACGTTATGTTTTAAGCTCTCGGCAGTTAATGGAGTGTATATATATTCAACAAGCTCTTATTCCACACACCCGTGACATTTAGGTGTTTTGATTGCTGCAATAATATTTACGCCTACTTTTGCGTCGTTTTGTGACTCACAATTGCTAAGTGCCATCATGATATTTTGTACTTTATATTTTGTCCCTGTAACCAAGTAGTTATTTTGTGCTAACTTTTGCTTCTCTCTTCTTCAATGTACGTTTGTACAATAAGGGTAATTCAAATTAAAAATGTTAGCAAATAACTAAAGAGGCCCTTAATTAAAATTCAGTGACAGCTTCAGTCCACTTACAGAGCTCCTAAAGCACCCTCTATATTTCTTTTTCAAACTTTTCAAGTAAACACGTGAATTGTATGCAGAATTCTGCTTGATCAATGATTCTCCACGTGGAAGCGCAACAAGCCGCGAGTGCTGCACAAATTCGAAGAGACAAACCCTTCACTTTTTTTGGGCTGGCGCGTGGCATCAAGAAGTTGTATCTGACGCGCAGAATAAATATGGTGCGATTGGACAAGCAAACAATAATTACATCCAGTTAGTCTGCAGGAAGCTGTAAAAGCCACTTGTCGTTTGTCGTGATGCCCGCATGCATGCACGTGCTTGCAAATCATGTACTGTGGTCCATAGCGCAGGTTTCATACCGGAACGATTCGTATAAGCACCGGCTGGCACAGCAACAGCGATTCGCCAACGATCACACAGTTGACAGAGGGCGAAGTCATGGCAACTGTAAATTGACAGTGTTTGGAGCAATGTGTCATCAATGACGAACGCCGCGCAAGATTAGGAGACGTGCTCGGTAAGAAAGCAAAGCGGCTTCAGGAGAGGTACCAACGAAGGGTAGCGAAAGGACGAACAAATGAAGTGATCACCGTGCTTGGATGATGAAAAGCGTTTAGGTTCGCTATTACAGCACCATTTTAAAAAATGTTCGCTGCTCTATGGTCATTGTGCCCTCGCGCACAACTAACCAATCACAACTGAATTTTCACCTCTGGGGGATTAAATATTGCATCCGGTGTATGGCTGCATGTAGTATAGTCTATATTGCATGCCATCACTGTTCAGTTATTGAGATGAGCCTTCTTGTATGGCTGTGTGATTCACGGTCTCAAAATCAAGCGGGACATGTCTAGACCAGCAATGCTACTGCCAGTGATACATACTGTCAAAAGTGCGACTCTAGTGCAGCATGTCATAATCTACATTGATCTTATTGGGATGACGCAAAAAACTTAGTTTGACGTATTTGTGCGCAGAAGCAGCATCACTCGTTGAGAAATAGGGGGCGTGTATATTATTATAACCACATGAAGCTCACAGACACGGCAAACAGGCTTTCAGTAAAATTATGACTGCAAATTTCATATTTTGTTTCTGACACACCACGAGTGAATTTTCAAACCAAACTGAAAGGTATTGCTGAGCTTACAAAGAAAGAAAAAGCAAAAAAGTAACTCAGACCTCCTTTTGTTGTCTGTCAAGCTAACCCCACCAGTAGCAACACAATTACCACCACCACCACCACCACCTTTTTTGCTACGAAGTAATATACATAAATGTTGATGCCACTTTTATTTAGTCGCATTGATGTCACGAAGCTTCTAAACATCGCTGCACATTTTGTCGGATGCATCTAGCAAGTTTCGCAAACCTCGTATAGCGTACTCGCCTCCCACACAGAGAACTGCCACTAGGTGCAATGGGCCGTGCTCCGCCTAATTTTGATCTCGCTGAACCCACGGCCCACTGCAGTAATTCACCTTGTTTTACGTGGATTGTAAAGACGCGATTATGCAAAATGGCGCGACATCTGCTACGTGTGTCCACCATGTAGCTTGCATTGCCTATCCACTCTACAAGTTTGACATGCGCGCACATAAAAGTAACCTTGTTGACAGGCAGGCACTTTTATAAAGGATACCCGAGACCGGCAGACGACATAGGCTCCCGTCATGTTGCAGTACGCCTACATCAGGTTGCACAATGAAACCCTGAATAGAGGAGATCTCCTGTACTCTATTATGTACCCTCCAATCGAAAAGAAAATATCGATCTCTCAAGTCGCACGTACGCGACTAGCCGCAACTGTTCATCCTACTTACTCGCCGATTACTCGCACAATACGGTGAGCGGTTGATTAGGATGCATGTGACAGACATGAACAAGAAAGCACTCATACAGACGAACAGTAACTTATACTCACATATTTCATCTCCTTTGTTTCTGAAGTTGCTGAGGCAGCTGAATTTCTCTGCCCGAATCACCCAGATGACAAAATCAGGGTTGCCAGGTCTTGGTAATGATTGATTTGTGGGGTTTAACGTCCCGAAACCACCATATGATTATGAGAGACGCCGTAGTGGAGGGCTCCCGAAATTTCGACCACCTGGGGTTCTTTAACGTGCACCCAAATCTGAGCACACGGGCCTACCACATTCCCGCCTCCATCGGAAATGCAGCCGCAGCAGCCGGGATTCGAACCAGCGACCTGCGGGTCAGCAGCCGTGTATCTTAGCCACTAGACCACCGCGCCGGGGCACCAGGCCTTGGTAAGAGAGCATTGATGAAATCAGAAGAAATCGCTGGAATTGTGGCCAGGAAAGTATTCATTCACAAAAAATGCTTTAAAGCCTTGGAAACAAAACTTAGATTTACCACTCGAAAAGGTAGAGGTTATGTAGTCAACCAGCAAATGTTAAAATCCACTGTTGCTCAGCTTGGCGAGTTGGTGTCACGACAAAGGTCGTGGTCGGCGCAAAAGACTCCGAAGAGATTTCAAAAATAAAGTAGCATGCTAAATACAACTTTAATACAGCACCAGTTGGCCGTATAAGCAACAAAACAAGCGTACTACCTCTTATAAGCTTGTGTTTCATGTCACCCTGACAACTATTATAGCAGCGGGACTAAGACGGTCGCGATCTGCGAATTGCTGTTTCCGACTCTCAGGTTGTGATTTTGCTGATGTCTGTGTGAAACATTTGCGTGATTCTGCGCCAAACACAACCTCAGAGACCTGATCACGATCTAAAGACACCGTAACAAAGAATCAGAAAGAAAATTCAGGTGATCCTCACAAAATCGCATAAACCAGCATCAGCTAATCCCATTGCAGCATATATTCTGTTCCATCATACCGAAGCTCCGGATGGTATGCAGCTGCAGTAGTCTTGAACTCGACATGCGTGATAAGCCGCGGTTGTACGTGTGGGAGTGACGAGAAAACACAAACGAGAATGGCGGCCGTAAAGAGGCGAGCAAGCGCGGTTCTTGTCCCAGTTAAATTAAGCGGGAAGTATAAGGCGCTAGGCGTTGCCGTAAGGTTGGATTCAAAGAATACAAATCAATAGTATAATACCGGTACAACCACACCGTGATTTTGACACTTCACTCAGAAATAAACAATGGCTACGCCCTTGAAAAGGTGACCTAGCGTGGTCACATGGTTGTGTATTTTATTCTCAGATACACCTAGCTCCGTATGCGACGTACACCAGTTCAAGCGAACAAAATACGGGAACTCGTAAACGACATTAAGTAAGCGTATGCATGGGCATGGTTTATTACAAGAAATGCGCAAAGCCATAACAGCGAACCTAAACCCGTCCGCTAATAACATAATCTTGACAACATTGCATATGTATACACCCTGAAAAGGTACCAGATTATACGACCAGCGAGCACATAAGCAGAACATAGCAAAATTAACGAGAACTAAGAAAGAGTAAACACAAAACGGGCGCTAATTTTCAACATTACGATAGCGTAACCGCTAAGGAAAACTCTGCAGCTCACCTTTCTTCTCCCTGCCGTCTCAGCATTCAGTATTCAAGTCTACCCGGGCAGATTTATATGTGTTGACAGCTTCCCGTCTTCTAATACGAGATGCTGATAAGCCCTACAAGCTCCTCCATGTTATTTTGCAACTACTATATTACCATTTTGCATCACGGTGCTCGGTCATTTTTCATACTCCCTCCACTTCGTGCTGTTAATACACAGAACTGCTACTATATTGAGCTCCCTGAGACCCAAAACTCCCATACAGGCTTTTGGGGATCAACAGAAGCTCGCGCGACAGTATATTGCCACGTTCCATTCATAAATTTTGTTATCACCCCAATACACTACACAATTCTCAGCGCAAACCACACCTGCAATTTTCGAAAACCTTCAGGACTGTAGTAGATCAATTCGATCCGATCACGTCCACTCCGCGAACTGTAAAGATTATTGTGGAACCTACGTCATCGCCAGCGATAACGCTAGAACATTCGATGACAAGAGTATATAAGCCGACGCACTTCGCCGCTGGTCAGTAGTTGATCGATGGCCGATTCTCCGTTCACTGTTATTTGTGCAAGGCTGCTACTGTAATCAGACTATTGGTTTACCGGGCACAGGTTCGCCCAAATAAACAGTTGAATCCTAACATGAAGCCTCCTGTCTTCCGGCATGTCACGACCCCATGACAATATGCTACTGCTTGAACATCAAATGAGAGTTCCACTATGCATCATCGCACGACATCTTGAGTTCAATTTATGTTATATGCCCATAACCGACTCGTCTGAGGTATACATATGGCGGCCAATCAGTTCCCTGACAACTCCTGAAAAATTATGCCCACTATCTCAGATGCTATACAGCGTTTTTTAGTGGAGACTGAAGCCAATGGATCCCCAAAATGTCATTGAATCATGTGGTTGGGCCTGCAAAGATTTGTAGCAATGTCACAATGCGACTGAATCTTGAAGTGCCGAAAAGCAATTGACACAGGGGGTACGTACACCCACGTGATGCTATACACCTTACGTTATTGGCCTCGGGAAGCCTTCAGATTTACCGTGTACTTGGGTGTACGTGAAAGACTCTCTAGTTATGTTATGCCTGATTTTGCTTAAAGGTGGGCATAAATGGTTGGTGGTTATGTAATTTCATTATTACAAAGAAAAAATTGAGTGAGTTGTTTGTCATATAATATGTGCATACATCTCTTATCAGTATACTCCCTCAGTTACACTCGTGGCATCCATATTCCCAGGAACTGCAGCAAATCTGAAACATAGCAGAATTTAGGTCAAATACATTAGTCACATATCTTAGGAGCTGTTAACATTATCATTGATGCCCTGTCAGATAACCCAATCAACAAGTTCACCTGTGCCAGAGAAATATACACTTTAAAAAAGTGGCGACTGGTTGACATGACAGCACATTCTGCCATCTGCAAGAGTTATAAGCTTCGATGCTGCTCGACTTTCAGTGGTGCAGAGTCATTTGCCAGTAACAGGCGACGTATTTTGTTCAACACATACTGTGACCCAAGCACTGATCATTTACACCCACTTGCAAGCACAATTAGGCATACTGGCACAACTAGGCTGTCTCGCACGAGAATCCAAAGGAAATCCAAAGTACACGGGAAAATATAAAGGCTTCCCCACGTAGATAACGTAAGGTGTACAGCATCACGTGGGTGTGCGTGCCACCTGTGTCGATTGCTTTTCAGCCATTCAAGATTCAGTCACATTATGACATTTCTGGATGTGTTTCACGCCAATCACTTGCATCAGCGACATTTTTGAGGGTGTTATCGTGTCATTGACTATACTGCTGCCTTGCAAAGGACAAACTTCTTGGCTTGTGTTGATTGCATGGTTCAGCGTTGGGTGGAATATATTCTTACTCCACACATTTATAGGTCACGCACTGTTGCTGCAGCTTTTGTGGTTGCTGGTTGCATCACTCATGCTATCTTTGGTTTCAACAGATTGAGAAAGCCAATATAGACGAACAATATTTCAATACGCCCTACCTCCCATTGAACAATAGAATTATAGGAACTTGTATGCATGACATTCAAGGCAGACATTGGTTGCAACACTGTAAAACTTGTTTTAGACGTGACTGTACGTCTGCCCAGTGACCATATTGTTTTCATCTGATTGACACGAAGCCCACCTTCCTGCCAGTGACTACGCATCTCGTCTGTGACATAATAAATAAGCTTCTACCTATAGCTGTGTGACAGCGCATTGGAAGACACAAATGGTAGCAGTGAACTTGACTCCTGTACATGCATGTAGAATAGAAATATATGAGCTAACCATCCCTCATCGGTGAAATGCTGCCAACATTGAAAAGCCTTTCTCTCACGTAACTTTTACTGAAGATTTATGTTAACGCAACAGATAATTTACTAGCTATGCAGAAGTTATCAACACTGCACAAATGGCCTGAAGTAGCAAAATTATTCCACTTAAATAACATCAACAAATATTCCCCACAATGTTAGGATTAAACTCGCACGTTAAGTGGTTTTCAAGTCAATCTAGTTAGTAAAGCCTTTAGCAGCATCATTTTTTCAGGTATAGTATTTTTTTTGTTTCATGCATTTGTTATATTTTTCTGACGAGCAACATCTGTCGACGTTCGATGCATGTCTCGCGAATTGGTGCGATGAAGAAAGAGTAGCAGAAAAAGAACATAATAACAGATTCCCTATATCTCTGTGCGGCACTTTCTGTTGGTGCTGATAATCGCGTAACAAAGGCGTTCCGTGCACTAGTACCTGCGCATTTGAGAAAAGTACGAATAGTTTGGGTGCCTAGACATAAAGGTTCGTTTCCAAATGAAATACCCGATTCCTTAGCTAAGTCGTCAATCAGCCAACCAATTCTACCACTCTGTTGATAATCCGCTTATGTGAGTGCTGCTCGATTCCGCAGACGTACGCTTATGCAAGTCTTTAAAGGTTCAGCACTAACAAACTCTACAGAATATTGCCATTTATTATATTCCTGGCGAAGAGACTTTTGCGCACTCGAAAACAAGAAGTAGATATCACAAGGCTGCGTTGCCGAGTACCAAATCTAAATTTCTATTAACACAGGTCTGCTCAGGCACCTTCGCTACTGTGTGCATTCTGTGATGAACTGGAAACAATAGACCATTTTTTTTGACCTGCAGGCAGTTGAACACATTCCGAAAAACCCTATTAGAAATACCTTTACGTGGTATTGGTATGGACTTATCTCTGCCTGTCATTTTGTCTTTTGGAGCTTCCATTTCTGGTTTCTCTAATGCGACAGTATGCGCGGCCGTCCGGGACAATATTGATGAAACTAATAGGTTGACTAATTAACCAGTTTCATTATCCTAACAGGTCCACATATATAAATACGTATAAAATCAGAATATTGCTCTATTCTAAGAATAAATTTGTTTATGTAAATATTTGTATGCATTACATTTAGCACCACACTTTCCTAGGCTATCGCTAATCTTTCTGTTAAACCTCCATCATTCCAAATATGAACAGTAAATGTTGAGACCACTCGATTCTTGACCAATCCCCCACAGTGGGTATGCGCCACTAACAATAGGAGAACAACAACAACAACAGTTGAAAGAGGGCTGCGTGGTGGTGCAAAAAGCTGGCCGTGCTTGCTCTAGGGTTTTGGCTTACGTTTGTGTAGATGCTGAGGTTTCTTTGTCTTTGTTGAGTGTTCTTACAGTGCTTTTACAGTTAAGTAAGCGCTTTTAGTGCTAGAAAGAGCACTCAGATGCCGTTTTCTTCACCTGGACTATGGGCTTTCCTCTGGCCTGCTTCTCTTCTGCCACAGGAGATACGAGTGGATCAGTTTCTGCGCAACGCCATCCCCTCAGTTCCTGTGGCCCTCGTCCCTAGCAATGACGACTTGATAAGGATCAAGAATCCCAAAGCGGTCCAGGCGGAGCTTAGAGCTGCAACGTCTCACTTCCCCAGCATTAAAGAGGCCCGAAAGTTCACCAGAGGCAGTATTCTATGTTTTTCATTTGATCAGTTCTGTGTCAAAGACCTACTTAGGTGCTCGAATTTCGTGACCAATCCGGTGAGCACCTTTATTTCTCCTGTTACGCCTGGGAGTCCACACCGAACGTCGATGCCTCTGCAAAGGCAATCTGTGTCAAGGCCAGCGACCGAGCCCACCTGACGTGATCAACTCAATGACGTCATCAAGCGGCCGCACCGGTCTGTCACGCAACGCACAGCGAGCTCCCTCAGCCCACGAGCCCGATGAAGCCATCGGCGCCTTCCATTTTGGCGAGCCTTACGCAATGCGTGACAACATTCCTCGTCCTTGGCTGCAAGCACACGCAGCGGGGGTCGCCATCGTAGGGTTCTGACATTACGGCCAGCGGCGCTTCTGGTTGGACGTGGGTGATGCAAAAGATATACCCGGTGCCTAAAAAAACAGACAAGTGGCGCGTCGCCAGCTGTTGACCAATGCGGCAGAGAAAAGCCGACGGATGCGTGCGAGAGAAGACATCTCGTCGGTTCGAGCCCTTTCGCTGTTGGCGCGACCGCTGTCCTTGTAAGCGGCGAGTTTTGTTGCGCCCTTCTCAACCTTGTCGATGGCGCGCCTTTGTAACAAAATACATTACACATAGTTATAATGCTCACAGAAAAAAGTGCACTATGCTTTTTGACCAATCCCCCTGAGTGGGTGTGAGCCATGATTCCAGGGAAACAAAGAAACAAACAAACTAAGCTCGCGGGCGCGCGAGAAACACCAAATAAAAAATGGTCTGGCAGTCCCTTTCTGATCTTGAAAGAGTGTGGACGTCCTTCTTAGGCCGCCTCGGAACCCAGTCTATTCGATGGCCCCAATGGCACGTCACAAATGGCGCCCAATGGCTCGAGGTGAACTGAGAAGACGTTTACATCTGTGTGGGTACGTCTCTCTCTGCGCACTCCTTTGGCTGGGTCAGCTTCGAAGTGAATTGGCGGAACTGAAACTGATGATTCTCAAGGACCACGATGCCGCAAAAAACGACGACACACCAAAGCCGCCTCTTCACTCACAAATGAAGGCAAGTAACAACCTCTTGTGTAACTTACTTAATCCACTAGTAGAGCGCATCGAGCGTCTGGAGTTAAAAACGCATGAAAATTCTCACGCCGAATGAAACACAAGTGCAGAAGAGATCAGTGCGTCGATGAATTTCCTACGCGGCTCGAAAAAGCAGCAAATACAAGCCAGAAGCGATACTTCTGTGTGCATGTTTAACAGTGAAGACGCTCGCGATCGACATACGAGTTTCGCGGAAGCTCCTTACTGTCTCTTGGGAAAGATTGAAACGTCTGGTTTCACAGAATTGACTATTGGTTTAGAACCTTTAGCGTTCCTGATGAGATCGCCATACGGTTCATTATTTCAAAGCTCCTGGCTAAAGACTTTACATGAATGCGTCACCGCGTGACGGTGGCTAGTATCAGTACTTGGGCTGACAGGAAGGCAGCGTTTCGCCGACGTTATAACATGGACTGCTATGTAACATCTAAGCAGCGATTGCTCGGCACCACGCAACGAGCAGGCGAGTCATGTACAAACTTCGCATACCGAAAGCTCGACCTGATGAAGCAGTGCAATTACAGTGTATTACAACAGCAAAAGCGCCAAGTTAACATGGCTACTCTATCTTTCAAGGCAAAGAAGCACTTTTTTGATAAAACATCAAGTGGCTAAATGATATCATAAGCTCTTTCCTGTGCTTTAGCCAGATCAGGGATTCGGAGGAAATCATTCGAATTCGAATAATGTGGAACGCCATCTGCAACGCCGTCCCCCGAATGTCGTGTTATGAAAAAGTGTTCGCCTCGTAAGCCTATGCGCCATCGTCAACGCGCAAACAGCATAAGTTCAAGCAGTTCCTCAGATGATAAAGCAGCTTAAAGAAACGTGAAATAAGATGCCAAAGCGACGCCATCACTGTCGCGGCAATCAACTCCTTCCGCAACACGAGTTTTTGAAAAGGTCGTAAAAAATTTCTTGAGAGTTCGTAAACTGTGCTTGATCTTCTCCAGAAGAGGCCATTTTGTCACGCAGTGTCGTTTACCGCTAACTGCAGAATTTTTAAAGTGACAAAAATATTTCGAATTTTTCAGCTCACGGCAGCGGGGAAATGAACAGCTGGTGACGCCGATGCCCACGAGCAGTCACCAGAAATTGACCAGGTGTCACGTGTCTCTGAAGCAAGCACTTTTTCTGTTGTCGCCATCAACGGACAAACGATCAAAGGCATCTTGGACTCTAGAGCTGTCGAAAGCTTGATTACGGCACGAATAGTTCACAAACTCGGATTAGGCATAAGGCCTTGATCCCTACGTTTGGTAAGAGCAAGCGTCTATCAGCTACAAAATTCAGGTCAAGTCATTGCGGTGGTTACAGTGGACGACCAAACACTGCAGCATGACTTTGTTGTTGTTCCCCAGTTACCTCACGAATGAATACTGCTAGGTGATGAATTCTTGCAAGCTTCAAAAGCCGTCATCGACTAGCGCTCGGAGAGCTTCGCGGTATTGGTCCCGCAAAGGGTACGCAAGGTCTACCTTGTTAGGAAGCAACCACTGCCAGCTTTATCGCGGAAGTTGGTTCCTGGGGCCTGGCATCACATGTCGGAAGATGAAAATGCTTCATTGGTGATCACCGGGACAAAGCTCTTGTATGATCACTCTTCGGTCATAGTGGAGCCCATGGTAACAGCTACACTAGAAAGTACAACGAAGGTTTTGATCATGAAATCCTCCTCTCACGCCATCTTGCTTTCACATAAGATAACAATCGGCCGCATTGAACAAGCAAGCAGAATTCAGGATATAGAACTTTCTGGATGGGACTGCCAACAGATTCTCCAAATTTCCTGCCTTTCTTCTCCTGAGGACCTTGATGTGCCATAAGCTCATACAGTCGTCGATCCGAAGCACCATTCAATCGCAATAAGAGACGTCAGCTTCAACAATGTAACAACGTTATGTTCGAATGAGCTGCATCTCATAAAGGATTTGTTGGTGCAACATTTGGTTTGCTTTGCACAGTCAAGTACACATGTAAGCTCCTGCACAGTTGAAAGACATTGCATTCCATCTGGAAACGCAAAGCCAATATCGCAACGTCTTCGCAGATTGTCACCGGTACAGCGTGATCTCGTCAAGAGTATGAACAAGGATCTCATTGATGCTCATATAGTGCGCCATTCTCGTAGTCTTTGGGCATCAACCCTTGTCCTTGTAGCAAAAATATGCGGGACCACGCACATGTGCGTTGATTATCGGCGTCTTAACACCATCACTGAGGGCATTGTGTACCCTTTCCCATGAATTGAAGATGTGCTGCCGGCACTAACCAGAAGCAAGTACTTTTCTGTTACGGACTTGGTGTCTGGATTTATTAGATCGTCATGAATCTAGATGACATACAGAAGACTGCCTTCGTTACGCCGTGGGGTCTTTACGAATTGCTCGGGATGCCATTTGACTTTGAAGGTGCCCCATTCACATGTCAGCGAGCCGTGGATACGATCATTGACGATACTAAATACGACATTGCCCTTGTGTATAGGTATGACTGTGTAGCTTTCAGCAAGACATATGAAAAACACGTTTAGCACCTTCAGAACGCATTTACAAGGTTCGAAATAGCAGCCTTGAAGTTCAAGCCCCAGAAGCCTTTCTTTTTTTCTGTACTGCCATCAATTACCTTGGGAAAGTTGCCACAAAAGACAGTGTATTCGCAGACCCACTTAAACTACAATCATTCATCGGGCTCACATCGTACTTCAGGAAGTTTGTTTCGACGTACAGCGTTATCGCTGCAACTCTACAATCACTCCTAAGGAAACTTTTTCTAAGGAAGAACATCAGCAAGTGTCATTCGGTACATTCAAGCGCACGTTGTGCCAGCCGCCTGATCTAAGCTATTTGCCGAAAAACCGGAATTCGGTGTCCAAGTACACACAGATGCATCTCGGCTCGGCTTTAAAAGTCTAATGCTGCAAGAAGATGAAGAGCAAAGATGTAGCCTACTGCTATACTTGAGTCGATCTCTCAAAAGCGCAGAGTTTATTTATTCAATGACAGAACAGGAAGCTTTTGCAGTGAAATGGCCAATAGAAGAGCTACGATCATACCTGATTGGCCGAAAATTTCAGGTTGTCAGCAACCACCATGCATTGTGCTGGGTCTTCGCTACAAAGAAGGAAACCAACACTGTCTTCGCTGGTCACTGATTGTGCAAGAATTTTACTTTGATGTCACCTATCAATCAGGAATTCTGCGCAGCGCCCCAGATTGTCTTTCCAGGAATTCCCTAATGGTTGATGACGCTGAACCAATTCTTGCAGCATCATATCTATCACTGCGATTCTGTGACAACATTGATGCATAGCAGCGTCAGGGTGCGCTTTGCGCTGAAGTCTTGGATATGCTGAAGGGGGCACTGGGCACGAAAAAGCAACAAAAACGGGTGCAAAAGAAGTTTATCACACATAACGACGTGTTCTACAAAAGAGACCATTTATCCTCTGCCTTCCTACACAACGACAAGCTGAGGCACTCCGTGAAATGAATAAAGGATGATACGGTGGCCACATGGCCATCAGGTGAACATTCGATGCGCTTAGGTCTAAGTATTATTGGCCAAAGCTCAATGTAGATGTCAGATGGTACGTGCATCACTGTGACCTTTGTCATAGGATGAAGATGTCGACATTATTGCCTCACGGCCTATTACAACCAATAAATGTCCACAGCCCATTTCACACAGTTGGGATAGACATAATAGGGCCATTCAAAACTTTAAGAGGTTACAAATACATCATTTTAGTCATTGATTACCTCACAAAGTTCGTGGAGGCGAAACAACAGCGGAACATAGAGGCCGCAGCCGTCCAGAAGTTTTCCAACAACGAATCATCTTGAAGCACGAATGCCCAGCCACAGTTATCACAGGCCATGGTACTCAAGTGATGGCGTGCTCTACTGAAGCATACTTCAAACTTAGGGGCTTTTGACATGCTGCCACTACCGCATATCACCCAGCAGCAAATGGTTTGTGCGAAATAGCCAATAAGACAATCAAACACATGATTGCCATGACTACCGCAGGGGAAGAAAAATGGGCCTATGTCTTCGCTTATATTGAACTCTGTTACAACACTGGTACGAAGACACGGTTTGCTAAGCTCCCTTTTTCCTGGTATACGGTAGGAATCCGGTGGTGCCATTAGACGTTGTATACAGCCACAGAGAGCTTGAATAGCGCATAGAAGAATCAAACTATTTCATGGTAGTGTGTAAACGGCTGCAAAATGCCAGGGAGCTTGCAGCCACGCACATCCGACTGGCTCAAGAAAAACAGACGCTGCACTTTTCCAAGCCTCACAAGGACGTTGTCTTGGAAAAAAACACAACTGGTGCTTCTCAATGCTCCAACGTTCGAAGTGAAAATGACTACATCGTGCACCGGTCCTCACAAGAGAGTGAACAAACTGTCTCCCGTGAACTACGACATCAAACTCACGGACAACATTGGACTTGACATTGTGAACTTTGAATAAATTAAGACCATACCTCAGCCCCACTGCTAACATAGAGCAACCCAATGCTACGGACTAAGGTGTACATCGGTCTTTTGCAGTGCATATAGTTTTTGGTGTTTGTATATAATTTTGCGTGCCTGAGAGTGGACGAAAAATGTCTTGTTGACATTTCTGAATAGTTTGAGTTAGGACTGTTTTGGTTAGTTTATACTGTCTGCCTTTCTTCTGTTTTATTCTTGTGTGTTCGAAGTTAAGACGACTAGTTTCCGAACCCGGGCATGTGACGAGCGATAAGATACGTTGCTCCGTGCGTGTCTTGCGCATTTGTGCGAGTAAAACGAAGTAGACCGGTGCCGAGATCGCAAACGCTCCAAAAACGTCAAATACGAAAGGGTCTGCCAGTCTTTTCTGGATGTTGAAAGAGTGTGGACGTCCTTTTTAGGCCGTCTCGGAATCCAGTGTATTCGACGGCCAACCGGCGCGTCACGATTTTGAAATAATAATTTAAGTGTGAAAACAATGCCCCATTGAGTTTAACGCTTGAGTTATCATAGCTGCAAAAATTATTGAATGACAGCTGTGATGTTATCATATGATTCAGTAAATTTATGCTTTCATGGGTTCGCGAATTTGTTCTTGAGTGCCATGAACAAAAAGTGAAAAAGGTATTTTAATTCTCTATTGCTTGGTACTTAGAATAAAGTGCTATAAAAATAAAGTGTAACTTCATGTTTGCTTCGATCTTGACCCCTGCAACCGGAGCTCACTGAAGAATGTTGAGGCACTGTTCTAAATACCTAAATTTTCAATCGGTTGGAATAAAAGACGGTGTGGTTTTGCATCTTGAGCCTTGTTTTATTTCTAGATCAACAAGCTCGTGCTCGTTAGTCATGCCTGATTGTCTTTTCTAATTCAATCATATCACAAAAGCACTGAAGCTTGTAAAGTCACATTTGCAAGAAGGAAAGACTAAGATTAAGATGGGACATGTGCCCCTTAACAGCAAAAACCAATGTTCACGTAACCAATGTGATGAATGTTGTGAACCCTGCGTACATCAAGTGGTCCTCCAAACATTTTGAAAGGTATGCTTGGTCAAAACTCTGTCATGGCCTAGTAATACAGCTATAGGAGCCAGAAAGCTTGAATAGGACTGACAGATTATATTGCTTCATTTTCGTGATATTAGAAAAGTACAGCAAAGAAGATTGGAAACAAATGAGCCACAAAACACAAGCGCCAATTCACAGCTGTTTATTCAAAATTACAGAATGAATATATACATCTATACACAAAATTCACCTGCAAACGCTATAAAACAAAAAACAAGTTCTACACAAGGGTAAAGGATTTGTTTACCTTGCACTGAAGGAAGGCTGAAGCATAGCTGTTTTATATTTTGGCTATACCTTCTCAACTAGTTGCAATTTGTTTTTCAAAACATCATCACAGGGCAACTCGGGAAGATTTTGATCGCGCATGTCACTCAATACACTTTTTTCCTTCTTTATTCTGCCAGTCTAAAACCCAGAAAGCTTACTGGATTTCAAAATGACGTATAGTAGTTCCTCCTCTAGTTTTTTATTTGAAAATCCACAAGTATGAGCTTTTTTCGATTTCACTGTTACCATAGTTGTTATGTATCTGCGGCCTGATTAGTTCTTTTTTTTGAGTTAACTGCAACACACACAAGTATAGCAGTCCGTTCACTAAAATGATCGGCTACGGTCGTACGCACAGCTCAGGTCACGTCGGACCATAATAATTAGGAAGAAGGTTGAGTTCATTTAACGAACTATGTATTTTGGTATTTTCTGGTCACAAGTTAACACAGCTAGCATACGAAAATTGCGTACGCGAGTGTAGCCACCGCTGCTAAAGACTTATATTTGTTTCCCCTAAGCAAGATCCCGTTTGCAAACATAAGGCCGCATAAACCTGGACCAAGTGCTTTAGCATGAGCCTTAAGCACCTATACACCGTCCTATAGGCGGGACTTTGCGTGGTAAATAAATAGGGGTTGACGTCCTTGGTTTTCAGTGTAGGCAAGTTGAGTATGTGACGTTTGGTGCTTAGTATCACATTGCTGAAAATTACAGGCGTGGGCCGTTTGCCCAGTGTCCCAATTTTTGGCTACACGACTGCATTACTCATGAAGCACCCTTCTTTCACTTTTGTGCCTTCAGTGGCTCATCAAACTGCCTCTCTGGTGAATATGACCATTTCATCCCTTAATAATACAGATAAGCCTAATATTTTGACCTGCATGTCAAAATAAAAGTGACTAGGCTTGTTGTAGTTTCAAAAGTCTTGAGAAAACTTGTACTATATATCTATCACATACCATATATAAAAACCATTGAGAACTTCATGTGTGTAAAGCTGTATAAGTCACAAAAATATAAAATACGGGCAGAGTGATATGCACCAGCTACTTTGGCCAACTGAGCCGTTCAATTACGCTAGCGTTTAGTCCTGTTTGACTCTCCCAATGATTAGAGGACGTCCTTAGGACACATACACCATATAATTGCATGCAGAGTATGCGGAGTATGCAGAGATACACCGTAAGAAAGAAAATAAAAGAACTCACATGCCAAAATGCAGAGCTGCTCACAGCACAGGCAACAGCCTTCAGTACTACAGACATTCACTCACTCTAAATTGTTGGTCGCAATAGGTGTAACAATCGTATCTTCCTAAAGTTAATCATAGATATTGCCTTTCAGCTTTGATAACAAGTCCTGACTCCAGCTGTCAAATGATACTCCTTATTTTGTAAAGATTACCGCAATTTCGACACATCCTCCGGTTTGTAACGTGTACATCCACTGATTTCCCGAAAGACAGCCAGCTTGCCTTAGGCCTTAGCCGCCCCACTTAACGGAAAATTAATAAAGCATAGCAGTTGTGAGACAAAGCACGCTACTTTACAGAAACCAGCTTGCCAGATCTGTGCATAAAACTTGCTTCTTTCTGCAGACTTAAAAAAAGCATTGGACGGCCCACTCGCTATGCTAGTCACATTTTGTGATGACCGGATGATCTTTCGCTGTTGTAAAACGCTTAATAAGTCATATTTACACGATTGCTTTCTCGCCATCAAGCCTACCCAGGACAAGTTTGACAACAAGTAACAAGCACCAGTGCAGCTCAGTGGTAGAATGCTAGGCTGGGACTCAGTAGACACGGGTTCAAGCGCCACTGTGCCTTTTTTGCTAGGTCATGGCTGCCTAAAGCAAATTTGAAAGTTACAAGTGCTGGCGTAACTCAGTGGTAGAATATTGGACTGCCACCCAGCGAACGCGGCTTCAAGCCCCACTGTGTCATTGGTGCAACCTTTACTTTTCTAATTTCGCGCGATGTGGTTACGGACACCGGCGGCGGCAGCGGACAACATGCAACTGCGCGTGACCAATAAAAAAGTGATCTCATAACAGCTTTCGCTGTAAGAATGCAAGCGTAATTACATGGCTTTGCCAATATTTGCTGCTGCTTGAACAACTCCGTCCAATGTGGCCGTTGTGATACGCTGACACAGCCAATAGTGGTGGAAGGTTCTGAATACTGCCCCAACAACGCCATTCTATGAGACTGGCACAGCCATTATTGGCGGCACGTGGTCGATTCTGGGCCATTTTTGGGCCAGAAACTGCCAATCTATCCCCAACATTGCGCCGATGTTCTGTGCTGCCTGGACTCACACGAAGCGCGTAGGGCTGTCTCATGACAGAGTGGTTGTCAAAAAGGGCAGAGCTTGATATATCACTAATATTCCCATGTAAAGAATGTCTGTTGTCTGCACTCACAATGGCGAAGTACACAAAAAATAGGTAGCACCTTTGGGAGTGTAAAACCGTTCGTCGGAGTCAACATGCAAGCTTTCCGCGGAACTAGTAGGAAAAGCACCCGTTTAAATACGAAGGTCCACCTAATGAACCAGGCCAAGCATTATCAACGTGCCTTGTGCCGCAAAATCAGAGATGACTGCCCCAAAATCTTGGCTTGTGAATATGAAGCTTTTATAAAAATTCGTCAGACATTTTCAGCACTGTTTTATTATGTCCGCGAGTAGACTTTTAATACAATCATAGCATTCAGGCATTTGATTTTGAGACTTTTACGTAGACTAATGTGAATTTCTTGTCTCAAATTGGCCCGAAATTTGTCGTCAGTCTTCACAGCTAGTCGCTCACAAGGAGGGCAAATGATTGGATCAGGATCAAGACCCTTTTTCGTAAATAAAGCGAATGTGCGCTTTGTCGGGTTGATGGTGAACACATTTTTGTTTGCCCATTCAGTGACCTTATTCAAACCGAGCTTAAGCAGCTGCTTGCACATTCCAAAACGGTCGGACTTAACACCGATGTTTACGTCGTCGATATATGTGGAATTAAACATATCGCGTGGAATGTAGGAATACAGTGTATTCATTTTTGCAATAGAAAGTATGCAACTCAACACACAGCTTTGCGGCGCTCCTGTCTTCTCGACTAATGATCCTGACGAGACATTCTCAATTCAGACATGGAAGGCGACGTTCCAGAAATAACTTTCAATTATGGTCAGCGTTTACTTGCCAAAACGCCACGTCGTGTCGTACGCTTTTTCCATGTCAAAGGAGTACTGAAAGAAAGTACTGTTCAAGAACGAAACCGTCGCGGATTTGTGCATCTATGAGTTTCAGGTGGTCAGTAGTGGATGTACCCTCGCGAAATCCACACTTGTGTGGATCGAGTAAATTCTTCGATTCCAGGAAATGTTACAGGCGGTAGTTATTCATCTTTTCAAAAAGTTTGAAAAGAAAACTTGTTAGTGTGTTCAGACTGTATCTGGTGACGCAGGATGACTCCTGTCGTTGATCAGAATAACAATAAATTCTTTCCAAGCTAATAGAATCTTGCCAGAAATTCAAACAGCATCAGACGGCGCAAGAAGAAGTTTTAGAGTTTGAGAGGTGAGGTATTTTAACATTTCATATACTACACGGTCCGGGCCTGGGCTGAGATGTTGCAGGAATTTATGTATGCCTAGCTCAGCTAACGCAAACAGTTCGTTGTATCCTTCCAATTTTGTGGATTTGCGCTGCAGTTTCTGTTTTTACTCTAATGTATCGTTTGACCGATGTTGTGTGTAGTGCTACAAGCTGCAGATCTGTTCAAAGTGTGTGCCGCAGGTGTTCACCTTGTCTTGCAAGCTGTCGCCTTGTCTGTTTACTTGAGAAAGTGAAAGGGAATGTCTTGCTACCTCTCGAAACACGTTCTATACTCTCGCCTCTTGTGAATCTGAGTACCTTCCCGATGAAAACTCAAGCCGGCTCTCCCTGCTCCGCAGCAGAGAGACTTGGTTTTTTTGTTCTGAAGAGGGAGCAGCCCGCAACGCGCTAAAGCACGTTTCGAAGGTCCAAATTAAGTTCATCCATTCATCCATCCAGCTTTATCTTCTCGCCTGTCTGCGCGTTATTCTGCTTTGCGATTTCATGTTTTTATAATATCAACGTTATCTGATGTCTGTGAGTTTTGAAGCAACGTCCGTGTTTTTTTTTTGCTTTTTTCGAGCATTTTTACAATCATTGTACAACCAAGGAACACGTCGTTTTGCAGACAGCCCAGTTTGTGGCATACACTTTGTGGATGCATCAAAACAAATTGTTGTAAAGTAGTCGACAGCTGCATCTGAACTTAAGCCACACATGTAAGTCCAGTTCAAAAGTGCACTTTTTTAAAGTCTTCGAAATTTGCTTTATCATTCTGCTTTTTAGGAGCCTCTACAGGATATCCATTACCTCTTGGTACGCACAGAACTTTTGGAAAGCGGTCAACTCTAATGAATTCCTAGTAACTGTCCAATTAGGAAAGGGAATAAGAGTTGAAGACGCAGTGCTGAGGTCTATAGCTAGGCACGCTTAGTTTGCGACAGAATAGTGCAATGGCTCTTTCGTCTTCAACAGGCATGCACCGAAAGAGAGCAAACATCGTTAGATTAGACAACCTCAAGCACCGCAGCGACTATCACTCTACAGACTGCTTTGTGGGTTCGGGTCTCAAAAGACTAGGTAAGGTTTTAGCAATAGAATGGAAAGGTGGGCTAGTTGGTAATTCTTGATGGTTCAGCGAAATGGGAGCGCGGGGGTAAACACAGACACAAAGCAAAGAAGAGGCACACAGCACGAGCGCTCGTGCTGTGTGCCTCTTCTTTGCTTTGTGTCTGTATTTACCCCCGCGCTCCAAGTTCACTAAAGGTTTTAGCAGTTCTTCTAATAGGGACAGAAACTCATGTTTCTCGAGACAATACGGTAGAGGTAGGGAGCAGATGGGGACGAGTTGTTTTCAGAACTGATCGAACAGCGACTGCTCAAAGGGTTGTTGAAGTGGTAGGTGTGTTCGCGCTACGCCTCGATTAACTATAATAGTGTCACGGGGTGGTGACGTGGCCGAAGACAGAAGACTTTGCGTTGGAAATTAACAGTTTATATGGGAGAGCCTGTGCCCGGTAAACGGAAAGTCCGATTACAGTAGCAGTCTTGGACTGATAGCGGCGAACGGAGCGTCGGCCGTCGATCAACAACTGACAAGCGGCGAAGCGCGTCGGCAGTTATACTCTTGCAGTCGAATGTTCTAGCGTTATCGCTGGCGGTGGCGTAGGTTCCAGAATACTCTGTACAGTTCGCAGAGCAGGCTTGGTCTTATAGAAATGGTCTACTACAGTCCGGAAGCTTCTCGAAAACTGCAGGCGCGGTTTGCGCCGAGAATTGTGTAGTGCTTTGGGACGATAACAAAACTTGGGAAATGAAACGTGGCATTGCCCCCCTCTGAAAAAGACATCGTCCCGATGCTTTACCTAAAGATGAAGGTTCAACAATAGTGCAAGAAAGTACAATGAATAAATTATGGTACAATAATAATACAAAAAACACTGTTTCTGTTTGTTAACGTGCATGAAGCGGCTTGAGGCGCGCGACATGGATGATTTCAGGTCGCAATTGGCGTCGTTGAGAGTTTGTGATGCCGTCGTGGAGAACCTCGTAATTAAGTGGGCCAAGACGTCGAACCACCCTGTATGGTTTGAAGTACGGTCGCAAAAGCTTTTCACTTAGTCCACGTCGACGTATTGGCATCCACACCCAAACACGTTCACCGGGCTGGTATTTCACGAAGTTTCGTCGAAGATTGTAACGGCAGCTGTCGGTTGTCTGTTGATTCTTGATACGGACACGCGCGAGTTGTTGGGCTTGGGCTTCTTCGGCGCGTTGAAGGTACTCACTCACATCGAGGTTTTCTTCGTCGGTGACGTTAAGTAACATGGCATCGAGCGTCGTTGCCGGGCTCCTTCCGTAGACCAACTTGTATGGAGATATCTGCGTCGTCTCCTGCACCGTCGTGTTGAATGCGAAGGTCACGTACAGAAGAATGGCGTCCCACGTCTTGTATTCGACATCGACGTACATTTCCAGCATGACGGCGATCGTCTTGCTAAGCCGCTCGGTGAGCTAGGCCGTTGGTCTGTGGGTGGTACGCTGTCGTCCGGCGGTGGTTTGTCTGGCTGTATCTCAAGATCGCTTGAGTTAAGTCGGCAGTAAATGCCGTTCCTATGTCGGATAAGGACCTTCGGGGCGCCGTGACGTAGGACGATATTTTCGATGAAGAACTTAGCTACCTCTGATGCACTGACTTTGGGAAGGGCTTTTGTCTTGGCGTAGTGGGTGAGGTAGTCGGTAGCGACCACGATCCACGTGTTTCCGAAAGCCGACGTCGGGAACAACGGCCCCAGTAGGTTCATTCCAATCTGCTGGAAAGGTCGGCAAGGTAGTTCAATTGGCTGCAGCAGTCCCGCTAGCATTGTTGGTGGTGCCTTGCGTTGCTGACAGTCCCGGCATGTCCTCACATAACGAGTGACGTCTGTGGTGAGACGTGGCCAGTAGTAACTTTCTTGTATTCTCGCGAGCGTGCGAGAAACACCAAGGTGCCCTGTAGTGGGATCGTAGTGCAGGGCCTGCAGGAGCTCTGGTCGCAGAGCTGAAGGCATCACAAAGAGGTACTTAGCCCGATGTGGTGAAAAGTTTTTCTTTTGTAGAACACCGTTTCGCAGGAAGAACGACGCAAGTGCACGCTTCAATACCTTCGGGTTTTTGGCGGTCCTGCCTTCAAGGTATTCTATATGGGCCATAAGTTCCGGGTCGGCCCGCTGTCGTTATGCGAAGTCGTCGGTAGTTATCGTTCCCAAGAAGTAGTCATCATTCCGGTCATAGGGAGGTGGTTGGTCGACAGGCGCACGAGAGAGACAGTCAGCGTCGCAGCGTTTCTTGCCGGACTTGTAAACGACGGTAATGTCATATTCATGAAGTCTCAGGCTCCATCGTGCGAAGCTACCTGAAGGGTCCTTCAAGGTAGCTAGCCAAAACAAGGCGTGGTGGTCGCTCACAACTTTGAAGGGCCTGTCGTAGAGGTAAAGGCGATATTTCGACGTAACCCAGATGATGGCGAAGCACTCCTTTTCTATTGTGGAATAATTGGCTTCTGCTTTGGATAGCAATCTGCTGGCGTAGCTAATAACCCTTTCAAGTCCGTTGCCCTCTGCACACGAACGGCGCCAAGACCTACGCTACTTGCGTCAGTGTGTATTTCTGTCTCGGCGAATTCGCCGAAACGGGCAAGTAACGGAGGCGTCTGGGGGCGATGTTTAAGCTCCTGAAAAGCGTGTTCCTGCGGGGTTTCCCACTTGAACTCCACGTCGGCCTTGGTAAGGTTAGTGAGAGGATCGGTGATGCGGGCAAAGTTTTTCACGAACCGCGTATAATAGGCACACAGGCCCAGAAATCGGCGCACCACCTTCTTGTTATAGGGCGGCGGGAAGTCGGTGATGGCGGCTGTTTTCCGTGGATCGGGACGAACTCCAGACTTGCTAATAACGTGCCCCAGAAACATAGTCTCCTCGTACAAAAATCAGCAATTTTCTGGCTTCAGTGCGAGCGCAGACGTCTTGAAGGCTTAAAGTACAGCTTTAAAGCGCCGAAGATGCTCGTCAAAACTCGAGGAAAACACGACGACGTCATTCAAGTACACAAGGCAAGTCTGCCACTTAAATCCTGCCAGTACTGTATCCATAACGCGTTGAAAAGTTGCAGGCGCTGAGCAAAGACCGAAGGGCATCACTTTAAACTCGAAGAGGCCGTCCGGTGTTATAAACGCCGTCTTCTCTCGGTCTCTTTCGTCGACTTCGATTTGCCAATAGCCAGTCTCGAGGTTCATTGACGAAAAGTACTTGGCGTTATTGAGCTGATCAAGTGCGTCACCTATTCGTCGGAGAGGATACACGTCCTTTCTTGTAATTTTGTTCAGGCGGCGATAATCGACGCAGAAACGTAGGGTCCCATTCTTTTTCTTCACTAACACCACGGGGGACGCCCATGGACTCTTGGACGGCTGGATGATGTCATCCCGCAGCATTTTATCGACTTGTCTCTTCATGGCCTCGCGTTCTCGTGTCGAAACTCTGTACGGACTCTGACGGAGTGGCCTGACATTTTCTTCGGTAATGATGCGATGTTTCGTGATTGGGGTCTGCCGAATTTTTAATGACGGCGAAAAGCAATCTTCGTATTGCAGGAACAGGACCTTGAGCTCTTCTTGCTTATGATTCGGAAGTCTGGGATTGGTATCGAAAGCTATGGGAGAGCTTGGTTCCTCTGAGCAGCTTTCGCAGAATCGGCGAGGGCAAAAGCACTGGTGGCTTCGACAATTTCTTCGATGTATGCCACCGTTGTTCCTTTGTTCACATGTTTGTACTCATTGCTGAAATTCGTGAGCATAACCGTTGCTTTGCCTACCCGCAGCTCTGCAATGCCTCTTGCGACGCAAATATTTCGGGTGACCAACAGATGCTGACTGCCTTCAAACACGCCTTCCAAGTCAGGTAATTTAGGAGCTCCGACTGAAATAATGACGCTTGAGCCAGGCGGAATGGTGACTTGTCCTTCCAGCACATTCAAGGCATGGTTTTCTGACTGCGTGCGCGGCGGTAGTGCTTTTTCTGTGGATAACATTATCGACTTTGTTTTTAAGTTGACGACAGCACCATGGAGGCATAAGAGGTCCATGCCAAGGATGACATCTCTCGAGCAACGCTGTAGGACTATGAAGTCTGTAGGATAAATACAGCCGTTATTGGTGACTCTCACTGTGCAGATTGCTATAGGCGTTACGAGATGACCTCCAGCTGTGCGGATTTCAGGGCCTTCCCAAGCTGTCCTAACTTTCCTTAACTTCGCGGCGAACAACCCAGTGATGACGGAGTAGTCGGCTCCATTATCGACGAGAGCAGTCACATTGTGGCCGTCGATAAGAACGTCGAGGTCGCTAGTTCGCCGTCTCAATTACAGTTAGGTCGTGGCGTCGGGTCACGGCTGCGTCGGCTTGTTCTGCTGCTTCCATGTTGCGTCTTCAGGTCAACTTCAGTAAGTGAGGTTTGGCCGTCAGGGCTTTGCCTGGTTGGAGTTGTGTTCGGAAAGCTCCGTCACGGCGTCATCGGAGGAGGAGGATCTTCGGCAGTTCGTCGCAACGCAACCGCAACTCCATCGGTTGCTGCCCTTAGTTTCCCGGATACGGGCTAGGAGACCGGCCCCGCGTTGGGCCAGAGTACTGCCGGTGGTGCGGTGACGTGCGGCGGCAGGGCGACGTCGAACGGGAAAGGCTTCGTGGTGTCCACTGAGTTTCTCTCAGGTAGTCGGCGATGTCACTTGGCCGTTCTCCTGGCTATGGACGCGGTGCATTGACGGCGAAGCCACGCAGTCCCATCTGTCGGTACTGGCAACGGCGGTATGTATGTCCGGCCTCGCCGCAGTGGCAGCAGAGCGGGTGGTGGTCAGGGGTGCGCCAGACGTTAGTCTTCCTCGGTGCACTGCGCTGGGCCGCTGGCGAACGGTAGGACGTCGGTGGGGATGGTGCCGGTGGTGGCGCCTGGCGACGGAAGTGCGATGGGGCAGTGTTTTGGCGTGCGCGTGGAGGAGGGGCGTGGCGGCGGGCTGCAGCAGCATAGCTCATGGCTTGCAGCCGAGGCTCTTGAGGCTGAGAAATGCCCAGAGATTGCTGGATCTCCTGGCGTATGACGTCCACGATGGATTCCACGTGAGGCAGCGCTGAAGGAAGTAATTTTCGCAGCTCTTCTCACGCATGTCAGTGGTTCCAAGGGCTTGAATGGCGGCGTAGCTTGTAGACGAGAAGCTATGGTTATATTGCCGCGTGCGCATCTCGAGCGTCTTCTCTATTGTAGATGCCTCTGAAATGAATTCGGCGACCGTCTTTGGCGAGTTTCTGATCAGCCCGGTGAATAGTTCCTGTTTTACTCCTCGCATGAGCAGACAGAACTTCTTATCCTCGGACATGTCGGAGTGAGCGTGGCGGAAAAGTTGAATCATATCTTACGTGAATTGCACCACGTTTTCGTTTGGCATTTGCATGCGGGTTTAGAGAAGAGTAGCGGCCTTCTCCTTGCGCACCACACTTGCGAAAGTAGTGAGGAACCTGGCGCGAAAGACATCCCACGTATAAAGGCTTTGCTCTTGATTCTCGAACCAGGTCCGAGCAGCATCTTCTAAGGCGAAATACACATGCTGGAGCTTGTCATCGCCTGTCCAGTAATTGAAGGCGGCAAATCGGTCGAACCTTTTGATCCAGCTTTCCGGGTCTTCCAGTGGCGAACCGCGGAAAGTTGGCGGCTCTCTGGGTTGCCGGAGGAGGAGGTGTGCAGGCTGCACGGGGGCTTTCATGGTTGCAGTAGCTGATGTCGGGATCCGGGTCTGCCTGGCTGCTTCAGGAAGGGGCCCGTGCTCTGGTTGTAGTAACCTCTGCCTGCGGCTTGTTCGCTGTTCAGGGTTAGCGTCCGTGTCTTCTTTGCCGCTTGGGCTGGGATCGCGGCTTGAAGGGGGCGTCCGGAACATCAAAGAAGCAGCATCTCCACCAGATGTGACGGGGTCTGGACGTGGCCGAAGACAGGAGACTTTGCGTTGGATTTTAACTGTTTATTTGGGCGAACCTATGCCCGGTAAACAGAAAGCCCGATTACAGTAGCAGTCTTGGACTGATAGCGGTGAACGGAGCGTCGGCCGTCTATCAACAACTGACAAGCGGCAAAGCTCGTCGGCATTTATACTCTTGCCGTCAAATGTTCAATGGTTATCGCCGGTGGTGGCGTAGGTTGCAGAAACATTTGTACAGTTCACAGAGTAGGCTTGATCTAATTCGAATGGTCTACTACAGTCCGGAAGCTTCTCGAAAACGGCAGGCACGGTTTGCGCTGAGAATTGTGTAGTGTTTTGGGATGATAACAAAACTTGGTAAATGGAACGTAGCAATAGTAAAAACGCCGGATGACGCCACAGCATTGTCCCCATCTTTTCTGATCATAACATAATGACGTAAAAAATTAGTGCTCATAGATTTTAGGTATGTTTCCTGTGCACACAGCACAATTTGTGCATGTTCATGTAGAAGTTCTTGGACACCATCAAGGTTTCTAAGAGGGCCCCTTACGTTCCACTGTTTAAGTTCTGTGTTCATAATAAATGTGATCTAGTAATGTGTGTACGATAAGGAAGTGGCTGTTTAGGCAGGAAGAGACAATGAAATAACAGAGCCGTAGTGAGGCCCCCTTATCTGCTTTTTGGTTTGCTTGCCATGCTCCAAGTAGCCACGCTGATCTATCGGTGCCAAGGGTACCGCCGTGTCCAATGCCCTCAACCGCTAAGTGCATCAAACGCGGCTTCGGCAGCTGCATTTTAGAAGGAGGCGAATCGATGTTGGCCCGTCTTCTTACAATTCTGTGCACGGCAAAAAACCCTATGTGGTCGAAGTTTCAAGAGCTCTCCACTGAGGTGCCTCTCATATTCATATGGTGGTTTTGGGACGTTATATTCTACATATAAATCAAGCATCACCTCGAGAGCTCCAGCCTCGCACAAGCAGTGCAGGATGAACAAAATGTATAATTTACAAGGAAGCTGCTGCTTAGCGTCCACCCCATCAAACGCTCGACAATCACACAGACACCATTAGAGTCAAATCCTGAACTGGGGTCTTCTGAGAATCAATAAATTTGAATCCGAGTTGATGCGAAAATCCGTTTAATTGACAGATGCTCGTAGCAAAGATCTGCTCCGCCCACCACTGTTGATCTTGCCCAGGATCAGTGCTCGCGCGGGAACGTGAGCGACGGCGCGATTTATCTATCAGCTTTATCGTGCACACTTCGCGCATGCACACGCAGAAGTAAAAGGCTTATCATCCCATGGCTGCTATGTACGGCAATGAATTATTAGCGAACGCGACCTATCCACTCAAAGCTGTGCTGCCGCCATGATGCGAGTGCTCCTGGTAACAATCTCTCCTAGGAGCAGCACGGGAGTGCGGGGTGTGCACCCTTGCTGCCTTCAAGAGTGGAAATTCAAACCCTCCATGTGGAACGAAAAACTTGCCGTAACGAATACAAGCACAGACAAACACACCTGTAAAGACGTGTGTCGAGTTGGCAAAGATAGCTCGACAATCAAGGTCACCGTCTTGCGCTAGTGAAATGTTGACACAGGGGCTGCGCATATTTGCACGTAGAATGTGTTTTTTCTTTTGTTGGCAACCAACGCAAATATCCAACGTGCGTTGCATATTAAAGCGTTCTTGCAGCTTTTTGCACCCATTTAAGGGGCGAACCTTCTTGTATTCTAACGTTGTCACTAGTCACGCGTAACCGAGAGAGAAAGAGCCGACAAAGAAAAGAAGGCAAAAAAAATGAATCGCCATTTCTCGTCTCAATTCCTAGATGGCGTTACGCTGCCGGTACTCTCCGAAGTTCCGCTACTCGCTGATTGACTGCAGCGGCGCTTTGCTTGAGAGCCCGAACGAGTGCCTCTCTTAGTCTTCTAGATATTTGCCTTACGTGGCGGATTGTAGGTTGGCATGGACGGAGCACTGCGGCGGGCGCGTTGATGATGGTTGCGCTTGGCTTCCTTGTCTCGCGTCTCTTCAGTGTCACCAGCGCGCCGTCTGCATAGTGCGCCGAAGAGTGCATCTCTGAGTCTCCTGGATAGTCGCTGTACGCGGCGGATCATTGGTGGGGCATACACAGAGCAGAGTGGCGGGCGCCTTGAAGACGCTTGCGCTCGGCTTCCTTTGCTCGCGTCCCGTCAGTGCCACCCACACGCCGTCTGCATTGTCAAACGCGATGGGACGCATGGACGGATACACAGACGAATGAACACATATCGGAGGGACGGACGGATGCTTCGACCCACTGATCTTTACTGACTCCATGGATACGCTGCAAGACGCAGTACATTTTCAGGGCAACTCTCAAGCCCCTATGAAGAACAAACAAACAAAAAGGCAGATCGTAGAAATCCAACACCTTAAAAGACATAAGTACGCACATTTGCACGCAAACTTAAGCAGCCAGCAGGTCAGGGACTGGCGCTGCCTTCAAACAAACACATACTCATGCATATCACGACTACACACGATGTTTCCTCAGCTACATACAACAGGAATGTGTCCTTGGTGTAGTGACCACACAGCCACACTTCCACACATCACCTACCCATATACAGAGTGACAAGCCCATGCAGTATCTAGGCTAGTGCGTTCAAGCGAAACACTCACAATGTGGTTTTCGGTGGCACAGTTTTCTAAGCTGGCGCTGAGATGCACTGGTGTCCCTAGACCAGGCCCGGCAAGCCGCTGCAGCCAGTGGAGCTCCCAACAAGAGGACTCGAACCTGAGATTATACCACGGATTTTCCCTTTTAATGTTTAAACTCTCTCTGTCTGATTTTTTCATCAACGCTGCTATCCCGCGCTCTGCACTGTCTTGGTGTCATACCCGCCGTAGAGCGAGCTCGGAGTGAACTCGTCTGCCCGAGAAGCTCGGTCCATCCTGCAAATTACCCCAGATGGTCAAAATCTCCGGAGCCCTCTATTACAATGCTTACTTTATTCAAATCTTGTTTTGATGCGAAGCATCTGTTCAGACAGATTTAGTTGCGCGTCAGCAGCAGCCACACAGACACAGCTTGCCAGCCATTCGCAATGGAATCCCGGGTCTGTGTGGCTGCTGCGGACGCGCTACAGAATCTGACTTTATAATCACGTGTGTGACGCTGCACGTACGTCCGTACAAACGTGCCGTAACGCATTTCCCTCACCAGTGTTGTCGGAGCGGTGCCGAGCAAGTCAAGTCCTAGCTGTACGTTAACGTCGTGCTCCCCTTGCACGCTTCTATCGCATGTGTGGACTGGCGTCACTCTCTCTCTCTAATCCACAGCACCCTCACTGCAGCAACCGGAGCTGGCGGCTCCTGCACCAACTGAAAACATACCTCTCTCTCTCTTCACCATCTGCACCACTCGCAACTCTCGACCACTCGTCGAGTGGAAGCACATATTCAACTCATTTATCTGCGACAAAACTCACAGGAAACCCGAGAATAAACCGCCACCCGGCTACCTTGTTTTTAGGTCTCAACCAAACGTTTACTCGAGTAAACGCTATACCGAGTTTCGCTTCAAACCGCTCTACCGGCACCAGCGTTGATGCTCGTTACAACAGGTTTAACACCGTGCGCACTTCATCGGCCTCGCATATTCTCAGAGTTCTCTTCAGGAAGATGGCCATAATAATTTGGAAAACGAAACGCCACATATTAAGGTTTTTTTTATTATTTGACGTGTTTTAGGCAAGGCAGCCTTGTTATATTCAGTGCAGACGCATGAATGCCAGAGAGCCCGTGAAGTTCTTTAGCAATCATTCTAAGAATGCAATACGCAGCAGCCCCTACTCAAACAGATAGACAGGGGCTTGATTTAGAACCGGCAACCTTCACTATAGAGTATGACGTCCCTTGAGCGGTTTTCTCCCATGAGGCGTTCGTATGCTTCTTTACACTTGTCTGCAGATCTTTCAACATGTCGGCTTTCAGCAGCAAGCAGGTTTAAGTGCACCACACCTGAAAAACGTGAAAATAGGTTTCATAAAACTATTCATTTATATTTTCAAACAAATAACACTCTTGGAAGACAACTTACGCCTATATTTTAAATTCACAAAATTATTAACGGTTACTAATCTGTTTTAGTAACCAAATTTGTTTAGTAACTAATCTGTTTGGTAATGAAATCATGGATTTGGTTACTAAGCAGCCAAATCCGTGATTTCATTGGAGAAAGAAAACAGTATGCCTAATCAAAGTAATGTTTAATGACGTCACTTGTTTTGCGTTGACAACAACAATTATTAGACGATTTTACCTGGATCTTAAAGTCAGTCAGCACATCGCAATTTCTAAGGAAACTATGATCTATTACTGCAAAGCATAAACAGTTCACTGCAGAATAATATTTCGAAACTATAGGCTGGAGAGTTTACTTATTTTTCTGCATATCTTATAACAACACACAATGAATAAATAATGACTGATAACTTGTGTAACTGGTTATCTGGCAGCTAAGTACAGCCGCATAGGAGTGTAGAGCACTAGCATGTCCGGAAGAAAAGCTGATACCTATCTGCTTCTGTAATATTTTTTATCGTGCATCGAACCTTCCCGCTAGCAGCTCTGTTGCGGTCGTAGCGTACTGCCGGCGACTTTAAATTGAACGATAATTGTAAACTCTCTTGTGCATGGTAAATACCACATAATTGGTTATTAGCCCCCTCGTGACGCAATTATTATCCCCATTGACGACCCTATCAAGAAAGGACAGCTGAAGAATAATGAAGACAGGCACCGATGAAACCCCAAAGAAGTTTGAACCTTGTTATTCACACTATATATTTTAGCAGGACAAGGTGTATCAAGAAATTACCCAATGGTGTGAATAATAAAATTTTACTGCAAATATTACGCCTTTTATAACAGCTGGGACGAGTAGTGGAGAATAGTCTAATCAGCGAAAATCGTGCCCAGCAGTGCTGTAATGTGCAGGTAGCCAATGCATGAGCGATATTTAGTGAAGTATTGAACAACCCAACCCAGTCATATATAATGAAATCACTCTTTGTAGTAAACGATGTCTGTGATCGTTCATAAGCCAGCCCGATCTTTGTCACCCGCTTGGCAATGTATTGACGGAAGAAAACAAAAAGTTCTGTGTTTTGAATATTAGTTCGCAAACAGTAAAACATGTAGTGTCTCTTGTTCCATTTCACCACGAAAGTGTATTGACGGCGCATTGTAAGCCGTTTGACACCCTTAACGATGAAATGATGATCAAACACTTATCGGACAATGATTTTCTAGTCCAAATATCCGAAAGGGTGTAACTTAACGTAACCGCCCCCCCACTTCAGTACACCCAATTTCATTTTTGGTGCTGTCCAGGTAAAACTTCACAAACTTCAATTAAGGGCATATCATTGAATGTACAGCTATTATAAGTTCGTATCACATAGAAATCGATGCCATAAAACCATATAGTATTTTTTCGCAATAAAATGTATGTGTTTTGGCTTCTTTCGTTTTCCTTTAATGTTTCTTTCGCCAACATATGCCGCACTATATATTATAATTTCTATACCAACCATACCACACCCTTCACAACATTTCTCACTTGTTCAAAGACTTATCTCAAGCGTTGGCTTAGTGTGTTTCCTATTGAAAAAACACTTTGCACCCCTTGTATGCATTCGTCATTTGCACTGAAAGAACGGCAACGTGGTCGTGTTGCGCTTATACATATCCTTAAAAAACAGACACTGTTTTCGACAAGTCATTGATTACAATTTCTAATTTCAAATCGCACCTAGCTTTTCATTCAAAGCACGTGTTTTATTTCTAATGTGGTGCACATATTCTAGTACGTTGAAATATTTCGCACAAATTCAGAGTTAGGTGTCTCATGTTATCGGTGAGTGCTACCTAAACTTGTGATCACGTATCAACAGCGTAAGTATCAACAGCGTAAGCCTGAGTTCACTCTACAACTGCTGTCACACACGCACGGTACACCGCAGCAAATACAAGGCGCACATCGGCCAAGCACCACAAGTCAATCACTTAAACTTTTTGTAGTGGTTGAAGTACTTTCGGGTCGTACAAAGCTCGCGAGATCAATCGCATACCACTATAGGGAAATGTACCCGTGCCTTAGAGGAGAAACCAGAGTCGACATGATGCATTGGGATTTACAGCCCTCATCATTTTGTTACAATACAAGCAGTATTATCGCACCTGCATGCTCACGCGAATCCTATTAGACGATATAAATAACGCAGCATAACTGCATCGTGCAAACAAGTGTTTTCGCAAGCTTGAAAAGCGGCATCGAAGACGGGAGCCAGGAGGCACATTTGACGCTGAAATCATCGAAGCATATTGTAACATTGTGCGAATAAAGAACTGGCACAAGTACAAGGACATTGTGCCAGTTTTAGTGGGGTTCCACTTGAGCTTTTGCTACAGCTTTGAGAGTCTGCCTCAGGCACAGTGCATGCTTTGTAATGCTGCTGATTGCCTCGTTTCTGGTGGCTACTTCATCATCACCACTCCCGATGCCATCGACCACGTGCGCTGCGTGCGAGAAGCGCCTCACCTGAAGTTTGGCGACGATGAGTTTCATAGCGAGTTTCACGGATCTAAGCACGACCTGCCGCTGTTTCTAGAGCAATACAACTTTCACCTGAAAGGCGCGGTTGACTGTCCCAAGTTTCTCGAAAACTTTGACGTCCTTGAAGATAGGCAAAGGACTTTGATCTTAGGCTGGTGTTGTGAACTGGGCCGCCAAGGCCACAGGCCGCTGTCTCCACTGTTGGGTATCGCGTCTTTCTCAGCTCACGGCTGCTTCTGCGCAGAGCTAATAGGTGGGAGGACTAGGCAACGGTGGGCTAAGCAATATTTATGCACAGCATAAATAGAGGCGTTACTTATTCGGCACTGGAGCCGACAGCTTAAAGAGCTCGAAGAGCCCGGATGTCTTCGGAAGCTCTGACGTACTCGTCTGCGTCTCGTAGTCATGCCGCTTGGTTCTCTTAAAGGCTCTGGCCACCCTCAAGTCAGAAATCTCTAATAAGGAACGCTGCTAGTACTAGCGTCAGCAGCCTCCAATCAAGAAGACCGAAGTCATTGAATCAGCAGTCTCCAATCAAGAGTCGCTGCTGGGGTTCACCTGTGGGCGAGTGCTATTTCCCCACGTTGCCTAAGACACGCCACGCCAGATGACGTCGACTGCATCATCGGGCTGGAATCGGACCCGTGGGTGGAGGGAATTTGCCGTGTGTTCCGTAAGACGCCATTGCCGAGATTTGCGTAAGCCTGGCTTGCTCGCTCGATTTTAGGCTAACTGCATTCGCAGAATAAATGTAGTTATGTTTGGACTCCACAGTAAAAGTGTGTATAAAAAGCGCTTTAAGATTTTTTTTACAATATATAATTCAAGAACGACCACAAGGCAAACATTCTGCTATTCGAAATGCTAGCATTGGAGGGCTATCCTCTATTACACGAAAAAAAAAAACGCAAGAGGGAGATCAAGGTGAGTACGAGCAGGCTGTTAAACAACCATAAAAAATTAAATCCCAGAATCCACAATCTTGAAGAAGATGCTCAATGCGATGAGGAAAATAGGTGAAGAGGGTGAAAACAAGCAGTGTATACTGCGCTCATGATAGTATATTATCTGAGGTTTCGCGCTCCTAAACCAAGATATGACTATGCGATGTGCCATTCAGGAGGGAGATACAAATTTTGGTCAGCTGGCGTTCGAAAGTGCACGGGCCTCGAACATTTAGCCTCCAGCTAAATGCGACCACAGCTACGGGGATTGAACTCACGACATTTGCGCTAGCAGCCGAGCAGGGTAGTCACTGCTCCACCGAGGAGCATCTACAGGAAATAAAAGTGCGTCATATCTACTGTGCTAGGAAAAGGTGTATACTACATGTGAAGCGCCTCTTTAACTTGTCTTCTAACGCTGTCTCATATTACGAAGCCACGCACCGCAGCTGTTGGCGTGGTGCCAAGTAGGCCACGCAGCTGCTGGGCGTTGACGTCATCGACTACACGCTCCCCTCGCAATGCTTGCTGAAGTCACTCTCACCCTCGCCTGCCGCAGCTGCCACCTCGTCCTTTCGCCCACAACAGCTACCGGCACCACCGCTCACTACACCACCGACTCATCGGTTCGCACGCCTAACGTAATCGTTGAGACATGTCTGTGCGTGTAACCTACTAGACGTGCACCAGCCATCGCTTCAAACGAATCTTGCAGCGCTCACCGCAGCACCCGCTTCAGAACCGTTTAACCTGTGAAGTCACCCGAGCGCAACGCTCCTGGTTGGCATGTTATCAGGGTTTCATTCAGGGAGACGGTTCAATTTTTTCAAGATCTTTTAAGCGATTGCGGAATGGTGGAAGGTTATGAAAACGAGTTGATAACACTGCAAATACGTAACCACAGGGAAACTGCGAGGATTTTTTCAACCTAATAAGGAGGGGGGGGGTAAGGTCTTACAAGTGAGTTTGCTCAGGCGGGCAGGTAAGGTGGAAACATCTGCGATGTGTTTTGACTATACTTGCACTTGTTGCTTCATAAGATGAGGAAAGGGGGGGGGGCGGAAATAAAGAAGGGGGAGCTCCAACCACCGCTGATTCCGTCCTTGCGCTGCCAGTTTGTGCACGAACGAGGAGGCGAAGAGAATAGAGGTCCATTCCCTGTGAATGTGCATTTTTCGCCTGTGCTTCCATGCGAACGGGTCTAAATAGTAATGGCCGAGATGAGTCGATTACGCAACACCACTGTGTCCACCACCAGCACTTTCTTAACCTCCTGGATATATTTCTTAGGTGGTAAGAACAGTCACTCACGCCCGAACGTTCACTTCCGCTTTTTTTTTCTATACGCCTTTTTAGGATCGGCCCCGCTATACCCCGAGAATGGCAGTAAAAACCACGCAACATAACCCCTGTCGGAAAGAGTGGCAATTAGGCCCACCTATGGTGATGGATGGATGAATTGGTGGATGTATGTATCTGACTGTGCTCTCTAGATCGGGCGGTGGCTCACGCCATCTAGGTATAAAGTTAAATACTATCAATATGTAATGAAGAATGGAGTTTTACTCACGCCTTATTTATAGCAGGCAATCAGTTAGACTCGTCCCGGTTATTTGTACCCGCTTAATGTCTACTTCGCGTTCACTGTCCCTAAACACCCATGGTGTGCGCCCGTACACAGGGCTGGCTGATCTATTCCGCTCTGTGGCAGTGGCAAGCCCATACCTCACAACCTAGTTCTCCTATTCGCCTTCGGTCGTCACAGTACTTACATATCTTAGATAACCAGGCTCTACAAACATTGGTCTGCTTAGTGAACAGCCAGTATTATTCGCACGCATACTCTTTTTAGAATTGCAACAGCGTTGTAGTGCGTCACTTAAAGTACAGTAAAAATATTTATGAATATTTAGATAACCGGTTTCTGCGCTGTGGTTACATGCAGTTTTAGTTAAATGCACCAATACACGCACATAAATACTTTCAGTTACTGTGACGCAATACAGATGACATT
The DNA here is from genome assembly GCA_013436015.1 of Rhipicephalus annulatus. Lineage (NCBI taxonomy): Eukaryota > Metazoa > Arthropoda > Arachnida > Ixodida > Ixodidae > Rhipicephalus > Rhipicephalus annulatus. The sequence goes on along the minus strand of WOVY01000340.1, from coordinate 150,708 downwards.
GCTGTATGCATAGTTTACTGCTAACAACACTCTCACAAAAGATTAGATGAAGACGACGGCGACAAGCGGGTGTGGGGGGAATGAAAGCAGACATAAGAGCACTTGCTATGTCTCTTCCTTTGGCTGCACCGGCGGCACCAGTTCAATGGGTGCAGCACCTTTCTCCTTAATTTACTTATGGCGCGCACGCTCTTCACTAGCTTCCTCGTTCTGTCGCCGTAGAAGCGTAGTGCTGCACGAGTTCCCTGGCGGCCTGCACTTGCTCGAAAGGGGGTGCAGCATGGCGTGCGTGCAAACAGTTGAGTCAAGCTCGTGCCACTGACGGCTAAAACTAGACGTGTCTTATCGGCAGCTATTGGGAAGCATGTGTTTACATGTGTGTCTCATGAGCAGAAAAATCGACCGCGGTTGACTGCAGTAAGAATCATACAAAAAAAACGAAAGGTTAAAGTAATAAACATGCAGCTAGAGGCGAAAGCTCTGCGCTCACTTCGTCTTTACGAAAGCGTGAAGCCGATGTGGTAGGAAGCCTTCAGAAAGACTGTTTCAAAAAATCTATTCAAGGGAGCTTGCCCACGCGTTTTATAATATTATAGCGTGAACAATTGTGGCTCTGTCGGTCAGAGAACCGCCGAGAAGTTTCGCTGTCTTGCTTCATGACCTCGCACACACTTTAAAAGAAGGCCGACAGTATGGGATTGAGTTCTAAGCCGCTAAATCGTCGTTCTATACAGTACTAACAATCTCTTGGAATCATGCTCATTGAACCATCCGACATCAATCCTGTACCTTAGAACATGAGTGACGTTTTCACGTACAACAACAAGCGCAGGATCAACTCCGTCAACACCACCTCTGTTACAGTACAGATCGCCGTTGCCGCAATCATGGACGCTCTCGAATAGTTTTCTTTATACCGCATGAAGTCAGCCATAGCGGCTGTGTTTTAATAAACAAAACCATCGATACACGCTGTGTTGGCTACTCAACGACCTCTACCTGCACTTGCTCTTGGTTTTGGCAGCAGCCGACGCGCTGTAGTGTCGCGGCTGCACTTGCACTTGCTGAACCGATGCTGTGCTTCCACAGCACCACTGGCACCGCTGTGATGCTTCTAAAACCTAGTGCAGGCAGTGCAAGCCGAATCGAAGAGACCTCCTCTTTCATGCGTATTATGTGTGCATGTTTCATCCTAGCGAATAGAAACAACCTGTTCTAACATACATATATTCCTAACGGTTGCCAAAGTTTCTGTATTTTATTTAGTAAACAATATTGCATTTATAGCTATTTGGAGCTTATTCTGAAACATCTTTTTAGGTTCTTGTGATAAACTGCCTGTTACTGGACTATTTTCAGGAATCGAAAAAGAAATGCAGTATTTCAACTCCCTAAGCCACAGGGTTTAATCAGCTGCTCTTGAATTCATTATAAGCCAAAAATATAGCATGTAATAGACTTTTTCACAACATCCAGTCTGAAACATGGCCTCATAAATAAAACATTTTTTTTTGTTTTGAATAAACCCTTTTTATCCGCCCGTAATTGTGGCTTGCTTGGTGAGTTTTGCCTATTTCAAATCTGGTGAAAGAGAGAAAAAATCACTTACTCAGGGGTTGGCCCTACTTCAAGATTCATTAAGAAGTTCATTATCTATGCTATGTTTTGCCTAGAAATGGACCCTTGAAGTAAGTTTTAAATAATGGAACTGTTCTTACGGAAACGGTAAGGAGGTTTGTAATTTTTATATAAACCAATTGTTGTGGCTTACTGGTTATTATTCTAAGCTAAGCAAATAATGATGGTATCGCCAAGCACGAAGATTGTACGACTCCGGTACTTCTAAGCAATAAAGATTGGGCGTCCTGGTATGTTTCAAAACATTGCACGATACTTTTTGATCAAAGTGGCTCTTTTTTTGCAGTTTCAATAAATCATTGTGCCTTCCCGGGCATGGCTCTTGCATTCGTACTCTAAAATGTAGAAATGCTTGTGCACTTAGTCGTGCAGAGCGGTAAGCCTCATGTGAAAAAAATATTACATGTGCTTCAATAGGGAGTATGTCATAACGGTATTCTGACTGTTCCCAATAATTCTAAATGTTTAATATATTGGTATGCAAGCCTTATACGTAGCTTGTGCAAATGATGGCACATAACCTCGTTTTTGATGGACTTGGTTCAGACGATGCGGCGTATTCGTGACATCACGAAAACAGCTGTTATTGATTCAGGACTTCGCTCAAAGGATTGCAGTAGTGGTGTGAGCAAATCGATAGGTACAGCAAGTATCTGAGACATTTCTGGGAAATACCTCTGATGCAAAAGAGTTCATTTCAGGCTGTGACTTGCCTAAACAAGCATAAGTTAGACGTCAATATAACCGTAGTGTGTTTAAGAAGCTTCACATAAATAATATTGTTAACAGCATTGCATGGTAAAGTGTGCACAGGCCATGTGTGCGTAACTTGGTCTGTATAATTGTTGCTCCTACCGTTTACACAATAATAACAGTGAAGATAGCTTTCAATCAAAGGTACCCTTCATAAATGTACAAGATATATGCTGAACCTTCTGAGTCGCTTCCATGATATTTTTGATTGCCACCAGTTCACAAATTCACGTAGCGCCTTTCTGCAGCTTAAGTGACAATCATTCAAGTCCATAATGTTTTAAATATTCGTTTTACAGTGTATTCTATGTTATTGTATTTAGTGTATTTGTTGTGTTCGGCATAGCGTTCTGCTTTCTTTCTCTTAAATGGCGGTGCTATCAACGTTATAAAAATCAGGAAGCGAATTCTTTCGAGACATTGACGTTTGCTTTCAAAGTGCAGTGGTGAGCATTCTGGTTTCAGTACGTGTCCTTCAAGATCCATTCGAGGCAGTCCAAGGCGTTCTTGGCATACACCCAAGTGATCTTGGCATACAGCCAGACAAACCACCGCCGGACGACAGCGTGCCATGCACCCACAGGCCAACGGCCTCATCGAGCGGCTAAACAAGACTATCGCCGACATGCTGGCAATGTACGTCGATGTCGAACACAAGACGTGGGATGCGATTCTTCCGTACGTGACCTTCGCATACAACATGGTGGTGCAGGAGACAACGCAGATATCTCCATAAACAATGGTCTACGGAAGGAGGCCGGCAGCAACCCTCGTTGCCATGTTACCCAACATCACTGACGAAGAAAACCTCGATGTGAGAGAGTACCTTCAACGCGCTGAAGAAGCCCGACAGCTCGCGCGCCTCCGTATCAAGAACCAACAGACGACCGACAGCCGCCGTTAAAATCTTCGACAACGCTTTTTGGAATACCAGCCTGGTGAACAACAAACTGAAAGTGTTTTTTTTTGTATTATTGCTACATCGTAATTTCTTTGTTGTACTTTCTTGCATTCTTGTTGTAGATTCATCTTCCGTTAAAACATCGGGATGATGCCTTTCTCAGTGGAGGCAATGCCACATTTCTTTTCTCAAATTTAGTTATCGCCCTACACAATGTTCAGCGCAAACCACGCCTGCAGTTTTCGAGAAGCTTCCCGACTGTAGTAGATCAATTCGATAAGCTCGCACCAACTCTGCAAACTGTACAGATTATTTCGGAACCTACGTCACCACTAGCGATTACGCTAGAAAATTCGATGGCAAGCGTATAAATGTCGAGGCGCTTCGCCGCTTGTCAGTTTATTGATGCCCGACGATGCGTGCACCGCTATCAGTGCAAGTGTGCTACCGTAACCCGAGTTTCCGTTTAGTGGGCAGAGGTTAGGCGAAATAAACAGTTCGATGTAACCATTCTATCTCCTGCCTTCAACCCCGTTACGACCCCTTGACAACATGATAATGTTACTAGCGTAGAGCCAATGAACACGCTGTCCGGAATGGTGTGATGTCTTCATGGATTCTCGAAGGGGTAGTTGCAGGTGACTTCTATAAAACATTACCAATGTTAGGAAGCACACCTTGTAGCGGAACTGTGGATATTACTTTTAAGACCACAGGTTCTTCAGTGCGCAATCAAACACAGTTCTTTTTTGTGTGTGCATGTCACCTCTTGGAACAGCAGCAGTCATTGCCTAGAAATGAACCCACATGTTAAAAATTAACAAAACCTCTCTGCTGCAAAGCTTCCATGGCCGGATGACGTCTTTTCAGTTGAAGCTTAAAACAATGTTATCAGTACTATATGGTATTGCACGTTGCCTGTGACAAAGGACTCTATGCAACGCTACGACTACCACATTGCCAATGTTGTGTTACTAATAACTGTCTCAATCAATGCCCAATAATGACTGAATTTGATAAGACGGCTCACAGACTGCCAAAAAACTTTGTCCTAGTTATCAGTCCCAATGTTGCCCATTTATAATACTACCACGTGAAGTAATTTGTACTCACTGCTTAGAGGTTTGCCCACATCTGCAAAAAACAAAAAAACACTGCCTAAGCCATTTCGCCACAACAGCTTCTCACAAGAAACGTGATGCAATAACGTCATTAGTAAACGTGCCCACATATATGCCTCATTGGCATTTTCAATAAATGTGCACATGTCATATTACAAGCATAAATAGAACACACAGAAAACCGTTTGTGGATAACAAATCGCACTCACTGCTTAATTCTTGTGGGCATATAATGCAACCGATTGACTTCGTGTTTAACAGTAAAGCCTTGTTAAGGTTGTACAGTATAAATATACAGTAAAACCTCGCTATTAGTTATACTATTTACGGAAAATTCTGAAAATTAACGTAAATGTTGCGAAACGTATGGCCTCAATCTCGTGAATATTCTAGCTCACAAGCCCAAATTGTGGCGCAATTGCGAAAAAAAGACATATAATTGTCAGAAAGAAAGCGTCGAGAGACTCTTCAATTTTCAAGCTTCTGGCGTCTTACTGGCCGCAAAAAGCCAGGTAGCTGGTGCCGCTCATGACAGGAAACCATGTCTTGTCCACGTGTTCTAGTCCCGTGACAACCCGAATGTTGCAACTTTTAATGTTGTTGCAAACAGTGTAAGGTACCTCTACCACCGTGGTAACAAACTAAACTTCGCACCACATTACCACCACTTTTTTCTTTATTGCCGTTTTGAAATACGCGGCTAGGCGTGCCAAAGAAGTGACATTCTCGATCATGAACTTTTGGGATGCGATTACGCACATTCACAAGTTTACGTGCCATTCGTACCATACATGAAAAAAAAACGCCAGCCTGCTAACTGCTTAAAGCTAGCCTCTGCGCGATGCACGTTACCGTAACAGTACAAGACGGTATTGCAAATTGAGCGATAGTCAAAAACGTCTCTGAACGCGAGAGCTGTTCGTGCCTATCGCGTATGACGCCGCCCACACGCAGTGCTCTGTTTGCGCTGTCTTAACTTGAGGCATGTGGAGGTATGTTCGCCGTCACTCGAAATCACACCATCTCTTTCTGCAGAACATGACCTAAATGATAACGGCAGATGAAATGGCAATCTAATGCGAAGTCGTGAAGCGCCTGTATTGCGATTTCTCATTACTTTACAATTATGACGGTGATGCATATTGTGTACTTTTATGTATGATAGCCAGAATCTTTCCAGATACCAGACGAAACAAATTTCTCAAGGCAGTAACCGACGACCCGATAGTATGCAGAGTAATCCAGCTAGAGCCAAACTAACGCAAACAGGAAGTACGCCACGCGATGGGCGGAGTGACCGAGAACGAAAGCACACCGGATAATGGCGCTTTTGCTATATTTAAATGTCACGGCATGCCGTGGAGCGCTGGCATCTGCATTTCCCTTGGTCGCGTACAAAACTGAGAGAGCAACAGTTCCCATTACTTGTACCGGATATAGTTCAATTCGCTGTGTTCCTCCGGGTGATGTAGACACGGGGTCAGAACCAGTGTCGACAGACAAGAAAATTTCTGAAATTAAGCCCGACCATGATTAAAATACCACACTTTACACTATACATCTTTTTAAAGGTTACGTTTCCCTTTAAAACAAGAAATCTCACCATGTAATAGTGATAACGTACTAGAGCTTTACAACGTTGACACGATCGCAGTGTCTCCGGCGTCTGCCTACCTATAATCGAGTGACGACGTCATGTGATCACACAATGATTGGACGTCACTTAGTAATGTTATAGCGAAGTCACAATAATTTCTTGGTGACATCAAAATTTTCGTCGATATGGTGATGTCGTTATATCATTAAGATTTCTCGCATGATTCGCGGTGCCGCCGACTACACAGACGTTACGTACAATGCGTGAAGATAGATGCGTGTAAGACAGCCGCGGAATGTACGTCAGCAATCGATGAACGCTAGACTGGAAACATGCTTTTAGTTGCACGCGGATTCCGCCACTCGCGGGGGCTGTAAGCGACAGTGCGGGTGTGCCACTGCATTGCTCTTCTCCAAAAGAATGAGGACAAAATTTTATAACTAATATTGTAATGAGCAAAGGTATCCAGGCTAACTCAGGCTGATGTCAGAGTTTTTTTTTCCAGGAAGTGAAACCCATATATCCTTGTTCGGCTTGCTGGTTTCTCTCGGTTCAATGCCATAACGTCAGTGCGGTATTTACAGCTATTGTGAACGTCTTTTTGGTATGGTTGAATACCTTGAACGGAACTTCGTACGGTGGCATTGTGCTGGCCAGATCTCGTCTGGTCACACAAAGATGTGACTTGCTGAAAAAAAGGCCTTTGCTTACCCAGGCATCATAGAATGAAGGTAGCCGGGCAGGTGTTGGTCACAGGTGTGCACGTGAGAGCCACAGGGGCTCGACGTAGTCAGGCGGCGAAAGTCTACGTTGCCATGGAGGTGAAGAATTCGCAAGTTAGGTCGAGGTAGGTGCCGTACGCTGTGTACCACATGCCTTCTTCTATCGCTGCGGAAATCCCGAGCAGCGCGAAGGGAAGGTCAACAACCCATGAAGTTCGAGCGTTGCGAGCGATGAGTGTAGCCTTCAATGTAGGTGTACTTGTTTGAGGTTGACAATTCTGTTCGCGGAAGAGTATTATAAAGTTGTATGAATTGGACGTGAACCGATGACACGTGTTAGTTGTCTGAACAACTCGGACCAAAACTGACGACTGCGGTTCGTAGTTCCTACTGTGGGGCAGCCAAAGCGAGAGATTCATCCCACAAGAACCGCTTATACCGCTGATGATAACTTGATATCATGTAGCGGAAACACCTATGGCCAGCGTGTGTAGCGGTCGACACAATTGAGGATCTTGTGCTTTCCTGGCGACAAAGAAAGCCGACCGACAATATCGATGTGAACATAGTGAAAGCGGCAGTCTAGCGAGCTGAATCGCTGAAGCTGGGATTCGGTGTCCCGCGTTGTCATTACATGCTGGCAATGCGAGGACTCTTGCGTCTAACGCCGGATCTCTTTGCTAATGCCGGGTCACACAAAACGAGTGGTGATGAGACGTTCTGTGGCCCGAATACCTCGTTGACTTGCTTCGTGCAGCTTATCGAAAATTTTATGACAGTATGAGGAAGGCGCAACATATGCTGTTGTGGCCGGAAAACACAATTGTACCTGAGAAAAGTAGTACTGGCCCAACAGTCAGTGAAAGCGAGCTCGTGCATCAACGTAAATTCTGTAGGTCATTATCAGATCACTGTGCGTCTGCCAATGCCTTGAAATCCAAAACATGAGACGTTACGAAAAGTACACGTAAAAGTACCACGGCAGCAGTGTTGATGAGGACTTTTTTGTACCTCAGATTGATAGTGAATTGCAGAAACACGCTGATGCCGTTGACTAGATGCCTAAGCGCTGTATTTTCTATGAAAAGTAAGTGTCAGAGGCATGTGGTAAGTTAGTACGCGGAACACTATACCTTGCAATTGGTGGTGAAAGAGCTGCATTTCGGCAGGCTGTACTTTTTGAGAGAAGTAATCTAGTGGACATTATGAGTCTTGCTGGAAGTGCTGTAGGATGATGGCACTAACGGTGATAAATGAAGCGTCTATGAAGCTTGAGCGGCGTCGGACGCACAAGCAACGTTCAGTTCTTGAGAGCACCTTTAGCCTCTGCCGACGCTGTGTCCACCACATTTGCCGACTCTGGAGGAGCTCACATACCTTTCGTTGGTTCAAGCTTATTGGTGAGTGGCTCAAGAATTCGGGCTGCATGTTGTAGGAGGCAGCGGTTAAATTTCAGCAATCCAACAAACTTGCGCTGCTTGAGAAGTGAGTTGTGCGAGGAAAATCGCGAATGGCTTGAACTTAGATTTCGAAAGCCTGAATTTCTTCAGGTCAGTCAGAGACACACTTTTCTGTGCTGAAAGTAGAGCCATGTTCCTGGAGACTTAAGAAAAGCAATTCCATATAACCTTGAGGTGAAGAACTTGCACAAATATGTTCAAGGTAGGTGACAACGAAATGCCAGCCGCATGTGATGTCATTGATGAAGTGTCGGCATGCTTGGGTGGTGTTCTTCAAGTCCAAAAGCACGCGAATGTACTCAAGAAAAAAAAACCAAAAGGTGCTGCAATGGCGGTGTTTGGTATATCCAATGACTCGACAGAAATGGGGGGGTAGACTTTGGCCGGATCAAACATGGTGAAGAGAGCAACTCAGCTATTGTGGCCACGAAATCATGGAATACGGAAGCGGATATCGATAGCGTACCATACAGCCGTTTAATGCACGATAGTCGACACAAAGGTGCCAGTCACCAGGTCACGCTTCGGCATCATATGCAGGGCAGACGACAACATGCTTGACAATGGGTGGAAGATGCTTAGTTGCAGCTTGTGCTGAAACTCGCTGTGTGCTGTGGCAAAGCAGTCACCCGCAAGACTTCGTGGCTTGATGAATACTTGATGCCCGTTGTGTGAATGTGTTGAATGACGCTGTGCCACAGCGGTTGTTCAAATTTGTTCGCTTTGGTGAAATCTGGGTATTCAGGCAAAATTGATGCAGACAAACAATTCGTAGTTGCGAGCCGTTTGCACAGGGGCCCACACAGGTGCGAAGATGTCGTGCACGTATAAGGTGGTAGTACGGCCCACAAGGAGACGCGAGCGGATGTCCACATTCGCACCGAAGTTAAGATGTGCACACAAATATTATGAAGTGCACATCAGCGATAATAAATATTTACCAACTTGTGTGGCAAAAACTCTAAGTCGATGGTTGAGGAGCACTGTTCGAACGGGGCGATTGTGGAACTGTTGACAGCTTGTAATGATTTATCTCTTTTCGCACATTGCCAACCGAGATATAAGGCAGGCATAACTCTTACCTCAGCACCAATGTCAACTAGGAAACGACGTCCTGTATTTCTATCTAATATATAGAACAGAAGGCTACTTGTTATTGTGGTGCCCCGCGAGTCATTCGCCACGATTAGCGACTCGCATTTGTGTTTTCCTGCCACCGGCAGGGTTCACGGCATTGCATAGCACTGACGCCAAGACGAATATGGCACGAGCAGTTGTCGTAACGGTTGTTTGTTGTGTGCGAGTGAGATTGTGAACGTGAGCTGCCGCGGCAAGGCGAGGTGTCGAAGTTCGAATGGCAGCGATGGAAGCAGCGAGTAGGTCGACTTAGTTTTTTGGTTGAAAGTGCTGCACTCTGGCGTCGGGTGTCATGGTGGTCTCCGGCACAATAGTGGGCCAGCAGGGGAGTAATCATATATATGCTGAGCGAGCTCCGCTAACTGCTGCAATGATATCTCACCAGCTGGAGCCAAGACACTAACACAAATTTGAGATGATTGTTGTAAGAAAATCTCCCGCAGCAGTGGGCTTTTGAAGTCCGGCTTGCCGTCGCCGAGTAGTTGCACTTATGGTGCAGCATGTACTATGGTCGTCTGTGTCCAGGCTCTCCGGCGTTGAGGAGCTGCTGCAGGCGGCTGCATTCCAAAATTATGTTGCGCATCAAAATAATGGCTTTAACAAGTTCGTAAAGCACGGGCAGGTGTGAAATGCTTGAAACGTAGTCGAACTGGTCTGTAATGGCGTGCAAGTCTTTCACGCATCGTAAAGTGCTAGTCATGAAATTTACTAGCGATTTACTTCAGTAGACCATACCACTGGGTTCTGCAGCTGAGGCAGCGGCATCCACGCCTGCTCTTTGAAAACTGCTTCCGTGTCTGTCATGAGGGCTTGGTTCTCGTTTCTCATCATTGTCTGCGGCTGCTGAGGTCATGTGCCGTTGCACGCTGTTGCGCTCGTGTCTATAGCCATCACGTCCGGTTCATCATGCTATGTTGCGTAACCTACGTCGTCTATAGACAGACGCGTGTAAGAAAGCAGCGGAACGTATGTCACACACGACGAACACAGGAGAGGAAACATGCTCTTTATTGTGCGCGGATTGCGCACGCACGGTGCAGGCACAGTAAGCGGCAGTGAATTGGGCGCCACGCTCGGGATTCGTGGTGCTGTAAGTGACAGTGAGGGCGTGCCACCACACCAACCATCACTTTTCGTGAACAATCGAACATAATGTTACGGGTAACTTACCTAATAAATTAAATACGATGCACCATGCTCGGTGAACAAGATGGCGACAGTTCATCAACAACCAGCCACCAATGTCGTCTTTCTCTTTCTTGCTGACAGGCTGTGCCGGCTGTTGCGTATCATAACCCCCCGGTGGTAGAAGCACCGTCTTGGTGCTTGAGCAACTCTGATGCGATAGAAGGAGGGTGATAAGGCTTGAGTCGAGCTATGTGCATGATGTCACTTGAAGGTGGTGATGATGACGTTGAATCAGCTGGAACGATCACGCATGTAACGTCAGTCACCTGGCGAACAACGCGGTATGGTCCAGTGTAGCGTGACAGTGATTTTTCAGACAGCCCTACACGCCGAATGGGGGACCAGAGGAGGACAAGAGAACCCGGTGAAAAGTGCACGTTTCGATGATGGGAATCGTAGAGCTGTCTTTGGTGCTCCTGTGAAGCCTGCAGGCGGCTGCGGGCGAGTTGGCGTGCGTGGTCGGCTCGCGCGATGAGTGCGCCGGCATACTCAGTGACCGAGTGCAGCAAGGTGTCAAATGATAGGGCGGGTTCTCGGCCGTATAGAAGATAGAATGGTGAATAGCCAGCAGTGTCGTGACGTGACGAATTATATGCGAACGTCACAAATGGCAAATGAACGTCCCAGTTCTGGTGGTCGGCCGCTACGTATTTAGAAAGCATGTCGGTTATGGTGCGGTTGAGGCGCTTCGTAAGACCATTCGTTTGCGGATAATACGAAGTGGCAAACTTGTGCTTGGCAGAGCAAGAGCGCAGGATTTCATCGACAGCGGATAGGAAGTTCTGGCCCCGGTCAGTGAGAAACTGGCGTGTAGCTTCGTGTACTAAAATATTATCATATACCGGAAAGTTCGCCACATCGGTCGCGCATCTCGTCGGAAGTGCTCGTGTGATAGCGTACCGTCTCGCATAGCCGGTGGGGACAGCAATTCATTTGTTGCCTGAGCTGGAGATCGGGAATGGGCCAATCAGGTTGAGGTCAACTCAAAAAAAAGGTTCAATGGGAATGTTGATCGACTGAAGTAATCCAATTGGTAGGGAAGATGGCTTTTTGCGGCGCTGGCAGGGCTCACAAGCGGCGACGTAGCGTCGAAAAGAGCGGGCAAGACCAGGCCAAAAGAAATGACGACGTACACGGTTGTATGTACGAGAGACGCCCAAGTGGCCCGCCAAAGGAGCGTCATGAAGTTGGTTGAGAACAGTCGCACGAAGGTGTGCTGGTATGACGGGGAGAAAGTTATGGCCATATGGATCGACGTTACGGCGATACAGGATGCGGTCTTTTACCAGGAACATTTGTAGAGATGCATCGCGAGACATTCACTCAAGCTTGTCAATTATGGTTCGCAGGGAGGCATCCCGGCGTTGTTCGTGGCCAAGGTTGAGTAGCTGCGTCACAGACAGAAGGTCTGGAAATATGTCTGTATGGGCAGCCTCTTCCACAGGGTAGCGTGATAAACAATCAGCATCTTGATGTGACCGCCCTGTTTTGTAAGTTACGGTGAACGTGTATTCTTGTAATCGTAGGGACCAACGAGCGAAGCGTCCTGTGGGATCCTTGAGTGAGGCCAGCCAGCAGAGCGCGTGGTGGTCGGTGACCACCCGGAATGGACGCCCGTATAGGTATGGGCAAAACTTGGCGACTGCCCCCACAAGAGCGAGACACTCACGTTCCGTGATTGAATGGTTGCGCTCAGCTGTAGATAATAGGCGGCTTGGATATGGTATAACACGGTCATGTCCGCGTTGATGTTGCATTAGCATTGCCCTGATGCCATGCCCACTAGCGTCAGCGCGAACCTTGGTTGGAGCTTATGGATCGAAATGGGCTAAAATCGGCGGTGTTGTAAGGAGCGTCGTGAGCTGGGAAAAAGATGAGGCGTGATCAGCGCCCAAGAAAAACGGGGTGTCTTTCTTCAGGAGGTTTGTAAGTCGGCGTGCAATGATGGCGAAGTCCCTAACAAACCGTCGAAAGTAGGAGCACAGGCCCTCAAAACTGTGAACGTCCTTTGTTGACTCCGGAACAGGAAAGTCCGTGACGGCGCGAATTTTCTCAGGATCCGGGCGGACTCCTGCGGCTTCGACGATGCGGCCAAGTACGGTTATTTGACGACGAGCCAATTGGCATTTCGACAAGTTCGGTTGAAGTCCGGCTCGATGAAAAACTTCAAGAATTGCCGATAAACGCTTGAGATGGGAGTCGACTGTGGGCGAGAAAACGATAACGTCGTCTAAATAACATAAGCAGGTGGACCATTTAAACCCTTGGGGCAATGAGTCCATCATTTTTTCGAATGTGGCCGGCGCATTGCAGAGACCAAAGGGCATAACTTTGAAGTGATAAAGCCCGCCAGCAGTTACGATTGCGATCTTCTAACGGTCCAACTCATCCACAGCGATCTGCTAATAGCCAGATCGAAGGTCGATAGTGGAAAAATACGTAGCACCATAAAAACAGTCTAAGGCATCGTCGAATCTATGCAACGGATAAACATCTTCGTAATTTTGTTGAGATGCCTATAATCTACACAAAAGCACCATGTTCCATCCTTCTTTCTGATCAGGACGACAGGAGAAGCCCAGGGGCTACAAGAGGGTTCGATTATGTCTTTTGCAAGCATCTTTTCGACTTCCTGTTGTATGACTGTGCGCTCGGACGGAGAAACACGGTATGGACGTCGGTGAATGTGATTCGCGTCACCAGTAGTGATGCGATGAGTAACAACACTCGTTCGGCTTAAAGCCGTGCTGGCGAAGACAAAAATGTCACTTTAGGACTCCAGGACGTGACGAAGGGCTTTCGCTTCATCAGGAGCGAGGTCTGATGGTACTATGTGGTCAACGTTGACGCCCGATGAACGTGATAGAGTTGGTTTATGGTCTGAGGCGCAGCAATCATCCACTCTGAAGGGTTCAACCGTATGGTATTGTAGAGCAGTAATTTCGGCCAGGGAGATATACCTTATGGAAGGATTTGGTCAGTGAGGGCAAAATGGACAATAGGAAGGCATGTGCGGTTTTCAACGATTGTCAAAATGGTGCGCGGAACAGTGACGTCATGCGTAAGCATCACGGCATGAATTGGTGCCACCATGTAATCTCCGTCAGATACAGGTGGTGTAGAGAAGAGGTCGATTGTGTGACACAGTTAGGCGGAAGGCGTGTGAAATCAATGCAGCAAAGGCGACTTTAGGGTGGGTTGGTCAGATCAGAAAGTAGAGGCATTTCAAGGTCAAGACAGCCGGCTGAACAATCTATAAGGGCCGAGTGATCGGTTAGAAAATCCATGCCTAGAATTACTTCAAGGGGGCAATTTTCTATAACAGTGAAAAGAACAGCAGTGCTTCTATCGGCGATAGTCACACGGGCAGAGCACATACCAATAATGGCGGCAGTTCCACCGTCGGCTACTCGAACGGCTCGGTTCAAGGCGGGTGTGACAACTTTCTTTAGGCGGCGACGAAGAGCAGCACTCATTATGGACACATGCGCACCGGTATCGATGAACGCACGCACTTGTACATTGTCTAAAGTAACGTTTAACAGATTCCGGGTTGTCGGTAATTTTAGACGAGGATTTCTTGCAGAGGTCGTCGTCAATGCAGCTTCACCTCCAGAAGCTGCACTGCTCAGTGTTCCGGTCGGGGGCACTGCGAATAGGTAGGTCGGAGAGGCGGGATGGCGTTGTGGGGGTGAACGAGATTGACGGCGAGCAGGGGATGGTGAGTGGGCGTAGCGAGGTTTCGTCAGAGGTGCGGCAGAATCAAAGGATGGGGTCGGCATAGGGGAATCAAAATCAAATGTTGAGGACGACTGGTGGTCAGAAGTGGCCTGGGTAGGAGGCCCATAGCGTGCCGGCGGAGCCCAGTGATTGCGGCAGTGGCGAGCAATATGACCGACATGTCGGCAGTTGAAGCATATGGGCTTGTCGTCCATTGTACGCCATTTAGACAAATTGCGCTGTCGAGAGTAGTTAGAACCAAATCGTGGAGCGGAGTGACGACGATAAAAAAGGCTCGGCGGAGTAGACTGGTTGAATGGGGTGTAGGCTGACGTTCGGTAATTCTTGACGAACGACGGCTTGTATCAGTGGGATAGTGGTCGGTGAAGAATCAGGCGTTGGAAATGGAGTAGCTACTGGTTGGGCTGCCTCGACCTCACGACGAATGATGCGGGTGAGGTTGTCAAATCGGGAAACTGGGCTGATGGAGTCATCACAAGAGGAAGTAGCAGCTGTGTTCGGCACGCGCGTGATGCCGTGGGTGACGCGGCGGGCTTTAGCCTGTTCTAGACGGCGGCATTCTGTCAGGATCGTGTTGATTCTCGTGACATTATTAATAACCAGCAGGTTGAAGGCATCGTTAGCAATCTCTTTGAGGACGTGATTAACTTTTTCTTCTTCTGACATGCGCTGGTCGACCTTGCTACAAAGCGCCAAGACGTCAAGAATGTATGAGATATATGATTCAGTAGACGTCTAGGCGCGAGTGGCGATAGTCTTTTTGGTAGCGAACTGATGACCAGATGAATCGCCAAAAAGGTCACGGATCTTCGATTTGAAAAGATCCCAGCTTGTGATTTCCGCTTCGTTGGTTTCGAACCATGTCCGCGGCGTGCCGTCGAGGTAGAACACAACATTGGCGAGCATGAGCGTAGGTGCCCAGCGGTGAGTAGCACTGACTCGCTCGTACCGGTGCAGCCAGGAGTCAACGTCGATGGTGCCCTGAGCGGAGAAAGTTCCAGGATCCGGCAGGGGTGGCAGGGTGACGTAGGTGGTCGACTTGGATCCGGAGACCGGTGGGGATGAGGCACTGGCAGTTGAAGTAGCGGAAGAGTTCCCGGTGTTGCCACCGCTGCGCGTCTCCATCGAGGTACGGGAGTCGTCCACCTCCACCAATATTGCTACGGGTAACTTATTTATTAAATTAAATATTATGCACCGTGCTCAGCGAACAAGATGGTGACAGTTCATCAACAACCAGCCACCAACGTCGTCTTTCTCTTTCTTGCAGACAGGCTGTGCCGGCTGTTGCGTATCAATATAAAGCTTCGCTATAGTAACTGAAGCCTATCACCATTGCAACATTTATAAGCCCTTCACACAGCCCACAAATAGAAAACGACAAAGAGAGAAAAATACGCCCCTCACCCTGAAAAAACTAAGCTAACGATATTTGGCCTATCATGTTTCGGATTTTGAGCTGGTGACATACAAATTTAAAAAGTTCCGATTCGAATATATCTAGGGAAGTAATCATCGAGTATTAACGCGGATATTTCAGATTTTTCAGTGAATCATGACGCACAAAATGCTGAATTCACCCTACGGCGACACCCTAATGCACAACACTGGTTGAAAAATACCGGAAATATTTGACAAGTAAGGTAATCATGTTACGGTTGGCAACCTCGGTGTGAACAAAAGTGTGTCGAATGCTTGTGCGTCTATGTACCATTGAAAAGTGGAAGGTTTTGTAAGACACAGCGAAATCCGACCAAAAGATACAGGACACACTTGAATTTCGATAGACATTTGAAGGTTCTGGCATACAACGTTGCCACCTTGCTTCGGGTTGGTGAGTGGGTAAAAGAAAGGGGTGGTCGTTCGATTGATTTGTGGGGTTTAACGTCCCAAAACCACCTTTGATTATGAGAGACGCCGTTGTGGAGGACTCCGGAAATTTTGACCACCTGGGGTTCTTTAACGTGCACCAAAATCTGAGTACACGGGCGTACAACATTTCCGCCTCCATCGGAAATGCAGCCGCCGCAGCCGGGAATCGAACCTGCGACCTGCGGGTCAGCAGCCGAGTACCTTAGCCACTAGACCACCGCGGCGGGGCAGGGGTGGTCGATCATAGAAGAGAAGAAGAGGAGGGCATCCAGGCGTAATCCAGAGAAGACCTGGAGCATATGGTCGAGGGATTCGGAAAAACGCGGGAGGACAGTTGACTAGAGCAGCGCGGATGGGGAAAATTAGGAACTGCAGAGAATCCGCCATCTCTGAACCACGGCTATCTGGCCCTTGGCGCTTCCCAAGCAGACGAGAGGGCTCGTCTCCCAAAGCTGAATAGGATTTTCTAGCTCGGCTGCAGTACGGATAATGCCACCGTATTTTCTCGCGGTGCTGAATGTGCCTGCCTAATATTCATATTTTCCAAAACGTGGTAACCGGGACGTGTTGCATTCCACTCCAAGGGGATAACTTTAGTTTTTTTAATTGCGAGTGGCTGTTCTTATTCTGTCGTCTTTCTCTACTGCCGCGCTGTGGCGCTCTAGTAGCTAAGAAACTCGAATTCTGACCTGCAGGTCACGGGATCGAATCCCGGCTGTGGCGGTTGCATTTTTAATGGCGGCGGAAATATTGTAGACCCGGGTGCTCGGATTTGGGTGCATTTAAAAAAACCTCAGGAAGGTGAAACTTCAGGAGCCCTCCACTACGGCGCCTTTCATGTTCATATGGTGGTTATTATATGTTAAACCTCACAAATAAATCGATCAATGCTTTCTCTAGTTCGCGCTAGCTACCCGCGCGCCAGAGCCTTCATGCCTTTTTCCGTCATCGTACTTCACCATGACTCCGCATGCAAGGGCAGCCGTTATAGTATCCGGTCGGCAGCACTGGCTGCTTAGCCGCGGCCGGACGTGGTCACACGACTACCTTGCAAGTTGTGGCTGGTATTGTTTCCTTGGTCACTCGCGGTATTGTTGTAGATGGTGAGCATTCACAGTCGATTGCACCTTTGTCGATGACTGCCCTGGGTGACGAGACTGGCTGTGCCTCGGCGGTTAATCTTTATGACGCTGCACTTTAGTTTACATAAGTGGCACGCGACACTAGGTGTAATATAGTGGTCGTTGCACGCCTTGAAAACACTTCCATATAGCAGGGAAGTACTTGTCCTGCCCAGAGTGCGCGTACACGGACAGTCTATGGGATGTGACAATCATGATACCATGTGGCTTCATATTTTTTGCTGTGACCATCTTTATTCATTTGGCTCTACTCTATTCCTTACCCCTCCTGCGTGCGTTAACACAAATATTGTTGGATTCAACACTTACACCCTTGGATTTTTCGTCGGAACGTCGTTGACTTGGCCGACTTTTTCGGTTGGTAGTAAGTCGGTTCAAAGGCAGCTCTTAGCTTATTTAATCAGTGCACCTAGGACTTCTGCCGCAAGCCTACGTATCTATGCCACAGCGCAGCCGCATATCGAAGCCGGTCAATGACCAGGCACAGTGTATATTGCTCAATCCAGGCTTCGCGATCCATGAGACCGTTCACGGTCACTGCCCATTCCAGCATCATCGTGGAAACCACGAAAGTGCCGTTCTTCGAAGGCAGCTGGTGACACAAGAGGTGAAACTAAGAAAACCAACAACGCCGCACAGCCGAGTTAGATTGGGAGCGTCTCAAGAGTATACCAGAGCTTTCTGTAGATCTTGGGTAAGATTTCTTTATTGTTTTGCAAGGCTGCTGCAGTCAACGCTTCATTGATCACACGCCATCCGGACCAGGTCGCAGAGAACTGGACAGAGATTGATGCTGCGAAGGCGTTTACCACGATGCGGAGTCGAACATGGGTACGAAAACGCTCACTTGGCCTTTTGAGCGAACCACATGCGCAGCCATGGTCGACGTCTGAAGGTATAGAGTACTCCTTGATGATCGTAATGACTGCAGCAACATCCGAAGCCGAGGGTTCTTTTACAGCACCTCTAAACGCCTAAGGTGCCCATGGGGTACTTAGCGAGGCGTTGTCATTTTGGGAAACGTGAACTGCATTCTCAGGCCTAAGTACGTCGTGCACTGTCTTCAAGGCACGGAGGCAAGTCTGAGCTTGTGAGCTACTGGGATTGCCTAGACACCGTCCTCGAATGATGGCGTAGGTGCTCCCATCTGTAGGAAGCTCGTCGGCTCCATGACTGCGGAGATCTGAGCGGTGTTCGCATGTGCACCGAACCTCCAAGACTTTCTTTGGAGTATATATTTACACAACTTGTTGAACGATGAAAAGCATCGCATACAATTTTTATATCATCGGCGCACAAGTGAGGTTCGGTTTTCTCGCAATTTCTGGTGCGACATTGGCCTCCTAAGATTTTGATTATTTGGTACATTTCTTTATTATAAACAAAAGGAGCCTGAGCTATATGTTTCACAAACATAGGTCACATGCAGAACTCTTTCATAAAAAGTTTTAACGAGGATGCTACAACTGCTCCTTGCGTAAACTGCTCCACTCATAAAAATTTACATCAGTCCATGTGTCAATACCTCTTGAAGAAGAACCTCGGCTTCATATTTGAGGGAAAATATATAAAGGGCAGCGATGGCGAAGTGGTTAGAACCTCAGCCCTACATGCAAGAAGTCCATGGCTCGAACTCGAATCCCGGTGCCATGCAGTTCCCAACCGGATCAAATTAGCTCGCGTGGTGATAAAACTGGAATAAGAGGCCTTGGGTGCGGCCTCACCGCTGACCACCGCCGGCAACGCACTCCCTCACCAGAGGAGAATTGGCCACCCTGGTGCAGCATGTGGCCACAACCTCCCACATGCATACGTCAGTTAACTCACGGTCCTCAGTCCCCAGCGCCTACGAAGCAAGTGACCATGGCAACGGTCAGATTTGCAACGCCACAAGGGGTGCTAAAAACCTCCGGATCTGGACAGGCCACCATTGGAACCTGAACTTGGCAACGTTTAGTGCTAGAACCATATCAAGTGAGGCAAGGCTATCTGTGCTATTCGAGGAGCTAGAAGGCATTAATTGGATGTAATAGGGCTAAGTGAGGTTAGGAGAACTGATGAGGCCTATACAGTGCTGCAGAACGAGCACGTACTATGCTATCGGGGCTTGGCTGACAGAATAGAACTGAGAGTAAGGCTCCTTACCACAGAAACATAGCTGGCAACATAGAAGAATACAGTAGCATTATTAAAAGGGTGGTAGGTATTGTAATTAGACTCCATTACAGATACAAGATGAAGGTAGTACAGGCTTATACGGATACGTCCAGCAATGATGACGCGTCAGTTGAATGTTTATATGAAGACGTGGAATCGGCAATAAGTAAAGTAAAAACACAGTATACTATACTGATGGGAGCCTTATTACAAAGGTAGGGACGAAACAGGCTGGAGACCAGGCAGTAGGAGATTATGGCACCGGAACTAATGCCAGAGGGAGGCTACTAGTAGAATTCGCAGAACACAATAATTTACGTATTTTGAATAACTTCTACTGAAAACGAGGAAACCGTAATTGAACATGAAGCAGCCCTAATGGTGAAAATAAAAACGAAATGGACTTTATAATGAGTGCACACCAAGGCATCGTGCAGGATGTGGAAGTGCTTCGCAAGGTACGATGCAGTGACCACAGAAAAGTACGGTCTCGAATTTGCCTAGACTTGAAAAAGGAACGACAGAAACTGATAGGCAAGAAGCCAATCAATGAGCTATCACATAGAGGAAAAGTACGGGAATTCAGAGTCTCGCTTCAGAACAGGTACTCGGCTCTCATCAAGAAAAACAGCCTTAGCGTTGACGCAATGAATGATAATCTGACGAGTATCATAACGTAGTGTGCAGTGGAAGTTGGAGGTACTGTAGTTAGACAGGACACTGGCAAGCTGTCGCAGGAAAAAAAGAATGTCATTAAGAAGTGTCAAAGCATCAAAGCCACAAGTACCACAGGAAAAAATTGAATTGGTGGAATTTTTAAGTTGATTAAGCAGCCTAAGGTATCCGATGTAAGAAGGTATAACATGGAGAGAATTGAACATGCTCTGAAGAACGGAGCAAGCGTCAAAGCACTGAAGAGAAACCTTGGGATAAGCAAAAACAAAATGTATGCATTAAGATACAAGGAAGGCAAAGTAACTACCAGTTTGAATTGAATAGTGAAATTAGCGGAGGATTTTAACTGAGATCCGCACAGCAGCCAGCACAACCACGACCTTAATATGATAACCTAGCAGTAACCCAGATGACACCCCACCAGTAATGATATAAGAAGTCTGAAAAACTTTGAAGAGCATGCAAATAGGCAAAGCTGCTGGTGATGATCAGGTAACATCAGATCTGCTGAAAGATGGAGGACAGATTGTGTAAGAAAAAATAGCGACCCTGTTCACGACGTGTTGCCTGACGGAAAGAGTGCAAGAATCTTGAAAAAATTATAACATCATCCGAATACATAAGAAAGGGGATGACAAGGACTTGAAGAATTACAGGCCGATAAGATTGCTCTTTATAGTATACAAGCTATTTACAAAGGTAAATGCTAACCGAATTACGACGACATTAGAATTCAGTCAACCAAAGAAACAAGCAAGATTTTGAACATACTACTCATCTACATTCATACTATTATTCAGGTAATAAAGAAATGCTCAGAACATAGCCAACCACTATACACAGCCTTCATACATTAGGAGAAGGCGTTTCACTCTGTAGAAATATCAGCAGTCGTGCAGACACTGCGGAATAAGGGCGTCGACGAAGCATATATAAACGTTATGGAAGAAATCTACGGGCGATCAACCACTACCACAGTGCTTCATAAAAAAGCAACACAATACAAATGAAGAAGGGTGTAAGGCAGGGAGATACAATCTCCCCAATGCTATTTACCGCACGCTTACTGGAGGTTTTCAAACGTCAAGAACGGGAACATATATGTATAGGAGTTAATGGAGGGTATCTAACCAACCTGCTCTTCGCATATGATATCGCAACGCAGAGGAATCTGTGCAGGAATCGCAACTCTTGATTACAGAGTTAGACAAAGAGAGCAGAAAGATAGGTCTTAAAATTATTCTTCAGAAGACGAAAGAAGTGTACGACTACCTCGGAAGAGAGCAGCGCTTCGAGATAGGTAATAATGCACTTGAAGTTGTAAAAGACTATGCCGACTTAGGACAGGTAATAGCCGCGGGACCAAACCACAAGGTTGAAGTAACAAGAAGAATAAGAATGGGGTGAAGCACACTTGGCAAGCACTCTCAAATCGTGACAGGTAGATTGCTACTGTGCCTCAATGAAGGCATATAACAGCTGCATCTTGCCAGCACTTAGCTAGGGAGCAGAAACCTGGAGACTTCAAAGCGGGTTCAGCTTAATTTGAGAATGGCGAAGCAGGCAATGGAAAAAAATGGTAGGTGTAACCTTAAGAGGCAAGAAGAGAGCATAGTAGAGTAGGGAACAAACGGTGGTTAAAGATATCATAGCTGAAATCAAGAAGAGAAAATGAACATGGGCCGGGCGTATACAGAATAACTGCTGGCCATTAAGGGTAACTAACTGGATTCCTAGAGTAGGCAAGCGCGTTAGGGGGAGAGAGAAGGTTAGGTAGATTCTGGAGCTTGCGGGTATAAGTTAGCAGCACCAAGCACAGGACCGAGTTGACTGGAAGAACATGGGAGAGGCCTTTGCCCTGCATTGGACGTAGTCAGGATGATGAATATGATGAATATGATGATGATGATGATGTAAAGTTTAGCGAAGCATCGGTGGGCGCGTTACATGATATTTTTGTATTTTAAGGTCGTCGTCAAACTCGCATTTGAAAAAAAATTTTATTGAGAGTTAGTATTTAGTCTGCCACAGCATGCCCTTTTGAGGCGTGTGATGCGGCAATTTAGGGCTGTCTTAATTTCTTTGACTGGTGGGAATCTTTGGCTATAAAAGTTAACAAACGAGCACGTTGATAAAAATAGTATTTTATCTGTAACATGCCTAGTAACAAAAGGAAAGCGACGCCTTTTTACATACCGTCGTCTTTCAGTACATTTATAGCTAATTAACGAGTAATATCACCAACGTTGAAAGTTGGGCGAGTTGCTGATATTTCATGATTACCTATGAAGCCCCGTATGGAGACAAGCACAAAAGAAACAAATGGAATCTGCGGCGATGTCCCTTTCGTTCATTCTGTGCTTCTCTCCTTGCGCTGCTTCATAAGTATTCTTGATTTCATAATATTCAATTGATATACACTAAAATGTCTGAAGACTTACCCGATTCCTTTCGGACCTCATAGCTCACTACAGCACAAGGCCCACTTTTGTCATAGTAAAGCAGATGCTGAATATCCAAGGTGGGTTCCTCTGAAAATCAATGGGAATTACTTGCACATCTTAGGCGTCTGAGCTGGCAATGATAGGTAACGAATTATTATGTGCAGTCCACGAATGCACTCCACAGGAGCTGAGCAGCTCTAAACGAACATTAACCAAGAATTTTCAGGAAAAGCCTAGGCATAACATGATCAACGATAACAATTAAAAGCGCACCAAGTGTGAGTTTAGAAATTATACGTGATGTCTAAATATTAGTAGTCAACTTCATGCCCTCACGGCATTGTGGGTTAGCTTTTTCATAAAATGTCCAGGACTTGTTATATATACTGTGACATATAACGAAATAGCTGTATGCCAGTTGCCTAAATTAGTACGTGTACAGTGCCTATAAATCGTAGTCCAAAGAAAAGCGGCATTTCTATTTATTCTTATTAGGAGTGATACGGCACGATATAATAACACATGGATATATCAACACATGGAGTTGTGTCTCCATGGAGAGACATGGAGATATCAACACATGGAGATCCGCCCATTCGTTCTTGCTTCCTTCCGTCCATGCGTCCATCTGTGTGACCGTCAATGCGTCCATCCGCCCGTCCGTGCGTGCGTCTGTTTGCGCGTCCGTCCTTGCGTTCATCCATGCATCCACCCCTGAGTCCGCTCATGCGTCCATCCATGAATCTGTCTATGTGTCCGTTCGTCCATCTATTCAACACTCAAAGTACCACTATCTCACATCTTTTCATCATATATTCTTCATATAGAAGCATCACCATCCAGCGGACATTCTAAGAACTGAACGAGAGGTGGCACACGCACACTTTCTTACTACTTGCGCTTTGGGTCTACTTCCCACCTTTAACCACATCGAGTTCATGGTATATACTACTTCACTGTATTTATGGCACTGCAGCCCAACGCTCGCTAAACCTTTCTAAAACCAAAGAGGTTACGCCCAGCGGGTATAACGTAGCAACCTTTTCCTGTCAGATAGTGCTCAATGTACTTGCCAATTGCTGCTAATGGGAAATGAGAGACAGGAGAATTCAGCTCTTATTTAAAGCACACGCCACTAACTTTTCATTGTTCAACAAAGCACAGGAGAAATCTCCCCCGGCACCACCTTGCAGGTCAAAATGTAGCAATGGTTACGCACCACGACTACGACTATGATAACTAGGGACGAACGGGTGCCGCTTTAAGTAGCTTCGCCCCTAAAATTCAAGCTCTTCCTGTGGCAGCGGCTCTAACTCACTACTATAATTCAACGCTGCCACAGCCAGGCCCACCCTTGGCAGAAGTTCCACCGTGGCTCAAGGCACAGGTCAGCGATAACCGACCACTGACCCGCCTGCGACAATGCTCCCGACAAGTAGCGCAGGAGGGCATCGTCACTACCATCGGCAACTCATTTGCGGTATACGTAAACGCACCTATCAATAACTGCGTTCTGTACATCAATATCATATGCCCCGCTCTACCTTAAACTCAACATAACTGTTCTTACGTAACAGAGGTACCGTTCCCAGTATTAGCGGAGCTAACTGCAATACGGGACGAGTTAACAGTAATGATATCTGAAATAAATTCTTCCGCACACAAAACATTGATTGTATATACGGACTCCACCCAGGCAGTTCGAGAGCTGCGAAAACTGACCAGTTCCCCTCTATATAGCCTGTGATATACACCAACTGATTCACTCATGCGCCGGTCCTGTCCGCGCATTGCGGACCCGCTCGTTTGTACCAGCTCAATTAGAAGCAGCCACCACTTGCCATTCAGCGGCTGTTCAACACCCGCTGCCTCTACTTCCTTTGTCCCCGAAGGACAGCTTGCTTGTGCTCAAAGAAATCCTCGGGCGCTCCACGCGTGCACTGACTGCTTAGAATGGATCAGACCTCCCCGGTTGCTTAACTCGCTGAGAGGAGGTTGCGCTCAGGATTCGTGTGGGCGCCGCCTTGACTCCTGCAATCCGGACAACATAGGCATCTGGTGCACACCTCCCCCAAATACATGCTCATTCTGCGTTGTCCCAGCCATAGAGGCAACGCTCAATCACCTATTGAGGACCTGTTCGGGCTTTCACCAGGCTCGCACTCGCCACCTACGTGGCCTTCACCACCACCCCTGCCGATCACTTGACGACGCGCTGGGCGCACGGTCCAATGCATCCACCGCTGCTGACTTTCATACAGAAAACAGAGCTTTCACTTTTCATTTAACTGATACTGTATGGCATAGTGCCTCAAATATAAAAAGAGATAGTGTCCAGCGTATGACGCGGTGAGCAAATGTGGAGGAGGAAGAAAGAGTATTAACCCATCGTTTCGTTTTTCGCAGAGTGGAAAGTTCATGTCAATAATCCTACCTCTTCGTCAGAGTTACTGTGGTGAAAGGGACGCACAGAGAAGTTCACTGTTAAAGGAAACACTTTCGTGTGCACAAAGCCTGGATTTCGCTCTCTGGCTAAATCATGGTGGCTTAGTATTGCATCAGACTACTTCTTATTGACAGTTCTAACTTTTTTTATAGACAAGTGCCGTGCACGAAAAATGTTTCTTCGTCTACCAGCAGTTATAGGTCGTTCATTATGGCAGGTGCTCAATAGAGTGTTGCCTTTAACATTTAGACTACACTGTACATATAAATAATGCTGGACATTGTTCGAACTGTACGCTTTGTCAGACAATTACTTTTCCGCAGATTAAAGCATACGAGAGCTTGAGCTTGGGGGCAAATGAACGAAGTAAGTGTTCAACAACATGGGTAGAAAAGTGAGGACCATGCTCACTTAATATTGCTCTAGGAGGCCCGTACCGGAGAACGTTAAAGTTGAGTGTAAAGTAGAAAGCGTGTGCTACCGTGAAGGAGGATAAGGCCACCGTCCTGCATTACCAAGCCATTTACTCCGCACATACTATTACACCGAAAGCTGTTATGAGACCACAAATCTAGTCACGGGCAGTTGTCTGCGGCAGCCGCCACCGGTGTCCATAACCACATCACGCGAAATTAGAACAATAACGGCAGCACCAATGACTCAGCGGGGCTCGAACTCGGGTTCACTCGGTCCTAGACCCGTATTCTTCCACTGAGCCCCACCGGTGCTTGAGACTTGCTGGCAAACTTGCCTTAGGCCATTTTCATGTTGGGAAAGCAGTCGCTATTAATCAACTTGTAAAGCGTTTTACAACAACTGAAAGAACAACCAGTCGACGCACAATGCGAATAGCGTAACGAGTGGGACGTTCAATGCTCCAACCAATTACAAAAGCTTGTTCTTGTTCCTCGAATAAACTCTGCGGCATGCCCACTTTAGCCATAATTCCTCATTGCGGTTCGCCACTGCATTAACGATTGGCACTAAATTCCTTGCAAGGGCTTAGCGGATACTACGATTCTCAGAAGAATGGCAAAAAATAGCAAAGCATATGCCAGCCTATTACCCCAAAACGTTATCACTAATCCACTTATTGGGTATCAAGGAAGTGTGCTTCCCTTAGTTACCCACTGAGTGTTTTCGAAAGGCTCTGAAAGGCCGCTCTTCTAGGTTTCGCTGTGACTGTGCCGCGCCTGCCGTGCAGGCCTGTCGTTTTTTAATCGCTAGTTACCTCTAGAAAAACGCTGGAAACGGGGTCATCAAGTCAATGCCTACCATGTAAAAGCAAGTGCTAGGATGACGTTATTGGCTGTAGGTAATGAATCAGAACCTGAGGTTGGTCGCCTTTAGCTCTGAATATTTTGTAGAACTAGCCATAGAGGTGGCTAGTTATAAAGATTTTGCCTGCTCAGCACGTATACATGAATCCCTACATGGCGCCCCAAACTGCGGTAACATAATTATCTGCTAAGCTTACTGCAGCCACATCAAGGCAGCCAATTGTCGTGCGCCAGAGTGTTCGGCAGCCTAGCAAGGCAGGTCTTGGCGCCACCTATGAAAAATCTCAAGGCACAGCCAACACCGGCCGCCATAGGCATTCTCGCTTGCGACAGCAGTTCAGGACTGTCAGATCTTCGACGACAACAGTGGCACAGAAATATCATCTATCTGAGTGCATTTCTAGAACAGTGCCATGCCAGTTCGCAGTGTGGCCTCGTGTAGTGTAGATGTAGCGGCACTCGGGAATGGGTGCATGCCAAGGAACGTGAAAGACGACAAGAACGAATCAGGTAATATAACAATCAGCCAATAATGAAGCGCTGAGCCATTGTTCTTGTTAAACCAATAGGTTAAACCACATCCGGCTAATTCACCTTATAATCGGCCAATCCCCTCGCTCGGATACGAGCTATGTACAGAGGAAATGAACGACAGCAGCTTTTATGTCACGCGGCAACACTGCGGGCGCCAGTGAACTGTCGACTGCCCACCCACATGGGCTTCCGTTTACAACCAACTCCATGCGATCATGAACTAAAATGTTCTTTTTGACTTGGGCCAAATAAGTCGGCTCCAGTGTGCTGTTCAACATGTCAAGGTATTACTAGAACAAGCCAGGAGAACCTACATTGCAGAGAAAGCGAAAACCACCACACCCTCAGAGAGAACAATGTTTTAATTTAAGGGAAACCGCGCTTCAGGACAGACGAAAGATGGGGGGCTTATGCGTTTTAGCTGGCGGGCGGCTCTCTTTGCACTACCCACTCATGGCTGGCGTGGTGATGGGGGCGCTGGTGGCGATGTTTTTCGCAGCGCCGCCTGCACAGAGTCTGACGTCGATATTTGCGGCGAGCCAGCTACACTTCACAATGAGAAACAAAAATGATTACGCAACGTTCCTATACCAACCGGCGAAACTGGTGGCAACACCGGTGCGCGTTTGTCCCTCGCGAAAAAAAAAAACAGGCCATGTAATAGTACAGTGTGGTTGATAGCGTGCCTTAGACGCATTCCCTGACTTACGTTTCATTATTCCCGTTGGTAGAAGAGCTTGTGGTGTGGTAAACAGACATGCAGAAAATCTAACGACAAAATAATTACACCATATCCACGGAGGGTATGATGATGAGTGGGGCGAAGCATCCGTCCCTCCGTTTGTGCTGCCATCTATCCGTTCGTTTTTGCTTCCCTCCGTTCATGCATTCATCTGTGCGACCATGCGTTCGTCCGTTCGTGCGCCAGTCTATCCACGCGTCCATCCATCCGTGCATTCATCCATTCGTTCGTGCATTCGTCCATGGGTCCGTCCATCTATGCATCTGTTCATCCATGTTTACGTCCGTCCATCCGTTCGTGCATCCATCTACCCGTTTGTCTGCGCATCGTTCTGTCTCTCTATCCGTCTGTTCATCTAGTGAACACTCTAAGTATTGCCATCTCGCGGCCTTTCATCATATATTCATTAGATAAAAGTACCGCCATTCAGCACACATTCCAAGGACTGAACGAGAGGTGGCACGGCTAGACTATAAGAGCGGCACACGCGCACTTTCTTACGGTTTGCGCTTCGTGTCTAGTTCCCACCTCTCAACGCATCTATTTCATAGAACTGCGGCCCAACACTCACTTAACTTTGATAAAATCAAGGAGGTTATGCCCAGCTGGTTGAAGGTGGCATCCAGGTACTGCTTAAAGTGCGTTCTTCTCATACTAGTTTTCTTAAGTAAGCATCAAATTCAAGGCAAATTTTATTCCAGATGAAGTCACCTTTACTCTTCTCTGTAAGTCACATATTCAGAAACAACTCTCTTTTATGATTTACGTGGGTGAGTTTCTTCTCAATTAAAATTCAAATAGGTGCGTGCGTGCCGCTCGTCTAGTCCGGCTGCGGAGATGGCTGCGTGCTACAACGACCTACTACTACTACTACGACTAATAATACTCTTACTACTAGATACATCGCGGACGCATTACCCACGGCTATGGTGTAAGATATAAACGCTTCAAGGACAGTGCTTGCTGTCCTTGTCAGTGCTGGCTTTGTCAGCATTTTCTCGCCGCCTGTTTTAGTGCGCTTCAACTAAATTTTTAATTATGAACGTAACCCAACTGGCCCAACTTGCCACTTTGCTGCACGGTAATGCATAATGTGAAAGCCATTAAAACTTTTTGGCAGGTGAGTAGCAGTGCCGCCACCTGGAATAAATGCCTAGGTTTCTGGCATAGGGAATGGAATATCACACCAAGAGAATTTCTAAATATTAAGTAGCGGGAAACACAAGGGAAGTATTAGGCAGTACCACTGATATTCTACCGAGAAAGTAAATTGTATTCGAAAAAATAGAAGCGTTGCGCAAAGACGTGGAAAAGTCGAAAGCTTGGGGTACTGCAATACTCGCGCGAACCACAACGTACAACTTGTTTCTAGTGAGCAAGCTGAGGTGCGTAATGCAAGTTTTGCACTGTGGTACGATAAGTGCACACGCAGAGCATACACACAGTATTTGCAGCTTTCATTTGGAGTTCTGTCTGGAAAAGATTGAGCCGTGCAAACCTCTGCCGAAAAGTACAAGGTGGCTTGTTTGCATTAGTTGATTTGTACGTATGAAAACTTGTCAATAATTTTTTTTCTGTGTGATGTAGATAATACTTTTTTCAGAACTGTTGTACAACAAAGGTTGCCCTGAGGATTTCGGCTGCGTTTTCGATGAAGGCGAGAATGCTGTGAGCCCATGTGCTTACATTTCGGTGCGCGTTTAAGAACCTCAGGTGGTAGCAATTTCTGGAGCCCTTGGCTGTGGCGTCCCTGATATTCATATGGTGGTTTCGGGACGTTAAACCCCGCGTATCAACCAATGATTCAATGAATCAGTCATCAAAGTTGTCTAGAGTACTACTGTGATTTCGCGCGTCGTCTTGAAAGGTGCAAGGAACAATACAGGGGCATCTAAAGGAGGTTGTTTTGTCATTGCGCTTTCTATCAGTAAGATTTTCTTTAGAGTATCTGACCGAAGTCCCATGTAAAAATCGTGTAAAGACCTCAATGATGTTTTACTGCATGTGCCATTGTACCACCAGTCGTACTGTGCAGGCCCCGGTACAGGGTGTATTTAGTGGTGTTAAAGGGATGCTTGTAGCACCGGTGGTCAAATGTTTTGTCTTTAAATTACACACTGGTACCCTACCACTTAAACATAGTTGGATTTTGGGGGATTTTTCATCCCATCGAGCACACGTTGCTACATATATAATAAAATGTAAACATATGAACACTTGATTAGAGACAGCTGGAGCAGGTATTTTTCTAAAACTTGTGGTAAAGAACCTTAAAAAGGAATCACCGTCAAGTTCATATGGCATTCGATTCCCTTCCGTTCAAACCAAGGCCGGCGTACCGTATGATTTAATTGTGCTTCGGCACCTGTACAGCGTATGGTGAACCCGAAATGTCCTTCGAAATGCGACCTGTACAAGTGCAATCTGTGCGGCGACACTTTTGCGATTAAATGTGCGATACATTTGAAGTGCTGATTGGGCAAGGGGATATACCACAGTGCGATCTGCGCAGTGAATCATTGTTACGATGGCCATGGCAATATCAATAGTCAGCTCAGAGCTGCGGGTACTTCATTGCACTTCGTAGTAGTACTACTATTCTATTGTATTTTGTCCAGTAGGCAAAACAGCAACAGCCATAATAATCAAGAGAAAAAGAAAAAAAGAATAAGCAAGGCTCTGTTGTAGAATACTGTGCTGGCACGCAGGTGACCCGGGTTTGAGTCTTGCTATCTTCTTGGTCTTTCATTTGCTACGTTTTTGTTTTTCATTTCGTGCGATAGTGATTACGGACACCGGCGGTGGCGGCAGTGGCAGCAGTGGTGGTCCCTAACAAATATGGCACCACACACCATTCTTGTTGAGACATCTTAACAACTTTCACTGTAATATTATCTTCACAAACAACAGAAGCTATCTTCCTTTTCATTATTTAGATCCTCACCTTCTTCTTCTGTTTTTAGTGCACCAGCCCTGCTGCCACCCAGCCTTGCCAATTTTGTACCAATTGAGCTAGGTTTTTCAACTCTGGACGTGAATCTTCAACATTTCTTTTTATCTAAAAATAGCTCTGCGGCAATTTTACACAGATTACCTTTGATTTATACATAATGTTTAACGCCCCAAAACAACCATATGAATATGAGAGACGCCGTAGTGGAGGGCTCCGGAAGTTTCGACTAACTGGGTTTCTTTAACGTGCACCGAAATCTCAGCACACGGGCCTACAAAATTTCCGCCTCCATCGGAAAAGCAGCCGCCGCAGCCGGGATTTGATCCCGTGACGTACGGGTCAGAAGCCGAGTACCTTAGCCACTAGACCACCGTGGTGGTGCAGATTACCTTTTGTCTTTTACACTAGATTTGAAAAAATAGTAGCAGGTAATTAAAGTTTGTGCCATGATGTTTGTCGCCATTCGTCACTTTACTCGTTACCATTTACGTGAAAGGAAGGAATAGACACAGCACTTACCAGGATTCACTTTCCAGACTTCACCTTTCTTAAAGAAGCTCCACATATCATTAACTCTTGTTCTGCGAAAAAAACCAAAAACATAAAATATCATTTCGCAAAAGGGGCATGAGTTTCACGATTTTACATTTTTTTAGTGGTTTGGTACGTTTCCGTGATGTTGACGTCTTTTGTGGTGATCGCAGTAACTTTTTGTCGCCTGCATATCAACCACCTCTGGCCATTTGACCGATAAGTCCACATGTCTCGATTATCGCTCCAAAACTGCAAAAAAAAGAATATATTGTTGCTGTAGTTACCACTAGGTTGTAGAGAGGAAAGAGGAAGGGGTCGATGTGTTTTCTTGAAACTAACATACAGTCAACTGCAAACTTCCTTCACCAAATTTCCTGAGTTTTTCTGTGCCCAAATTATCAAGCCACAAACAAGCAAACAAACTCCTTAGGTGAAACACAAACACCACAGTTGGCCTATTTCCTTATGTAAATATTATGCAAATACATCGCAACAATATAAATTGTTGTTTCTCCGAACTGTAATGCTTCAAATACTGGGAATTTTTTTTGCCAATGTCTCTACGTGGACAGATCTGTCCCTGCTACGACCGAGGTTCTTAGCAATATATTTCAGAAATGTTTTACTCGTATTCAGGCGTCGCAATTTCAAACGTTTATTCGCGAACCCCATAACAGTTTTCTGGAAAAATTTTCAATATACGTTGTCTTGTTACCACAATGCAAAAAGGGCACAAAGTTTTCTGTGTGTTTATTAAAATACTAATATAGTTTTGTTGTTGCGATTCCTCACTAAAATTTTGCATAATTTTAAATGTCGATAAAACATGTGCAAAAAATAAAACAATGCAATTTCAAAAGTGAACCGCGTGAAAACAGCCACAAAAAGACTTTTTTTTATTGCACACTGGAGCTTTGAAGTCGCCTTCTATTGTAAGCTACTCACTTAGATGCTAAGTGGCATAATGCCATCGTACTCCTCATAGATTCGGATGTCGGTGCCTGTGAATAATGGCACGCGGAAGCGCTTTTCAACAATACTGCTAACACTTCCTGAAGCAAGGAAGTCTCAGTATTCATTTTTAACTTGGAACACAAAGCAAATAGTTGTTTACACATGCTTCATTTTTAAACACATTGTAAAGTGAGCGCTTAGGCATGCCAACATTGTAATGGGTATCTTCAAACCGACCTCTGGTCAATGTACAGCCACCCATTGAAGGACAACTATGTGACATACGCTATTAAATTACGCTGTATGTAGAAGTAACACTCCAGAACAAGGGGACACAATTCAGAGGTTACATGGCCCAAGCGTATAAGTATTTACCTGAGATAAGCAACAGTTGATACGCACAATCTATAAGAATCTGTTTTCCAGTAATCTTCCTACAACCCAATCTAGAACACAAGCTCTGGAGCGCTGTGCAGGAGAGCCCGAGCTTGGTAAAACTGGCGATCTTTCTGAGCTCACATACTACCCCCTCTTGAATAAGCCTGCACTACAAAAAAAAGTCAAATCTACCACTCAGCGCGCTGCGTTTGAACGGTTATGGTGAAACGTGCGTCACGTTAAGGACGGTCAACAAATTTGTGTGGTGTTTTCAAACCAGAACAGTTTTTTTTACTTTGTTCGTGGTACCGCTGGAAGCAGAAATGCATCCATGCAATCAATATGTCAGATCTTTCTGGTGATACTACTAGTTTGTATGAGGAAACTATTAGTGGCGTGTTGTGTGTAGCGCAATAAATGCGGCTGCTGCAGAACGCAGAGTTCCGCACCTGTCAACTAGCGACGCCGATCAGTACCGCAAAAGCGAACGAGGAAGAGCCACTCACGGGAAAAGAAGAAGACTCGTTCGTTCACGCAGTTCATTAGCGGGGCTGTTAAAGTCACCCCAGTTTAGCACGAAAAAAAAAGGAAAGCATAACCAGCAGCACATCTTGCAATAAGCAGGCCAAGTGCGGCCGTCTGCGTTTAAGTGATTGTTGGCACGCCCGTGTGCCATCGAGAATGACGCCGTGACCAATGGGCTGCCCGAGGCGTAGTGGCAGCACCGATACGAGCTTATCCTTTCCCGCTATACGTCATTACCGAGTATCGTTGGGATGGCAGGGCGCTTCGCTGTCACGTGCACACCTGGTTAGCGCACAAGGGCTGACGGGATACTCACCACTCTTAAGGGGGCTTCTACAAAGCGACGTTTATTGAAAACTTTGATGGAGCTCGAACGTGAGAACGGCTACCGACGGAGGACAGCCGACGGAGGGCCGCACGGTCTGACATTGGAGAGAATGTGACACGCTGAGAACCTATCTCCTCTCGTGTTATATTTATTAACGCGCTTCTTTCTCATGCAGTTCCTGCTATGAAAGTGTTTTTGCTATTGTTTGTGGCAATGCGAGCCTACACCGGTGATTGGCTTATGTGGAGACCCTTTGTTCAACCGAGGGCTGAAAAGAGGTTGTTTGAATGGGTAATCAGAAGCGAAGCTTGGGGCTTGGACTCGGGCAGACGACTGAAGCTGCAATAAAGCGTCTTTTCACCGGACTACGGCTTTGCCTTCATGCTGCCACCATGCACTCGAGTCATCAAGGGGACCCATTCCCAACCTCAAACATCTTTCTTCCTTAGCTAGTGTAGAAGCTAGTCGATAAGAAGGAAATTACCTGGCGCAGTCGACATGATATATATGGCAAATCACACACAATGAGACAACATATCAGAACGCTTGAATGAAGCTAAGTGCGTTACTAACGATTTCATCAGGCGCAAAATCAACTCCAGAAAGTAAAAGACAGAACAGCGATGCCTCGAAAACATGTAGTGAAAATGTGCCCGTACAGTGATTATGCTTAGACTGTGGTGATGATCGAACTTAGTGTTGCTCCAAAATTATCATCAGCTTGCCTAGATTTTCATTTATACAAGATAAGACAGCGATGAACCTATGTATGAAGAATTACTCGTGCAGTTCTCTCTCATGGTGTGAAGGGCAACGTGATTCCGTTATAGTAGCTGTTAGTTTATCGCAGGAGTAATCAGGACTAATACCGGGCGTATAAAAAGGTAGCATCAGTGGCTGCCTTGAGGTCAGCATACTCAGTGAACGATCTCTTAGAGCAACAGTGAAAAGACGGTGAAGCCTGAATTTTTGTGACATTGTCTAATCGTCTGGCACTGCTCCGTATATACAACGGAGTCTACCGGCAGATTCTACTATCAACATTGCAGGAATCATTCAGGATAAAAAAGACCCAGTGACAGGCACTGCTGTTTAATGTATTTCACACACAAGCAGCGAAGCGCGAATCAAGATAATCAGCTTGGTTTTTCATTGTTCCTAAGGCATGTTTACTATCAATGTTAACTTTCGTTACGGTGTTCGCCTCAGGACTACGCGTACACATATTGAAATAGTCTTTTACCGAGAAGATTTATTCTGTTTCAATTACTCATTCTCTTCATTTTCTTCCTCATCACTAGTTCAACAAGCTGAGTTCTCCCTTAACATTCACCTCTGTCTTACTTCCCGTCCCCTTACCTCATAACACCTCGATTTCATTTGTTTAAACCTCCTCCTACCCACAAACTCTTTCCCCATTACTTTCAACCATACTTCTTTGCTCAACTCTCCCCCGCTTATTGCATAACTTTTCTTGGCACCTGCTACACCCGGTACTGGGGCTTGCCGAATGCCTGTGGCGCAAGTATAATCGAGTATCTGCGAGTGCCTCGTGCACTTTGGCAAGGCTAAACAGCTCGGTCGAAATTAATCCAACCGCAAGCCGAAAAAAATTAAATTACTCCGCAGGCCTAAATTACTCCCCTCAAGCACTCTCTGCAGATGCCTAACCAGCGAAGCGAAAATGCTAGGCAAAAATTGGTTGCACA
The DNA here is from genome assembly GCA_013436015.1 of Rhipicephalus annulatus. Classification (NCBI taxonomy): domain Eukaryota; kingdom Metazoa; phylum Arthropoda; class Arachnida; order Ixodida; family Ixodidae; genus Rhipicephalus; species Rhipicephalus annulatus. The sequence goes on along the minus strand of WOVY01000340.1, from coordinate 115,777 downwards.
GCACGCAGCCGACGCCGAAATACTGCTCGAAAAACTCCCGCCAAAAGTGGACGTTAGTCCCAGATAATACATTTTCGCCATTGCCACGATGACACTGCCCTGTCTGCAACCCCACTTCCTCGGCTTGCCTTTGTCCCTTACATTCGGCTGGGGAGGCCTTCAGATCCTCAGTGTGCGGAGCCTGTTTCCATCTTCACAACCGGGCTCGTTCTTTTGCCTGAATTGCTGCGACGGCCCGGCAAACGTTAATGTTTTTAGAGAACAGCTATCGGCGCTGTTCGTAGAGTGTTATCACAAAAATCTGCCTGGCTTGGTAGGTTATCACAGTAAAATGTTAATCTCCAACTAAAGCTAAGTTTACTTTCGTTGTAGATTAAATAGTTTTCTTTGGTTGAAGGTAAAATGGTTATTCAAAGTTAAGTGCTGTTTAGGTGTTCGTTCCAACCGCTCCCTCCCCATGTGGGAATGCAAGCTGAAACTGCTGCGCGCGGGCTCAGCGGAATGGCAGCAAAGAGATGAATGACGTCAATGACCAAGCAGCCAAGGGATACCTTTATCATTCTTCGAGGCAAGCGTTTTCGCATTCCGTGTAGCCATATAGAGATTTTACTGCAAAACTACGTCTCACAGCCGAATACTTTCAAATCCATGAAAATGCAAGCCGTCCTGATTACGCGAACGCAATAAGCATCTCGTTTGTGGGGCCATCAAAGCCTGGCAGTGTTTTTCGCCAAACTGCCATATAGGATGTCTGACTGCAGGTGCTTCTGCTTGCAGTGTCTCGTAGCTGGTGGCAATAAAGAATACTTTTTATTTGCGTCAGTTTTTTTTGTGGCTTAAGTTTCAACAAAAGCAACCGTTAGGCTTCCTCTACAAAGGCCACAAACAGCCGATGCAGACGACCGTGCGTCTACTACGGTAAGTAAGGTGGTTGACCGGGGTGGTAGTTATAGCGACACACGTAGCGACAGTGACCACAACTACACTCTCAATGCAGCGGCATTAGCAGAAATTCTTTCTCAGAGGGAGGAGGGAGCAGCACTATTTTATCTGAAGTGGAAGCGGGGCGAGCAGTTGTGATGAAACGTCGTATACTTCTAATTGCGACATTGCGAACATACAGCCTATGCGCGATTGGAACATGCACCCCGAAGTCATTGTTTTTCAGTGGAGCTGTTGTGCTTTTGTTGATGCCATCATGCTCTCGCAAAACTTATCTCGATAATTAATCAAAAATACTTTTCTACTAAGTACAACGTTAAAACTCGGCCAGCCCAAGCTTTTTTCATCCTCTTGCTGTTGAGGTTTGCTACCTGAACATGTGCACCTGGCATGCGCTTCCTCACTGTGTCCGTTTTTTTTTCGTGTGAGATGTGATAACTGGCACCGGTGGCACAACAAGTACATTGAAATATAAAGAAAGAAAAACATAAGAAAATTGAGGCCACTGAAGGTAAGGAATAAATGGGAGGAAAAAAATGACGCACAGAGGGAAAAGTGATCGGGAGAAATGGACAAACAAAACAGAGACAGAAGAATAAAAAAATGATAGAGAGAAACAGAGGCAATAAGAAGGCAGAAAAGTTCACTTAACGAAGGAAATGAAAAAAAAACTGTTTCACCGAAACAGCGAGAAAATGAATAGAATAGCACCAACTTGTAATATTAGCAACAAATTGTAACATGTGAAGTAGGGCTGCCAGCTAACTCGCTTGAATCAGATTTGGGTGTAACTCTACAAAAAGCTTCTCCGAGAGATAATCGCTGCTCCAAAGAAAGACCCGCTTTTCGCAGAGGCTCTTCATTTTGATTGCTGAGCAAAAAGTACTCTAAGTGTCACCTGTGATGCCTGCCGGGATAACGCGCATGCTATCGGTCGCAAGCATACTCTTTAAGTCAATGTAGACAGTTGCTGATCATTCCTCCCCTCTCCCATTTCCTTCGGATAGGTCTATCCCCTCTGCTTGAGTAGCAATCGATGATAGGCTTGTGTGCACGGCATCACTTTATCACGTGCGCTTTCCGTACAATAAAGATGGGTTGGTTTTTTTTTCACCTCTTCGTCAAAATCGTTCTAGATCCAAATTTTTATTTATTTGCTTATTTATTTATCAATACTTTCCCGTGCAGGTGAGGCAGCACAATGACAAAGTTTACAGAAGAGCTTACTGAAAATTAATCTTTAGGTAAAAAATAAAACATAAACTATAGTCCATCTAAAAACCGCCTCTTGTCATAAGCCATCATAAAACGAAATGCTTGCTTTGCTCAACAATATACAATTCATGCGCTTTTAGCTGCGAGTGGACCAGAAGTCGCGGGGGAGGGGGGGACGCCATCAATTCCATTTTATTGCGAAACATAACAACGGCAAAATGTTACTGGCAACCTCCACGCGAGCAGTATCGCAATATTAGAGAGAAAAAAAGAAGGCCACCCATCTCTCTTGTTCCTTCAGAATTGGCACGACTACTTCCAAGATGCCTAAACATTAATAAATGTTCAATTATGATATAGTGCGGGGCAATCACTTTATTAGGAGGACCCGGCCACTTACTGTGGCAAGTCACCGCAAAACAAGCACTGAAAAGCAAAGTGGTGTGGGAACATCTCACATTCAGCAATAATAAACTAGGAGTTTTAGTTCAAAATGTCTTACCCCTTGAAAATCATATTCAGCATTGGCTATATCGATTGATGAACCGGATCGTTCTTGAACTGGTCCAGAAGTTAGTTCAGCAGTTGAAGTGAACTGCTCTGCTATAGCGGCAAGAAAGAGTGCAACAAGTGCAGTTCTCGACATCTTAGCCATACTGCTGTGGTTGCAAGTTTCTGAAGCTTTGCTGCAAAATCTTCCGTTACATCGTCTTATATACTCGTAAGTGGTTTTTCAGCAGAACTACTTGAGAAAAGGTACAAAACAGTGACAATACGTCAAAGTCGAGGGATGTTCAAGAGCTGTACGTCATCTGTAAACTATGCTCGCTCATTCACAAAGTACCTCGACGCAGAGGGCAATAACGGCAACCTCGCTGTGACTGCGTAAAAAGAAAATAACGGCCGACATTGATGGAGCGAACTTCATGAGAATTGGCCCAGATGCACCTCCACGCATTCATTGCACCGACCCCTAACTCTTACGCCCCTTATCAATTAGTGCCACGTTTAATTACCTCATTGTGCATCGCATGTCTACGTGTACTACCATCGCACACGTGGGTGGTAAAGCTTAGCCTGTACGCTCAACCCATATGCAGTATAACTGTAGCAGCCGTATGATAAATGAAAATCTGGGAGCCAATTTTCTCTTCTAACAAATAAAAGTGAGGGTCTGGTTTAAAGGGGGCAACAAGCGAGAACAAATATTTTGCATTTAATTGACACCTTTCTAGGCTCGTACGAGGACTTTAGCTCTTGAATGTACTCTGCAAGGAGGTGTACACGGGCATTCACGCATGCGAGCCACTTTTTTATGAGGTGATGCCAGTTCAATCGACTGCTTTTCTGAGGCAAAAACTATTAGCTCCACTAGACTGCGTCAGCGTGTGATAACGCGCAATGTAAAATACCATGCCTTCGTTCTAATGTGCCTCTTTCGCTCTTCGGTAACTAGTCAGGTTACCTTGTTCTCAATTCTTATCACACTACATTCAATCCCACACGAATGAACCAAACTTCTCGCTTTAAAGGAACTGTTTATTAAATATAGCTTAGTTCGAACGTGTCGTATCGGGGAAAAGACCACCAATTACAGGAATAGCAGCCGGATACACCTAATCTATTCAGCGCCAGTGATTTGAGACGTCGCACCATCCGTTTCGCGTATGGTCTCTTCATAGCGACCGTTGCTTGCAATACTGAGTCTCAGTATTCTGATCCTCTCCACCTTGGGTACGAGCTTACCATCCGCCGTAGTAAGGTTTATTTCCAGGCTGCTCTCTTCCTTGTGCTTGCATGGTTTTCGGCGATGTCATATTGATTTAAAAATTAAGAGCTCAGATATGTCGGCCAAACACGGGAGCCTCGTTTCTCATTAGTAGTTTTCGACTGTTTGTATTGAACGTTGTAATGCGTTCTAAACTTGTTCATCGCTGTCATCACAAACCCACTAGGTAATATCGTCGCTAAAAATAGTATATTGGAGGCCGCAGATTTTCTGCTGCTTTGCTGCCATGCCTATCGAAGTGACACTTACCAGTATCAGACACATCTCTCACCCATGTCCAGCATATCCGAGCTGTAGTTGCTCAAACATCAAACTTTTCTATCTTAGTGCAGGCTTTTCTATTAAGAAGTCTTTATTATAGGATACAGTTGCTGTCCTAGGCTTAGTTTTGTTATTTTATTTATTATTGGCTTATGTCTAATTCCCTCGAAAGCTTTCTAAAAATCTAAACATAGCATAGCTTTGGCATTTCGACTAGTGTTCTCTATGAGTCTATGTTTATGCAAGAGCATCGCATCCTGTGGCAACAAATATTTCTCATTGATTTATATGTATGGTTTAACGTCCCAAAATCACCATATGAATATGAGAAACGCCGTAGTGGAGGGCTCTAGAAATTTCGGCCACCTGGGGTTTTTTAACGTCCACCTAAATCTGAGCACACGCGCCTACAACATTTCCGCCTCAATCGGAAGTGCAGCCACCGAAGCCGGCATTTGAACCCGACCTGCGGGCCAGCAGCCGAGTACCTTAGCCACTAGACCACCGTGGCGGGGTGACAAGTATCTCTATAAGTCCAACATAGTGAGTGAAAAAACGTCGTCGCCCTCGGCACGCTTGGTCAGTCTGTTAGAACAATGCGTTCCATTAGTTTTACCACCCAAGAAGTGGACAAACGTCGTCTCAAGGTCTCGAACTGTAACTGCTTGCCTGGTTTAGGTTTAGAATGATCTGAGTGGTCTTATACTGTTGGTGTATTCTGCCCAATTCCCAGCAGTTGTTCACGTATTTGGTAAGTTCTTTTGGACAAGCATCTTTTACACTTCGGATCATCTTATTTTTTCGCAATGGTCCATCAGGCCCCAATATAGTATAAACTATTCTAAACATTCAGATTAGGTATTTGAATCAAATTTTTTATTTTTCTTGAATCACAACAAGAAAGTTACAGGCGCCAAAGAAATAGCAACATTTGATGAAAGGCGTTTGTACCGGTTTTACAAAAATAGCAAACACAAAATATAGAAAAAATCGTATGCAGCAAACAATTTTTAATTGGTTTCAGTGAAGATTGAAAAGACATACAAAAACACTGTTCACAATACCTAGTGACCAAACAAAACACAGAAGTAAAAAAATTACAGAAGTAAAAAAAATTTGCGATAGCATAGCTGCTAGTACGTTTCATTAGGTACAATATTTGTATCCAAAATAACTCTTACGTCATGAACTTTCTCGACTCCCATAACTTCTTTCATTTCTGTCAACAAGGGTTTCGTGGGGGTCACTCTTGCGAAACCCAGCTTGCCATCTTTGTTCGTGACCTTCATGCCAACCTCAAAATTAACAAACAAACCGATTCTATATTCCTTGATTTTGCGAAATCTTTTTATAAAGTACCCCACAAACGCTTAATATTAAAACTGTCCTCGTTAAACTTGCACCCATATATACTTAACTGGATAAAAGCATTCCTCAGTAACCGCATGCAATCTGTGTTTAAATATGATAGTTTGTCTGTCCCTCTTCCGGTAACATCGGGTGTACCGCAGGGCTGTCTTTGGTTCTTTTTTATTTTTAATTTACAATAAGGACCTTTCGATGCACGTATCTTCAAATTGTCGCATGTTTGCTGACGACTGTGTCATTTATCGTACTGTCACCGACCCTCCTGACCAAATGTTATTACAAGAAGACCTCAACCATATCCTATAGTGGTGTTATGACTGGTTAATAACCTTAAGCTCTACTAAACGCAAACTATTCTCATTCACTCGCCGTCTAAACCCTCTTCGCTTTTTCTATAACATAGCTAACGTCCCTGTCGAATCAGTAACCACTTACAAATACATTGGAGTCACTCTATCCTACATTTTGTCATGGAACACTCACATTAATAAAATCGTATCAGCATCTAACAGAACCCTGGGCTTCTTAAACCACCACTTACGAAGCGCTCCGTGTCATGTAAAACTACTTGATTATACATCATTACTTAGATCTAAGTTAGGATATGCATCTCCCATTTGGAACCCGCCTGAGGTTGGTCTTACAAATTCCCTTGAATCCATTCAAAATCGTGCAGCTAGATTTATTCATGCTTCGTACTCATACGACATCGGTGTTTCATCCCTCAAAGCCACGTGTAACTTATCCCCTTTATCATGTCGCTGACGCATTGCAACCCTCTCATTATTTCACAAGTTTTTTTTTCACTCTCCACTTAACCACCCTCCTTACATTATCCCTGCAGCTCACATATCTCGTCGCACCGGCCATGCGCTTCAAGTTTTTCGCCCGCGAGCCCATACTAAAACATTTTCTGCTTCTTTTTATCTCAGAGCAGCAAAAGACGGGACTTGCCTTTCCCACTACATCGCCACTATCACCTCTCTATCAAGCTTCATTCATAATATTTCAAATGTAACTTCACAATTGTCATTGTGACAAAAATATCGATTGTATGTTACCCACCCCTTATGTAATACCCTCCCGGGGGTCTTTAGGGAAATAAAAATGAAATGAAATGAAATGAAACAGCATAGTTTGGGACCCTATACAAAACCTATTATATACACTCTTGAGCGTATCCAAAGAAAAGCTGTTAGATTTATAGTCAACAAGTACTCCAAGTTAGACTCACCCTAAGATTTAATGCTAGCCAACCACATCCCCTTACAGCAGATGCAAATCCAAAAAGCTAGATTAGAATTTTTTGATCAACTTTTGAACAAAAAGATAGCTTTAGACCCATCCCCTTGTTTGACACCCCTAAGTAGCCGACCCACCCGACACCACCACCCAAAGGCCTTGATCCCGTATTTTGCTCGCACAGACCTACTGAAGTATTCGTACTTCCCACGTACCATATGTGAATGAAACTGCCTTACTAATACTTGTGATGAACGAATAAACCTACCAAACAACCTCCTTCACCCTTTATTGTTTTGTTTTGCAAGTATTTTATTTATATTTGTATATGTTTACCAACCTACTTGGACCTCGAGTCTGCAGTATTGAATAAGTAAATAAATAATGCACGAATACAAAATAAATAAAAAGTTTAGGACAAGTTTATTTAAACATTCTAAGACATGTAATTATACAGAAACAACAGAAATGCATATGTAGACAAAAAAAGTAGCATTCATTTTAATTTCACTACTTGGAAGCGAGCGCGTTACTTTAAGGTCCAAATCTCCTTCCAATTGGTTAAGAAGAGATATGGTTTATTATTTCATAGCTTGCTTTCCATAGTTTGTTTGAGGTATTGACGTGTGTCTTTTCTGTGCTCTAAAGCAGTACGTTGATTATTTGTTGTTGTTAGTGATATATGATTTTTCACAATTTACTAATTGCAGTAACTTGAAATAGAATACTTCATCAGTTCTTAACATATCAGGCTTTAAAAATACTGGTTATGTTCTTAGATCATATGAGTTTCACCTTTATTGCTCAAAACAACGTAGGAAACTTTTTTAGAACAACTAATTTAAGGTAGCTGTCTTGTGTTGTCGTCCCCCATACAAAATTTTTACACCGTGATTTCGAGTAAAACAGAGCATAAAACATTGTTTCTTTTTTCAGCCTCAAAGGGATGAAAACAGCAGCTGTGTATAAACATTCCACAAATTTTACCAATTCCACTGCTTGGGCTATTAATATTATAAAGGAGATTTATTAAGCAGAAAGGTTGAAGCTTGGAAGGCTTGGAAGGCGATGCACCAGCCGCAATTTCCGAGCTCGAGCCGCTGCTGCACACTCGATGTTGCTGCCTCTGCGCCGGAGTACTTCCTCTTCTTTACAATGGCCCCACGGAGAAAAAAAATGAGCCATCCTGGCGACTTAGTCCTGTGCAGGCGGCGTTGAACCGTGGTACTGCTTGAGCCTCTGGACGTGTACAACCTCGTGGTTGCGACGTCGCAAGCATGATTGTGGCGTAAGAGGCTCAATAAGGTAGTTTACTGGCGAAGTTTGTTCGAGAATACGATATGGACCATCGTACTTTGGCAGAAGTTTGGAAGAGAGCCCAAGTGTGCGATGCGGCATTGACAGCCATACAAGAGCACCCGGAAGAAAAACGGGAGTTGAGGTCTGGGCATCATGAATTGCTTTTTGCCTGTTTTGGTCATCGCAGGTAAAGCGACGAGCTAACTGGCGGCATTCTTCTGCGTGTCTGGCGGCGTCCAAGATCGGTAGGCACTCGGACGCGTCCGGTCGATAGGGCAAAGTGGTGTCATTGGTGTGGGAGGGGTGACGGCCGTAGAGGAGGTAAAAAGGGGAGAAGCCTGTTGTCGCTTGCGTTGCCGTATTATAGGCGTATGTAATAAATGGGAGGACTAAGTCCCAGTTAGAGTGGTCAGGCGCCACATAAATAGATAGCGTGTCACCGAGAGTATGATTAAAGCGCTCGGTTCGTTTGAGGGTGGTACGCGGTACACGTGCGATGTACAATAGCACACTCAGCAAGCAATTTTTCAATAACCTCGGACAAGAAGGCGCGGCCGCGGTCACTGAGGAGTTCTTGAGGGCCTCCATGACGCAGCACAAAATGACGCAGTAGGAAAGTGGCAACCTCCTGTGCTGTAGCCGTTTGAAGAGCAGCCGTCTCAGCATAGCGCGTTAGGTGGTCGATAGCAACTATTATCCACCTGTTGCCAGTCGGAGTCAATAGAAGTGGCCCATAAATATCTATTCCAACCCGTTTGAAAGGTCGGGAAGGGCATGGTAAAGGCTGCAGTTCACCGGCGGAGGCGTGTGGTGGAGATTTTCGGCGCTGACATTCGGCACAAGAGCGTGCGAAGTTGCGGATGAAGGTATACATACCACGCCAGTAGTAGCGATGTCGAAGCCTTTCGTAGGTCTTGAAGACTCCTGCGTGGCCACATTGAGGGTCAGCGTGGAAAGAGGAACAAATCTGCGACCTCAGGTTCGTGGAGCGACGAGCAGCCACTTGCGTCCCTCTGGTGCGTAGTTGCGTCGATAAAGAAGCGTGTCACGTATCGAGAAGTGTGGAACTTGGCGCCGAAGCGTTCGCGTCTTTGGGAGTTCAGAAGTGTCGGAGAGATGATTGAGGAGAGACGCAGTCCACGGGTCATTGCGTTGTTCGATAGCAATGGTGTCAAAGTCAAGCGATGACAATGTGGAATCACAAGCGGAGTCAGCTGTGGCAATCTGGGACAGGGGGGAACGCGAAAGGGCGTCGGCGTCAGCATGCTTCCGTCCTGACCGATAAACCACGCGTATGTCGTAATCTTGAATTTTCAACGCCCAGCGAGCGAGGCGGCCAGATGGGTCTTTTAACGTCGAAAGCCAGCACAGCGCGTAGTAATCGGTCACGACGTCAAAAGAACGACCATATAGATATGGGCGAAACTTTCCAAGGGCCCACACAATGGCCAAGCACTCCTTTTCTGTGACGCTCTAGTTGCTCTCAGCCTTGGTAAGGGTGCGACTAGCGTATGCCACGACGTATTCCTGTTGCTCTGGTTTACGCTGTGCGAGCACAGCATCCAGCCCTACACCACTAGCCTTGGTGTGGATATCAGTTGGAGCTTCAGGATCGAAATGGCGTAGAATGGGTGCCGTCGTGAGAAGCCGTCGCAAGGTGGTGAAAGCCTCGTCGCAGGCAGGGGACCACGATAAGAGGTCATTACAGCTGCTGAGAAGTTGCGTGAGAGTTGATATAATAGACGAGAAGTTTTGGACGAATCGCCGGAAATACGAACACAAGCCGATGAAGCTTCGAAGTTCTTTGATGGTGGCAGGTTTAGGAAACGCCGTAACCGCTCGCAATTTCTCGGGATCTGGGAGGATGCTTTCCTTGGAAACAATGTGGCCCAAAATGTTCAGTTGACGCATGGCAAATTGACATTTTTTTAGGTTTGATTGCAAACCGGCGTTAGTTAAGCAAGCAAGGACGTGCTGAAGGTGACGTAAGTGTGTGTCAAAGGTAGGGGCGAAGACCACGATATCATCGAGGTAACACAAGCATATCTTCCATTTTAGTCCACGCAGGATGTGGTCCATCATTCGTTCGAACGTTGCAGGTGCATTGCAAAGTCCGAAGGGCATGACGTAGAATTCATATAAGCCGTCTGGCGTGACAAAAGCGGTTTTGGGGCGATGGGCCTCCGCCATAGGCACCTGCCAGTAGTCTGACCGCAAGTCTAACGAGGAAAAGAACTCGGCACCCTGCAAACTGTCCAAAGCATCGTCAGTGCGCGGTAGTGGATAGACATCCTTCAGCGTTATTTTGTTCAATCGCCGGAAATCGACACAGAAACGTATACAACCGTCTTTCTTTTTGACGAGAACCACCGGAGACGTCCATGGGCTCTGTGAAGGTCGAATGACGCCCCTGCGAAGCATGTCATCTACTTGGTCAGCAATGACGCAGCGTTCTGTAGCGGACATGCGATATGGTCGTTGTCGCAGCGGTAAGTGGGACCCAGTGTCAATGTGGTGTTCTACTGCTAAGGCGTGGCCGAGAGATGTTTGTTCAACGTCGAAAGAATGGCGGTAGCTCTCAAGAAGGGTGAGGAGTTGTGAACGCTGCGAAGATGTCAAATCTGCAGCGATGAATGGTTGAAATATGTTTGCCGACTTTGAGTCAGGCACTGAGACGACAGCCAGTTCACAGATGGAGGTAGAAGACACCTCATCCCGGACGGACATATTTCTGGAAGAAGTGATTGTCTCGACGTGGCAGAGCCACTCGTGACAAAGTAGGGATAAAGACGACGACTCATGATTATAAATTGTCATTGTGGTGGAGCCTTCTACAAGATCGAGAGCAGCAAAAGGCAGGGGGAGGCCTCTTCGGGCGACGAATATTGGAGATGGTGTGAAGAAGACCGTGCCATCGGATATGGCGCTGCATGAAACTGGCACGAACGCAAAAGAGCATGGAAGGATGTAGGTGTCATCACTAACGATCAGTTTAGCGGCAGACTGGGTGTCGATGGACGCTTGGTCATCCAGTGAGCAAAATTCAACCTCAGCCCTAGCACAGTCGATTACGGCGTTATGACGCGACAAAAAGTCCCATCCCAAAATATTATTATGGAAGCACGGCGTTTTCACATTTTCAGATAGGTGCTCTTCTAATATTACACCACAAGTTTCCTGCGTTGTGACACTATTGACCTACTCAAAGTTAATGCTCCACTCAGTATTTACCATTTTGTGCACTGCGTGAAATATGGCGTACGATGTCTTTCTCAAGTTTGACTGCATCCGGTTTTCATTTATCCAGCATGATAAAATTTCTAAAAATTCGTTAATTTTTTTCTTGAGTGCTTTTAGCTCATTCCATTCAAAGAATACGTTTGTGTCATCCTCACACATAATTATTTCAAGAAAATTACGCATATTTACTGGACATAAAGCAAGATTAAAAGGGGGCCTCGAATTACCCCTGCGGCACACCTTGCGTTATCATTAGTTTGGAAGAAGTGACGTTATTTACTTTGAATACTTGAAAAAAAATTAGGTAATTTTCAACTCAGTTCAACGCCGAACCACGTACGTAATACCTGCACAGTTTGTTAAGCAGTAACTAATGACGGCTTTAGTAAAACGCCTTAAAGTCCGAAACAAACCAAATGTATATTTTCTGTTCTCGATGGATGTCAATCTTTCATCTTTATTAGTTTAAGTGCCTGCTCTGCTGATTTGTTCTCTTGAAAAGTATATTGGGTCTTCGTTAGCTTGTTGTGCTTCTTTGAGAAACATTTCAGTCTAACTTGAAATATACTTTTAAAGACCTTTGCTTTGAGGGGTAGCACCGACACTAAACAATCTTTGTTATGCATGTCTCGTCGACCACTTTTATATCGTAACGAGGTCTTGATGTGGACCAAAGCAGCCGACTTGATGATCAGAATAAACTCTTTATTCGGGTGGAACTTGTGGCCAACAAACGAAAAGTAATATTAAAGTGATACACACTGGCACCGATAGCGGCAAACAGAACGTCCGCTGTCGATCAACTGGCAAGAAGCAGAGCGTGCTGGGATTTGTACCCTTGTTATAGAATGTTCTAGCCATATTGCTATGGTGACTGAGCTTCCAGCAATATCCGTAATCTTTAGGAAGTGCGCGTAATCTTAACAAAACGATTTACTACAGTTTCGAAGCTTCTCAAACATTGTAGGTGCGGTTTGCGCTGAACGTAGTGCAACGGGACAATAAGAAACCGCGAGAAATGAACGAGGCATTGCCCCCCCTCTCAGAAAGGCATCGTCCTGATGCTTTATAAAGCCCCGCCGCGGTGGTATAGTGGCTAAGGTACTCGGTTGCTGACCCGCAGGTCGCGGGTTCAAATCCCGGCTGCGGCGGCTGCATTTCCGATGGAGGCGGAAATGTTGAAGGCCTGTGTTCTCAGATTTGGGTGCACATTAAAGAACCCCAGGTGGTCTAAATTCCCGGAGCCCTCCACTACGGCGTCTCTCATAATCATATAGTGGCTTTGGGACGTTAAACCCCACATATCGATCAATATGATGCTTTAACAGAAGACGAACATACAATATTAGCGAGAATGAACAATATATACAAGCGCTAAAACACAGAAACAACAACAAAATACGGTCCTCAGGTTTGCGCCTGACATGGCTGCTGACATCAACGACTTCGGGTGGAGCACGGCGCCGTTGCGAGTTCGTCATGCCCTCGGCAACATCCTCGTAGTCGAGTAGGCCGAGACGTGAAAATACTCTGTACGGTATGAAGTACCATCGCAGAAGTTTTTCTCTAAGGCCACGATGGCGTATCGGCGTCCATACCTAGACCTGGTTCCCGGGCTGGTACTCCACGAAGCTTCGTCGAAGATTGTAAAGGCAGCTGTCGATCGCCTGCTGATTCTTGATGCGCAGGCGGGCGAGTTGACTAGTTTGTTCAGCGCGCTGAATGTAGGCGTTGGAGTCGAGGTTTCCTTCGTCGGCGACATTTCCAAACATAGCGCCGAGCATCGTTGCCGGACTCCTTTATAGACCAATATGTACGGCGTGATTTGCGTCGCGTCTTGGACGGCCGTATTGTACGCGAAGGTCCAGTACGGAAGGCTTTCATCGCACATCTTGTGCTACACGTCGACGTTTACGGCCAGCATTTAAGCAATGGTCTTATTCAAATGTTCGGTGAAACCATTGGCATGTGGATGATAGGCAGAGTCCGGCGGTGACCTGTCTGGCTGTACTTCAGAACCACGTGAGCAAGGCCCGCCGTAATGGCCGTTCTCTATAAGTAATGAGGACATGGAGAGCTCCGTTGCGTAGAACAGTGCTCTCGACGAAGAACCTTGCTACCTTGGAGGCACTGCCTTTTCGCATGGCCTTTGGCTCGGTGTGACGCGTGAGGTAGTCAGTAGATACGACATTCCATTTGTTCTCAGAATTTGACGTCGAAAACAGCTGCAATAAATCTATGCCGATTTGCTGTAACGGTCGGTGAGGTGGCTAGATGGTCTGGAGAAGTCCGGCTGGCCTCTACGGCAGTGTTGTTCGTCGCTGACAGTCGTGGAGGGTGCTGAAGTAACCAGTGACATCAAGTCGTGACAGCAAGTCGTGACCAGTAGTACTTTGCCTGCATTTTTGTGAGCGTACGGAAGATACCGAGGTGTACAACCATCAGGTAATCATGTAGAGCCTCAAGTACTTCTGGTCTCTGAATGAACCACGAGAAGGTGGTCAGCCTGAGGGGCAAAACGTTGTTCTTGCGAAACTCCATTTTGCAAGAAAAACGACTTCAAGTATCTCTTGAAAACATTCGGAACAGTCGTGCCGGTCCCCTCATGGTACTCTACTAGGCTTCTCAGTTTCGTGTCAGCCCTCTGTTGCTCTTTGAAGCCATCGGCAGTTATCGTTCCTGAGAAGCTGTCCTCATCCAGGCCGTCAGGCAGCGGTGGTTTGACGGGGGTGCGAGACAAGCTGACGGCGTCTCAGGGTTTTCTTCAGACTTGTAAACAACGGTCGCGTTGAACTCTTCAAGTCTCAGGCTTCACCGTGCAAGGCGATCTTAAGTTTTTTTTCATGTTAGCTAGCCAACACTAGTCGTGGTGGTTGCTCACAACTTTGAAAGGCCTGCCGTGGAGGTAGGGGCGAAGCTTTCACGCTGCCCAGATGAGGGCCAAGCACTCCTTTTCTGTTGTAGAATAGTTCGTTTTGGTCTTGGATAGTGACTGATTAGCGTAACTGATAACGCTTTCCATGCCATCAGTCTTTTGCACAAGGACGGCGCCAACTTCACTGCATGCGTCAGTGTGTACTTTTGTTTCGGCGTATTAGTCAAAATGCGCAAGTATAGGTGGTGTCTGGGGGCGTTGTTTGGGTTCTCGTGTGCCGCCTCCCACAAGAATTTAACGTTGCTTTTCGTGAGGCGAGTTAGCGGCTCGGCGGTCTGTCAAAAACGTTTGACGAAACGCCTGTATTAGGCGCACAATTCAAGGAATCAGCGTACAGCCTTTGTGTCCGTGGGCTTCGGCAAATCAGCGATGGCGGCTGTTTTTCGCGGGTTGGGGCGGAAACCAGACTTGCCAATGACGTGTCCCAGGAACAAGAGCTGTTCATACGCAGAGCGGCTTTTCTGGATTCATGGTTAGTCAAGGAGGTTTTGATAGTTTGAATTACTGCTTCAAGACACCGGAGATGCTCGTCAAGCCTGAAGGAAAACACGGCGACGTCATCCTATTACACGAGGCAAGTCTGCCATTTCAATCCAGCCAGAACGTTGTTCATAACACACTGCATCGTCACTGGCGCTGAGCAAAGACCAAATGGCTTGACCTTAAACTCAAAGAGGCCGTCTGGTGTGATAAAGGTCGTCTTTTCTCGATCTCGCTCGTCAACCTAAATTTGCCAATGGCCCATTTTGAGCTCCATTGATTAAAAGTACTTCTCGTTGTGGAGTCGGTCTAAGGCGTCGTCTATACGTGGAAAGGGTACACGTCCTTCGTTGAGATTTTGTTCAGGCGGCGGTAATCAACGCAAAAACGTAGGATCCTGTTCTTATTTTTCTTCTCTAATACCACGGGTGACGCCCACGGTCTCATGGACGGCTGAATGATCTCGTCGCGTAGCATTTCGTCGACTTGTTTTTTCACGGCATGGCGTTCGCACGTCGTGATTCGGTACGGGCTTTGTCGAAATGATCAGGCACTTTCTTCTGTTATGATGCGATGCTTCACGACTGGGGTTCGTCGAATTCATGATGATGACGAGACACAGTCCTTAAATTGCAAAAGCAGGAACTTGAGCTGGTCTTGCTTGCGTTACGAAAGGCTCGGGTTGACATCAAAATCTGGTTAAGGACCTTGTTTCGTCGAAACAGCATTGGAAGCATTGAAGGGAAGAATGAAATACTGGCCTCCAGGAGTTCATCGATGTAGGCGACCGTCGTACCACGGTTGATGTGCCTGTATTCGTTACTGAAGTTTGTCAGCACCACCTTTGCTTAGCAGCCACGCAGCTCAGCTAACCTTCTTGCGACGCAAATCTGACGGTTTAAAAAAGGTGCTGATCCTTCTCGACGATGCCTTCTAGATTTTCGGCTTTTTCAGTGCCAACAGAACTGACGACTACCGAGGAAGGCGGCACGGTGGTCTGCTCTCTGAGCGCATTCAATGCATGCTTGTTTTGCGTTTTACGGGTCGGCAGCGTGTTTTCTGAGGTTAGTGTGATTGACTCAGACCTCAGGTTAATGACAGCACCTTGTTGACTTGGAAAGTTCATTCCTGGTATCACAACCCTGGAGCAATTTTGTAAGATTACAAAGCTCACAGAATAAGTCTGATTACTGATGGTGACTCTAGCTGGGCAGACTCCATTTGGCAGAATTAGCTGACCTCCAGCAGTCCCTATTTCCGGGCAAAGTCATTGCAGTCCTCACTTTTTTCAACTTCGTCGCGAAAGACTCACTGGCAACGGAATAGTCAGCTCCAGTATCGACGAGAGTAGTGACGAGGTGGCCATCAAATATTGTCACGTGGTCGCCCAAGAAAGACGATGACAGTTGTGCATGTGCCACGAAGGACTACGAATTGGACGAAGAAGAAGAACTCGCTTGCGCGTTCTAATTAAAAAGATCGACCAGCTTCTGGCGTCTCAGTCTCTACGGCAAGACCTCTGTTTTGACGTCGTGACACTGGTGGAGGTGCTGGGGCCTACAACCGGATGCAGGACAGTCTTGCTCGGACCCGTTCACCTAGTCCAGAGACCCAGCCCCTCGTCAGGACTCCGGTGCACCGATTCAGTCGGCGCCTACTAGGCCTAAGTCCGGAGTCTGTATCTGTTCCGCCTCTAACCAGCATGGCAGCTCCTACCACATCCACGGCTACCCTTCCATCGCAGACCACTCTTCCCTCCCAGGTGACTCTTGAACATCCTCGTGTTCCTGAAGTTTTTCATGGGGAAGAGTACGAGGATGTCGAGGACTGGCTCGAACAGTTCGAACGGGTCGCTGTATCTAACCACTGGAATGAACAGCACAAACTTGGCCGTGCATATTTCGCCCTGGAAGATAGCGCTCGCACGTGGTACGAGAACCACGAGGCTACTCTCCAATCTTGGGAAGATTTCCGTCGACAGCTCCTCGCAACATTTTTGAACACGGACCGACGGGATCGCGCACAGCAACTGATTGAGGCTCGCGCACAAAAACCCAACGAAACAGCCGCCATGTACGCAGAGGGTATGATCCGTCTGTTTAGACGAGCTGACCCTGACATGCCCGAGGCAAAGAAGGTGCGTCACCTAATGCAGGGTGTCAAAGAACCAGTGTTTGCGGGCCTTGTACGAAATCCACCTACAACCGTAGATGAATTCATAAGAGAGGCGACTGTCATCGAGCGCGCACTGCGACAACGATACCGACACTTTGACCGCCTGCCGAACCACACGGCAGTAAGTGCTGCAGCTCAGAACACTGCCGTGTGTGAAAGTTCCCTACGACAAATGATTAGGGAAATACTGCGTGAGGAACTTCGGGCCCTCTGCGTCCCTCCTAACCAACCGCCCGTCGCATCTGTTGCCGAAATCGTCCGCCAGGAGTTGAGGCAAGCCGTTACACCACCGGCGCCAAGTCCTGAGCCACATCCAGCGAGCTACGCTGATGTGGTCCGTCGTCCTCCACCGTCATTTGTGGCGACACCCTTCCAGCCACGACCCGCGGCCGTACCTTGGTGGCAACGGGATTCCATGAGACGACCACCAGTTCGCCGAACTGACTTGTGGCGCATGGCCGACCGTCGACCTATTTGCTTCCGCTGCGGAGAACCAGGCCACATTGCTCGCTATTGCCGTCATAGCAATTCCGGCTTCGGGAACTTTTCTCGTCCCGCTTCTTTCAGCTCTGAAGACTTCGTGACAACAATGCCGATCAACTGTCGACTGGCCAAGCAGCTACACCGCGTCGCTGGCGATCTCCATCTCCTGCGCGTCACCGTGGCTTCCCTCAGAGCTACGCGGACGTCACCAGAGGCCGTTCGCCTAGCCCGCGCCGGGGAAACTAACTGCTGCGACCTCCGGGGGCAAGGTTGCCAATCGTCGAGACACCGAAAAGTTCCCCCTATCATCGCAAGAAGATATGACAACCACGACGAATACGACGACGAATACGACGACGAATACGACGACGAATACGACGACGAATACTAATGCCGGTGAAGTTGTACGTGCTGATCTTAGCGTTTTCATTGACGGACATTACGTCACAGCACTGGTCGACACTGGCGCCGACTTTTCAATCATGCGACAAGAACTCGCCGACCGCCTTAGAAAGGTCAAGACACCGTGGACAGGGCCACACATAAGAAGTGCTGGTGGTCAGCTGATGACTCCCACGGGTAAATGCACCGCTCGACTTCGCATTGGGAATTCTAGCTTCGTGGCCACTTTCGTCCTGTTGCCAGACTGCTGTAAAGAGCTAATTTTGGGCATGGATTTTCTTCGAGATCATGGCGCTGTTATCAACATCCTTCAACGCATGGTGACGTTTTGCGCACATCCGTATGTCGACGACAACAGCGACGAACTACGCGGCAGTTTGCGAATAGCCGACGATGTGACGCTCCCACCGAGATCCTGCTGCCTTGTGTCTGTGTCCAGTGGGCGGCCTTCCTATAAGGTCGTGATAGTGGAGCACATAGTCGCTCTTTTGCTCACGCAAGGCATTTCCATCGCGAGAGGCATTCTAACGCTTACTGGTGGACAGGCAGAAGTGCTCCTTACAAACTTCAGCAACGAGCGCCGTCAAATACAGAAGCGTACCGCAATTGCCTACTTCGACGATATAGACCAAGCCGGGGATTGCTGTGCTTTGCATCCAGATGACGCGACAGTCCCTGCCTCTACAACTTTGTCGGTGGACATCTGCTCCACGCTACCGCCCTCTGATAGGAAGCGTCTGCTTGGACTTATACACCAATTCGAAGATTGCTTTTCGCGTACGTCAAAGGTCCAGCGGACACCATTGACCAAGCACCGCATCATTACCGAAGACAACACGCGACCGATTCGGCAGAACCCCTACCGTGTGGCTCCGAAAGAACGCGAAGAGATTCAGAAGCAAGTACAGAAGATGCTCGTGGATGACGTCATACAACCTTCGAAAAGTCCTTGGGCGTCTCCTGTGGTTTTGGTCAAGAAAAAAGACGGCAGCTTGCGTTTCTGTATTGATTATCGCAAGTTGAACCAAGTCACGAAGAAAGACGTCTATCCACTGCCTCGCATAGACGATTCACTCGATCGGCTGCGTCATGCGCGCTATTTCTCTTCAATGGACCTCCGAAGCGGCTACTGGCAGATAGAAGTCGACGAGAGAGATCGTGAAAAAACAGCCTTTGTGACGCCTGATGGCCTTCACGAATTTAAGGTGCTTCCTTTTGGGTTGTGCTCAGCGCCAGCCACTTTTCAGCGTCTCATGGACACCGTACTATTGGGCCTAAAGTGGCAAACATGCTTGGTCTATCTAGACGATGTTGTTGTATTCTCAGCATCATTCGAGGAACATCTCAGCCGTCTATCCACCGTACTCCAAGCCATACGCTCGGCCGGCCTGACTTTAAAACCAGAAAAATGTCATTTTGGTTTCAACGAACTCAGCTTCCTAGGCCACGTCGTCAGTCACGAGGGTGTTCGACCTGACCCGGCCAAAATAGACGCTGTAGCGCAATTTCCTGCACCCCGTGACAAAAAGGCTGTGAGACGCTTCTTAGGGTTGTGCGCCTATTACCGACGATTTATCGAGAACTTTTCGTCTATTGCGGCGCCATTGACACGACTCACACGTGAGGACGTCCCCTTCTTTTGGGGTGAACAGGAGCAAATGGCATTCAATGAACTGCGGCAACGCTTGCAAACACCTCCAGTCCTTGCGCACTTCGACCAGGACGCCCCTACAGTACTTCACACTGACGCCAGCAATGTAGGTCTAGGTGCCGTTCTGGTGCAGTGGCAAGACGGCTGTGAAAAAGTAATAGCCTACGCCAGCAGAACTCTCTCTCGCACAGAGGAGAACTACTCGACCACCGAGAAGGAGTGTCTCGCCGTGGTGTGGGCAGTCATCAAATTTCGTCCGTATTTGTACGGCCGCTCCTTCAAGGTTGTTAGCGACCATCACTCTTTGTGCTGGCTCACCAACCTTAAAGATCCATCTGGTCGTTTGGCGGGCTGGAGCCTAAGACTTCAAGAGTTTGACATGACCATCGTCTACAAATCTGGGAAGAGGCACACCGACGCCGACTGTCTCTCACGGTCGCCAGTGGAAACTGTCGCTCCTGATGACGAAAACATCGACGCGGCATTCTTGGGAGTTGTCAACACGGCCACTATTGCACGAGAGCAGCGCAGTGACCCTGAGCTGTTACCACTCATTGAATATTTAGAAGGACGACGTAAAGACGTGCCGCGGTTATTTGCTAGAGGACTGCCATCTTTTTGCTTGCGAAACGATGTTCTCTATAAGAAAAACTTCTCACCAACCGGTAACCCACACTTGCTCGTCGTGCCTGCCTCTCTTCGAAAAGAAATTATGGAAGCGTGCCACGATGAAGCAACTTCTGGTCATCTAGGCTACACCCGAACATTGTGCCGACTACGATGCAAGTACTACTGGCCAAAGTTATCTGCTGCTGTTAACCATCACGTGCGAACGTGCACCGACTGCCAAAGACGCAAAGCGCCTCCCAGCCAGCCAGCCGGTCTTTTACATCCAGTCGAAGCACCAGAAAAGCCGTTCACCCAGATTGGAATGGATTTCCTGGGTCCCTTACCAACTTCGACAACAGGGAACAGATGGATTATTGTGGTCACTGATTACCTGTCCCGTTATGCGGAGACTAAAGCTATGCAGCGTGGCACAGCAGCAGAAGCCGCTCAGTTTTTCATCGAAAACATCGTCCTTCGGCATGGCGCTCCGACAACAGTGATCACAGACAGAGGACCTGCCTTCACCGCAGAGCTTTTGGAGTCGGTTCTCAGACTCAGCGGTACAGCTCACCGGAGAACAACTGCATACCATCCGCAGACAAATGGACTGACGGAGCGCCTCAATAGGACCCTCACAGACATGATCAGTATGTACGTTGACACGGAACATAAAAACTGGGATCAGATATTGCCGTACGTGACCTTCGCTTATAACACCGCTCGACAAGAAACCACTGGAATGACACCGTTCAGTCTGATTTATGGTCGCGAAGTCACGACAACATTGGACGCCATGTTGCCGCATGAGTGTGACGACATCCATGTAGACGCCGAAGAATTCACTCAGCGTGCCGAAGAAGCCAGACAGCTCGCGCGCCTGCGCATCTGTCATCAGCAGCATCAAGATGCACAACGCTACGACACCCGACGCAAGTTTGTTAGCTACTCACCAGGCGACAAAGTGTGGGTCTGGATTCCGATACGTCGACGTGGACTGTCTGAGAAACTGCTAAGGCGGTACTTTGGTCCATACAGCGTCACGCGACGCCTGAACGACGTGAACTACGAAGTCATTCCCGACACTAATTGTAGTTCTAAGCGCCAAAAGCATTTGCCCGAAGTCGTGCACGTCGTGCGTATAAAACCGTATTTATCTAGTTAATTAGCTCCCGGTTACTGTTTTCGTACGACCACTTCATACGCCTGGTAGAGCACCTAAGTTGCGCATCGGGACGATGCTTCTTTCGGAGGGAGGCAAATGTCACGTGCTCGCCCAAGAAAGACGATGACAGTTGTGCATGTGCCACGAAGGACTACGAATTGGACGAAGAAGAAGAACTCGCTTGCGCGTTCTAAGTAAAAAGATCGACCAGCTTCTGGCGTCTCAGTCTCTACGGCAAGACCTCTGTTTTGACGTCGTGACAATATTACGGCGAGATCGCTGGTTCGTCATCGTCCATTTCGGGTGGGTCGTTGCGTCAGATCACGGCTACGTCTACTGAGTCTACGACAGGATTCTCTCTGTTCTTTCTTCGATACGGGCGCGAACCTTCTTCATTCGTGGACACGATTATCTTGTACCATCCGGATGCTTCCGAATCCACAAATCTATCCAAAGTCGCCGCCTATGTGAAAGATTGCAGGCGACTCGCACGTTCCTTAACCGCACAAGATGAAACGTTCCAGAAGGACCGTCACGACTAAAACCTGCCCGCCCAGTCATATTCGCCTGGCACGTTGGTGTGGCTTCGCGTTTCCTCATCTGCTCCTGGTCTTTCCACCAAGCTACTGCCGAAGTACGAAGGCCCCTACCGAGTCTTACGTCAGTCCTCACCGGTTTACTATAGTGTTGAGCCAGTTCGACCATTGACAAACCAACGCCGTCACGGTCGCGAGACTGTTCATGTCGATCGATTGAAACCGCACTACGACCCACGCATCCTACCTGGTCCGTAGGTCACCAGGATGGCTCTTTTTCTGGGGGTGAAGTGATTTGTAGCATTGATATATGACACAGGATGGAGCACCAGTGAAAGAAGAGAAGGTAGAGTGCTGTTGCTGCTCGCGCTCGCTCCGCTTGACAGCTGGTCGGCGTTACCCCTGCGTTTCCCCCAATAAAAGAGTTTTCGACTCTCTGCTGAAGGCGTACTAACAATACGTTTGATTGACCTTTATGTGAGGCTTTACGTCCCAAAACTACCATCTGATTATAAGAGACGCCGTAGTGAAGGGCTCCGGAAATGTCGACCACCTGGGGTTCTTTAACGTGCACCCAAATCTGAGCACACGCCTACATTTTCGCCTCCATCGTAAATGCAGCTGCCGCAGCCGGGATTCAAACCCACGACCTGCGCGTCAGCAGCCGAGTACCTTAGCCACTAGACCACCACGGCCGGGCGAGACAGAAAGTATATGAGACGATGAGATTAAAAAGTTTGCTGGTATAACGCGACAACGGACAGCACAAGACCGGATTGACTGGCGGATCATGGGAAAGGTCTCTGTCTGGCAGTGGGCGTAGCCAGGCTGATGATGATTGTGAAGATGATGCTTATGATAATAATGATGATGATGATGAGAGTACCACAGGTTGTCGAAATTTTCAGAGCCCTCTACTATGGCGTCTCTCATAACCAAATGGTGGTTTTAGGACATGAAACCCCACATAATATTCAAATCGAACCCTTGGCAAACTTTTGTGCTTATTGTACCTACGCATCAACTTTTCCTGCACCCAATACCAGCTTCATCATTTTTTTCTGGCCTTCCTTTTCTCCTGTACTGAGTAGCAGGCAAAATAGAACAAGTTAATGCTGACCTCTCCGCCTTATAATACATTCTCTGGAGAGCAGTAAGATTTGCCTAAACTTCTGTAGGTCATGCCCATTGTAAAAGTTCTTTTACTGAAGGGCAGTTATGGTGGTAGCTTCTTGATGCATCGAGAAACAGATATAAAGACATATTTCAAAACAAAAAGGTCACACAGAAGCTAGCATAGCGGAGTGTGATATAGTTGACAAGGAGTAGGAAAGGGATAGTTGAGAGGGTAAAAAGCTATACAAATGGAATGACCTAAGTATGCTGTCATACGGCTTTGCGCAGTTTAGTGCAAGCTGGCCTATTGTGTGTGAAACATTTCTTTGCGTTCTCCAAGTACATTTAGCGTCTATCCATATGTACCTGTCTGTCTGGCCACTCACTTCTGAGTGCTCTGGTCGTCACTCCTCTTACTTGGCGTGGACCGAAAGTTGTATTGGGGGGGGGTAAGACTTTTTGACAAACATGATTCACTGGGGTCGAGTCATGAAAAATGTCATGATCTCTTCGCGTATATGGTCAAACACGTTCCGCCAGACAGTGGCACAGACCAGTGGGCGGGAATGTGCCACTGGTGTAAGGGTGTGTGACACATGTGATTAACACTTAGCGTGTACCCAGGAACGGTTAGAGCGCTCATGGGCATTTTCAGCGCATGAACGTCAAGAAAAAGCTGACATTGAAAGCGTTGACTCAACGAATGCAAAGAATAAGTTTCAGGGTCTTAGCAAAAATCGAACCCCAAAATTCTGCGTGACAATCAAGTATTCCACCACTTAGCCGCATAAGGTCTTTGAACTATACCTTTCAAATGGATTAATTGATTGATTTGTGGGGTTTAACGTCCCCAAACTACCATATAATTTTGAGAGACGCCGTAGTGAAGGGCTCCAGAAATTTCGACCACCTGGCGTTCTTTACCGTGCACCCAAATCTGAGTAAACGGGCCTACAACATTCCGCCTCCATCGGAAATACAGCCACCACAGCCGGGATTTGATCTCGCGACTTGCGGGTCAGCAGCCGAGTACCTTAGCCACTAGACCACTATGCCGAGGCATATATATATATATATATATATATATATATATATATATATATATATATATATATCTGTTCGTTTCTGTCCTGTATGTCTTTCTCCCTGCTTCTATCTATATTTATGTATCTAGCCTCGCCGTGGTGGTCTAGTGGCTAAGGTACTCGGCTGCTGACCCGCAGGTCACAGGTTCCAATCCCGGCTGCGCCGGCTGCACTTCCGCCTCCGGCTGTGCCGGAGGCGGAAATGGTGTAGGCCCGTGTGCTCCGATTTGGAGGCCACGTTAAAGAAACCCAGGTGGTCAAAATTTCCGGAGCCCTCCACTACGGCGTCTCCTGTAATCATATGGTGGTTTTTGGACGGTAAACTCCACATATATATTCATGTATCCATCTAATTAGCCGCCTACGTCTCAGCGCTCTCGTGATCATCATTCCACTTGGGGTAAACGAATATTAGTATAGAAGAGTAAGATGGTTTGACTAATACGACTCGCTGGTTATACCATAAGTAATGTCACAAGCCTGTCACGTACGTGTTCAGTTTCCCCAGACAGTAGCACATACCCGCGAGCGGGTACCTGCCACTCGTATGCGGCTTCTTGTTGCAGGTGACTGGCAATTCGTATTATGATGAATATTCTTCAATATTTGGTTTGCGTTCATAGAAAGAACGAAGACACCAAGAAAACAGGGTGGGAACAAGGTGAAACCTGCCATCTATAGGCTCTCAACGCCTGCCTGCTCTTTCGGAAAATGGCGACATAGAGGAAAAGAAGAAAGAATAGAATAAAACGGGAGAGAAAGAAAGAAAATCTTCAAAGCAAAAAAGTAAAAACCACGCGTAATAACTAAATAGTAGGAGATAAAATGGCTATAAATGCGGGGCCAGCACGTTGTTCTGAAGATAGATAGCATGGCTCGATGGGCCTGGTAACGCATAGATGCACATCCTTCTGGGAACAAGAAACCGCCAAGTGTCATGTACCTAAGTCCAGTAAGTCCATATGTCTTCGTATGCACTGCTTGCTGCACAACGAATGTAGGAAACTCCGAAATTGTGTTTTGTAGCTTCTCCCAGGAGCCGCACTACGAACATATCGGACTGTCCGTGCGTCATTAATGATCTAATCGTTTGTGCACTGATACAGAACAAACTCGCGGCTTAAACAACAGGGCTCTGTCACGACTATAGGCATCTGTCAATCCTTGATGAGGAATACAAAGAGGAAACTCTTCGCTTTCGACACGTTGATCAGCGGGCTGTTTTAAACGATATCGGTGGGAGCAGCGCACGAGCGTTTTACAACTGGCATTAAATTATGAAGCATGGTGAGAGGTTTACTGCACTTTTCACAAAGAGGTGGATCGCCACTGCACGAAAAGTGTGAGTTTGTGCTGCCTGTATGTCCCATTGTTAATCTGGGAAGTGTAAGTTCTGTGTAGCTTGACTTCAATACTGGCGGCCTATTCGCGAAGTGTGGCTTGATGAGGTGAACGTAATTTTTCGTTTGCCTATCCTATATATGCTGCCAATAATTTATGTGCTTTTGTTTAATGATGGGCTTGAGTTCAAGTTCAGAGACAGCCGTAGACGTATTCACGGTGACATTCTCGTTGGCGGAAACAGCTAGCCGACCCACTAACTTGGTTCCTTGAATCTCGCGATGTCCTGGCATGCAGAAGACTACACAGACTGTTGCTGTGCATAGACCGTGCATACAAGTGAGTAGACAGAGACGAAGGTAGAGCTCCTGTGTTTTAAGGGATGTCAGAGCTGTTACCACGCTCAGCGAATCAGTATATACTGCAGATTTTGAGAGTTTCAATTCTTTTATATGTTTCACGGTTGATAATATCGCGTATGCCTCCACAGTGAAGGAGTTCTTGTTGGGTGCAGAACACCTACATCTGAGAAAGATAGACCAACCACTGCGTAGGACAAACGAGAGCGAGTCTTTGAAGCATCGGCGCAAAATTTCGGACATAAATATTCATGCTGGAATTTAGAGAAGTATGTATTAATAGGTCAAATAGGCATAATTTAAGTAACTTTAATCAAGGACGTATCGTGATCTATGAGCTGTCACTGCATTGACGGGACATGCACAGCGGGAGCAGCCAAACAGTGTTCACCAAGTGGCACACATATTTCTTCAGCTGGAACAGGACGAATCATTGATGGTGGAGTGGACGGGTGTTCGTTGTTCGCATTTATTTTACGAAAGTATACAGAAAATAGATATCATCTTTCGAGATGTAGTGACCGCTCGTTCGAATGAATGTACAACATTTCTGTGACGCTTGTTCAAAAAGCACCTGTAGAAAGCCGATTTACAAGTTGGTGAACAGAATCATGTATTTTAGGGCAGTTGGTGTTGCAGAATGGTATATTATTGCTTCGTAATCTAGGCGCCGACCTATTAGGCGTTTGTATAGGCTCATGAAACACATCTTGTCACTACTACATGGAGTACGCGATAGTAATTTCAGATTATTCGTGGTTTTCAAGCACATGTTTTTAGGTACTTATCATGTGGCACGATTGTTTGGTGTCTAATATTAGGCCTAGGAAATCATAATCTCCTTAAACAGACAGACGTTGACCATACAGGTGAACGTTGGGATGAGGAGAAAGTCGTCTCCTCCTGGAAAAAAGGCAAAATTGCTTTTTTGTGGGCTCACTTTAAACACGCATTTATGTGCCCATTTCAAAACCTTGTACAAACTCAAATGAACTTGCCGTGGATACATTTAAAGCCTCAATATTTAAAGCCCATTTGTACGTCATCTACACATGTGCAATAAAACATGTTTCGCGGGATGGAGATGAATTCATGTTGATTATAAAAAGTGTACAACTCAATACATCCCCCTGTGGCGCCTTTATTTTTTCTAAAAACGTTTATGACGGAAAAGTGCCCACTCTAACACAATATGTCCGATTTCATAGATAAGTTTGAATTGTACAGAACATTCTGCCGCAGACCTATTTGTGAGAGGTCTCTGAGTATACCGAAGCTCCATGTAGTGAATTAGGATTTCCTTATGTCGAGGGAAACAGAAAGAAGAAATTGATAATAGACAAAACAGTTATGGATTTGTGCCTCGAAAAGTTGAGGTGGTCCATGGCAGATTTTTTTCTATATATAGACACTGGTGTGACTCAAGTAGACTGTTTCAAGAAAGTGTATCAGTATTCTATTGATCATCTTTTCGAAGACCTTGCACAAACCACTGGTCAGGCTGATAGATCAGTAATTGAAGACTAAGGATGGGTATTTGCTCTGTTTTAGAGTCTGAACATTATTGGCTTCTATCAAGTAGTGAAGATTTCGCAGAAAAACCAAACACTGTTATACAGATAAAAAAAGGCAGTCGAAAATTCTGAGGGCAGATGTTTTAGCACTTCTTATACGACTTGGCCGCAACTCTAGAGCGGATTTATTCCAGAAATTCAGCGGTGCTTACTGCTCATCTAAAAGAAGGGTTCGTTGAATGCCTCGTGTTTTGTGAATTTCCCTTGTAGTTTCTGTTTTTAAATTTTTGTCTTGTTTGGTTGCAAGGCTTCAGAATGGCGCGACGAGCTGGGGACGTGTTCTGAATAGGCACCCAGTGAGTTCGCCTGGTCTTCTACGTTGTCAACTCGTGCGTTTACTAGAAGTGAATGCGGTTCTTTTTCTGTCCCCCTGCTAACCATGTTCTAGATTTTCTCTGATTTGTTTATGAACTGAAGCCTGATAAAAAACTTTCGCCTTTTCTCTCTTGGCCAGCTGGTACATTCTCCTGCCTTTAGAAGTTCTTTTGCTAAAGCTTTAGAGGTTCTCGGCTGTCAGAGCCTTCCGAAGCAGGCTACACGCTTTGTTCAGCTGTTTGCTTGCATTTCGGCTTTCGATTTATACCATGGCAAACGTCGTTTACCGGACTGTGCATTCTTTTATGGAATGCAATTGCTTGCAGCATCAATGAAAATAGCTTTGAAATATTTGACAACACCATCTATGCTTAAAGTGGTTTCGTCAGTACAACCTAAAAGAGAGATGCTTTAAATCTGTTCCCAGTTGGTTCTGGTAATGAGCCATTCGAGAACCTGTGGTGGAGATTCAGTTCATGTAGTCGTGCTTAAAACTACGGAGAAGTAATCGCTGCTGTAGGAAGAACTGATGACTTTTCTTCACAGTATTGGCAGAAATGAGTGAGATACCATGCTCATGTCTGTGAAGGGATGTATTGTTAGCCAAATTATAATATTTTGTTTTTTTATTCAGGAGACACATGCTCGTTGAGTGAAGGAACTGTAGAATCAGTTGATCTCGCCCATCAAAACGAAACTGATTTCAGAGCTTGCTATGTGCATTCAAGTGTCCAAAGGAATGGTAAGCTTCTGAAAATTCATTTAAAGTTCGGAAATGATGTTTTTGTAGCTGATAGCTCAGAGGAATGTAAATAGTGCAAATTTTGATAAGTTTATTGAAAAGAACAGTGCATGCAACTACAACCTCATGGGACGTTTGAAGTTGTGTGTGCATGCAATCCCTTCATTGACAATAATGGCATCACCTCCAGATAGTGTTATGCATCTTCACGGTTATTTTGAAAAATAATGTTGTTATGGAGAACGTTGGTCTGTCTTGGCTTTAAGTGTGTTTTTTGCACATGCAAAATTTTTATCAGTGTTTGTGCAAAATGTTTCTGGACATCGTCAAGGTTTTTGAGATGGCGCTTGACGTTCATTTGTTTATTTTTAGAATTCATGGTGAAAGTAGTCGTGATGTGTGTACAATGCTCCAGTAGCTGTTGAGGCGGGAAGTTTGAATTCATGTAGCAGGGCTGATGATTGATTTGATTGATTGATATGTGTGGCTTAACGTCCCAAAACCAACATATGAATACGAGAGACGCCGTAGTGGAGGACTCCAGAAATTTCGAGCATCTGGGGTTCCTTAACGTGCACCCAAATCTGAGAACACGGGCCTACAACATTTCCGCCTCCATCGGAAATGCAGCCGCCGCAGCCGGGTTGGAACCCGCGACCTGCGGGTCAGCAGCCGAGTACCTTAGCCACGAGACCACCACGGCGGGGCGCATGTAGCATGGTCATCACCGGGCACCGTTGTCTGTTTTGTTTTGCTTTCTTTGTGCGTTCCTAGGAGCCACGCCACTCTTTCAGCACCAGAGGTACCACAATGTTCATTTCCCCTTCGAGTCCCACCGCGGTGGTCTAGTGGCTAAGGTACTCGGCTGCTGACCCGCAGGTCACGGGTTCAAATCCCGGCTGCGGCAGCTGCATTTCCGATGGAGGTGGAAGTGTTGTAGGCCCGTATTCTCAGATCTAGGTGCACGTTAAGGGACCCTAGGTGGTCAAAACTTCCGGAGCCCTCCACTACAGCGTCTCTCATAATTATATGGTGGTTTTGGGACGTTAAACCTCACATATCAATCAGTCAATCAATCAATCAATCATTTCCTTCTCGAAGGCACTGAATGCCCGAACGTTCGAGCTGGTGGTTCGAATTGTGGATCTAGCCTGGTATGGTGATGCCTTAAGAATTGAGGACGCTGGAGCATCTGGTCGCTGTTCGCGAGTAGCTGGAGTAGAATGAACTAGAGCCACCTAGGAATCAAGCGCCACAACCACATTATCTGTATGCACGGCTCGATTGAGTATGCTCATCAGGAGGAGTTGCTCAAGAAGCGATCTTCTTCGGATGCTTACATGTCGAAGCACACTTCGCCAAGGAGTATACATAGAAGAGAACACAATCTTTCGAGTAGTATGCTCAACATATGCCCATGCTGTGCACAGGGGGCTGACGAGCAGGAGCGTGAGTATGCGGATTGGTTTACTTCGCAGTTTACGAAGTTTGGCAGTTTTTTGCAGTTGCCGGAAGTGCGCCTCAAGACTGCGCATTGTGCTAAAAATTTGCCGACCACAATAACTTTGAGAGCCAGGGCCATACCGCTGACTTTGAAAGCAACGAGGGGAGTTTGGTGTGTATGGCTTGAAGTAGGTCTTCGCGTGTCCTTTTTGATTATTTCAGGTAGATGACTACAGGCAAACGTTAGTATTCGGTGTTTTCTTGGTGTTTCCTAGTTCTGTCTCCTGATAATAATCCTCTGTACTTGGGTCACATTATGACTTATCCATCCCTCCAAGAGTTCAGCTTCGGTGGTGAAGTAAGTCTGCGTAAGTCCCCCCACCCAAGGTGTGTTCAATAATAAGTGTGACGCCACAGTGATTAGTACGCCACCAAACATTGGTAAACCATCTTGCTTTGCAAATGGTTCTTTGTCTCGATCTTCGAGGAGGAGGTCTCCGATAGCCATTTTGGTTTTTGTATCCCAACCCGAGAGTTTCTGTAGAACACATGTTAGCCACGAAGAAAGATATGGACCTGGCTTGCTTTCCAGCTTTCTGACAATGAATCACCTGAAAGTATGGAAATGTTTCTATTGGTCGGTTGAAAATTTTATACTATCTGTGCCAACCCTTTTCAAGCCTGTAAGGTTGCAAACTAAGAGGAATGCTTTATGCATGGCCGTCATACTTGTGTTCAGCACCGTCGGTGTCCACACACCATGAAGCCCAACGAGGGGATGCCACGAGTTTGTGGATAATAAAAACTTGCAGACGCCAGTCGTACAACGCTACCATAACATGATGCACCTAGACCAAGGTAGGCTATTTGCATAGGGTTAACTCTAACCGCCAAGAAATTTAGAAGTAAAAAGAAGAAACATGAAAACAAGAAAGGTCAAACGTGATAGGAAAGACAAATATGTAGAGAGAGAGAGATAAGAAAAGGCGACTGCCAATTTCCTCAGGTCGTGTAAGCCCAAAGGCTGCCGTATACGTGACGTCGAGGTTAAATGGGTGTGCTGCTTCCGCCGAGGGGAGGGGGGCTAAATGTCTAATCACCGGGCATCAGCTCAATTTCTAGGATTCTGTTTTTTTGATTTTGCCTCTACCGAACACGGCTAGATGGGAAGGGGGAAATTCAAGCCCCTCACCCCCTTTAGACCTGCTCCGTGGCATCGCTATGTTCTAAACGCCTGCTTACGCAGACTCCCTTGTCGGGTTGTTCATCACAGTTATATGAAGTCTTCCCACAAAAGCCTATTTTCTAAACAAGACCTCGGAGAAAATTTCTCATCGTTGTGCCATGGAATGAAAAAACTTTATTATCATATGATTCTTCCGAGTATGTGTCACGCATTAGAACTCCAACTATAAACTTCCAGATCTCAACAGACAAGGTAAGCCTCTGCTTACCGAAAAGCGCCTAAACAATTTTGACAAAAGACTGAACGTAAGGCAGACTTTCCCGTTCGGCATTTCAACGTGTTCACTGCCCCATAATATCCCAGGTGTTACTAAACCAGCCAAATCACTTTTTGTTTGATGTCACTTGCAAGAGCCACATGACATGTCCTCATATGCGTCAGTATCACTGTTGAAACTCACAGAAATACTCTTAATACGGTAGCATTTACCACTGACGAGATAGTGGATCCGTAAAATATCAAACCACAGCCAAACTTCTCTGACAAGATTCTTTTGTGAGAAGTTTCCAGCTCTATTACGCAGTTGTAATAGAAACATGAGGCATTCAAACTGGTGCTATTCATCTCTGCTGTAGTATGATAGACCAGTGGTAACACAGTAGGTCAAAGCAGTACAGAAGTTTTGGACCCACCAAAGCGTACGCATTTCAAACTGACAAAATAATGCAAAATAACCAATGACTCGCAACTATCTCAGGAGCTTTCTCATCAGTCTTCCACTATGTGTTCATCACAAGGCAGCCCTTGCAGTAAATTATCGACTGCCGACCATCCACATATCACGTTATCTTGCAAAGTGACCCTGACTTATGCTATTGAAAGCCGTTCATCTGACCAACTTTCGCAACAAAACGAGGAATTTCAGCGATCAATATTGCACGAACCCCAGACGCTACAGCGGTTACTCGAACAAGAGCAGTGACTAAGTGAAACCTCATCAAGGATACTTTTGTGGCTTAAAGACGGTGATCAGAAACAACACAAAGAAAGGAAGGAAAGACAAAGTCAACATCTAAGCAATCTTCGCAAAAAACAATCGTTGGACGAAGTTTGCTGTACCAGTTCTCGAGGCTGTGTCCGCGATCCAATCGAGAAAACGCCACAGAAAGTCACGAAAGAGACCAGAAGCTACCATTTGTACAACGCAGGAAACACACGACGCCCCATCAGCCTTGGTTCTCGCACACGATGACTAGAAGTAAAGCGTCTGTTCCAGCCACAACATGGAATCCGATGCCAAAGATATCCGACATTAACTTGCTAATTCGGACTCCTAACTTTGTTCAGTTCTTCACAATACCTCAATGCGTGTCATCATCAGTGCAGATCTGCAAGACATGGTTTTGCTATCTAGGCAGCAACAGCCAGCCTCGTCCATCAGAGCTCAGCCAAGATTTTACTAGACTGCTTCCCGTTGCTGTGATGTTTTCGCGTGAGTTAAAAAAACAGTTCTGGAATAGAACTTCTGCGCATTAAGACATCTTTCGCTTTAACACTGCTTTTTATTCCTTTGTTTAATTGTAACCAGCGCATGGCTTTGAGGGGAGGGGGAATCCAGTGAGAGAAGAAGGTAGCGATGGTTGGAAATGCCGAGGAAAAAGTCCCAATAGTATAAACACATGGTGCATGAGCCAAGCCACGCCTCCCTGTCATTACGAACTTCACATGTACCTGCATCTATGTTTTAAATTGTTCACCTTATTTTTCCTCAGCAATATCGGACGGTATATATTTGTTGTAACGTTATTGTAGCGACACGTTCTATGTTTCAAAATGTAATTGTAACGAGTTCCTCTTGCATTCAGAACTATTCTGATGAAAACTGGTTCCCGAATTCGGAATGAATAGAAGAACGAGATTTCGTCAATGTTTTAGAGGAACGTGTGCAACACTGCTATTGTAACACCGTACGCGCAAGAACCAGGGTTGATATTCCAGTTACTGATCTTACGTACATGCCAAGTCTGCTGCTGCTCCTATTTCGGTAGAGGTTCACATAATAGTAGTAGTTCTCATTGTTAGTAGCTAGCTCGGTGGTACGAAATGCCGTCATGCGTCTTCTTGGATCAGGCTTGGATCATGGGTTTTCGACTGCACCAGGAAACGGGCACCTACACCAGATGCCACCTGATGGTGGCTTTCAAGAATATAGCAGTCGTACGAATGACGAAACATTTCCGCGATTTTATACCAAAAAACTAAGTTCTGAAAACAAGCGGTGCACGCTGTAAGAAAAACAGCGGTGGACCACAGTCGCTTCGACATTTGTAATGTGTTCGTGTGCAAAATAGTAATTGTATGTGTAGTTTTGCGTCCCAAAACAAAGATATAAGCGCGGTGACGCTTCGCGGATTTTCTCCGAGTGGTGCTCTTCAACCTGTAGTCTTATGCCAATACACGGGCTTCTACCGTTCCACCACCTCCCAAATGCTACCGCAGGCAATTGAGTTCGAAGCTATGACTTTTGGGTAAGCAAAATTGCACATTAACCACAAATACACTATGACGGACAATCAGTCAAATGCGCAGCCTTTTAGCGATGTCTGTCCAACATTCCAGCGTAGGCACCGATGCTCAGCTTATGTCTAGTATGAGCTCAGCTATTCCTGTTATGGCTCAGTGAAAAGCCAGCCCCAAACAACTGCGAAATTTCTAAAGTTCTGGCCCAGCCCTCGACAAGTGTTTGGTAATGTGTTAGTGCATCTACTCCATACCACAAAACGCCTAGAAATACGCGCGCACAGCACAGTAATCAAAACGATAGTACGCAGAAATAGGTGACCTTCAGTGGTCTTCAATTGGTCCTCAATGATAAACAAGACTTTCAATATTGTGAACTTCTTCGCATCCAATAAAGTCAGTCGATGCCACACAAAACATCTGTTATTCAAAATGTCACAGTAATAAAAGACAGAAAATTGATTCTTGTGGCAAAAAACATTCGAGCTATTTAACAAAATATGTTCCGAAAAAAACTCGCTAGAACACTGAATAGCGCCCGATAGATCAGCGAATGTATAGAACATTTATGGTTTGTAAAGTTGACATTATTTAAGAATCCTTGTGGATGGGGAAGAAAAAATATGGTCAAATAAAAACTGAGCAACATGTGCAACATGTAAGTCACAAGTGCTTCTAGATTTCACAGAAATTGCTTAGGTAGGTAAGGCCTTATGCGGGAAAGTTAACAAACTGAGCACCACACTACGTCATTGCTTGCAATATGCCACGCATATTTGAACTAGATAGCGTTAAAGAGCTCGTTTTACAAAAAGTCCAGCGTTCGTGCGGTTGGCTCTGAGCGAAAAATCAGCAGCTTCTCGCGACCAACAAATTGAAAAAGGGGGAAAAGAAAAAATTCTGGGTGCCTGTGGGGATCGAACCCGGATCACGTTGGTCTGAGTGGGGATTGAACGCGGAACGCTGGTTGTTTGCGTTGCAAGAGGCATTCTAACACACAGCCACGCCCCTGCTTGTGAACAGAGCGCAAATAACTTGCTTTTCTTAGAACTGCAGTGAAAATAAGTTTCACGTTTTACAAACGGACGTTATGCTAAATACATGCTTCGCAATACAACAATAAATATTGTCATAATATTGCGTGGTACAAGCGTAGAGTGCCATGGGCCGTCAGAGCGTGTGATTATCATAATGACAGCATAGTTTAAAGGTAGTCACTCGCTACAGTAGGCACACACGCTATGGATCATCAAAGCCATGAAGTGGGTGCACGGTGATTTCAATAAGACTTCATACACGATGTCCTTGACGTATGTACTCTCAATAGAATATTACTATCGCACTCATCTATTAAACGGAAGGCTACTGATACCATAACTTTTATGCACTGCTTTTAATTTCTTCGCAAATCTTGTTATGTACCATGTTTTGTCTCATCGAGTAGTTAAGAATGCATGCATATACAGACCAAGCCATAATAAATAAAGAAGTTTGTTTCGTTAGTCTTTTGAATCACTATTGATGATTTGTACGTGTACTTTGAAATCAGGGCATGTGTTTTATTCACTCTTCGCATCGCGCCGGTAATAGGTAAACTATAAATTCATACGCATCGTTCATGACCTTTTTAATTTCAAGGCTGCAACTGATGTTTTACGGCAATATGATTTATATTTGAGCTGTTTTGAGCTCCGCCATCATTATCCGAAATGCCGACGTCAGTAAAATTCGTCCTTGCTTCGAGTTCTCCTGAAGCGCGCGGCTCAAAAATAACGTCTGTGTTATGAATGATCGATGCTTAGATTAACGAAGTATTCCTTCGTCATTGTTTTTGCAGACTTGTGTCATAGATTTCATTACATCTGCTAGAGACAGCTATACTGACTTCATAAAATTATTCTCGTCCTATAACGATGTATACTTTTCCCTGCCAAACAGGGATAATGGAACGCCCAGCAGAGTCATGTTCAATACATCCATTATTGTACCGGTTAACCATTCACAAGCAATAATACAATAGTATCGGGCGTTCAAGTCACACCATGAATGGCACAAAGGTCGCATTTATAATTTCATGCGTAAGCAAAGTAAGCGTGTTATGAATTAAAGTTAATTGCAGCTTCCGGAGGACAAAGTGATTGAAAATATTTGACAACATCGTTTAAAAATCATCTACTTTGAATCCGAAGGATTTCTGTGCCTACTACAAGCGCTGGAGTATCTATCTATCTATCTATCTATCTATCTATGTTTGTTTGTTTGTTTGTTTTTATCTATCTATCTAATTACATATGAACCCATTAGCCGCCTACATCTGAGTTTCGCCCTCTTAACATAGTGTAAACAAAATAGGAGGGTAACACGGCTTAACAATTATGACTCACTAGTCATGACATGAATACTGTGATAATGCCGTCGCGTATACGTCATCAAGCACTGTCCCCAGACAGCGGCGCATACCCGCAGGTGGGCGCGTGCCACTGTCTCATTTTGTTAAACTACAACGGCAGGCAATCCTTTTCATTCCAAGAGGCTCAGGAAGTATTTATGATGTGTAGAACTTCGAGAACTAGAACAGCAATTGTCTCCTGTCGTCTCAGCCCTGCCCTTACCGTTCGACTTGTGGAATATTGTGCAGCAGGCGTTAGCGGTTATGATGAAACCGACAGTGCCAGTAGCTCCAGCAGCACGCCCGTTGCCCACATACTCTCACGGGGTCATGACCCTGACAATGATAGGACTTTTACAAATGAAATTGTTCATTTAGTCGTACTGGTGGCCAGTAAACGGCAAGTAAGATTATACTGATTGACACTGGCACTGATAGCGGCGAACAGAGCGTCGACCGGCGATCAACTGACAGGCGGTGCAGCGCGTCGGCGTTTGCACACATGCCGTCGAATAATCCCACGTTCTGACTAGCAAGCAGCAACGTAGTTTGTATAAAAATATGTAATGTTCGCGAAGTAGGCTTATTCTTAACACTAAAATTTACTGCAGTCCTTCAGCTCCTCGAACATGGCAGGCACGTTTTGCGCTAAGAATTACTGACAGTGTAACGGGGCGGTAACAAAACTTAAAGGCAACACACTGATTTGGCGTCCATTACCACTCCGACTTGATTGGTTGCTCAAACTGTGATGCCCACATATGTGGATATTGCTGCAAATACGCCAACTGCCACCACATCTGGGCCGTTTGACATTGCTTGTGACTATTTGGCTACTGTGTGCGGTGGAGTCGAGCTCCATCCTCTTACCCTCAGCCACGTCGATCCCGTACCACCAGCGTTTACTACTGTATCCGAGGCTACTTAGATTAGTGATGCCCTCCCCACCAGCAGGATGAACAAAGAGAGTATGGTGACCTCGAGCGAGCACAGTTTCCGAATACCAGATTATTATGGTCCAAATTCGTAACATCAGATGCAGTACTGGTGTGCGTCTCTTCCAGCCAGTCCGCGTCGAAATCATGACTACCACTCCTCCAGACGACGCTTTCCATCGCCCTTTCACCGTTCCGTATTGTTCCATCATTTCGCGACCTGTGGAACAACATTCGGGAAAACAGAGGATTGCAGTTTTTGGAGAGAAAACTGCGTGTCTTTAATCGTGAAAAATACCTTCTGTTTGCCGGCAGTGATTCTTGAAAGTATATGTGCGCAACCTCTTGTTAGCACTGGAGCAGCCACTTCTGTTTTGCATAGAGACACGTGCTCATGATTCTGTAAAGTGAGAACATCGTGTGTAGGATCTGTGTTGCGTGGCCCAAGTAACGTACTAATTCAAGCCGACGGACAGTGTACGGTGCTCATTATTATTGACGGCATACGTCACCACATCGAGATGCTTGTGCTGCCCACGTGTGTTGTTGAACTTATCCTGGGTTGACACCTTGTATAAGGTGCTTCCGCTGTTATATAATGATACGTAACAGCCGCTAAACAAGGCTGCATGAAAGGGGAGGACGAAGTGAGTTTTTATTTTGATGCTGGACTGGCGCCATCTTGCTCGTCGAGTTCTCTGCAATAGGATGAAAAGATGGGCTAGTTGGTAATTCATGATGGTTCAGCGAACTGAGAGCACGGGGGTAAACACAGACACAAACAAAGAGGAGGCACACAGCACGAGCGCTCAACTAACAACTGGTTTTCTCACGTTAGAAGGACATATAATTACACAAGAGTGCGCATGTCAACACAAACAAAACGTCTCCATCTGAGCGCTCGTGCTGTGTGCCTTCTCTTTGCTTTGTGTCTGTGTTTACCCCCCACGCTTCCAGTTCACTGAGCCATCTTGAGTTCTGTGCGTTGTAAATAGATCAATAAAGAAGTTACTCGTAACATTATTGGTGGAGATGGACGACCCCCGTACCTCGATGGAGACGTGCAGCGGTCACAACATCGGCGACCCTTCGAAAGCTTTAACTGCTGGTACTTCCGCCACACCGCCCTCATTAGTCCAAGCCACCACCTATGTCACACTCGCGCACCTGTGGGATTCCGGCACTCTCTCTGGTGAGGGTACGATCGATATTTACACTTGGCTGAACCGGTACGAGTGCGTCAGTGCTACTCACCTCTGGGATCCCACGCTCGTGCTCGCCAACGTGCTTTTGTACCTGGACGACACTCCCCGAACATGGTTTGAAAGCCACGAAGCCGACACAACGAGGGATGTCTTCAAAAAATATCGGTGACCTGTTTGGCGAATTATCTGGTCGTCAGCTCGCTGCAAAGAAGGCTCTTGCCAGACGGGCCCAGTCTTCTGTCGAATCATGTCTACATTTTTGACGTCTTGGCCATTTGTTCTATGACCGACCAGTGCATGTCGGAAGACGAAAATGTTAACCACGTCTTGAAACGCATTGCCGACGATGCTTTCAATCTGCTGGCTTTTAACGACGTCTCAAGCATCGACACCTTCCTTAAAGAATGCCGACGCCTCGAACAAGCTAAAGCCCGCTGCATAGCCCAAAGCATCGTGCGCCTTCCGAACACAGCGGCTACTATTTCGTGTGACGACGCCTTCCACCGGGCGCCTCGATGTGACAACCTCACAGGCATCACTCGTCGAGAATTTGAGGCAGCACAACCGGTAGCCACGCCAATCCTGGCGCCTTTTCGAACACGATCTGTTTGATATACGCCATCGTTTGCCAAGAGCTTTCGAATGTCAGCTTACGTCCTGTTCATGCCATATACGCCGCTAATCCTTCTTATTGTCCCTCTTCTGCTCCTTGCATCCAACGCAATCCGTCCGAATGGCGTACCCTTGATGACAGGCCCATACGTTTTACATGTCGAAGCATTGGCCATATCGCTCGTCACTGCTGCAATGGCTGGGCTCCACCATCACATTAAGCCCCTCACTCTCACGCCACTTCTGTCCGCCAGTCGTCTCCATCACTTTCTCTATAAATTCCGACAACACTTCCCGCTCCTGCAGCACCTCTGAGCAGACCTCGCTACGACCGGTCATCGTTCTTTACTCCTCGTTAGTCCCGATTGCCCCCACAATGCCATGCTGCCTCCCCCATCTATTCGCAGCACCTCCGACCGAAAAACTATTCCGTGCAGCTTCTGGAGGTGGAGCTGCTTGACGACCTTCGTAATAAATCCTCGCTTAACGTTAACGACAAACCGGAATCTTTTGGACGTTAGTGTCGACAATTTTCGTGTCAGAGCATTGATAGATACTCGCGCGCATGTATCCATTATGCCTCGCGACTCGTCCTTAGGAGTGTTTTGGGTGAAAGATGGAATTTTATACCGCTGTAACCTTGATTCTATCGGATGCGACTTGCTTCATCGTCCATATCTAAATTTATCCTGGTCCAGATCTGGTCCTGGTCCAGATCCTGGTCCAGATCTAAATTCATATCTGGTCCAAATTAAAATTTATTAGAGCACTGTGCTAATACCTGGCTAAACGAACTTCATACCTGGCTTATAGTGAACGAAATAAACTTAAATGTAAAAAGCCACAGTATGTAATATTTCGTCCAACAAATAAACCACTTCTTCATAACGTAGAATTTAGTATCTATAACAATATAATAACGCCCATCAACTCTTGTCGCTTCTTGTGAGGTGTTTTTAGGTTTGATCTCAGCTGGTCTGAGCACATAAATTATGTTCGTGCTAATCTATATAGATCTCTTGCTATGTTATACAGGCTAAAGTATTTATTGCCGTTGCATGTTAGAAAACAGTTGTCATTCGCTTTTATTCATTCCCACTTAACCTATTGTCACCTAGTCTGGGGTACGTGCAACAAGACGGATGCTGAAAGTGTTTCCACGATACAAAAAAGGAGCCTAAAAATGATTTCTTCCCATCCTATTCATACTGACTCTCCGTATAAAAGTCTGAACGTACCACCATTCACAAAGTTATATCAGCTTTCTTTGGCAGCAATGATTATCCGCGAATTCAAACATGATAGCACCATGTTCTCAAGCAAATATCTAAACAAACAAGTGGCATATGACCTTCGCACTATTTCATTGACGGGATCGAGACGAAGAACTAATTATGGTACTAAAGCTATAGATTATCAGGTTATTTCATTACTGAATGCATGCCCATCCCTAATCGAATTGGCTAATCAGAACTCAAGTATATCTTGTTTTGAAAAACAAG
Organism: Rhipicephalus annulatus; assembly: GCA_013436015.1. Taxonomy (NCBI): domain Eukaryota; kingdom Metazoa; phylum Arthropoda; class Arachnida; order Ixodida; family Ixodidae; genus Rhipicephalus; species Rhipicephalus annulatus. The sequence goes on along the minus strand of WOVY01000340.1, from coordinate 75,664 downwards.
TAAAGCTACTTTTCCTGCCTCCTTGAAATTACAATTATTATCCTTTGAATACGATAATATTTAATTTTGAATATTTATGAAACTTAATAAAACTGCTAAACCTGAACAATGTAAACTTCGTATAATTTTTGTCCTAATGTGTTTTTACTGTTCGTTTTTTTTTGTTTATATAGGTTGTGCAAAGAGCATTGTACTTATTTTCTCTGATTTTGCTCCTGGCTGTCCGACGTATAAGTCCGGGGTGAAGGCCTCGTCAGGAGACATACGAGTCTTCTTTTGCCTTGCCTCGTGGACATATTTCATGTCATGTAACTATGTCCGAAATAAACTGAAACTGGTTGTTCCTTTCATCCCAGCGAGAGCGCACCTGCATTCCACTGTCTTGCACAAACTTCATGATGCTCCCATGACGGGCCATTTGGGCGTTTCTCGAACATCCGATCGGGTACGACGTCGGTTTTTTTGGCCTGGACTTGCCCGCTCTGTTCGACGCTATGTCGCCGCTTGTGAGCTCTGTCAGCGTCGCAAAACACCGTCCGCCCTCCCAGCCAGCTACCTTCAGCCGATGGACGTTTTCACTGAACCTTTCTTTCGAGTTGGTCTCGACCTGTTAGGCTTTTTTTCCACTCTCCACAGCCAGAAATAAACGAATCGCTGTTGCCTAAGGCTACACGACGCGGTACGCAATCAAACGAGCACTCCCAACCAGTTGGGCTACCGACTTTGTGGACTTTCTGCTGTACGACATAATATTTGTGCACGGTGCTCCCCACTAACTTCTCAACAACCGTGGCCGCACGTTCTTATCAGCTGTCATTCACAAAATCCTGAAGTCTTACCATACCAAGCACAAATTTAATACTTCTCACCATAACCAGTCAAATGGTCTCATGGAACGCCTCCACAAGACCCTAACCGATATGCTTGACAAATACGTTTCACCAGACCACCAGGATTGGGACATTCATTTGCCGTATGTGACTTTCGCCTACAATTCGTCCCGTTACAACACTACCGGCTATTCACCCTTTTATCTCCTATATGGCCGGTACCCAATTCTACCCCTAGAAACTTTGCTACCTGCGGCCACTGAATATGTAGGAGAAGCCATCGCCCGTGCCTACCACGCATGCCAAGTCGCCCGTAATTGTCTACAGGCCTCACAGACGCACCAACGACTGCTCTACGATTCTCATCATTGGGACGCGCTCTTTTTTCCGGGTTCTCTCATGCTCCTATGGTCACCCACTCGGCGTGTCCGACTGCCTGAGAAACTGTTGTCGCTCTGCACTGGACCATTCCGTATCGTTCGCCAAGTTACAGACGTCATGTACGAGATTGTCCCAACCAATCCAACAAAGTTATCGTCAGCTCCAAGCTATCCCGTTCACGTGGCTCAGCCAAAGCCCCATTACCCCCCTTCGACATCTTCTGTGCAGACCTAGCACCGGGATGGTGCTTCTACCACCTGTGGTTATGATACATAACAGCCACTAAATGTGGTTGCATGAATAAGGAGGACAAAGTGAGTGTTTCTTTTGATGCTGGACTGGTGCTATCTTGGCCATCGGGTTCTGTGTGTTGGAAATAGATTAATAAAGAAGTCACTTGTAACAATATTATCAGGAAAACGTTCATCACATCACAGATAGAGTGCACGTGCCATTTCCGTTCTTGCCACCTTGATTTCAAAATTAGTCAATGTTGAATACTGCATCCTGCCCTTCGATCACGAACACGTGTTACCTGTCATATCTACCAAAATAGTCGAGGGTGATGCACTAGATTAACCTTATTTGCGCTGCACTTCACAATAAATTTTGGTCACCTATTGATTCCTCCGGTTTTTCGTCGCCGCCCTCTTTTCTGCCTGATTACAAAACACCTGCAGAATTTGTTGTCACCCAAGAACATGATGGTGGCGACGCTACCCACCTCTCAACAGACCCCCATCACAGCACTCTGCCCGTCTTCGTCACCAGTCTCAGCTGCAGGTTCAAGTTATTTTTCTTCTAGAGTTGTCATCGGTTCAGACCTTACAAATGAACAGTCCGACGCGATATTGGCATTTTTCGCTAAGCACAAAGTTTCCTTCGGCAACTGTGCTTCGACACTGAGTCCGAATTTCGTGAATGTAAACCGCTCTGAAACCGATGGTTCTCGTGTGACAGACGCTCAGCCATATCGTGTTTCACAGTCAGAGAGAAACGTCGTTGAAAAAAAAAGTTGACATCCTATCGCGAAATATCATGCGGTCTTCTCTGAGTTCCTGGGCATATTCAGTCGTTTTAGTGAAAAAAATGTGGTTCTGCGCATTCCTGCGTTGACTACCGAGCACTAAACAAGATCTCACACGAGGACGCTATCCTAGGCCTCCAATCGATGACGCTCAGACACGCTACAAAAAGCGAAATATTTTCGGAACTTGAGCCTATGATCAGGCTACTGGCTAATCCCCTTCAGTAAGGCTGACGAAAAAAATTGGCAGATTCCATGTACAGAGGAATACGATAATATGTGAAGCACGAAAGAGAAACGTCAATATGTCATTTTTAAATTAGCACAAAATTACGAAGGGGAAGCAAATGATGCCGTACATGACCACTGTGTCATGATTATCATGTTTGGATGTGTCGTTTATCTTCGTCATCTATTTCCCTCCCAAGATACCAAATTAAGTATATTAAGTGGAGCTAGCGAAATGGCTGCGAGCGCGTTATGAAGGGCCCAATATACTCCAATGTAACATTGAGGCACGCGCACACTGGGCACAGCGAGAAAAAGATCCGAGACGCGCACGCTGGCGTGTCGTGCAACCAACAACACCGTGCGCTCCGCAGCCAGCATCCACGCTGCATCTCGTCTCCGCTTGTCGAGAGAGGCGGCTGGAGTGAGACGCTGTGCAGACGTGTTTCGCATGAGCTCCGGCCCGGTGACCGACTATCGGCGGACGCGCTTTGTTCTGGACTTGCTGTCAGTGGGCTCGTCTGCAGGAGGTTGCCCTGTACCTACGGACGCCACTCGTTTAAGCAAGTTTGTCCCCGTTTTCGGAGTTTCCGAGATTTTCCTATCAACCCCGCAGTGGCAAGGCTAGGCCTATCTCCTAGGCCAAGCCTGGCCTGGGCCGCTTCGCCCGGCGTCTGAGTTGCGCCCGGTGACCGTGGGCCTTGTTGGGCTGAAGATGGAATACTACGTCGAAGGGGAGACTATAACACCCGAAGATTTTCAAGCGGGAGAGTGGGCTCCAGTGCTGAAAGCACAGGACCGATTTAAGAAGACTCAGCAGGGCGACAACGCCAAGAGTAAGCCTTGCGAGGCGCAGGCCGGCAGCGACGGGCGAAAGACGCACGGAGCGTAGCAAGTCAAGCGAGGGAGAGCGCCGGTATGGATGAAACGCGGACCGTTCCTCAAGTTGCCAGCCACGGATTTCAAGATTGTGTACAGGCCCCAGAACGGGGACTTGAGTGTTGTGACAGCGAGAAAACTCGCATGTGCACTGAAAGCAGCAGCGCGTCTAACGAGTGCGATTGCCGCGGAAGAAGACATTGTGCGGGTTAATGGCACAAACAACACGTTGACGGTGAGCACACCGTGCATAAATTGCAGTGGGGCATATGCGACTGTGAAGACGCTCAAGCTGAGTTATCGTGACCTGCTGGTTTCGGCGTTCGTGGCGCCGTTGGAGAACTCCTCGCGGGGAATGATTTACAATCCTTATGATGGATGCCCAGTGGAAGAAGTTCGGGTGGGATTCCTGAAGAAGAATGAAGGCATCGACAGTCTGGATGCGAGACCTCTGGGAAAGTCAAAGGCGATTCAGATTACGTTCCGGGGAAAACGCATACCCCGGCAGATTACTTACTGGAACTGTCTGTACGCTGTAATCCCGTACAGAAATTTAGTCGAGACCTGCTACAACTGCAGACGAGTTGGACATCGAGCGGACGTTTGCTATCGTCCGAAGAGCAACCTATGTCACCGTTGCGGGAAGGACCATCCTGCCCCGCCAGAAGGTGAGCCACCTACGTGCACGCCGGACTGCATCGTGTGCCAAGGTGCGCATCACAGAGGGAGCCAGAACTGCAAGTTTCGCCTGGCTCACAAGCCACCGACAGGCCGGCAGCAGAGCATCGAAAGAGAGAGCGAAGCTGGCAACGATAAGCGGTCTTCGAGGTCCACGGAGCGGTCACCGAGGGGTAAAGAAGGCAGAAGCAAAAGCAGGGACCGGTCGAGTTCCCTCCCGCCATTGCCAGGGCACGGGGGTGTCCAGATGGTGGACGAGCATTCAGTACCAACAGCTGCGCACGCGACACCAACAAAAAGGTGAGCTTGTCAAGCACGGCCTCCCAGAACGAAACTGCTCGAGAAAGGGAGTTAGCAGCGCTGGTTCAGCGACAGAGAGACTTGATTAAAAGAATGGAAAACAGAATTGCAGAGATGAAACGCGCACTTAGAAACGACTAACGGCAGGTCACACAGGCACTAGCAGTGCAAGGCCTACAGAAAGCGACGCAAGAGGCGTCTGCTCGCGTACAGGAGAGTGCAGCTATGGAAGTGGAGAATCGGGGGACAGTGAAGAGACCACTGCCGGCGGATGAGGTAGCTAACGCAAAACGATTAGCCGAAACGTCACCAATAAACATGCCACAGACTGTTTTTAGGTCATTAGTCTTAAGTAGAATGTAACAACATTTGCGGATAAAGTAGGCAAACAAGGGAAAAGACAGGATAGGTTAAAGGCTCGAGTCGAAAAGATCGAAGCCAGATTAGACACAATAGAAGATCGTCTCGGCATGCTCTCTACTGAATTTAGGGATTCCCAAACCCAGGTCATGGGCATGTTTCAGCAGCTTCATACTCTATTGGAGGCAAGACTGCCTCCCGTGGGTGGCCAAGTGCCATTAGTCAACCTGGTGCCTCATCATGGCGCCTCGCCAGCAAATTGAGGTTTGGCAGTGGAACTGCAGGGGCTTTCGTCAAAAGCGGGGTAACCTGCAGTTGCACGTACAAAATCTGGACAGTAAACCAGACATAATAGCCTTACAGGAGGCTAGTGGTTCCATAAAATTACCTGGATTTAAGGCATTTATAGCGCCAGGAATTGATTCAAGGGGCGTATCACGTGTCTTCACAGCCGTGCTAGTCCATCGCAACATCACTGCCATTCAGCATTCCGTAGATAGCAGCAGGGAAGACTATGTCTTGCTTGAGATTTTGCCTAAACGAAAGTATGAGAAGAGTCTGCTTTTACTTAATGTGTATAGTTGTCCAAAAGATAAAGGATTGGGCTTGCCACAACTCCTGATTCAAACTGAACGGTTAGCAGCTCGCGCTCCGCTTATAGTGGTAGGAGATTTCAATGCGCCTCACCCGGAGTGGGGTTATATTCGAGCCAGCCCAAAGGGCAATCGGCTTTGGCAAGTTGCCCGGGATCTGCGATGGACGCTGTTAAACAATCCACAAGATCATACGAGGATAGGCAACAGCATAAGCAAGGATACCTCCCCAGACCTTACGTTCTTTAGAGGCATCAGTTATGCAAAGTGGATTAACATGGGGCAAGCCCTAGGAAGTGATCACTATATCCTTTCGACGACGTTTAGCGCTGCGAAGCATAAAGACAAAGTGAGGGGGCATAGAATTACAGATTGGGACAGATTTAGGAAAAACAGAGCCGACACTGTAAACGGGAAAATTAATGACCTGGATGCATGGGTACAGGCGCTCAAGGAGGATGTAAATAATACCACGGTAGAAGTGCCAGTCGAGCAGGAGGAGTTTACCGCTGACTCGAGACTATTACACATGTGGGAAGCGCACGCGAGTCTCTTGAGAAGGTGGAAGAAGCAAAAACATAATGGCGTCTTTCGCAGAAGGACTGCCAAGTTAGAACGTAAAATAGAAAATTATACAATTGAGTTGAAAGCCAAGCAGTGGGGCCAGATTTGTGATCGCATGAATGGACAGTTTGGATGCAAAAAGACATGGCAGCTGTTAAGGCATCTTTTGAATCCGGCAGCAACAAAATCGGCGCAACGGCAAATGACTCGGTTAATTCATCAATATGAAGGCACAATTGAAGAGTTTATACAGGAACTCCGGAATCGGTACATAACTGATGGAGTAGACGGTTGCTTACCACACAGTTCCCAATTGCGGAGGTGGAGTTTGCCATGGGGCAGCTGCGTACTACGTCTGCCGCAAGTCCGGATGGAGTTACTAATAAAATGCTGAGAAACCTAGATTTCAAATCAGTCGGGACGATCACTGACTTGATAAATGAGTATTGGGTGGCCGTGGAGATCCCAGCACAATGGAAGCATGCTAGGATTATATTTATTCTGAAGCCAGGCAAGAAACTCTGCTTGGAAAACCTGCGCCCCATATCGCTGACATCATGCGTGGGCAAATAGATGGAGCACGTGGTTCTCAACAGGCTTCAGAGTTATGCAGAGGACAAGACCATCTTTCCCCCAACTATGATAGGTTTCAGGGCCAATTTGTCCACAGAGGATGTCATGATACAGTTAAAATATGATGTAGTTGATCCCGGGCTTGGCACGGGCACCAATGCTGTATTGGGGCTTGACCTGAATAAAGCTTTCGACAATCCTTCGCATGAGGCAATATTGAATAACTTATCGGGAATCGGCCCAGGGGTCAAACGATTTCGCTACATCAGATCATTCTTGGAGGGCCGAACCGCAGAAATTTCAACAGGAGATATCAAATCAGACTCATTCTTGTTGGGAGGCAAAGAGACGCCGCAGCGTTCAGTTTTGTCACCGTTGCTGTTTACCAACGCCTTAATTAAAATACCGCGGAGGCTGGAGGAGATACCGGAACTCAAACACACATTTCATGCAGATGATATTACTCTATGAGTAACCAGGGGTAGTGACGCGCATCTGAAAGAAACACTGCAACAGGCAGTTACTATTGTTGAAGAGTTGGCAGGGGAGGCAGGACTTTCATGTTCTCAGCCAAAGTCCGAGCTCTTTGTGGTTCGGGACAAACCCAGAGGGCTACATGCAAGACACTATGTTTCGCCACCGCCGTTCGAGGTAAAGGTAGGGGGTAGGCCGGTAGCTGAAGCTCAAACAATTAGAATTCTTGGCCTATATCTGCAAACTAACAGGAAGAATAGGGTGGCCCTTGAAACACTTGAGACCATGGTCAATGCTACTGTCAGGCTAATCAGAAGAATCGCTAACCGTAAGAGCGGGGTTAAAGAAAAAGAACTCTGTAAGCTGGTACAGGCGTTTGTGCTCAGCAGGATTACATACGCGACAGTTTATATGAAGTTGGATGCCGCAGAAAAAGGTAAGGTCGAGGCTATGATCCGGCAAGCTTACTAGGCAGCGCTTGGGTTGCCTAACAACGCGCCTACAGAAAGGCTGTTGAAACTAGAGGTACACAACACCCTGGATGAATTATGGGAGGCGCATCGGTGATGCAGCACGCTAGGCTTCCGACAACCATAGCGGGCCGGATTTTATTGGAAAGGATTGGCAATGGAGCAGAGGCTCCCACTGGGGACACTAAAATTCAGGTGCGGGTAGAGTTACATAACGCCCAGTACATAAAACCTTTGCCCAAAAATATGCATCCGATTAACCATACGCAGCGCAGGCAGGCAAGAGCCAGAGCTTTACACGTTGAGTACGGCGAGTACAAAGCAGCAGTCTATACAGATGTTGCGGAATATAAGGACAAAGACGCTTTTGTGATTGTGTTGGTGGATAGGCGGGGGCGCTTGGTCGCCTCTGGATCGGTCCAAACCCACTCCTCGGAAACTGCAGAGGAAGCGGCAATAGCGCTAGCTATAACTAATTCGCAGTCAGATTTGATTTTCAATGATTCAAAGACAGCCATTCGAAATCTGGCGAGAGGCAGAATATCGGCGACCGCCGCACGATTTCTGCATGAGGCCACGGGACGAGAAATGAGAGAAATAGAAATTGTCTGGGTACCAGCACACTCTGGAAACCCTGGGAACGAGGCGGCTCACCTGAATGCTCGAGGTTTCGTCAGCCGGGTTGGTGAGCCGCCAGTTCCTGGGAGGTCCGCGAGAGATGGGCTGGTGTCATTTTATGACATAACGAATCATTTTAAGCTAGAGCGGAGGTTTTATCCGCCACCGCACAAGCGGTTGACTAAGGCGCAGGAATGCGTCTGGAGAAAACTGCAGACGCGATCTTTTCCCAACCCTTACGTGTTGAACAAAATGTACCCGGAGGAGATTAAGCCGCAATGCCAATGGTGTCAGGCTGTGGCAACATATGATCACATACTTTGGGAATGTAGCATAGTGCCGCCGCCGGTGGATATTACGAGTGATCCCTCTCTTGAGCACTGGGAGGCCGTGTTGACAAGCTCAGACCCAGTCGTCCAGTTAAGGGTCGTGGAGTGGGCCACACAGGTCACCACCAACCTTGGGTTGATGGCCATCAAACACAAAATTATCCTGAGTTGCTTTCTGACGAAATAAAGTTTTTCCATCCATCCATCCATGGGCACAGCGACGCTACGTTAGCAAAACGCGAGCACTCTGTACAGTCAACGCCACGCGCGACCAGCGTTCGTCGGCGCGTACCGACGGCAACCGGCGTGAAATGCGACATGCTGCATTTCACGCCGAATTGTTACCTAGCCTAGACAACACTGCGTCTCCCTTTTTTCATGACGGAGGGACGCTGGACGCGCTGAAACGAGCATGCGTCAAGGCAATGCAGCGTGGCGCGGGCCTGCGAGAATATGGCAGGACCGGCGCCTGGCGTAGCAACGCCGGCACGACGCGACGAAATGAACACCGGAGAGCACGCGCACTGCGTCACGTTGAAATGTATTGGTGCCTTTACTGTGGCACGTAGTCATGTTCTCAAATGACACGCATCTCATGAATATTACGGTCGCACCAGTCACATACGTTCGACATTCATTGACGTCACGTGACACCAAGTTTGACATATGTAAAGCTAGCGAAACGGCTGCGTTCGCATCATGAGTGTGGCATGTAGTCATGTTGGTACACGATACGCATGTCGTGATTATCAAGTTTGGATGTGTCATTTACCTATGTCGTCCGTTCACGTCGCGCAATACCGAGGTTGGTACATGTGAAGCTAGCGAAACGGCCGCCAGCGCATCATGAGCGTGACATGTGGTCATGTTGTTACATGACAGGCATCTCATGATTATCATGTTTGCACCAGTCACATTCCGCCGTCATTCATTCACGTACTGTATTACCAAATTTGGCATATGTGTCGCTAGCGAAACGGCCATGAGCGCATCGTGAGCGTGACATGTTAGCCATGTTGTTACATGACAAGCATGTCATGATCTTTATCTTAGGGTCTGTCGCTTGTGTTCGCAATGCAACATGCCGTACCATACCAGTTTTGCAACATGCCATGTGAACAAAACCACCGCAAGAGCTGCAAGACCATAATAGGTAAATCATGACATTCATGACATGCATTTCATGACTTTCATGTTATGACTAGTCAAACATGTTCTTAATACAGCCATGGTATGCCATATCAAGTTTGGTATCGATACCATTATCGAAACGCCTAGGAGGTCTAAAAACCGTAGGCGGCTAGATAGATAGATAGATAGATAGATAGATAGATAGACAGATAGATAGATAGATAGATAGATAGATAGATAGATAGATAGATAGATAGATAGATAGATAGATAGATAGATAGATAGATAGATAGATAGATAGATAGATAGATCACGCGGAAGAGTGACCGTATCGTTGTTGATCAAAAATAGATCTACGCACTATTCCGTGTGAAGCAGGCAACTGTTGCCTTTACAGATAAAACCACCGGTTTTGTTAGAACGTCAAGAAGCATGGGGGGCGTGCTGTGCCTCTAGTGCAGATAAATATATATATATATATTTACTTCACGCCATACAGGCTCATAAAAAAGTGTAAAATGCTTGCCACCAAGGCTACAGGTGGCGCTGACGGCCACTCCGAGGTTTAAATTCACATGTAAACCCAATAAAGTGGCTGGGTGAACGGCTGCCGTGATAGCTCATTGGTACAGCATCGAACGCGTTATTCGGAAGTCGCAGGTACGATTCCGCTCACGGCAAGTAATTTTCTCACCTCCTTTTTTCTGCTTATTTACTTTACACTGGCTCTAATATTTCCCCTATACATTCCTTGACATTATTCTCTGATATATATATATATATATATATATATATATATATATATATATATATATATATATATATATATATATATATATATATATATATATCTGTGAACAACATTATCTCCAAATACAGATGAAACAGCACAATTAAGGCGAATAACGCCAGCGCCACGTAATACTAGTGTTTGAATTGTAACTGATTTCGAAACGTGTCGCGGAAAAATTACAGGCATCATAGGATTATCTTGCCGGATTCGCAAGGCGCACTTAGAAAAGGAGAGATACATATGTGGCTGGTCCTAATTCGTGGAGCTACGCAGAGATTCTCCGAAAGCTATATGTAACGTACAAACGTGTCCCGGGGCAAAAATCAATCATCCCAGAAAAAACATCGTAGAATCGTTTCGCTCATATCAAATGACGCACTTCAAAGAACAGGGGCATATGTGATAGGTCACAATCGATGGAGCTACGCCGAACTTCCTCTAGAATAATATACCACGTACCAATAATCTGTCAAAAGTAACCACATTCAGGTATACTACAATGGAATTGTTGCAAAGTACGGTGGCGGAGACGTATTTCTAATAGAAATTAGGTATGCGAACTTACGCATTGCAGTTTGTTTTTACTTTTGCATGCGAAACCGATACGCTATCGCAGGCTAATGACGCAAACTCCAGCCGCTCTTCCACGACTGCTTAATAAAGAGGTAGACACTTGTAAAAAAATTTTAGCCTATAAATAACGCCAAGGTAGCTGAATACACGAAATACAAGAAAAACCTTAACATACAGCCAACCTGAAGTCAAGCCTGAAAATGGCATGAAGACGACATATATGCAGTCACTCACGAAGTAAATGTTAAAAAGCCCAGAGACGTTTGAGGACCTACACAGGTTAACTGTTCACTGTAAGTTTTAGTGTGAACAAGCAGTGTGAACCAAAAAACTGTATGGATCCCGAAACGTTCCTGCGTTTTTGAACTTGACTTAGTCAGTGACTGCATATAAATCCTCATCCTAATAACTTACCAGACAAGGTACGCTTGGCTAAAATAGCACGAATTATTTCTGTGTGAGCAACGCTGCATATTTTTCTGACGGGGAAACTACAATGTAACATAACTTATTTACGCTTTTTAGTAAAAAAAGTGGTACATCGCACGTACATAGAGTATGATGATGATATATGGTGTTTTTTGGCGCAAGGGCCATTTGATGGCCAAAGAGCGCCAGTTCATGAGACAGGAATGTCGACAATGGTTGTGATTAGCGGCTGTATAAGGGCCATAAAATTCCTCGCAGTAAAGCGGGTAAAAACATACAAGTAATAAAATCATGACTATGCCGTGAAAGGTGTGCATGGTGTGAATAGGTGACAAAAGTTGGTGATAATGAAAAACGATGGTGGACATGTATGGCATTAGCACAAGTACCTCACACGTTAGTACCCTTGCGTGCAAGGGCCGTGAGGCAATTGCTTTCCTGTGTAGCCACCGCAGCAAAAACCTCTCTAGAGAGGTCGTGCTACGGTATGCCCGGGTATATGATATGAAAATTATGAATTTCCTTTAAAAACGCTAATAATGATTTGTGACTAAAAAGCGGCTCCCTACCGACGAACATTGAAGGGTGTAAAGGTATATGTTGTCGGTAAGATAGTGGGAAGTGTTGTCTTCTTGGAGTGTCTAAATGTTTACATTGAATTAAAACGTGAAGAACTGTTAATGCCTCACCACATTTATCACACAATGGTGGATCACCGCCGCACAAAAGATGTGTGTGTGTCGTGTATATGTGTTCTATTCTGAGTCTTGTTAGTGTTACCTCTGTTAGACGTGATTTTGATACTGGTGGCCAGTGGCCAAGGTGTGGCTTGATAACATGTAGTTTGTTTTGTGTGTGTGTATCCCACTTGCTCTGCCAGTAGCCCCTGAGGTTTCGTTTGAGAGAGTGCTTCAGATCAAGGACCGGGATTGATATGGGTGTAGGGGCAGTGTTTTTGTGGACGGATGCAGCGAGCTGATCCGCCCTCACGTTGCCTTGGATCTCACGGTGCCCTGGCACCCAGCACACCACAACATGTTGGTTGAGTGTGTAGAGTGTGCAAAATATGGAGTGAAGTGAGACAAGGACAAGGTTTTTTTTGTTTTTTAAGACTGTGCAGAGCCGTTACCACACTGAGGGAGTCTGTATAAATTACTGCTTTTTGTATTTGTAATTGTTTAATGTGTTTAGCTGCCACAAGTATCGCGTAAGCTTCCGCTGTGAAGATACTTGTGCCTGGATGTAGAGGGCCAGCATTCGAAAAGGAAGGGCCAACAGCAGCGTAGGACACAGAGGAGTTAGACTTAGAGGCATCTGTAAAAAACTCAGGACGTGTGTATTTGTGTTGAAGTTCCAGGAAATATGTTCGGATATGGGCAATGGGCGCATGTTTTGTAACCTCTAGAAAAGACACATCGCAGTCTATAGTCTGCCACTGCCACGGTGGCGGGTATGCTACAGGAGCCATTAAACTGTGTTCGAGTGACACTCCAGTGTCCTCAGCTAGACCCTTCAGGCGAACTGAGAAGGGCTGCCTCATCGAAGGCCTGTTTTGAAAAAGAATGGAGCTCGACAAGTCATTAATAGTAGAGTATGAGGGGTGCCTCTTGTCTGCTTTCACCTTAAGGAAGTATACAAAGGACATGTAGGTTCTTTGCAGATGAAGCGACCACTCATTTGACTCAACATAAAGGCTTTTTACGGGGCTGGTGCGAAAAGCACCCGTAGAAAGGCGGATGCCCAAATGGTGCACGGGGTCCAGCATCTTCAAGGCACTTTGAGTAGCAGACTGATAGACAACGGCCCCATAATCTAAGCGGGTGCGAATGAGGCTTTTATAGAGGTTCATGAGGCATCGCCTATCACTGCCCCACGTAGTACGTGACAAAACTTTTATAACATTCATGGCTTTTAAACATTTTGTTTTTAAATACTTGATGTACGGTACGAAGGTTAACTTCTTGTCCAAGATTAAGCCTAAGAATTTATACTCGGCTTTGACAGACAGACGTTGTCCGTTCAGTCGAATGTCAGGTTCCGAGTGCATGCCTCTCTTTCAAGAGAACAAGACACACGTGCTTTTTTGTGGGTTAAGTCGAAATCCGTTTTCATCTGCCCATTTAGAGACCTTATTTAAACCCAGCTGAACCTGCCGCTCACACATGGCCAAGTTGCATGACTTGAAGCCAAGCTGAACGTCGTCGACATATGTACAATAGAACAACATGCGGGGAATGGACAAGTGCAAAGAATTCATTTTGATAATAAAAAGTGTGCAACTAAGCACGCCACCTTGTGGCACGCCTGTTTCCTGAACAAATGTTTGCGAGAGCACACTGCCCAGACGGACACGGAATGTCCGGTTTGACACGTAACTTTCGATTATATGAAACATTCTTCCAGCGCACACCAAGGTGGGACAGGTTTCTTAGGATTCCAAAACGCCATGTTGTATCATACGCCTTTTCGATATCGAGGAACACAGAGAGAAAATATTGTTTATGGAAAAAGGCGTCTCTGATCTGTGCCTCGATACGAACAAGGTGGTCTGTGGTGGATCTACTTTCTCGAAACCCGCACTGAAATGGGTCGAGCAAATTGTTTGTTTCAAGGATATGTACAAGTCGGCAGTTTATCATTTTTTCGAATACTTTGTACAAGCAGCTTGTAAGTGCAATAGGCCTACAACTTGAAGCTAAAGAAGGGTCCTTGCCCTCTTTCAAAATGGGAATAATAATAGCCTCTTTCCAGGAGGTAGAGATAGTGCCAGAAAACCAGATAGCATTGTACAAACAAAGTAGGGTTTTTCGTGTTTCGGCTGGTAGGTTTTTTAGCATTTCATACACCACACGGTCAGAACCTGGGGCAGAAGTGCTGGAGGAGTTTAGAGATGTTCGGAGCTCCGCTAGACTGAAAGCTTGGTTATATGCCTCGTATCTAGTGGATTTGTGTTCGAGTTTCTGCTTTTCTATTCTTGTTCTGTATTTTTGGAAAGTGTCAGTATAGTGGGACGAGCTGGATATCCGTTCAAAATGTGCCCCGAGGAAGTTTGCCTGATCTTCCAAGGTATCACCTTGAGTGTTTATGAGTGGAAGTGAGTGTACTTGTTTCCCGACCATGTTCCAGACTTTAGCCTCCTGTGTGTATGAATTGACCCCTGATAAAAACTTCTGCCAGCTTTCTCTTCTGGCCTGCTAACGCGTTCTCCTGCCACGAGATTTTATTTTCTTAAAGCTCTCAAGGTTTTCCGCTGTCGGCGATTTGCGCAGCAACCTCCATGCGCTGTTTTGTTCCTTTCGCGCATTCTGACACTCAGTGTTCCACCACGGGACGTGTCGTTTGCCGGGCAGTCCAGATGTTTGTGGAATGCACTTGGCTGCTGCGTCAGTAAGAAAAGCCGTGAAGTACTGCACAGCTTCATCTATGCCTAATCCGCATATGTCGGTCCAACTTAGGTGTGTAATCTTTTGAAATTGTTCCCAATCGGCTTTGTTCACCAGCCATTTGGGAACATGTGGAGGATATTCATATGTTATTGGTGTACTCAAAACTAATGGAAAATGGTCACTTCCGTATGGATTATTTATGACTTTCCACTGAAGTAATGGTACAAGTGAAGGAGATGCGATACTGAGATCTATGGAGGAGTAAGTATTGTTTGCAATGTTATAATATGTTGCCTCTTTTCTATTCAACAGACAAGCACCTGATGAAAAGAGGAACTGTTCAATGAGACGACCTCGTGCATCACATCGACAGTCACCCCATAAACCGCTGTGCGCATTCAGGTCCCCTAGAACCAAATAAGGTTCTGGTAACTCATCTATTAAAGACTGGAAATCATGTTTTTCCAGGCGGTGTTGCGGCGGTATGTATAGAGAGCAGATAGTGACGAGCTTATTCAATAGAACTGCTCGAACAGCCACTACCTCTAGGGGTGTTAGTAGTGGTAGATGACTGCATGCTACTCCTCGATTAACTATAATGGCTACACCACCAGATGACGCCACAGCATCATCTCTGTCCTTTCGGAAAACAACATATTGACGCAAGAAACTTGTATTCTTGGATTTTAAGTGTGTTTCCTGTACACACAGCACTTTTGGAGAATGTTTGTGTAGAAGTTCTTGGACATCGTCGAGGTTTCGAAGTAGTCCTCTGACGTTCCATTGTATAATTTGTGTCTCCATTATGGGAGTAAAGAAGTGCTGTGTGTACGAAATGAGTGTGGCTGGTGTCTAAAGAGAGAAGTGACTTATCTTACAGAGCCTTTAGAAGGCCCTGTAATTACCGTTTTGTCTTTTTTAGAGCGGTCGAGGGAACCCCGCCGCTCCTTTGGCGCAGTCTGCGCCGGTGCAGTTGAAGTGTCCATCGCCTCAGGAGAGGCGACGGATAATGTTTTCGTTGTAGGCTTCGTCGTGACAGACGGAGCCTTAAACCCCACCGGGCTGGAGGTCGAGAGGGCCTCTTTAGTTTGTGTGGTGCCCTGGCTGCTGCCAAGGTTCACAGGGGCCTTCTGTGGGGCTGTATTCAAGGAGGGTGGGGCAGCCGAGGCTGCTCCCCCCATGGGGGCTTGTGGCGTTTGCCTCGACACGCTGGGCGTGGTCCAAGGCATTGCCGAAAACCGAAGTGGTGCTGACCCCCCTCGCACCATTTCGGCATACGATGTGTTCCCAGCAAAATGCGGGGAAACGCGCTGCCGCGCTTCATGGAAGCTTATGTTCAATTTAAACTTTGTACTGATAATTTCTTTTTCCATTTTCCAGGCCACGCATGACCTGGAATATGCAGGATGGTCACCCTCACAGTTTGCGCAGTGCACTTGTAGCTGACAGTCATCGTCAGCGGTATGACCTTTGGTGCCGCTTTTCGCGCTGGTAATCTGTCCTCGGCAGCTCTGGGAGCCGTGCCCGAACCTCTGACACTTAAAGCAGCGCCTCGGGTTGGGTATGTATGGTCTAACTGGCAGTTTAAGATATCCTGTTGCTATTTCAGTTGGGAGGGTGCTAGATGCGAAAGTTAGTATGATGTGCATCGTTGGGATTTCCTTATTTTCTCTTCTTATCTTGATACGCTGCACCTGAATGACATTTTCCTCTTTCCAGCCTGTTAGAAGTTCATCATCAGAGAGGTCCATCAGGTCTCCATCTGATACAACACCCTCCACTGTATTCAAGGTTCGATGCGGTGTGATTGTGATAGGCTGATCCCCAAATGCTGTGAGTTTAAGTAGTCTCTGGTACTGTGCGTTGTCTTTTAATTCAAGTAACAGGTCACCACTGGCAGTCTTTGTGGCCTTGTAGCCTGCGCCCAGCGTTTCTATGAGACATTTGGACACAAGGAAAGGTGAAATACTTCTAGCTTTCTTTTCTGTACTTTCACAGTGAATTATGTGGTATTTGGGGGAGTTATCTTTTTTGTTTGGAACTAACTCAAAAATTGCATCGGTGCGCCACCTTTTGGAGGGGCGATTAGTTGTAAGAGGGCTAGGAGTTCCCATAAATTTGATAGCTTATTCGGCGGCCATGCCAGCCACCCACCACCGAGCCCAACAAGGGGACGCTGCGAGACGCGAAGGAGGCGCAGGCGCCAGCTGTACATGGCCGCTATAACCTAATATATCTACCCAAGGTTGGATATTTACACTAGGTTAACCCTTGCCGCCAGGAAAAATTGGAAGTAAAATGAAGTGAGGAGAAGACAGGAAAGATGTAAAGTGAGAACAAAAGACGAAGATGTAGGGCGAGAGAGATAGGAAAAGGCGACTGCTGATTTCCCCTGGGTGGGTCAGCCCAGGGGTGCCGTCTACGTGAAGCCGGGGCCAAAGGGGTGTGTTGCCTCTGCCGGGGGGCCTTAAAGGTCCAATCACCCAGCGTCGGCTCAACCCCCAGTATCCCCTTTTCCCCGAACACGGCCAAGCCACGCACGGCTAGGCGTGGGAGGGAGTCAAAACTCCCCCGTTAGCTCGGGTCCGTGGTGTCGCTACACACCAAACGCCTACTTCCGCAGGCGCCCCTGCGGTGCGTACATAGAGTATGGATGATATAGGAAGCACGTATGAGGAAGGTGGATATGTCACTTGAAAATCAAAGCAACATTATGAGGCAGAAGTAAATTATGCCGTACATGACTTCCATATCAAGATTATCATGTTTGAAAACACCATTTTTCTTTGTCGTCTATTGACGTAACGTAATGCCAAATTCGGTATATGTGAAACTAGTGACACGGCCATGAAAACGTTATGAGCGTATCATGTAGCCATGCTTTACATGACACGAATATCATGACCACTATGTGTGGACGTGTAATTTACCTTCGTAATCTATTCACGTCACTTGATCCCAAATTTTGTGTATGTCGAGCTAGCAAAACGGCCACGAGCGCATCATAAGCGTAGTATGTTGTCATGCTCTTACATGACACGCGTGTCATGATTATTTCATTTGCGCCAGTCATGTACCTTCGTCATCCATTGACGTCACGTAACACCAAATATAGTATGTGTGGAGCTAGCAAAACGGCCGCGAGCACATAATGAGCGTGACATGTAGACATATTGTTACATGACACGCGTCTTATGATCATCATGTTTGCACATGTCACATACCTTCGTCATTTATTCACGTTCCGTAATTCCAAATTTAGTCTATGTAAAGCTAGCGAAACTGTGGTGAGCGTATCATGGAAGGGCCCATTATACTTTGCGGTAACGTCGGCGTGCGTGCACGATGGGCGCAGTGACGCTACGCTAGAAAAACGCGAGTACTCTTCCACCAGACGCGACCGACGCGAAAGGTGTCCGTCAGCGCGGCTCGGTGACATACCGGCGCAAATTGTGACTTCCTGCATTTCGCGCCGACGACGTTACCCAGACAGCACTGCGTCTGCCTCTTTTCCTGACGGAGATACGTCGGGCGCACTGAAATGCGGACGACTCAAAGCAACGCAGCGAGACGTGCGCCTGTGAGTAAATATATGGCGGGCAGATAGATCGGAGCCTGCCATTGCATCATTGGCGTGAAGCAACGAAACGAACACCAGCGCGCGCGCGCTAGGTCACGTCGAATTGTATTGGCGCCTTCAAGTGTGGGATGTAGTCAATTCTTACATGGCAGGCATCTCATGATTGTCATGTTTGCTCCAGCGCAGTAGCGTACCACGGCCGCTCGATCTCACCCGTTGGTGCTGCCTGCCGAATGCTCCTCTTCGCCGGTGAGAGTGCTAGTTCCATTTCATGCCACTGCATCGGCTGTGGCGCTGGTTATCGGTGACACAGTTGTTTCTCCCTAAGCTCCCTTAAGCTGTAGTGAGCTCTGCGCCGGTAGTGTCACGTGTTTCCAATCAGTGCGTTGTCTTGGTCACGTGAACAGGCCGTATTACTTTAGCTGGATAAGTGGTCAATGAATAAGTGACAAGCATTTTCGCAAGCAATACAACGAACACAGGAAACAAGATTACTCCGGCTGCGTGGCAATGGCCCGTGTACATTGTTATGTCACCGCACGTTCAAGAAATTCAGATTATTAAAAGTATGCTTGCAATGCACCCACTTTGGTCTAGCTTATAATTCTATTGTGGTTTTGGCACGTAAAACATAAGCTAATATTATCATTAAAAACGGTCCGCCTCGTTAGAACAGTGGTTATTCTACTCGACTACTGACCCCATGGTCGCGGATTCGATCCCGGCCCTGGCGGGCGCTTTTCGATGGTGGCAAAAAAGATTGAGGCCCCTGTGATGTGCGATGTCAGTGCTCATCAGTGAACATAAGTTGGTCTAAATTTTCTGTAACTCTCTATTACAGCTTCCCTGATAATCTCATCGTTGGTTTGGGACGTAAAACCGCACATATCATTAAGAATGAAGAGTTGTATGGTATCTGGATGGTTGATTCGCTCCTATCACAATTTTGACGGGCTAATTCAAGCCCCGTAAAATCCAAATCTACCCATGAACAAGAACAATAGTGGGCTATATATTGTCGCGGTACAGCGCGAACCAAAGACAGATAAACGTTGACACAGGGAGTCTCAGCAGCCGAAAAGCAAGATCGCCTTCTTTATCTTCAATCAGCCAGAGCTCCACTACCTGGTGCCCGCCAAATCCCCTTATCGTCGTTTTGGTCCACCAGTACACACGCGTCATTTGCCCCCCCCCCTCTTAATGAGCATCGCCCCGATGCTAAACCAGTAGAGCAGTTTTTTTTGTCTGTTCTTTAAGAAGTGTCTTGTGCAGTCACTGCCTTTCATGAGGCTTCATGCGCACAACGTGAACTAGTCCAGGACGGTACTGGCGAAGCCTCGTACTATATGAACTGTCGGGGACGACCTCGTAAGTAACATCACTCAGTCGTCGCAGTACTAGATATGGCCCAAAGTATCTCCTTGGTAGCTTTTCAGAGAGTCCTCGTTTCCGTATGGGCGTCCAAACCCATACTCTGTCGCCGTCCTGGTAAACGACTGTTCTGCGGCGAGAATTGTAGCGGCTCGCGTCGTACTCTTGTTGTTGCTGGATTTGCAGGCGTGCTAGTTGCCTTGCGTCTTCCGCTCGTTCTGTAAACATCTCGGCGTCCGGTTTGATGTCGTCGCATTCGTGCGCTAGCATCGCATCTAACATGGTTCGTACTTCCCTTCCGTGAATCAGGCTGAACGGGATCATCTGGGTTGTTTCTTGCTTGGCAGTGTTGTATGCAAACGTAATATATGGTAATATTTCGTCCCAATTTTCATGTTCGACGTCTATGTACATTGAAAGCGTGTCTTCAATTGTTTTATTCAGACGCTCTGTAAGCCCGTTTGTTTGCGGGTGGTAGGCGGTCGTCTTACGATGGGTTGTTCCACTCAGTATGAGGACTTGTTTCAAAAGAGCTGCCGTAAATGCGGTTCCTCTGTCTGTGATGACGACGCTTGGTGCACCGTGCCGCAGGACAACGTTCTCGATGAAAAATTGTGCCACCTCCGCTGCTGTACCTCTCTGGATAGCCTTTGTTTCAGCATAACGGGTAAGGTAATCAGTCGCGACAATAACCCAGCGGTTCCCAGCCGTAGGCGTAGGAAGTGGGCCAAAAATATCCATGCCAATCTGGTCGAATGGTGTTCTTGAGACCTGTTTGGGCTGCAGGAGGCCAGCTGGTTTAGTCGGCGGTGACTTCCGTCACTGGCAGTCGAGGCAAGTACGAACATGGTGTTTTACGGCTATGGCCAGTCTTGGCCAGAAGTAGCGCTGCCGTACTCTGGCCAACGTTCTTGTGTAACCTAAGTGGCCGGAAGTCACGTCGTTGTGGCATGCTTCGAGTACTTCGGAGCGAAGGGCTGCTGGGATGACGAGCAAATACGCAGATTCTGTCGAAGAAAAGTTTCTTTTGTATAGTACTTCGCTCGGTAAGCAAAATGATGACAGCGCTCTTACGGAAACAGTTGGTGCCTTCTGAGATCTTCCCTCCAGGTAATTAATTAGGGCAAGTAACTCAGGGTCACCACGCTGTTGCTGTGCAATAGCGGTTGAGTCAAGCACACCGAGAAAGGCTGTTTCCTCCTCATCGGATAGAGTTGCCGATTCAATGGGTGAGCGGGATAGACAGTCGGCGTCCATGTGGCGCTTTCCTGACATGTGTACGACAGTCATGTCGTACTCCTGCAGCCTGAGACTCCAACGCGCTAATCTCCCGGTAGGATCTTCAAGATTTGTCAACCAACACAGTGAGTGGTAATCGCTGATGACTTTGAAAGGGCGGCCGTATAAATACGGGCGAAATTTTGTGACTGCCCATACCATGGCGAGGCATTCCTTCTCAGTCGTGAAGTAATTAGTCTCGGCACGTGTTAGTGTTCGACTTGCATAGGCGATTACTCTTTCTGTGCCCTCTTGCAGCTGCACAAGCACAGCTCCCAAACCAATATTGCTTGCATCAGTGTGTAGCATCGTTGGGGCTTTCTCATCAAAGAGGGCAAGCACTGGAGGCGTCTGTAGTCACTGGCGGAGGTTCTTAAAAGCAGCTTCCTCTTCGTTGCGCCATTAGAAAGCAACATCTTCTCTCGTGAGGCAGGTAAACGGCGATGCGATGCCTGCGAAGTCCGCGATGAATCGCCTATAATACGCACATAGTCCGAGGAATCGTCGGACAGCCTTCTTATCAGTCGGCACCGGGAACTGTGCAACAGCTGCGATCTTTTCAGGATCAGGACGAACGCCTGCGTAACTGACAACGTGGCCAAGAAATTGGAGCTCGTCGTAGCAAAAGAGACACTTTTCAGGCTTCAACGTCAAGCCCGCAGACCGTATGGCTTGTAAAGCTGCCTCAAGTCTTTTAAGGTGCTGGTCAAATGTTTGTGGCGAAAACTACGACATCATCAAGGTAGACCAAGCAGGTTTTCCACTTAAGCCCAGAAAGTACGGTATCCATAAGTCTTTGAAAGGTAGCAGGCGCTAAACATAAACCAAAGGGCAAGACTTTAAATTCATATAAGCCATCTGGTGTCACAAAAGCAGTCTTCTCGCGGTCTCTTGGGTCTACCTGGATTCGCCAATACCCACTCCTTAAGTCCATCGATGAAAAGTAACGAGCATGTCGAAGTCTGTCGAGAGAGTCATCTATACGAGGAAGTGGATACACATCTCCATTTGTCACCTGATTGAGTTTTCGGTAATCTACGCAGAATCGCAGGCTGCCATCTTTTTTTAACGAGGACTACAGGTGACGCCCAGGGGCTTTTTGAGGGCATAATGACGTCATCTTCTAGCATTTTGTCGACTTGCTCTTGTATCACATCGCGTTCCTTTGCAGCCACGCGATAGGGGTTTTGGTGAATTGGTCTCGCCACGTCCTCGATAATTATCTGATGCTTGGTTAGAGGCGTGCGGCCAACTCTTGATGTTGTCGAAAAGCAGTCTTTGAATTCGGCCAGTAGCTCAAGAAGCCTCTTTCGCTCGTTCTTAGGCAAAGTAGTGCTAACGTGAAGAACTGGCGTCGAATCAAGTTTTGGCGCCTCGTCGACAACTGCCAAGCAGCCTTCTGCGTCTGTGATATCGTCGAACTAAGCGACGGCCATGCCTTTTTGAAGGCGCCGGCGCTCATCACTAAAATTTGTCAAGAGCAAGTCCGTGCGTCCAGCGGCGACACTGACGATACCTCTTGCGACGGAAATGCTGTGTGTGAAGAGGAGCGAGGTTATTCGGTCTGCTACTCCTTCGCCGTCAAACTGGACAGCGGCTGCCACAGAAACAAGCGTGCATGACCGAGGAGGGCGAACCACATCGTCATCAGTTAGACGCAATTGGTTTGGTCGCGCCTGTGTACAATGAGGTGCGCCCGAACTGTTGCGGAATATAATCAAACTGTCTGGGATATTGATGACGGCGCCGTACTGTCGTAAGAAGTCCATACCAATAATTAGATTATTGCAGCATGCGGCGAGAACGACGAACAACGCAACGAAAGAAGAACCTCCTATGTCAGTTCTCGCTTTGCATCTTCCAAAGGGCATCAATAACTGACCACCTGCCGTCCTTATTTGAGGGCCTGTCCACGGTGTCTTCACTTTCTTGAGGCAGATAGTGAGGTCCTGACTGATAATAGAAAAGTCGGCACCGGTGTCGACTAAGGCCGGTGTCGACTACTTTCTGGCCGTCACAAAAAACACACAGGTCAGCGGTCTCAATGTCGTCGCTCTCACGTGTTGTCGGATTTACAGCGTCGTGTAATGGGGGCTTTTCGTCGTCATCTTCATGGCCGCAACCTTACCCCCGGAGGTCGCCGCCCTCAGTTTCCCCGTCGCGGGCTGGGTGACCTTCTTGCGTGAAGGTCCGCGGAGGTACGTCGGTGTGACGAAGGTGAATGAGCGGGAGAAGGAGAGTGGGAGTGACGTCCCAAACCTGGTTGGCGGGTAGGTGTTGCCTCCTCGTCAGAAGTACGGTATTCGTAAACGTGAGAACGGGCTCCATAAAAAGAGGCGTCCTCCCGGCGTGGTATGTATTCTTTGCTCGCACGTCGATCGTCAGGCCATGTTCGAAGAGGGCGGAACGAATCACTGCAGTGCCAGCAATGACGGGCAATGTGACCTGCACCTCCGCAGTTAAAGCATAGTGGACGTCGATCTATTGTGCGCCATGCGTCTGTTCTTCGGAGCGGTGGACGTCTGAGCCTCCCTTCTTGCGACGATGTCCATGGTGCTGCTGTGGTCGCCTGGTGGTACGTCGGTTGGCTTGGCGGTCGACTCAGGGTCTGCTCTTGCCGCGGTGACCAAGGGGCCGTCGGCACTGGGTGATATGGCGGCGATGTACCAGATGGTGAACGTCGCAGAGCATCGGCATAGCTCATGGGACGGTGCTCGTCACCACGACCAGCGGTAGAAAATGCGTGGCGGATTTCGTCGCGTACCAGTTTAGCGATGGACGCAACGGGGGTTTGAGCTACTGGATTCCGGAACTTTTGCAGTTCTTCGCGAACTATCTCCTTAATGAGGTCTCGCAGGGAGCTTTGACCCTCAGGTATGGCGGAAGCATTTGGGGCGCTGCTAGACATTCGATGATACTGCCTGCATCGTTGATGGAGCGCCCGCTCGATAGCCGTAGCCTCCTTGATAAAGTCAACTACGGTACTTGGAGGGTGGCGCAGTAGCCCGGCCAAAAGTTGCTCCTTAACGCCGCGCATGAGGTAGCTCAACTTCCTATCTTCACTCATGTTCGGGTCAGCTCGACGAAAAAGACGAGTCATATCTTCTGCAAACATAGTAACGCTTTCATCGGGTTTTCGAACCCGTAGTTCCAACAGCTGCTGCGCACGGTCGCGTTGATCGACATTGGTGAACGTATCGACAAGCTGTTGTCGGAAGCCGCCCCAAGTTAACAGACTGACTTCTCTGTTCTCATGCCAAATTTTCGCACCACCGTCAAGGTAGAAATAGGCGCGTGAGAGCTTTTCTTGTTCAGGCCACATATTAATCTTGGCGACACGCTCGTAGTGCTCAAGCCACTCGTTCACGTCTTCATGGGCGCCGCCACTAAAGTGACAGGGAACCAGTGGTCGAAAGATGGTTACCTGTGAAGGCTGTGTTGGCGGGGGGCCTTGGGGCGCCGGTTGCGTACTGGCGTTGGCCATTTGGAGAGGTAATCGGCACTTGCGAGGTTCCGTGGAAGGCGTGAACTCTGGAGCGAGGCCTACAAGCCGCCGACTGAACCGGTGCACGATAGTTGGAATGGGTGACAATGCGTCCGAGCTAGATGAATGGCTCCCAGTGGAAGTATGGAGCATTAGGTAGGGTTGCGTCCCAGCACCTCCACCAGTGTCACGGTACAGCGCGAACCAAAGGCAGAAAAACGTTGACACAGCGACTCTCAGCAGCCGAACAGCAAGATCGCCTTCTTTATCTTCAATCAGCCAGAGCTCCACTACCCAGTGCCCGCCAAATCCCCTTATCGTCGTTTTGGTCTACCAGTACACACGCGTCAATATGTATATTCTAACGTACTTTGGAGACATGGGCAAGCTGGCGAAAAAAATTATTGGAGCAAGCTTAACGATGTTCGCAGTAGAAAAAAATACATTTTTCTCGGGTTCTTTCAAAAACTCGTGTGTATATGTGTGCTGTTAGACCGATGATGAGCATAAAGGGAAGCCACATCTGATATGCTTGCGCAGACGCGTACCCAGAATTTTTTTTCGTAAGGGGGCATGACTTCGGGGAGGGCATCCCTTTGAAATGATCATTTTTTGCTCTGTATGCCATGGCGAAAGAAATGTCGGGCGGGGAACAGTCCCGGTGTGCCACCCCCTGGCTTGCAGTAGTATGTCAGAGTTAATCATGCACAACTGATAAGCCCGACAGCTCATTTTTTGAAGGTAGATGGTTCTCCACACAGGCACTCTATTAGATGCATGCGACGAGTTTGGCTGTTCAATTGAAGCAATTAAAGAAACACAAGGTCCTCGTCTTGATCTCGCTCGTAGGCAACTCATCACTGCATCATGGTGCCATTAAAACTCTTTATAACGCAGTGGCTCTAAATTCAGTCTCAACTAAACTGCCGCGGTTAATGTGTATTTTTTAAATATATACTGTGCGTATTATTTTCTGCGTTGGGACGCATTTTTTCTTTTCTCTCAAACATATATGTTGGTATCATTTGAAGCAGACTATGATCAGTTATGACTCTCTGTACATATATATATATATATATATATATATTTGCGATGTTCAAACGCGACGACAATGGCTGGCACACTGGCGGGCTGGGGCCAGTCTCTATTCATTTCGTCACTTCGTAGTCCAGGCAGAGACCCTCTACCGCTTTATGCCCCAATCCCACTACTGCCTCGTGGCACTACCCCGCGGCGTTAAAGCACCGACCCGGCGCTTGTCATGGAAGCGGAGTGTCGGGCGACACATAAGGCTTACCACGTGCACAACAGTAGATGGTGGTGGCGTTGAGTGCGCTTCATCGACGACTCGCTGTATCACATAGGTGAGGTTAGTGACCTTGCGTAGGACTTTGTATGGTTCGTCATAGCGAAATAAGAGCTTTTCTGAGAGGCCGATGTGATGACATGGGGTCCACAAGAGTACTAGAGAATCGGGTGCATACAAAACTTCACGGTAGTCACGATCGTACCAATCTTTCTAAGAGGCTTGGGAAAGTATGAGTCGTTCTCGGGCAATCATTCGTGCTGCTTCGGCTCGTTCTATAGCATTGCGGACGTATGCGACAGGGGAGCTTCAATTAGCAGGAAGGAGTTTATCAAGAGGCAGAGAGGGTTCACGTTCATAAAGAAAGTAAAAAGCAGAATAGACTGCGGTGTCTTGTCTGGAGGAGTTGTAAGTGAAGGTGACGTAGGGTAACGTTGCGTCCCAGTTCATACATCGACAACATGTCGGTGATAGTGCGATTCAGGCGCTCTGTACGTCCATTAGTTTGTGGATGGTATGCTGTTGTGAACTTGTGGTTCGTGAACAGGAACGTACGATATTCTGGAAGAAGTATCGACCTTGGTCAGTAACAAGCTGTCGAGGAGCACCTAATGCAAAGTGATGTCTTGCAGTATGAAGTCGGTGACGGCGGTAGCGCAGCTGGTTGGGAGAGCACGCGTGATTGCGTGACGTGTCGCGTAGTCGGTCGCCATGGCAACCCATTTGTTCCCGGAAGCAGAAGTGGGAAATGGTCCGAGGTGGTCGAGCCGTACGCGGTAGAATGGTTCAGCAGGGATCTCAATAGGGTGAAGGAGGCCAGCTGGAAGCAATGTTGGTCGTTTTCGACGTTGACAAAGGTCGCAGTTGGCGACATACTTTTTGCACAGAGTGATATATGCGTGGCTCAAAAAAACAGCGCCGGACGTGGTCATAAGTGTGGGTGACTCCCAGGTGACCAGCGGCAGGTTCACCGTGAAGCTGTCGGAGAACATCTACACGCAAATGGTAAGGCACGCTGAAAAGGTTGTCAGAAACATTAGGGCGCATGTTGTGGCGGTAGAGAACCCCTTCATGAAGAAAATACAAGTTCGGAGAAGTGGGTGGAGTAGCAGAACGCAGACTTTGAATGATGAAGAGTAAATCCGGGTGGCGGCGTTACTCAGAAGCGATATCAAGAAAGGCTGATACTGATAAGACGCAAACCTCAGTAACTCGCTCTCTCTGTGGCGTCTGGCGGATGCACTGGATTCGGTGACAGGTAGTTGGCGTCCTGATGGAGGTGACGAGATTTATACACAACCGAGCAGGTGTATTCTTAGAGGCGGAGAGACCAACGACCGAGATTCCCCGTGGGATCCTTGAGCGACGAAAGCCAGCAGAGCGCATGATGATCACTGCGGCCGAACAGGTACGGGCAAGACTTAGCGACAACCCAAACAAGATCAAGACGCTCTTTCGGTGATGGAATAGTTCTCGGCAGGGGACATAAGGCGGCTGGCGTAGGCAATGACGCAGTCACGTTCATGGTGACGCTGAGCTAGAACAGCACCAATGCCGTGGCCACTCGCGTCAGTACAAACTTCTGTCGGTGTGGTCTCGTCGATGTGGGCTAATATTGGCGTAGTTGTGAGGGCTGCAATGAGCGCCGAAAATTCTGCACGTTAAGGTAAATTCCAAGCAAATGGGACGTATTTTATAAGAAGCTCGGTGAGAGGCAACGCAATATCGGCAAAATTCCTGATGAAGCGGCGAAAATAGGAGCACAAACCAAGGAGGCTCCCGACATCCTTAGCAGAAGAGGATACGGGAAATTGAGTCACTGCGCAAATTTCGTCCGGATCAGGCTGTACTCCAGATGCGTTAACGAGGTGACCAAGTACAGTTATATCATGACAGCCAAAACAGCATTTCGAGGAGTTCAGCTGGAGACCTGCATTGCGGAATACTTGGAGAATATTGAACAGTCACTCAAGATGGCCTGCAAACGTGTGTGAAAAAACAATATTTTAAGAACCGAATTTTTAATCAATTTTTTATTTTTAAAAACAATCATTTAAGTAGCACAAGCAAGTACACCATTTGAAGCCGCATAGTAGGGAATCCATCATGCGCTCAAAAGTACCCGGCGCATGACAAAGCCCAAACCGCATTACTTTAAATTGATATACATTATCGGGGGTTGCAAATGCTGTTTTTTAAGCTTCCGTGGGTCAACAGCGATAGGCCAATAAACAGATCGAAGTTCAATGAATGAGAAAAACTTTGCACCATGAAGCCAGTCAGAACGTCATCTATTCTTGGTAAGGGGTAAACATCCTTCTTAGTGACCTTGTTGAGATGTCTATAGATGACGCGAAACCACCATGTGTTGTTCTTATTCTTGTCAAGCACGACTGGGGATTCCCACAGACTATATGATAGTTCGACGACGCTTTTCGCGAAAATTTTCTCGACCTTTTTCTGGATGACAGAGTGTTCAGCAGCAGAGACAGGGTAAGGGTGGCGATGCATTGGGTTGGCATCAGCAGTGTTGATGTGATCGGTCAAAACTGATGTCTGGCCCAAAGGTCAGTTGTCAAGTTCGAATATGTCCGCATAGGATGTCAAAAGACGGTGGATGTCTTGTGCTTCAGAGGGCGAAAGATCTGGCGCTATCATTTTGGCAATGTCAATGCTTGAAATGCTTGGCGCCGTGAGCAAGTGAACGTGCGGAGTAGGTTGCTCAGCTGACAGTTCGGAAATATCAGACTCTTGCAGCGACGACACGACACCTAGTTTATTACCAGCAGACAGCACGTGCGCGGATAAAGCTAGTAGTAGTAATAGACTTTTATTCAGCCAAATTTACAGGCCGAGCATTTCGACCGCCTGTGCGATCAGTCGACGCTGTTCTTCTTCCCCTTCGGCGCCGATCCAGTCGAGCCAGGAGGTGATGGAAAGGGATGGGGGAGGGTAATAGCTGGATTGCTGAGCAGTTGGGCAGTAAAACAGGCAGTGTGACAGGTCAGCGTATGGGGAGGGACAATTGGGACAGCAGGGGTTAGACCTATATTTATAAAGGAAAAGGCGAGAGGGGGTTATCAAGCAGTTCATTTGGATGTGCCGTAGAGTTCGAGCCTCGAGCGCCGTGAGTGATGGATGAGGGGGAGGGTAAAGACGCTTGTCGAGCCGGAGCTGGAGATATACCTCCTTGATAGTGTGACGCAAGGAGATCTGCCCATCGTTATTCGCGGAGCTCTCACTGTCTTCCGAAGGTGTGGGCCAGGGAATGAACGGTGCCCGGTGCAATATATCGCGGGCAAGCTGATGAGCTAGCTCATTGCCGTTAATACCCGAATGCCCAGGAACCCAGCGGAGGAAGACAGTGAAGGGTTGAAGAGCAGAGGCCGCTCGCTCGACCTTTTGTTGAAGATCAGGGTGCAACGTGTTGTTCTGTATGTGACGGATGGCGGCGTGAGAGTCGGAGTAAATTGTGTACTCGGGGAGAGAAGGAAGGGAGAAAAATGACTGCATGGCGTGGACTATGGAAAGGACCTCGAGCGAAAGTACATTTGGTGGGTGTAAGTATGGCCCGCTGGTGTGCGTGTCAGGTGCCGAAAGGTGTGGATGGTAGATAACGTAGCCACACGAGCCCCGAGGAGCCATGTATGAGGCATCCGTGTAGGCAACTCCCTGTGTAGAGAGAGGAGGAGAATGATGCTGTGCTGCCGCATGACGCCGGCCGGCGTGAACAACGGGAGACATATTGGATGCGAGGGGAAGAATGCGAAGGTTAGAAGCAGCGGTGCTAGCGGCAGAAGGCAAGGTGGGAACGGAAACGGGAATGTGAGGGATACCAGATTTGGCTAATAGCCATTGGCCTTGACGAGTGAGAGAAAGACGAGCGATATGAGAGTCGTGGTGCAGAGAAATAAGAGAACGTAATGGATGGAAGAGGCCTGTGGCAAAGAGCTTAGTGAAAGAGGTAGTGAGA
Organism: Rhipicephalus annulatus; assembly: GCA_013436015.1. Classification (NCBI taxonomy): domain Eukaryota; kingdom Metazoa; phylum Arthropoda; class Arachnida; order Ixodida; family Ixodidae; genus Rhipicephalus; species Rhipicephalus annulatus. The sequence goes on along the minus strand of WOVY01000340.1, from coordinate 46,056 downwards.
GGGAGATTTAGAGCTGCCTTGTAGAGGCCTAATAGAGCTCTTTCGAGTGTGTTGAGTTGCGTTTCGGTGAAATGAACGTAGGGTACAAAGTACAAGAACTTGTTAAAGGCAAGCGCATGTGCAACCCGGCATGCATGAGCCTCGTGGAGCCCCGACTGCCGAGTGACAACGCGTCGCAGGAGGTGGGTCACCGAGTGGCAAGTCCTCACAGCGTGATGTAGGGCCTGCGCGTTTTTGTCGCGTGCAAAGGGAAGCCAAGAACTTTGCATTGCTGAACAGTGGGGATGAGAGAGCTAGAAAGATGTAGGGAGATGAGGGTATTGTGGGAGCGCTGGTACGCAGACCGGTTTAGCAAAAGTAGTTCACATTTCTCCGGTGCAGGGGACAGGCCAGCAGTAGCGAGAAAGGAAGCGATAAGGTCCAGGCCACGTTGCAAAGTATCCTGCACGTGGCCGGGACATCCAGACGTACACCAGAGAGTGATGTCGTCTGCATAAAAAATATGATGGAGGTCAGGTATTTGGGACAGTTGGGAGGCAAGGGGGGCCATAGCCATATTAAATAGAGTAGGAGATAGTATGGCACCTTGAGGAGTGCCGCGGGTGAGGGAGTGTGGGTTAGACAAATGAGTATCGACTCTGAAGCGAGCAACTCGATTGGAAAGAAATGATCGGATGTAAGAATACATGCGGGAGCCACATGACAGGGAGGAGAGCGAGTATGTGGTCATGACTGACGCCATCGAATGCCTTCCGTACATCGACGGTTACAAGCGCCTGGATCTGACTACGAGAAGGTGAAAGAAAAGTATGCTGAAGAACAAGGAACATGTCCTGCGCACAAACGTGGCGTCGGAAGCCAATAAGAGAAGGAGGGAAAAACTCTTTCGCCTCAATAAAACCAGACAGTCGAGTCAAGGCCATTCGCTCAAGAGTCTTGCCAACGCATGACGTCAAAGAGATAGGGCGAAGGTTCGAGAGAGATGGAGGTTTGCCGGGCTTCGGAATCATGCAAATTAGAGATGATGTCCAAGAGCTTGGAAGACAGCCGCTGTTCCATGCTTCGTTGAATGTGTGTAAGAGAAATTCCTTCGCGTTGTCGGGGAGATTACGTAATGTAGTATATGTTATCTCATCCTCACCGGGTGCCGAGCGGGTAGATTGAGTGGCTAAGGCAGCTTCCAGCTCCCTGAGCGTGAATGGGCGGTCCAGGTCTGGGTTAGCTTCGCCACAGTAATCTGGGTGGGAAGGTGTGAGGGGGGTGAGAGATACAGAGATTTTAAATTTTCAAACACATCTGATGGAGTCCCTTGAGTGAGAGCTTTAGCTAGGGTGGGAGCAACGGCAGGCTTGGTACCTAAGAGAGACCTAAAAAGAGACCTTGTAGAGCGCGAGTGCAGTGCGGAGTCAAGGCCGTCACACAGCGTGTTCCAACGAGAGTGCTCGAGAGAAGTGCCGTAAGCGATAATTTCAGCCCGCAGAGTATCAATTCGGAAGGAAAGTTGGAAGTTGTGTGGCTGGGAGCGGAGAGCACGTTTCAAACGTTTATGACGTCGCCATAATAGGAGGAAGTGAGGATCAGGGTCAGGAATGGGGAGTTGAAAACGAGCGCGGCGACTACAGGATGTCATTGCTGCGGAGATCCGCGACGTCCAGTCGTCGTAAGTTTTAAATGAGTCAGACAAAAGGTTATTACGGAATGCTTCCCGGTCAGTGTGAGCGACTCGTTGTTTCCGCCTATTGTGGGAAAAAGGGATGGTGATGTGTATGAGAAAGTGATCACTGAAAAAATTTTCAGCGGAGACCTGCCAGTGAAAAGGAAGGGAACTCCGAGAGAACGTGAGATCGGGTGTAGTGGAACGCTGTGAAACAGTGCCCGCTCGAGTAGGGGTGTCAGGAGTATTAAGAAGGGTGAGATGGCGTTCCTGGGCGAGGCAGTGTAGAAGGCGACCTGGTTTGAGTGTTTGGGGGTAACCCCAGAGCCTATGAGGAGCATTAAAGTCACCCCCAAGGAGGATATGGGTGGTCGATGGAAGGGAGTGCAGGAATTTTCCAAGAGCACTAAACAAAGAGGACGTGACAGGGGGGTTGTAAAATGACATCAGAGCGAGAGAAATACGGGTAGATGGTTGGTAATAGACCACACCACTGAAACACTAAATGGTTGGTAATAGACCCCTCCTGAAACACTAAATGTTTCAGGAGGGGGGAGGGTACGTCTAGTGGTTCAACGAGAACGTCATTGCGTACATAAATGGACGCAAGTGGCTTTCCCGTCGTAGCGTGATATGCACGGTAGCCCGGGACAGCAAGGGCCGCCCGAGTCTCCTGTATAAGGAAAAAGTGGGGTAATGTTTGGCGGGTGAGAAGATATTGATAGAGAGGGGTCCTATTATGACGAAAGTTGCGGCAGTTCCACTGCAAAATATCGAGGTCCTTTTCACGCGCCATCTAGGTTTTTGGAGTAGAGGAAGCGCCTACGCGTGCGCGTTCCTTCTTTTTTGCCGGGGGAAGTGACTCCTGCAGGGAGTTAAGCATATAGGTGAAAGATTCCAGTTGCTTAGATTGGGTTTCGAGGGTCGTAAGAATCCGGACAATTGAATTTTCCAGCTGGACCAAACGAGTGTGATGCGCTGTGGTGGTGGTTTCGACCATGTCGGCCAATTTGGTTACATGGGAGCTGGAGGTCGGGGCGGTGAGTGTGGTGAGTTGCTTATTTAGCTCCGTGAGTTGAGAGGTAAGAGAGGATGTGGTAGTTGCGAGTGTCTGCGTCAGTGCAAGTATTTTCTGTTGTAGCTCATCGGAGACGCGTTGTTGCTCGCGCTGGTTGCGCTCCAACATAGCCAGTCGCAGATCGAAGGAGCGGCTCTCGTTACTTGAAGATGGTGAAGGTGTGTTTGATGAAGAAGTGCACATGGGAGGTGTTCCCTTAACCTTAGCGGCGTATGAGCCCGGGGGGATGTTGCGGGAGGCGATAGGAGCTCATGCGCTGAAGAGGAGGGCGGCGAAGGCTGAGTGGCTCGGCGCATGGCTGTGCGACGGAGAAAAGCTGCTTTGGCGCAGTCGCGTTGCTTAGCTAGAAGGTAGGGGCAGGTGGAGTCGAGAGATGAGTGTGTGTTGACCTGGCAATGGATGCACCATGGTTGGGCGCAAACGTGAGCATCGGGATCTGCTGGTAGAGGAGACGCATAGCGGCGGCACTTGGCCGGAACGCTGTGTTGGGGGCATTGATGAGCACGGTGCCCTATAGCAAGGCACCGAGTGCAAGTAGGGGGCTTGGGTTTATGTGGACGGCATCGGAAAGAGACGCGTTTGAAGTACACAAAGCGAGGGATGATGGTTCCAGCAAATGTTATGAGGACGGATTCAGTGGAGCCCATCATACGTGCAGCGAGTATATCTGAAGTAAAGGATTCGAGGTCATGCAAGAGCTGAGATGTTGTGAAGTGACCACCGACGTTGTGTATGACGCCGAGACATGATATTGGAGGACTGAGGGCATAGGGCTTAATGGTGATCGGCTTACCATTAAGTTCCAGACTTGTGAGGGAGAGTAGGAGGTGGGCAGTGAGAGGTGAGTGCGTTTTCAGAAACACAAGGCTCTGAGCAGGTTTGGCTTCAAGGGTGACCTCCGCACTGGTCTTGGGAGAGAGATTTGCGGCGGCTATGATGGTAGAAAGCAAGTCATAGAGAGGCAGTTTCGGCGTGAGTGTTCCGGGTGGAAGTTGGATTCCGACGGTGATGAGCTCGGAGCGGGGGCGGGCGGTCGAGGCACGTTATCGATTGGCACTAACGGTGTTCCAGCTGCCTTCAGGAAATGGCGTATTGTCTTCGTTGACTTGCAATGCCGTGAAGTCCATTTCCGTCGATAAGTCGTCAGCTGAAGTGATGGAAGGCAAAACATCGGTGATGGAAGGAACGACGCTCGTCGAAACGCGCTTGTCGACAGACTCGGAATTTCCAATGGGTAGGCCAGACGCAGATAAGGTGGGGAGAGCAGCAGGCGTGGTTGATTGCAATTCCAACGCTGCATTACGGCTCTCGGGCTCCGGCGTTTGCGTGGCTATCAAGCTGAGAGTAGCAGAGACGCCACTAGCGTTGCACGTTGCTGGACCGTGCGCGCTGTTGAGGAACGCTGCCTGTTGCTGTATTGTTGTCGGCACGGGGCTGGTGACATTGCCAGATGTTGACAGTGGAGGCACGGCTGTATCAGCGGTACGACCGGAGGAGGCTGGGCTTACCGACAGGGCGTCAGTTGTCGTTGGTGTCGAGTGCTGGGCGGGACTCTGCATCGTGGAGGTGCAGGCGCGGCGCGTTAGGGTTAGCGCGGCGCCGCGCCACTTTGTACTTTTGAAGGGGCCTGGGGGGCCAGCCTGGGGTCGGACCGGGGCCCAGATGGTGTCGGCGTGTCCCGGAAGTCTTCTAGAAGGAATAGTGAGCTTGTCCAGACACGGGCGGGGCCCGGTAACGGGCCAACAACACGTGAAAGTGGAGCACTGTATGCGGCCAGCCAAACAAAACGGCGCCACCTGGCGGTCTCTCGATAAAGCTAAGTTCAAAAGAGACAAATGGGTCTGGTTATGGCAAACTATGACCACGGTGTGCGGGACAGCAATGGAATTCTTCAGCACAATGTCGGTAATTGGTGAAATGACATATGCACCAACGCGTAAAGGCGGATCACACATGAGCTGCACGTAAGTCGCAGCCTGTGGCTGAAGATGCAGGAACTCGGTGTCACAACGGCGACTTTGAGCATCACGGGAACAGCGGCGTCAAAAGGCAGTTATAGCTGAAGAAGGCCCGTCGAGCAGTCGATAAGGGCTCAGCGCGCAGAGAGAGAGGCAAGACCGAGAATCACGTCATGTGGGCAGTGACAAAGCACGGTGAACATTACGACGATCTGACAAGCAGCAATACACACGCAATAGGTGCAAATGCCGAGAACGGTAGATGTGCTCCCATCGGCAAGCATTATTGCACACTTAAGAGGAGGTGTGATCACTTTTCACAGTTTAATACAGAGAGCAGCACTCATGACTGAAATTTGTGCGTCAGTGTCCATGAGGGCTGTAACAGTTACGTCATCCACCAAAAGGTCTAAAATATTGCGGCGTGTAGGAGTCGTTAACAGAGGATTCACAGACCGGGTCGTTAATGCAGCGTCACCTCCGGGAGCTGCATGGTCTAGTTTCCCGAGGTGGAGGGCCCAGGTCCTGCATGGAACCAGGATCGAAGAATCATCGGCGAGAGAGATTGGCGGCCTTGGGGTGATGGTAACCGGCTGAACCTTCGGCCCTCAAAGGTAGTAGCAGCAGGCTGGGGATCGTACTGAGTAGAAAACCTACGAGAGTTGTCTTCAAAGTGACGCCATATCCCAGTGTTCCGGGATGAGTTGGACGTTCAAGGATTGTGACAGTAGCGCGCAATGTGTCCGGCACGAGAGCAGTGAAAGCAGATCGGTCGATCATCCGTCGTCCTCCATTCAGCAGGGTTCCGGTAGCGGGAAGGGTAACGTGAAAGGTACACCGGGCTCTGGTTAACCGAAGCAGAACTCTGAGTAGTGCGAACACAGCAATCAGGTGCGATGCCGAGATTGGCTATTTCTTGGCGAATGGCGGCTTGGATGAGGGAGTCGGTGGATGCGTTATCTTGAGGGCCTTTGAAAAGGATGGCTGCAGGAGCCATTACTTCGAGTTCGTGGCGAACGATCCGGGTGACATTTTTGGGTGATAAAGCTTGCGTGAACTTGGGGCAGTCTTCGCAGGTCAAACTGGCTGCAGTATTAGGCAGACAGCGCAAACTGGCTGGTTATGCGACGGTTCTTGGCGTGTTCGAAGCGCTGACATTCCTTCAGCACCACGTCGACGGTGGCGCAATCTTTAACAATCAACAAAGTAAATGCGTCGTCAGCAATTCCCTTCAATTTGTTGGAAATTTTTCCAGTTTCGCTCATGTTCTCATTCATCTTTAGACAGAGGCCCAAAACGTCCTGTATATATGACAAATGGGATTCCGTCGATGTCTGCACGTGACTTTCCAGGTCTTTTCTCGCGGCTTGCTGTCGCCGAAGTGGCCTGCTCAACAACTCGACAAGCTTCAGTTTGCAAACGTTCCAGCTAGTCAACTCCGACTTATGCGTCTCATACCAGGTGAGTGCCGTATCTCACAAGTAAAATACAACGTTGGCCAGCATCAACGAGGGGTCCCACCAATTCGCTCACACGCTCGTACAATGCGACCAAATCTTCGACATTTAACTTGTCCTTGCTTGCGTCCGAGAAGGTTCCGGGGCCTCGTGGAGGCAGGGGAATCAGAGGAGGCAGCTGCTGCTGCTGCTGTGGCTGCTGTTGCTCTTTTGGGTAGGCCTGTCGAGCCATTGCAGAAACTTGAAGGTGGCGACCACTCCGAAGTTCCGTGTTGGTTTGCCAGGAGAGCCAGGTAGGCGTAGTCAGCACTTCCACCAATAATCTCACACGGAAACATATCTTTGCCGATATTTGCGATGTTCACACGCGAAGATCAAGGCTGGCACACTGGTGGGCTGGGGCCAGTCTCTATTCACTTCGTACTCTTCTCTTCCAAACAGAGACCCTTTACTGCTCTATGCCCTAATCCCACTGCTGCCTTGTGGCCATATATATATATATATATATATATATATATATATATATATATATATATATATATATATATATATATATATATATATATATATATATATGTGACGTATGAAGCGACTGTTGGTAGAAGCCGATGAAGAAGAAGTCAGAGTAGAATAAACATGAGGTATGAGCCAGGCCACGTCACCCATTCATCGTAGCGTCACACAAGTCGACAGGATGAAGACCTGGCCACCACTCATCAACCTCACATAATTCACGAAGCCACCTGCAGTACGCCTCAACTGAATATCGACCACAGAAGAGGTGATCTCAGGCGCATTCAGTTACCGGCACCATGACAGAACCATCGACTGAGCTCGACATCCCCAAGTACACCGGATCAGCGGACGACGGACCCGTACAGGACTGGTTCAACCTATTCGAGGTCCACGCCACCGCTGCATCCTGGTCGGAACGGGAGATGATCATCAACTTCACCGACTACATCTCCGGTGAGGCATTCAAGTTTTACCTGACACACATATTCGAAACGACGAATCATGGCAAAAGATTAGGGAAGAGATGATTACCCGTTTCAAAGAATACGATGAAGACCTGTTCATATCTCATCAGCGGAAGGCTTTTCAACTGACCCATCACAGTTACGCGAAGTCTTCCCGCAGTAAGCGTATTTCCCAAACAAGACTTCAGAGTAAATATTCCACCATTGTACCATCGTATGACTCGTCCAAATACACTTCACGCATTACAACACCAACTAGGGACTTGCACGTCGCAGCAGAGAAGGTAATGCCACCGTATGCCGATAGAAATGTAGACCATTTTGCCAAAAGACCAGACTTACGGTTGGATTTTTCACGGGCAAATAAATCGGCATTTCCAATGTATTTACGGCACCATAATACTTCAGGTATTACTGAAATCCCCGAATCACTTGATGCTTCGTGTCGCACACACGGCCCACTCGGCTTCGGACGCGTAACGGCATTTACGCATGACGAGTTAGTAAATCCGCACGAAACCAACCCAGACAACGAATGTTCACAGGAATCTCATTTGTTCAAAGTATTCAGTTCAGCAGTTCCACAGAGACAGATGCATTCACAATCAGCATCTTGTGAAGAAAAGTGTTCTGCAGAGGCATCGAGTGTTCATCAATCACAAGATCGAAGCGACGTGAATCCAGTATACAAACTCACTGCATATAATGAAAACAAAACCGCAGGTGCGACTTCTGATGACATAAGTACGCTTCTGGCAACGACCAACAATGAACGGTTTTTAAATACAGAACATTCAAGTGCATCAAACCCACCACATTATCTTGCGCCGGAAACAGTTGCATTAGTTGGCGTCGTAGAAGCCTGCGGAGGACTCGCTAAGAATCCTGGCGCAACACGATCAATGTCACACCACAAGCAAGTCGACAAAACCAAAAAACTACAACGTCAACGTATACTTCAACATTGTCAACGACGAAAGGAAACCTCATCGAAACCACTTTTAAGGCTCAAAGAACATTGCAAAAAGGCCCATCATCGTGGATACATTCTCCACCAAAGATCAAGATTGTGCCTTCCATCAAACCATCTGCGACATCGCCTTAGAAAAAATTTCCAAAAGCCACAAAAGCACCCCTTGTACTCGGCAGAAACACAGGCAGCGCCCAATCAACCTCGATCAACGCACACGCAAGCTGCCTGCACGACCTGTGCCACGACGAATTCCATGCCTACGATATTCGAACTGTCCATTCTGCAAGATGTTCAAGCCTCATTCGTTCATCACAAGAATACCACCTGTGATTACCCCTATCTCCACGTCCAAAGCATTTTTGTGTTATCCAGGACGCAACCACCAGCCTCGCCCACCAGAACTCCTGCGTTAACCGGACTGCTGCACTCTCCCCTGAAGTCATTGAAAGTTTACGGAACTACCCTGGAGCATAGGACCAATTCTGAATTTTGACGTTTGTGACTTTTTAACCTCTCCTTGTTTGCTTTTTCTTGTTCGTAATCCATGTTTTTCTTTCGGGGGGAGGGGGAATCGTGTGACGTATGAAGCGACTGTTGGTAGAAGCCGATGAAGAAGAAGTCAGAGTAGAATAAACATGAGGTATGAGCCAGGCCACGTCACCCATTCATCGTAGCGTCACATATATATATATATATATATATATATATATATATATATATATATATATATATATATATATATGCTCCAGTCGCATGCCTTCGCCATCTCTTCACGTGATGAGAGACAGTCGATCGCATCATCAATTCGCGAGAATTGGTATTGGGTGTACGTCTTCTTTAGTGATGGCGCTGAGACGGTGGTAGTCGACAGAAAATCGCCAAGTCCCATTCTTTTTTTTTACTTTAATTACTGGAGCAGCCCACGAACTACATGATTCTTGAATTATATTTTTTGAGCATCTCGCAAACCTGTACACTGAATATACACCCGCCACTGAAAACAAATCGAGCACATCTGCAGGTGCCAGGCTTTTTGTATACACAGCGGACTAATCCTTTCGAGCATGCGAGGTGTGCCGGAATAAACGGGCTTACCGGATGCGCTGTGAATTCGGAACATTGCAGGAGCTCACGAATGCATTCCTGATCTCCGGAAGCGTGCAGGATACCTCCGCGGCCAAACTTACAGACCTTAGGGATCTCGTAAAAATTCGAAGTAGCTTTTCGACGCTCCACTTGAATCACTTTTGGGTTTTTCATCGCAATGCTGCCCCCCATATGTAGGTACCAGAGCCACAAGGACACTGCTCACCCCACTGCGTAACAAATAGTCAATCGCCCAATCTTTGGTGGGAGTGAAAGCTAAGCAAGAAGAGTGCCCTTGGCCGGTAGATGAAAATGACATCAAGATCGAATGATTCGCTTCAGCTGAGAAAGACCGACACAGTAACTGAAAAAAACGAACTCTCAAGAGCAATAAGAATACTGCCGCCCGATCCTGATCCCGGGCAGCTTTTTTCCTGTGAAGCTTCACAGTACAGGTGCAGAAGGTACGCAAAGTGGAGCTTGGGTCCCCGATGCGACGCGTGCATAGAATAAGTTCTTCTTCAATTAGCCCGGGCTCCAGAGGGCTCTTGCCACCAACCTAACGCCCTTCTCTGCTGCCACCACCCTGTTCACCGCTACATAGATGCACACACCTATATTACACATGGGGTAACAATGTGTACAAATACTGCACGCACAGACATATCCCAATCAGACGCAGACTTTCACATAACCAGTTCTTTGCACTTCATGATGATACAATATATGGGGTTTAACATCTCAAAACCATCATATGATTATGAGAGACGCCGTTTTGGAGAGCTCCGAAATTTCGACCACAAGGGTTTCTTTAACGTGCATCGAAATATGAGCACACGGGCCTACAGCATTTTTGCCTCTATCGAATTTGCAGCCGCCGAAGCCAGGATTCGATCCCGCAACCTGCAGGGCAGCAGCAGAGTACCTTAGTCACTAGATCACCGCGGCGGGGCTCTTTGCACTCAGACGTAGTTGTTTATTTAAGCCAATAGCAAAGAAAAAAAGAAAAGTATAGTTTGCCTAGGGGACAGTTGAAATGGCAAAAAAGCCTCACAACGCACCTGCCCCCTGTTAACCACAACGCACTAAAACGACACAGTGCTCAGTGCAACGTAAGAGGCCAATAAAAAGTAAGCATAAAGCTTTTGTGTACAAGAAACAAATATGAGTGAAACGTTGCGCAGCAAGAAATCAATAAAGCATATACGCGCCTAGCAAACTGAGAGGATGTAAAAAAACGCTAATGTAAAGTACGCAATATGCTTGAAGAAACTTGAAGTTTTAATACACAAGGTCTCAAAAGTCAAAAGGTGACAGCATCATTAAGCGATATGTGTGACATAAATTGAACACAGTTTAGATAACATAGCCCTACCTTAGTCTGATTCACACAAGGAAAATACTTTAAGGAGTATGAAACAAACAGGATGAAAGTAATTATGTTTGCATACATAAGAAGTTTTCCAATATATTCTTTCTAAAGATGCCATATAAAACTTTATTGTCAATTAGAGGAGCTACACTCCGTTGTTCGTTCAGGAATTGGGAGACTTGATACAATGGTTTTTGTGCGTCGCAAAGTTGATACGTGCTTTCTGATATGTATACGCCCTATGGCGTTGGTTGTGACAGCGATCTCTCGAAAGGTGCCTGTGATAAAATCCTCATCGATCAGTTTGTACCTGTTTATAATTAAGCATTAAAACTTTTGTTTCATGACGTTGCCTTATGATGCCTGAATGAAACCCCCCAATATTTTTTGATGCCTGAATGAAACCCTCAATAGTTTTTTTTTTTCAAATTGAACTTTATCAATGTTTGCTTTAGCCGTAGTTTCTCATACCAGAAGACAATTTGCAGATGTGATTGAAAAATGGAGTAATATAGTTGTTTTTTTAACCATAAAGGAAGGAGTTGTCGCAGTTTGGAGATTATACCCATTGATCTGGATATCTTGGTACGAGTGTGGTATAAGTGTAAGGACTAGTATTAAGTGTTCTTGAAAAAGTATCCCCAAAAAGTGTATGCTCTGTGACACGTTATATTCTCTGCCCTTCATATGTTATTGTAGACTCGCTTCCAAGAGCTTTGTTTCCCATGAACTGGAGCTCTTTAGCCACGAAATGGCCCTTGCACCACAAAGCAGCAAATATCATCATCATCCAATAGCTTTATTGCGTGGGTGGAAGAAAATATATTTAGTTATTTTGTATTAAGTTCTAATCTATGCACTTAAGCCAATCAGATAGAAGGGTCAACCATAGGTTTGGTTGTTGCTCAAGATGATTGACGGAATTATCGGCGAAAAATATATTCGTGTCGTCCGCAGAGAGAACAACCTCGGATGTTAGTGGTATGTTAGATGAATCATTGATAGGAATCAAGAAAAGCAAAGGCCCAAAAATTGATACTTGTGGAACACCACTAATGATATTACCTACGTTAGATATAGTGTCGCCGAGACTGGTGTACTGTTCCCGAATAACTAGATAACTTTTACAAGTTCTAGGACATTTTGTATGATTCCATATAAAAGAGTTTTCATAATATAGTATGGTGCTTCACCGAAAAAAACACTTTTTCTAAGTCGAGAAAAAGATTTATGGTAAGTAATTTATGTTCGAAATTGTCAAGTATTCTTCTAGTGCCCAGTAGCGCTGTTTCAGTAGATTTTTTTTTCTTTGGGAAGGCGCACTGTTGTATTTCGCATCTTCTTGCAATAGGCAGTTTGAAAGGCGTAGATGGATAACATGTTGAAAAATTTTAGAGAACATAGGTAATAATTAGATACGCCCATAGTCATTATTGTCATTGTTATTACAACCTTTAAGGATTTTAGCTTACCAGGAAAAATACCTCAACTGAACATTGTTCCAGCAACATGTGAAAGCGGCTTACTTATTGTATGTGCAATTGTTTTGATAGGCTACATGCACAATTATCTTTTTATTTTTTAACAGGTTGTATATTTAAATTTGGTTGTGGAAAATGAAAACATAAGAATAAGTGTTGCTAGTTACATAATTACGATTGCTGATCTCGTCGACAATGGATCCACAATCGTCCACTCTAAGGAAGTATTCACTGAACCTGTTTGCAAGTGGCGCACCTGAGTATGGTTCACCGTTGTTCAAAAGGTCCGATGTAATTGATTTGTCGTCTGTGCACATAAATTCAATGACCTTCTTGCAGACGTTTTTGAATTCATTCGATGTACCAGCAAACATATTTTCGTAGTACACGAATCGCGCTTGTTAAATATCGGCGCCAAGTTTATTTCTGATTTTTTGGTATGTAGCTGATGCACCTAGTGTTTTTGTTCTGATAAATACAATAAATAGCTTACCACGCTCTTTCATTCTTTTTAAAGGTGGGAGTCTAGTCAAGGTGTTCTAGACCAAGGATTTTTCTAATCGTTGTCTTAAGAAAGGCGATGTCATAAAGACTTTTGATAGTGTTTTGAAAAGGGTGGTATGAAGCAACAGGATCTTCAATCTCTGTCACAGAGTTTCACTTTGTTCTTTATAGTAAGTGTTGAACAGTCAAAAGTTTCTCTGAAAATATTATTCTGCACCTATTTGTTCTATTCTGAATAACTTGGTTATGTCTGGACATATATGGCGTGAAGAAAATAAAGGCTAGTGGTCGCTTAAGTCTTCTATCAGTAGACTTGCGTCGCACTCATGGGGGTGACAGTTTGTAAAACAAAGTCGAGTAGTGTTTAGGTGATGTCTGTCATTCTTGTTGGCATGTTAATTGCATTTTGGTATTCAAAAGAGCGAAAAATATCAACGAGGTTTTGCCTGTTGGATGTTGCCAATAGGTCGATATTGAAGTCACCACAGAAATTCGCAGGAAGTCCAGATTGAAAACAATGTTCTACAACACTTTCAACGTAATTAGAAAACGCGGGAAAAGAAGCAAAGGGGCGTCTGTACATGAAGGCAGTAATTTTGCCCTTGTATTTGATCATTAGACATTCATAGTCAAGTTCAATGTGGTAATATTCCAAAGTAATTTTTCAATACATCTCGCCAGCCCACCTTCCATTCTGCTCCTTCGCGATGTTTGAATACTTTTATATTGAGCAAAATATACATCAGGGTTGTCTTTAGAAAACAAGTTTCACTGAAAGGTAAAATTTCGAAATAGGTTCTAGTGCATAAAAAAGGCTTACAGATTCTTGTTGGTGGCTTAGACTAAGCGCATTCAGTTTAAACAGGGACGTGTGTTTGATGTTTCGTGAAGCTTTTATTTGCCGAAAAGAAACGCGTCATAATAGTTTTGCGGCTGTGCGAAAAAAGCCATGAATTAGGTCAGCCAGACAAAAGGAAATTTTATGAGTTACCGCAGCCCTTCGACTTCCTCAGTTGTTCTTATTCTAACAATATGATGACGTGAGCTTCGTCGCCATGAGCATTTTTTTTCTTTTTAATCCAAAAAATTTATAGTTCACATGCTTAACACCTTACCTGACATAACTGCTTTTTGTTCAGGGCAGTTGAGTTTTCATTTAAAAAACTCTTGGACTTCGAATTTTTAGTCTCGTCGCTGTTTGAGCCAGGCATCTCGCGTCAATCGAGATGTGAAACGTAATCATATAGGGGCGGGCTTATCAACCTCGTCTTGTCCAGCTTTTTTCGGTAGCCTGTGGGTGGCTTCTACATCTAATTCTGACAGCCTAGGCAGCTTCAAGTGACTTCCTAGTATGTTCAATTTCTCGAGAACATGACAAGGGTATAGTAAAAAGGCCTAGGGGTGGACGAGAACTTGCCAAACCTCAGCATTACGAATACTTCAAATGGTATTTTTATGGAGTTCATCAATATATAAGAAAAATTGTCTCAGTCACTCATTTTATAAAGGTGATACAAGAACTCGGCCACAATTGTTGTACGACTCCAGGTGGCGGATGCTTTGAATTTCAGGGAGAGCGCAGAGTGGACTTATAGTTCGAATATACGTTCAAGTGCAACGGATGCACCAAAAACAGGAAGTTCACTGCTGATCCTATAGCAGAGTCAACACCCCTAACAGATAAGACAGGACTAGGAGTCAATGATACGGCTGTGTTGGGGTTTATAAACATATAAGCTCTGGCCACTCGCACCTACAAGAGGCAATGTTCATCATGCAAATCCCTATAATGAGCAAAGGATCATTTCTGCGCCGAGAGAAAAGCATCGATAAGGTAAAAGACTCGTTCTCTTATTTGTAATGTAGACTAATGCACCGAGAAACACGCAGATGCAGTGCTAGGGGTTGGGCTTATTGTCTGAGCGTTTTATCTATTATGTATTGCCACTTGATATGCTTGGGTGAGATCCGGGAGTGGAAGAAGACAACGACGATCTGTCTGAGCTGCTGCTTGGCTAGTCGACTCAACGAACCCAATAAACCAAGTTTGTCTTAAGAAACGTGACAAGACTGGTGGAGTTGCTGGGTACAACGTCTCACAATCCACCCGATGCCCAAGACCCCTTCCAGCAGCCGGAACACAAGCCCTGCACCCGTGGACACTCCTGTTCACAGAGTAAGCCGCCGCCAACGAGGCCTACCACCTGACACACCAACCACTGACGCAGCGACTATGACTTCGACACAAGATCCCGTGCAAGCTCCGACACCTTCCACGCCGACCTACTGCACCATCCAGAACCCGCTCATGCCTAGCTCCTTTCATGGAGAGCAGCATGAAGATGTTGACGACTGGCTGAGTGAGTTCGAACGTGTCGCAGCGATAAACTACTGGGATGATGCCGCGAAGCTCCGGAACGTGTACACTTGCCTGAAGGACGGTGCCAAGACGTGGTTCTTGAACAGGGATGATGTTCTGACATCTTAACGGGAGTTCCAGCGTCGCCTTCTGGAGACCTACAGGAGTCCCGACCGCCGCGAACGAGCGGAGCGTGCACTACAATCACGCATCCAGATGCCAAAGGAGACCGTCTCGATGTACGTTGAGGACATGACACGGCTTTTCAAGCGAGCGGATCCTGCTATGGCAGAAGAAAAAAAGTTGCGCCACCTCATGCGACGTGTGAAGGAACAACTTTTTGCTGGTTTGGTGCGTCGTCCCCCTAAGAGTGTTGCTGAGTTCCTTACTGAAGCAGCAACAATGGAGCAAGTACTGCACCAACGGTCTGCCCTGTTTGACCGTCAAGTGAATGCTCCCTCAACCCCCAAAATTTTCGCCACCCCTGGGAGCAAGAGCCCCGAATGGATTCGCGAGATCATCCGATCTGTCGTCCGGGAAGAAATGGAAAAGATGTACGGGACAAGACCAATCGATGTTGGTTCTATCACCAGTGTCATCCGTGACAAGGTCCAACAAGTGTTGCACGCCCATCGTTTTCCGCTGATGTCGGTTGATCCGGAAACAGCTCCTGTGTCTACTGACAGTCGCCGTCGTACGTACGCGGAAGCCTTGCGATCTGCCACGCCTCGTTCTGGCCAACGAGTCCCGACCCAGCCAGTGCCGCACGTCCCGATCCAGACAGTGCCGCACTTCCCGATCCAGACAGTGCCGCACGTTCCGCTTCAGACAGTTCCATACGTCCCGATCCAGACAATGATGCCGTCAGTCGCGATTCAGTCGGCGCACGCTGGTTTGGACATCGATGGTCGCCGTGCACTGACGCGCAAGTCTGATCTCTGGCGTACGCCGGACAGACGACCCCTCTGCTATCATTGCGGTGAGGCTGGTCACATTTACCGTGAATGCCCATACCGGCAACTTGGCCTGCGTGGATTTTTCATCAATTCACCTCGTCCCCAAATTGGTCAAAGGCCGAGGGACATCGAAGAATATCTCGCGCAACAGCGTGCACCCTTTACACGACGTCAATCACGGTCACTATCCCCGAGGAGACCCGCAGCTACTGAGTCACGTTTCGATGTGACGGCACGGGAACGCTCTCCAAGCCCCCGTCGGGAAAACTGAAGGCAGCGGCCTTCGGGGGCAAGGTCGCTGGGACTCAAAGTGCGGAAGACCTCCCATCGACGCTTGCACGCAACACGGAAGACATTCAAACAGAGAATAATCGCAGCACCGAAGAAACGCCGAAATCCACATCTGAACCCTAGACCGCGTGTCACTTGACATACCTGTGCTGATTGACGGTTTTCAGGTCAATGCATTGATAGACACTGGTGCAGACTATTCGATTATCAGTGGGAGGCCAGCAAAAGATCTCAGGAAAGTGATTAGCCGTGGATTGAAACGCGAATTCGAACTGCTGGAGGACACGTTGTAACACCACTGGGTCGCTGTACGGCAAGAGTTAAAATTCGTGCGTCAACGTTTGTGCTGAGCTGCCTCGTTCTGCGCGACTGTTAACGTCAGCTGATTATCGGCATGGACTTCCTTCGGGAAAACGGTGCCCTCATAAATCTCCGTGAACGCATCGTGACCTTCTCGACTCAAGGCGCAACAGATCTAGACGCTGATAACTGCCGTAGACCTGCGCTTCGTGTTGCTGACGACAGTGTGACGCTGCCGCCCCGAGCGACTGTTCCCATCGAAGTCATTTGTGAAGACCTCCGGGACGGTGACGTGGTGGCTGAAAGCAACCTATCACTTCTGCTACTCCAAGGTGTATGTGCTGCCCGAAGTGTTGTGCGTGTCCGTAACGAACAGTCACAAATACTAGTTACGAACTTCAACTACGAGCACCGGCATCTTTTCCGCGGAACCACCGTAGCCTACGGAGACCCTGTTGCCGACGTTACGGAGTCCTTCGCGTCCGAGGAAACGCATGAGGATGAAGAATTCCTAGACCACATCGACATTAATTCGACGCTGTCAGACAAGAGAAAGGCTGCACTTCATGACCATTTAAAGGAGTTTCGGTCTTGCTTCGCCTCTTCTTCCAAAGTCCATCAAACACACCTCGCCAAGCATCGAATTATTACCGACGATGACGTCCGCCCCATCCAGCAGCAGCCTTATCGCGTTTCTTCCAAATAACGTGCGGCTATTCAGACACCAGGGAAAGATATGCTCGATGACGGGATTATTCAACCATCCAGCAGCCCTTGGTCCTCGCCAGTCGTTCTAGTGAAGAAAAAAGACGGAACGCTGCGATTTTGTATTGACTACAGGAAGTTTAATAGCGTCACGAAAAAAGACGTTTACCCGCTTCCACGGGTCGACGACTCTCTCGACAGATTACGACGTGTGAAGTATTTTTCGTCCATCGATCTAAAGAGTGGCTATTGGCAAATTGAAGTGGATGAACGAGACCGAGAAAAAACTGCGTTTGTGACTCCAGACGGACTTTACGAATTCCGTGTTCTTCCCTTCGGCCTCTGTTCTGCCCCAGCCACTTTTCAGAGGATGATGGACACTGTTCTCGCTGGCTTGAAGTGGCAAAGCTGCCTTGTCTACCTCGATGATGTGGTCATCTTTTCCGAGAGCTTCAAAGAACATCTGAAGCGTCTGAGAAAGGTCCTGGACGCCATTCGCACAGCTAAACTCACGCTGAAACCCCAAAATTGTCATTTCGGCTACGAAGAGCTGAAATTTCTGGGGCATGTCATTAGTGCGGATAGAGTGCGACCTGATCCAGACAAAACTGCTGCTGTCGCCGCCTTCACTGTTCCATCAGAGAAAAGAGCAGTACGCTGTTTCCTCGGCTTGTGCGCGTATTATCGCCGATTCATCGCCAACTTCTCGAAGATAGCTGAACCTCTTACACGACTCACTCGGGATGACGTGCCTTTCACTTGGAACGCAGATCAAAATGCAGCGTTCACAGAGCTACGGCGGAGAATGCAAACAGCCCCTGTTCTTGCCCATTTTGATAAGGACGCTGCTACAGAAATTCATACAGATGCCAGCAACGTCGGACTTGGCGCTGTCCTTGTACAATGACACGGTGGCGTTGAACATGTAATAGCTTACGCCAGTCGTACTCTTTCTCGAGCCGAGACCAACTATTCTACATCGAAAAAAAAATCGCAGTCGTGTGGGCGACGACCAAGTTTCGGCCTTACCTCTACGGTCGTCCCTTCAAAGTGGTGACTGACCACCACTCGCTCTGCTGGCTGGCAAATCTCAGAGATCTATCCGGCCGTCTCGCTCGGTGGAGTTTGCATTTGCGGGAGTTCGATAGAACAATTGTGTACAGGTCAGGGCGCAAACATTAAGATGCCGACGCGCTTTCTCGAGCGCCTGTGGGGCACGCTGTCAGGGGCTCCGAGGATGAAGATGCCTTTCTCGGAGCAGTCAGCGATTCCGAATTTACGTCAAAACAGCGGGCAGACGACGAATCACGCCCAGCTGTTGATTCCCTGGAAGGCCGGAACTCTCAAGTTCCTCGACACATTGCTCGCGAACTGTCCTCTTTTTGTCTAAGAAGAGGCATTCTTTACAAGAAAAACGCCCGTGGTAGCGACAAAGCCTTCCTACTCGTTGTTCCTACCGAAATGCGGGACGAGATCCTCCTTGCGTGCCACGACGAGCCCACGTCAGGACATTTGGGCTATTCGCGAACTCTCGCCAGAGTACGCCAACAGTATTACTGGCCGCGACTATCAACAAGTGTACATCGATACGTGAAAGGCTGCCGTGAGTGCCACCATCGCAAGACTCCGCCTGTGAGACCCGCAGGCCTGCTCCAGCCGATCGCACCACCACAGACACCGTTTGACCTTGTGGGAATGGACCTTCTTGCACCCTTCCCTTTGTCGTCCTCTGGGAACAAATGGATTATAGTTGCGACAGATTATCTCACTCGGTATGCTGAAACAAAAGCGTTACCCCGTGGCACATCCTCTGAAGTCGCACAGTTCTTCGTGCACCAAATCGTCCTACGGCATGGTGCCCCGTCATGCGTGATTACGGACAGAGGGACGTCATTTACAGCACGAATGATGGAGGACATTTTTAAATTGAGCTGCACAACTCATCGAAAAACGACGGCTTATCACCCGCAATCGAATGGACTGACAGAGAGGCTTAACAAGACCATAGCGGACATGCTGTCAATGTACGTTGACGTACAACACAAAACCTGGGACGAAATTCTTCTATACATCACGTTTGCATACAATACGGCAACGCAAGAAACAACGCGATTTCCGCCTTTCCGACTCGTTTACGGACGCAACGTGCGAACCATGCTCGATGCTAAGCTTCCGTGTGACCAAAGCAATGAAATCGCTCCAGACGCTGAGGAATACACTCAATACGCCGAAGAAGCTCGTCAGCTAGCTCGCATAAACACCAGTCGCCAACAAGTTGAAGACGCACGACGTTACAACCTCCGCCATCGAAACGTCACCTACCACCCTGGGGACCGAATATGGGTATGGACTCCTGTCCGGCGACCAGGCTTATCCGAAAAACTCCTAAGCCGTTATTTTGGACCGTACAAGGTTCTTAGACGTGTCACCGATCTTACCTACGAGGTATTTCCGGACGGCGCAGCGTCTTCTCGTCGACAGCTTTGGCCCGAAACCGTGCATCTCGTTAGGCTGAAGCCCTACTCCACACAGTAGCCCTGGTGGTTCACGTGTTGCGACAAGCCGTGACATTGTGCTGCTGCTGCTGCTGCTGTTCGTGTTCTCCTGTGTTTTATGCCTTTTGTTTTTGCGCTTGGCGCAAGCATTGGCGAAATTTCCTCATTTGCGCTGCGAGTTTTGGCACTCTCCCTCTTTTGGTTCTCTGTATCTGCGTGTGTATGCCTTCATTTTTTTTTCGTTACAAGCATCGAGTCGATGCTTTCAAAGGGGGGACTAATGCCACCTGATATGCTTGGGTGAGATCCGGGAGTGGAAGAAAACAACGACGATCTGTCTGAGCTGCTGCTTGGCTAGTCGACTCAACGAACCCAATAAACCAAGTTTGTCTTAAGAAACGTGATAGTATTATCCCGCAAGCCCAACCTCTTCTATTTACTTTTTAGCATATAGTAGTCGCAATGGCAGTGATCCGCTTCTACATTTTGGTGAAGTGGCAACAATGCTACTCCATAAAACAAATGTGTATACGTATGGAAATCTTCGCACAAAAGACGGCAAACAACGCCTGGAAGTTGGTGGGATCACCCCGCATATTTATGAAACATCAGCGTAAAAATTTTCCTGTCGTAACTTATCAAACTTTCACCTAGGTGTCAATATGAAAAGACGGCATTTCATCTGAACCTTGACTTGAGTGCTCACGAACTTTATCTAGAAAAGTCCAGTCGCGCAGTTTAATGATGCAGGTATGAAATGCGGTCACAGACTGTCTGCCCCACATCTCGTGAGACTATAGCGCTGTCTGCGGGTAGAGGCAGTGCCGATGCTGTCATGGTCTTTTTAGCTTTCGGCGTTATGTAGAACAGGTCAGACAAGAAACTGTCATGCCAATATGGAAGCGAGGTTAGCCATTTCAATTTTCTCGAAGTTCTAATCTTTCTGAAATGCGCCGTTTCTACTGTAAACATCAGGTGGTTTCCAGCATTATCGCGTTTAGTCTACCTACACGTAATATTGATATCAGCGCCCCCAACTAGTATAGTGCTTCCCAACTGTTTCTCGCCTCATCAATAGAACGCGTTTCGTTGTCTTGCCAGTGTTTAGGGCACTTAGCGTTCTATTGATTGACATCGTTAAAAAGCGTTCTATTGGGTTAGCGTTCTATTAGCTGACATCGTTAAAAAGCGCACACAAAATTTGCTCTACTTTGGTATGAGAAACAAGCTTTGCAGAAACAAGCTATGAAACAAGCTGTGAGAAACAAGCTGTGAATTTAGGCGTGGGAGTGTCAGTCAGCCCCACCTGTTGCCATGGCGGCGAGTGTGGAACAGTCTTTTTGTGAGCCTGTATTACGTCACGTAGCATGTGAACAATAACAATTACGAGCTGGCAGCTGACCAATAGTCCCCCTCATACAATCTAACGGCACCAAGTCTGTGAGTACGAGACCCTCGCTAATGAATAAGGGAAAGAAGTGTATACCTAAGGGCTCGTTTTGCCGCGTTTGACACAATAATTACGAGAACAAATGAACAATAACGCCAAGGAATGCACAGGGGAAGTTATTAAAACCAATGTATTGTAAATACGAAGAAAGAAAATGGGTGAAAAAATCCCTTGTCATGCACAGGAATTGAACCCATGTCCTTCGAATAACGCATTCGATGCTCTACCACTGAGCCATCACGGCGGCTATTCGCCCAGCCACTTTATTGGGTTTATATGTGAATTGAAACGTAGGAGTGTCAGTCACCGCCACCTGTAGCCATGGCGGTGAGTGTGAACCACTCTTTTTATGAGCCTGTATGGCGTCATGTAGCACGTGAACTTATTACGCGTCGGCAGCTCGTATCGATATATATGAAGACGAAAGAAACCCCGCAAGGGCGTCTGCGTAAGTAGACGTTTGGTGCGTAGCGACACCACGTGCCCGAGCTAAAGGAGTTTCGACTACCTCCCACACCAAGCCGTGCGTGACTTTGCCGTGTCCGGGGAAAAGGGGATCCTGGGGTCTTGGTCGACGCCAGGTGATTGTACCTTTAAGGCCCCCGGCAGAGTCAACACACCCCTTTGGTTCCGGCTTCACGTAGATGGCACCCCTGGGCTAACCCACCCAGGGGAAATCGGCAGTCGCCTTTTCCTGTCTCTCTCTTCTTGCATCTTCGTCCTTTTCTCCTCTTTAAAACTGTCCTCTCTTCTTCTCTTTTCTATTTACTTCATTATTTCCTGGCCGCTATGGTTACACTTGTGTGGCTATTCTACCATGGGTAAACCATAATCGGTTATAGCAATGGCGTACTGCTGGCGCAGGGTGGACTTGTTCACATGATCTGCCACGTCCCCTTGTTGGACTCCGTGGTGAGTAGTAGGCGCCGCTGCCGAAGAAGCCATAGTTCATGAGACCTCAAAAGCCCCCTGTAACCAATCGTGCTCTGAAAAGAGTACGCACCGATGCATCATTTTTGTTTTTACCCCAAAACATTAAAACTTTTCCAAGAAACCTTGTCCTTCACTGCGAAGAAATGTCAACTAAAGCCAGAGCACTATCGCCTTTCCTCGTGGCCAAGTGCTTGAAAGACACCATTGGAACTGGCTATGAGGCCACACAGATGGCAAGTTGGGACATTCTCCTCGAATTAAAATACAAAGAACAGTACAACAAACTTTCACACCTCGTAGCGTTTGGCAATATCTCTGTATGAGTTACTGCACATCGTACTCTGAACACAGTAAAGGGCGTAGTACCCGATCAAGACCCTATGACACTAAGCGAAGAACTCCTTGACAGATGTAAAAACAAAGTCATAACACATAGGCAGCGCATAAAAATCATACGCAACAACACTGAAACCGCAACAAAGTGCCTAATACTTACTCTCAATTCAAGCATTCTACCCAAGACACTCAAAACCGGCTACGTAAAACTTCGTGTGCGTCCGTGCGTTCCTAACCCGAGAAGTTCCTTTAAATGCCAGTGATTCAAACACAGATCTCAGACCTGCCGAGGTCAGCTTACTTGTGGTAAATGCGGCAGAACTGGCCACTGTACTGATGAGAGCGAACATGATGAGGTTCACTGTGCAAACTCCAAAGGCAGCCATGCTGCGTACTACAGAGCGTGCCCAGCCTGGGAAAGAGAAAAAGAATTTTCACCATAAAAACTCACGAAAATACAACGTTTTGTGAAGCACGACAGCGAGTCTCACCTTCTTTCGCACTAAGAACTTCTTTCGCTGAAGTGGTGAAACGAGGGGCAGCACCACAATGGCCTTTGCCGCTACCTGGACCACGTCTAGCGTGCCCAGGTCAAAGCCACTTGCCCCTCTGGTGGTAGCCAGCGCTGCCCCACCCACAACCAACCAGTTCACACCAGTGTCCTCTACAAGCTTGGCAGCAGCTAGAGCAATTAGGAAACTAAGGAGGTGTCAACAACCTTCTTCGTGGTGGGGGCAAAGACTTCGTCGACTGAGGCGAAGTCTAAGCGACACACAGATCACTCTTTGGAGCAGGTGTCCAGTGCTTCACAAGAGGCTATGGACACCACTTTTAGCAAAACTGTGCCGGTAGCGCCAAAGGAGCGGCAACCTCTTGTCGACCGCTCCAAAAAAAAGAAACACCAACTACAGGGCCTCACAAAGGCCCTGTTTAATGAACCAATCTGTCTTGTCTATGCATAGCCCATTTTTTAAATTCATAATGAATACATTAATTCAGTGAAATGTTAGAGGGCTAGTCAGAAATCTAGATGATGTTCAAGAACTTCTCGGTAAGTTGAACCCAAAAGTGGTCTGTGAGCAACAAACACACCTACTCCCAAATACAGCAACTTTCTCCGCCAATACATTACTTCCCGAAAGGACCGTGAGCATGCTGTTGTATCATCTGGCGGTGTAGCCATTACAGTGGATTGAAGTGTTTCATGCGTCTCTCATATTCATATGGGGGCTTTGGGACGTTAAACCCCACATGTCAATCACGTGTTTCATGCCAGCAGATGAAGCTCCGGACAGCCCATGAGGCAGTGGGTGCCTTTTAACAAACTTATCAACTTATGCTCTCTCTGTATACCACCACACTATCAGCTTAAGAGGCTCGACTTGGAATAATTAATAGATAAACGCCCAGAACTCCTTCTGATTTTAGTTGACCTTAACGCACACAATGCCCTGTGGGGTGATTCTCGCTGTGACGCTCGAGGACGTCTCATTGAGAAGCTTCTTCATTCCTCTAGGTTATGTCTCCTAAATACAAAGAAGGGTGCGTATTTTAGCCTCGCAAACAATTCGCACTCCTCAATAGATCTTAGCATTTCATCACCATCACTTTTAACTCATTTTAATTGGAATGTTCCTAAAAACCTTTATGGAAGTTACCACTTCATGATAATCCTCAGCGTGCCAAACAAAGGCCAACTCTCTTCGCAGGTTTTTAGGTGGAAGCTTGAATCGGCTGATTGGGAACAGTACCAAACACTTACATGACATGAACTGAGTTGTCCGCTCTGACCATAGATGACGCTCTCGCGTATTTCACAGCTTTTGTTCTTGATGCCGCATCTAAGTACATTAGAAAACGACCGAAATGAGTTCTAAACGGTGAGTTCCTTCGTGGAACGGTGCCTGCATGAAAGCTCGGATCATTTAGAAGAAAGCATGGGAATTGCTTCATGATTTTCTAACAGTGGAAGACTTGGAAAATTTTAAGGAGGTCAAATTACAAGCAAGAAGAACACGTAGGCAAGCGAGGCGAGAGAGCTGGACCAATTTAATTACGAGCATCAACTCGTACACAGATGACCGAAAAGTGTGATAGAAACTCCAGAAAATTGAAGGCTAAAAAACATAATCTCTCCTATTAGAAATTACCCTCAGAGAAAGCTTGCAGGACCAAGCCAACTTTTTTGGTGCACAGTTTAAAAATATTTTGAGCTCCTCACACTACTCTGACGCATTCCCAAAATACAAAACACAATTGGAACAACAAAACATAGAAAGGAAGTATAAAAAATTGAGGCTTATAATAAGCTAATCTGCTTAGCAGAATTGCAAAGAGCACTGAACTGTTGCAACACATCTTGTCCAGGTCCTGACACCATAATGTATGAGATGCTGAAGCAACTACCCTCCAGAACACATAAAACTCTCCTTTCTCTTTACAATTTTTATTGACTTTCTGGTGCGATCCTCTTTTCTTGGAATGAAGCTGTGATAATTCCGATTTTTAAGCAAGGTAAGGATCTGTCGTCTGGCTTTAAATACAGGCCTATAGCAATAACCAGTTGCATCTGTAGAATTTTCGAAAAAATGAATAATTGCCGCCTACTCCGCTTCCTAGAATCAAACAAACTGCTAAACTTATACCAGTGCGGGTTTAGAGAAAGCCGATCTACCACCAATCATCCCTTACGGATTGAGGCACGCATACGTGAAGCCTTTGCCCATAACCAGTTTTTTTCTATCTGTGTTCCTCGACATGAAAAAGGCCCAGGAGGATCGCTAGGTTGCCACGAGGAGCGTGAACGTGAAAACGTTGGCTCCCGCTCTTCTAAATGTTTTCGGTCTTTTTTTGCTTTAAGATCACTAGGTTTTGTTCTTATTCAAACAAGCAAGCTCTGTGGTTTCAATCGAGATGCCATTTTTGGCGGTGAGTGAATTCTTATACATATTTTTGAACTTTAAAGTGGTGACCCGGCGAGCGTTCCCGCTAACCCTAACGATGCCTAGCGTTGGCGAGGCGTACGGCCGTTATACCTAGCGAAGGGCTCGGCCAGACGCGGCAGCTGATGGATCATCCTCAGTAGGTCGCAGCCGACAACCAGGCACTGAAAACACCTTGCACCATAACGGTGGAGGGAATGGAAGTAAGCGCGGAGATCTTCGACGGACCAGGATGGGCCACTGCCATGGAAGGCCGAAGCCAGATGACTCCGCCGAACGAGGAGCTGGCCGCTGGAATGGTCGAGCACAACAACCAACCGAAGCACCCCAGGGGCTTTAAAACGAGTCAATCGGCAATACACCGTGTGGTATTCGCTTCTAGGCTGCCCCGCCTACCCCAAGGACTAGATCAGGGTAATCATGAGACCAAGAGAAGGATTGAACGTAGCCAGTGTAGACCTCGTTCTGCTGACGAGAGCCGTCATCATAGCCATGCAGATCACCGACGAACAAGCACGGAACGACATGATCTGCCCTAACAATATGCAAAACATCATTGCTATTTCTACGCCGCACCAAAATAATGCTACATCATACGTGAGCGTGCAGAAACTGCACACAAACGAAGGCTCGTTCGCAGTTGCCGCATACATGGCCGCGCCCGATAATACATGCAAGGGCGTTATCATGAACGTTGACCTCTCCCTTGACGACACAATGCTCAAACGCCTGATTGTGCACGACCGAAATCTCAGTGCCATCGAGGCAAGATGCATTAAAAAGACCAAAGTCGTCGCAATCCTCTTTGACGGGTTGCGTGTTCGAAGCACAGTGATGTGCGGAACCGCCATAGTTCCCTGCTCGCTCTACAAGCGAAGAGTCGATGTTTGCAGAACGTGCGGAGAAGTCGGCCATCGTGCCGATGTTTGCCAGCACACAAAACACAACGAGCAAGAAATATCATAAGTGCGGTGAACTCTACAAGAATACGACGTGCATCACTGCGAGCCAAAACGAAAGCTTTGCTATGGCAATCACCCCACCGAAGATCGCGAATGCAAAAGACACTTCCATATTCCATACATAGTGAGAAGAAGAAGAAGACGCAGAAAGCAAGAGTGGCAAGGAGAACAACGTCAAGACGCACAAACATGTGTCACGTTCAAGGAACCCTGCCACAACCAGGGGCTGGGACGGGAGAACACCTCGAGCGTCCATCACCAATCTCCATCCAGGGGGAGATCCCGATCCAGAGAGCGTTCCCGATCCATAGGACGTTTTAGATCCAGAGGGCGTTATCATTCCGGAGGGCGCCCCTTGACCCTGTCGGAATCCGACAACCGCCTGTCATCTCGGGAGTGCTTCAGATCCCAATCGAGAACGAGACCAGCAGCAACGCAGCAGCAGCAGCAGTCGAACAATGGCTCCTGGGCCATCAGGGTGGAAGGTGCATCACGAAGCATAAGTAGCTAGCCCAAAGGTAAGGCACAGCCAGAGCGTGCTCCCGATTCTCGCATTCTAGCGCTTGAACAAGAAAGCAGGGCGTTCAAGAAGGAGCTTGGAGAGCTCCGGGCCCCAATAGCTAGAATAGAGAGCAGCCCCGGAATGAACCTGTCAGGCTCACCGGCACCACTGTCAACACGCTTACAACAAATGATCCACAACACACACAAACGAAAAGCCGTATACAGCGACAGCGACACGACGGAGGAGATCTAGATGGTCAAGAGCGATAAGGAAGGCCCACTGACAAACACGATAACTAAATTCAACGATAAGTCCACGATACCTAAATTCAACGACAAAATTGATACGTTGGCGAACACGCTTGTCAAGTTTATGGAAGCCTTTAAGAATTACACTTAAAATGCTGGCAAGAGGTTCGTGAGTCTGGAGAAGATGGTAGCCAACCCACCTGTGGCGGCTGCTCCTCATAACCTAAGCGTGGACAATCCAGCGGTTACGGCAAACGTGCTGAGCATAAATTCTAGAGCTAAAGTCTGACCAGTAAAAGCACGCAATCTCGTAGAGGTAATGAGCCGCGACGCACACAAGCTACCAAGCCAAATTGGCCGCTGACCGTAGCGAGATTAACATTTGGCAGTGAAACTGTAACTCACTTCAGAAACGCAAAGCAGCCCTAACTTAACTATAGCTAGCCTGTAAAAGAAAGCCGTATGTAATATTGCTGCAGGAATGTGGAGAAAGCAAAACTGCTACAAGCATTGGCATACAGGGGCACAGGGTAGCCAGGCCGACCCTGCAGCTCGAGCAGAACAAGATGCGAGGAGTGGCTACCTTCATCCGGCAGGACATAACGTTTGCCAAAAGAGACGGCCCCGTATACAAAAAAGGCCTGAAAATGGTCCTGGTGGAAATCTCACCAAACAGGGCTGTCAAATGAAGCATCTTTGAGCTCAATGTTTACAGTCCTCCATCGGATAAGAAAAGAGATTTCAACAGACTGCTTACCTCCGGGCTAAAAATGGCGGGTGACAATTCGCTCATAGTAGCGGGCGATTTTAACACCAGGAGCACCGAGTGGCGATACTTAAAATGCGAAGGCGAAGGCGCCAAGTTAGTAGAAAGCGTGAGTGCGCTGGATCTGCAGCTTATAAATAACCTTGCCCTCCCTTCAAGAAGAGGTTATTCGGTACAGCGGGAAACAATGCCTGACTCTACCTTAACCATGAACGTCCGATCTACCTGGGATAACCTCGCCGAGAGGCTAGGTAGCGACCACTTCATGATGAAAATTACCGTTGAGAACGAGGTTCAATGAAAGCACCAAGAAAATTCAAAGTCACAGACTGGGACCAGTTCCGTAAAATAAGGGAGCAGATGGGAGCAGAAATTGAACGATTGGTGCACAAGCATGCCCAGGATAGTAGTGGATCCCAAGCCCTCCTCAAAATGCTAGGCCAAAAATATCTCCCAGTGGAAAGCAAAACAGTAGCCTGGGAAAACGAAAATCCCTCATTTGGAGGTCGACCGCAAGAAAAGCTGGACGAACCATTCAGTGAAAATGCAATACGGTACGCTCTACAGCAGCTCAATGGCAGATCGGTGCTAGGGCCAGATCGCATAGACAACAAACTGCTACGGAATTCAGATGATACAGCAATTGTAATCATTACTAGGAAGATAAAGAAGGCATGTGAAATGGGTACCGTGCCCCAAGATTGGCGTAAGGCGGTGGTTTCGCTCATCTCGAAACCTGGAAAACCGCTGAGCATCGATAACTTGAGGCCCATATCACTCACATCTTGCGTTGGAAAAGTAGCTGAGCATGCAATGCTCAACCGTATCATGGACCACATTGAGAGCAATGGGCTCTTTCGACACAACATTATTGGCTTCCGTAGGGCACTGTCCACGCAGGACGCCATGTTGATGTTAAGAGAACACATATGTTATGGGCTCCTCCACACGCCCAAAGCCATATTAGCTCTCGACATGGTCAAGGCTTTTGACACCGTAAAACATGAACACTTATTGCGTGAAATATCGCTCATGACCTTAGGCGAGAAATTCTACAACTACATCAACGCCTTTCTGGCGAACAGAACCACCACCATACGCATAGGAGAGCAATGCGGCGAACCCGAACGTCTTGGAAATATCGGCCGACCACAAGGGTCAGTGGTCTCCTCATTGATCTTTATTGTGGCGATGCACAGGTTGGCGGAGAAGCTCGCTCAAATCCCATCCGTGCACCATGCCATATACGCGGATCATATTACCTTATGGGTACCATGTGGCCACTCATATGGTGCCTTGAAAGGCATCCTTCAACAAACGCTGACTACAACGAAGAATTTCTTAAGCCAACTGGACTCACACTGTCCCCCACTAAATCTAGTCTAACGCTCTTCCACCCTCGACAAAATTCGAACGAAGAGGAGCAGCAAGTATTGCTCAAACCTGGGAACCACCAAACGATACCGCAATTATATACAGTTAAGGTACTAGGGCTAACGTTAAGCGCAAGGAGGGCCACAACAAGCAAGCACTCAAGCGCCTTTAAAAAAGCACAAACAATTTAGCAAGAGGCATTGCTAGAATCGCCAACAAGACAGCAGGCTTCCCAGAAGACACCATCATGAAGGCGTATCATCCCTTTCTCGTAGGTTACGTACTTAGCATAAGCGTTCCCGTTTCTGAAACTTACAAAGGCTGAAATCAAAAAGGCCAACTCCATGCTCCGCAAAGGACTGAAAACGGCACTCGGCTTGTCCAATAGCACGAGCAACGAGAAACTCGAGCAACTCGATCTGCACAACACAGCCGAAGAAAAATTTGAGGCTGAGAAAATGGCACAGATCACACGCCTGTCATTGACGCAGGCAGGCTATCTTATCGTACGAGACGCAGGCATTTGCCTAATTTTTCAACCACAGAAAATAACCCGAATTTTTAATGACGTTAGGAAACAGATTAGGGTTGAGCCAATCCCCCGCAGCGTTCACCCAACGTTCAACAAAGGCCGAAGGAAGGACAGAGTGAGGGCACTCATACACAATGCAAAAAACACAACACGCACGAGCTATTCGTAGATGCCACTCGCTATTACGGCAAGGAAGGCGTTTGCCGGAGTTGTCGTTTATATAGAGACAGAAGCCTCATAAACGCAGCGACCCTCCAAACAAGCCATGTTCACGAAGCAGACGAAATGGCAATCGCGCTAGCCTTGCATTGCTGCCAAGCCTACTCCACAATATACACAGACTCCAAGACGGCGGCACGAACGTTCGCGGCTGGCCTAGTAGCTAGAAGCACAGAAAAACTCACCGTCAACGCAATAAGAGAGTACGAGAGCAAGGAAAAAGCCTTATTAAAGAAGAGAAAGATCAAATCTACGTATCCTGGTTCCCAGCCCACATGAGACAGGTACCGGTACTTGACCACTGCAATCCAAACAAAGAGGTCAAACGCCTGGGGCGTCAGCTCACACGCCGTGCCGCGGGCAATGACACCTCGACGAGTGAGCGGTACGAAAATTCCTGCAGCCAGGACAAAGCGTTTACATACCACGAGATCACTTCACATTACCGTGGACAAAGACGTACCTTTCCAGCACCACGTCCAAAACTTAACAAAGCACAAGCTCTAACTCTAAGAAGATTGCAAACACGTACGTACATAGCACCATCCACCTTACACAGAGTCGACCCCGACACACCACCCACGTGCTCCCTTTGCAACCATTCCTATTGCGATTTTGAACACATGCTTTGGCTGTGCCCTACCCACAGTGCAGCACAACTAAATACGCAAGAGGCTTGGCAGGAAGCCCTCAAGAGCACCGAATACAAGCAGCAACTACAGGCGGTCCAGAGGGTGCGGGACATTGCTAGAAGCCTTTGGCTGCCAGCGCCATCCTGGGCCGAGCCTCCAGGTTCAATTAGGGGCGGAATGTCCCTTTCGCAGCCT
Organism: Rhipicephalus annulatus; assembly: GCA_013436015.1. NCBI lineage: Eukaryota > Metazoa > Arthropoda > Arachnida > Ixodida > Ixodidae > Rhipicephalus > Rhipicephalus annulatus. Next base: position 15,313 of record WOVY01000340.1, on the reverse strand, counting down.
GCTCAAGATATGTTTAAATAAAGTTAATCTCTCTCTCTCTCTTTCTCTGGGTAAGGCCTATGATACAGCGTGAAGGTTAGGTATATTGAGAGACGTCTCGCATATGGGTATACGTGGTAACGTGTTCTATATCATCAAAAGTTACCTGTCTGATCGCATATTCCAGGGTCGAGTAGGCAATGTCTTGTCCCGAACATTTGTACAGGAAACCGGAGTACCACAGGGTGGAGTACTGAGCTGCACGCTCTTTATTATGAAAATCAACTCTTTCCGTCTGTACAACTTTCCTAACTTATTTACACCACATATGTTGACGACATCCAGATAGATTTTCAGTCGTGTTCCCTAGACATCTGTGAGCGACAGGTCCAGCTTGCTCTAAACAAAGTGTCCAAATGGGCTTATGAGAATGGGTTCAATGTCAACCCACAAAAAAGCACATGCGGCCTGTTTACACGGAAAAGAGGCTTACACCCTGATCCTCAGATTGTCATGAAAGGCGAACGCCTACCCGTAAGCACAGAACATAGGTTCCTGGGTATAATCTTGGACGCAAAACTAACATTCGTACCACACATCAAACACCTTAAAAATAAATGCATGAGAACAATAAATATCCTGAAGGTACTATCACAAACATCTAGGGGGAACAATTGAAAATGCCTCATGAATCTGTGCAAAAGCCTGATACGTTCACGTATTGACTAAGGGCCAATAGTATATCATTCAGCCTCCAGGAGTGCATTGAAGATTCTGGATCCTGTACATCATCTGGGCATCCGCCTATCTACAGGCGTCTGTCGAACGAGCCCTGTAGAGAGCCTTAACGCTGAGTCGAATGAGTGGTCAATATGCCTGCAAAGGTCCTACATGTCTTTTGTCTGTTATCTGAAAATGAACGGAGATAAGCAACCTCCTACGCATTTCATAAGTAATTATTTCTCTAGTTCTGCACTTTTTGGAAACTGCCCCTCGATGAGGCAGCCTTATTCACTTCGCGTGAGAGGCCTAGCCGAGATAACAGGTGTGCCGCTTTTTTTAACAGTTTCTCATGGCTCCTGCTGCACACCTACCAACGTGGCAGTGGCAGGTGATAGAATGATGTATCTTTCGCGAAACAGACGAAGAATGCACCTATTGCACGTATACACACGTACTTCATGGAACTCAAACACAAATACGCTTGCCCTGAATTTTTTTAGAGATGCCTCCAAGTCTCTCATTTCTCGGTTCTATGCACCTGTAGGCCCATACTTTTCAGCTTCAGGTATTCTGCACCCAAAAATAAGAATTTTCACTGCAGGAGCTCATGCGCTGTCCGTGGCTGCCAAACATATTAAGAAATTAAAACCAGAACGTGTGGTTATATACACGGACTTTCTAAGTGTCGTAAAAGTTTTGAAAATAATAAAAAACATAAACATCTAAATCCTGTGCTTGTATCTCTTTACTGACTTTTATACACGATCTTCGCACTGAAATGGCATGTTGTGGTGCACTGGGCGCCAGGGCACCATGAGATAGGTGGAAATGTGGCCGCGGACCAGTTAGCTGTATCCGTGCACGACAACGCTGCCACCAGTCCGTCTTTGACTGTCCCTGCACTTGACATGAAGCACTTCCTAAAACAAAACCTCAGAGCATATTTACAGCGCTTATGCTATAGGCAGACTGGAAATAAACTTCATATTATGAAATCCAGACTTGAAAACTGGCCAGCAGTACCTACATCACGCCAAGCACGAGCAAAACTTACAAGGCTACAAATAGGACACACACGCAGCACACATTCATATCTTCTGTCTGGTGGGGAACAACCCAGCTGTGACAAATGTGGTCAACCACTTACAGTTCTCCACATACTTGTCCAGTGCAGAAAGTTGGGTGGTATCAGAAAAACATTTTTTGTTGCCCTACCGACAGCAGCTTTCACTGCACCCTTTTATGCTCATCGGTAGGGATGCACTGTTCAAACAAAAATCATTGTATGCCATTTTAAAAGAAGTACATGGTTTTAACACTATATTCCGAGGTTACTCGTAGCACGGCCTCCATCCGAAGGTTGCTGCAGCAGTTGCCGCATAGACAGCACCCTGCCTCGCGGCCTTTGTGTTCAGGGGCACTGATGAAGCAAGTGTGCTAAACACCACATCAGTCCCAAAGTTTTCCTTATTCTTCTGCTTGTCATCAGTCTAGTATTGTCATTAGTTAGTCTAGTATTAGTTAGTCTGTCATCATTAGTCTAGTATTGTCATTAGTCTTTAGTCAATTATTTCACCTCACTCACATGATTTCAATATACTATGTTTTATCCGCCTTAATTTCAGCAAATTTAGGCCTCATACAGCCCTGTCGCATCATCTTTGTTGATATGCTTCACATTCCACTGTGGAATTGCAAATCATTGCCACTCTTCCATCTTTTCCACGGTGCTCTTTGGCCACAACATGGCCCTTGCGTCATGGAAACCTATATACCTCCATCTTCAAGACGCAAAAAGGAAAAAATTATGAAAAAGACACCGGCGCAAAAATCGAACGTAGAGCCTTTGAATCGTGAATGCGAGGCGTTAACCACTGAGCCGCAGCGAGAACGTGCTTCAACGTGCAAACGTCAAGCTATTTATATCTACCTCTTAACGCTGGTAATGAGCATCTCAGGGAAGGGGGATGGCGCGATCAGTGTGCGGTGGCACGCGTTCTCTTCCAACACGAGTAATTTCTCCTCTGAGTGGAGAAGGTCGACACTCGCTCGCGCGCCCTTATCCTGTGGTGGGGACGATCGTAACTCTTGGCTGGAGTTGGGATTTCACTGGAAATTTTAGTTGTAGTTACCTGAGCACGAAGGTCACAGCCCTCGGAGCGCAGACTTCGTTTGCAAAGAAGGCGCAGTTTTCAGACACAGAAAAAGTAACAACTGAGACACTTATTCGCATTCATCTGTATCTGTCAGTAGGTTCCGTGAGTCTTTTGCGTGGTAGAAATGTGGGCACGTTTAGATCTGCTTGCCACTCCGGGCGTGACCTTCCAATTTGTGTAAAACATCGTTGGCGCAGACTTGAAAGAAGACAAAATAAGAGACTCGGAAAAGCGCACACTCACAACTGACTTTTAATAAACCAAAGGTCATCTTATTCTGGGAGGGGAACAAAATATTGGTAGTATTTTCGAACAAAAGGAGTACTGAAAATATATGACGTAGACTACCTGCGACATTCGCACCGTCGTATATTTACATACTTGGCTCCTTAGAGGTAAATGCGCTACAAACCTTCGTGCACACTAAATTTACGCCTAGAGTAATATACACCTCTTGAGACAAAATCCAGTGCGCCAGAATAAAAACTATCCGATGTAACTGCAGCCCGACGAATCCCTTTCTTATAAACATGGACCTTCGCACATGCCCGAAGGTTCGCCAGTTCTGAGACAGGTGCCAGGCAGTAGATTATATAATACGGCGGCGCCCGCAAGGAAAAAAAAAAGATTAGAGCTGCCCTTTGGTCGATATTCATGAACTCATCACCCTTATGTTGTTTTCATGTACGCGAAAATTCTTACACTCTACAGCTAATTGCAGATTGCAAGCCATGTCTCCCATATGCTTCCCTTTCCGTCATTATTGGTCGGTGCAATCAGGCTGTGTATAAAAGGAAAAGAGCTTCTCACATATCCTTATATTCATTCTTTCAGAGCGCTGGCATTGTTCTATCGAAACAGTTTCGGCTGGTCGGCCACTCTTATTCGAGAGATGTAAGTGAAATGACACATTTCACAGCAGAAGACCGCCCAACCAGTTCGGCGCAACAATAAGAGAAAGAAAAAATCACAGAGAAAGAACTGGCCAGAGAAGAAGCAGTGACTATTGGTTTGCATGAATGTTGCACAGGCAGCACAAAACAGAAGAAAATAAATGGAACAAAAGACGGAGAGTCGCCATAAGTGGGCGGGAAACGGGTCGACAAAGAGCAGATGCATTGTCGTCACACAGAAAATCACCCAGGCGCGGCAAACATGGGATCTCTTATGGGTCATGTAACTTTAGGTGTGAACGCTGACGCTGGAGAAACTCAAGTCAAGTGTTTCATTTGATACTGTCGCAAAAGAACTTGCCTATATCTTGCGCTTTTTTAACGCTTGACACAACATTGTTTCCACCCAGACTTGACCACAGCCATAGTGCACCCTGTTTGACTTTGCTGCTCGTGCGAATACTGTAGCATAGTTCTTTCCTAATGCGTCATCAGCATTTTCAATAAACAGGTTCTCCGATAGCACAACAAAGTGGACGTCCTTGTCTGACGGAATTAGCAATAGCCTGTTAGTGCTCGTCTCCGTGTACCTGTTGTCTTTGTCCCGAGTTCATGTTATAGCAATCGGGGCATACCGACTAGTCCAAGCTACGTGTTTTTTCTGTTTGTTACCTGGAAATAAATTGCACAGTGGTGAGAAACTGACTGCTTTTTGATGTCACTCCTATGAATGAAAAATCGTGACAATGCATTTGGAGAAACAGCACTTGGCTTTAGGCTCTTCTAACAAGGTTTTTGTGATTGAATATTACGTCATCTTGTCCTCTGCGTGAAACATTTAAAGTAAACTTTGAGCATTGCTTGGGAATGGCGTGCTCTGCTTCAATGTGGGGATAACGTAAATGATGTACCATCTGTCTGCTGTTTTCTGCTCTTTTCCTCTCTCTCGACATCTGGTGGAGCAGGGAAGCCTATAAAACTTCAGTGATTTCAGCTGTGATGTGGCACTTCTTTTCGTATATTCTGCGTGGGTCATTCACGCGCCTATTCCCACAGATGTGGTTTGTTTGCACATATCGAAGCTCATATTACTACACATAATGAACCGGTTGCGAGTTTTCCCTTATGTCGTTTCAGTATTCTCTTCATCTGTGTCTAGTGTTGCACACTGAACGATGAATCATTACCAACTTGCTTATCTGTCCGTTGTTTTGCTCTTGAAGAACGTTCTTTGCCAGTCTTCCTTGAGAAGGCTATATGCCAAACAGTGCATCTAACAATCAGCACAACAAAGTGGGGGAACATTAGGAGTTACACAGAAAAAATCATCAATCTCTGTAACTATTAGGTTGAAATAATCATCAATGACGTCAATCGAATTCTCAGGGCCATTGAAGGTGGTGTTTTTCATGAGTCCCACGAATGTTGCCGCCTATATCACTTACTGACAAAGGTATGACAAATTATGCCCATAACAATCACTAGCTTGCTAAACAACGTTTCGCCTTGAAAATGTTTAAGCTCTTGTGGTTGCTTCTGGCTATATTATTGGCAGATATCATATCTCAATTCAAGGCCTTCATCTATACAATGACTTCCTAGCTCTCACTACTTCCCATACCTATGAGGCTGCCCAGGCTCCGTTTTCGACCATTCAGAAGCTCATCCCCGACGGAATAACTGAAGAACCGCTAGTCAACCTCCATTGCCCCGAGTTCTTTCACACCTTAAGCTAATGAAACCCTCTTTTCCAGGACTACTACTGACAAATTTAATGCACAGAGAAATATGAAAACAAAGCTAGCAAGCAACTTGGCAAAACACTTACTACAAAAACTAACCACCAGCCTGACTCAAGAATGCAGTATGAGCTTACAACATCAAACGGATTTTCTAGACAAGCAATTGATCACACCTTCCGGACACTGTTTCTTGCTGCCTAAGAACAAGCAAGCAAGCAGCTTCAACCTTCTTGAAGATTCATGGTGTTTTCATTGGTGAATCACCCAACACGCTAATACCAGAACGACCTATATTATCCAACATCGGAACACCTACTCAGCCCTTATCAAAACTTCTAAAACCATCGTTTGTCTAATGTACCATCTACCATAATATCCTTTGTTCAAAACCTACTTCACTTCCTTCTAATATTAGAGTCAACTAATTAAGCACAAACACTCCTTGATCATGTCCTCCTAATAACAATAAATGTCTACTTCTTGTTCATCAATATACCTATTGCGGAAGAGACTTAAGCTGTAAAGCCACACATACCAAGGAAACGCATACTTCTAAAGCTTATAACTCGTTACTAAATTTAGTCCCTAAATCTTATTGTTTTTCATTGATTCATTGATTGATATGTGAGGTTTAACGTCTAAAAAGTGCCATCTGATAATGGGAGACGCCGTATGAGGGCTCTAGAAGTTTAGGCTTCCTGGGGTACTTGAACGTGCACCTAAATCTAAGCACACGGGCCTACCGAATTTTCGCCTCCATTGATAGTGCAGCAGCTGCTGCCTGGATTAGATCCCGCGACCTGCGGGTCAGCAGCCGAGTATTTTAGCCACTGGACCACCACGGCATGGTTATTTTTTATCGAATTTATCTAACAGACAATAAGACCAAGGAAAATATAGGTGAAGTTATTTGAACGAATTGTAATGTAAACATGCTCTGGTCTTTCAACAAATTTTGAGGCAATAAGCTAGTACATATACTCAGCTCAATTGGCCCTCCTAATTAAACTAATATAGTTTAACAAACGAGGCGTTAGGGGGATTACTTGGGATATTTCGACTGCAGTGTTGTTTTGTGGCACAACAGAAAATAAAGTCAAGCGCGAGGGAAAAAAATTGCCACTTGTAGGGCCGAACCTACCACCTTTCAATAAAGCACTTGGTGTCGTTCTAGCTGAGCTACAACGATGGTTTACGCACCTACTCATGTGAACAGTTTCCTGAGTGTAGTACTGGGAGTGTTAGCGACTGCCCCTGTAGGCACGACGGCGTGCTAGCACCACTCGCTTGTCAACTGGTGCAGCGTATATAATGATCTCAGCAAGCGGACCAACAACCCTCGCATACTACCTGAAGGTATAAAATCACCCGAAAAATTACCACAGCTGTAAAATAATGAATATAAGAACGGGGCAAAAGATCTTTTCCTTTTAGACGCAGCCTGATTGCACCAACAAATAATGAAGAGAAGAGAAGCATCGGAGACATTAGTTGTAGATATTTAGCTGTATAGTGTACGAATTGTCGCATACATGAAAACAACATAAGGATGATGAGTTCATCAAAATCGACCACAAGGCAGCTATAATCATTTTTTTCTCTTGGGCGCCGCCGTATTGTCTAGCGTGTAGCACTTGTCTCTACTCTGGCAAACCTCTGTCGTGTGCGAAAGTGCACGTTTGTATGAATGGTATTCGTCGGGCTGCAGTTACAGCAGACGGTTTTCATTATTGCGCACTGATTTTCGTCTCAAGAGATGCATTCTAGGTGCACAGTTATTCTGTACTAAGTTTTGAAGGGCTTTTTCTTATTAAGAGTGAAGTATGTCAATATACCATGGTGCGAATGTGTCGCAGGTAGTCGATGTCATATACTTTCGGCACTCCTTCTGTTCGAAAATAGCGCCAATATTTCGTTCCCTCCTTCGTACGGCGAGCAAGTACTGGCAGTCTTTGAAGATAGACTTAATTTTCGTGAAAACAACTGCAATATGTTCCTCTATTTTTTTTTGCATCGTGGTCCATTTATGCTGTCGCACCATACACCACTTGTGAACGTGGCCGTGCGTAAGCGCAGTGTCAGTTTCCTCACAAGTATGGCATCTGGTTGTCGTTCACAAACTTGTTTCTCACGATCTTGTTCTGCTGGTTTTAAGTGACTGATTATTACACGCTTGTTCACAGTGTGCCAGTGTGAACGAAAAAAAATGTTTTCGGGGAGGCGATGGTATATAAAAAGCGACGCTGATATATACGAGCAAGCACAATTCCTTTTTTCCATTTTTGCCTCGTAAATTTTGATAATTGATTGCAATTTCGTTGCAATAAAATAAAGACAGTTTTACTGTCTCTTCTGCCAATATGACATGAAACGTACCCCAGTTCGTTCTTCTGATTGGCATCGCATGGGATTTCTGTTCAGATTTTTTATTACATTCGTGTACGAAATATTCTGTTTTAACGAATTCTTGCTCTCTTTCAGCAGGGAAATTGGCAGTTATATAAGCACTAGACAAGCATATTAACATGTTTTTTTTTTCAGAAAAGTAATAAATCCCTTGTATATCACTGCACGACCTACCAGAGACGGTTCTTTTGACCACCTTAGAAGTCGTGTTCCTGAAGTAGTTTTTGTGCACTCGAAATTACATATGTTGATAATGATGAAATTAACATTTATTGTCCCGAAACAGTGTTTCCGAGCTCGTGAGCTTAGGGTAGAGGTGGGATGGTCCCTCATTGTAGGAGTCTTCTGACTGCAATTGCCTTCCTGGCCCTGGATACGAGTCCTCGTTCGTCGTCTAGGTCCTGTGCTGTGGTCTTGGCCTTCCACGTCTCGGCTAGGGAATCGATACGTGTGGTCCTTACTGGCTTGGTTATGTTGTGTTTGTGGCGCCATGACCACTTAAGTATGAGATTTGCCAGTGTATCTGGCACGCTGCATATCGAACATTTGTAGGCGTACAGCATCGGGTATATTGCCACAGAGACTGTTTACACTATCCGACATTATGAAGAATCAGCGTGCACGTTCTTGTGCGCATTCCTGCCTGTGGCCGCACGACTCATGCCTCTTGTTCATGGGCATGAGTCTTGTCTTGTCTTGTCTCCTAGGAGATTTTGGCACATACCCACATGGGGGATTGGCCACACTGTACCTCTTGATAGATCATTTTTTATAACGCTTGCTAAAAAATAAAGAGAAATTAGATAGAAACAATAATTATGTTATTTTCAAAAAAACGTGAAAAAAATGCAGAAGAATACGATAAACCAGAATATATAAAACAAATTAACAAGAATGACAAAGGGGAAGAAAGAATTGGATATATCTGGCAGTACCACGAGTCAGTGTGGGTTGGAGCTGCGAAGAAGAAGAAGGTGCGTTGGTGATGCGGTGTGTAATTTTATTCAAGACTCTAAACGTTTTTCAACATAAAGCCCACGTTAACATATATTCAAAAAAAACCGGGTCGAAAAGTAATTTTCAATTCTGAATAAATCCGTGACATACCAAATTATTCGGGTTTGGCAAAACCAGCTGTCTCGTCGGCTCCCAAAATCAAGTTGTAACTATTAGTGTCTACTTTGTTGTTGATTCTTTTTTCTCACTATCTAAATCTTTGGTTTCTTTCTTTTTTTAACATACTGTCTTCACTATACAACTTTCCTCCCCCTTTTTTTTCGTTGTAAGCAATAATGCAGTTATCGTCCATATGAGAATATATGTTCTCTTGTCCGATCCCCCAGAGTAGGCACGAGCCATGAATTAGAGGATACAAACAAACAAACAAACAAGAATGAACAGTTTTAGTTTTGGGAACGCTCTAGCGGACTCTTCTATCTTTTTGCACATAATTTTCAGGGCACAAGTTCGCCCATAATAAACTAGTTTTTGACGTTTCTTCTCTTGCACCCGTTACAATATTCTATGCAATAGAATACCGTGCGTACACTTGTTGTTTTCCGAAGGCGAAATGAACTGTTTTAAAGCACTTGTCGTTTATATACCCGGGAAACGGGTGGGTGCAGATCTTGTTCGGCGATGGAACTTGACTGTGCTATAACACACCTGACAATTGATGACGTTCGTTTGCTCCCGGCATCGGCATGCGCACGACCAGCATGCGGTCACCGCATTTCTGATTCATATTTCATTGCAGAATGAAGGAAGAATGAATGAAGTAAAAAGTGGAGTAAGGTTTTTGCAGCCAGCCCCCCAGAGGGGGTGTGAGCCATACATACAGGCCGTCATCACCATTATCAGGTAAGATCGTTTTGTTCTCACTAACATTGTCACGATTGCTTCATGAGGGCTTCTTTGCAGTTCATGTTGCGACCTGGAAATGATAGACAGGTTGTCGTCATTGGCTAAAAGGGATAGCTAAAGTACCAGACGTGAGCATATACATTCTCATTCCTAACAGGGCTCTAAACATGTTAGCCATTTGTGGAGGCCTAAATGGCTATAACCAAGGGTAAAACGACCGTTCTTCTAGTCGTAGCAGTAACCGTGTAAATCATATATAGCTTCTTGACCCTATTTACGTGTTTGGATTTCAACTAAACTGTGTGCTCACTCAAGCTCACATATAAAAATGGCGCACTTTATCGGATCGGACTGCAACAGCTGCAATGTGGTTTTCATACACTTTTTCCAAAGTGGCAGTAACTTTGGTTTTGCAATTATTTCTCTATAGAGCCCGTTAATGGCTTAGAGCAGTGTTCTGTTGTAGTATAATAACTCGTTGAATGGTAATTAGAAAAGCTGTTTTGTTAGTCATATACGATGATGTTTCGCAAATATTACCTAGGTTTCTTTGTCCCAGAACAATTTTACAAAGGTTACACCTTAAGTTTTAACATTTACAGTTCACCTATTTTCACCTAATTTCTCACCGCATAATTTGTAGTACCGTATTGTTGTTACCCGCCTACTGCGTTCCTAAGATCATCTGAATGAAACAATACATAGTAGGTTCGTTATTGGGAGTATATAGTTTTGATCGGTAGGTACCCTTTTTATAATAATTTTGGGCCAAGTCTCTTCAGCATGCAATAGTTGTGTTGTGGGTGCACTTGGTGAAGCAAAGAGAAGTGAAAGTTCAAAATTTACTTCTTTAATAATGAGCTCAGACCGTTCTCTACTCTCTACACAACTTGAACAACGAGAATGAAGATACCTGAAGATGCAGTCGCTCAGGAAGGTGTCCTCGAATCAATTACGAAAGCAGGCGTACCGAGCGCCGAATCTATTGCCACGACGAAACCCCAGAAACGTCGCAAGCATTCCAACAAACGCCGTCTCTCCGGAAAAGGTTTGCCAACAGGAGAAAGGTAAGTTGCTATCTGCAATAATCAGTTGTCGTCACTCATTGATATAATTGATATCATGTAACACTGAATCTGCTTTCGGCTCTTTGAGCAGTATAATATCTTGTTGGTGCATATTTTGCGTACAAGTGTTTTCTTATAAGTGGTTCCTTGTGATGAATTTAAGGTATGTTAAGGGATTTTCGTGCGCATGAAGCACACAACTTTTGCTCGTACATGCAACTCAATAATTAAAACCGCATTAGTTCGTCCTAGGTTATTTTAATTCACACTTAATAAAAACTAATGCCCTGGTTCCATACCTTGCCAAGGTGCACGCTTTTTTATGGGGGGGGGGGGGAAACTCCCGATATTTCGAACGCGTTGGCACTTACGACGGTTAACTCTAACTGTGAGCCTACTGGCTTCTGTCTCTCCACTAAGAAATGAGCCCAGAATGATCACCCGAAATCACTCATTACATTCATCTGTCTAAACAATGTGCAGGGATTGATTTGCATTTACTGTTTTATGGTCGCATATGTTGTCTGTGCGCTACTACTGCTGTATGGTTTGCCCGGTCTAGTCAGGCAATGTTTGCCCTTTGCCATGTCCTCTAGGACATTTTCAATTCTGTTCTAAATCAAGTAAGAAACACAGACTTTTTACTTTTATTGCATTGACTGTATACCCTGCAAATGAACGTGGTTCAGCGCACAAATGCTTCGTAGACTTTAGCATTTGGCTCACTGCTGCCATGAGTGCAAATTACTGCTTGTTTCTGCCTTATCACCGACTGGTCAATCATTTTTGCTCGCTATTAGCGTATAAAGTTATTATAATAAATGTACTGCCACAAATATGTGGTATGTAACGATGAAGCAGATACAAATCCAAAAAGGACATTTCTATATTCTCCTCGCACCCAGTGGTGCAAAAGCTTTTCATTCTTGGGCCTGCCCACTAGTTTAAACTCCGCTTAATTCGAACAAAATTAGAGTCCATTTCCAGTTCGAATTAACAAGCTCCTACTGTACTGCATAACTGTGTGGGTGATTGCATTGTTTTATTGAGTTGAGCAAACACAGCGCCGATTTTTCGACACAGAACTTTATAATATCTGGCTTCTTGGAGCTGTGCCTAATGATAATAATGCAAAGAGGGTGGTTTAGCGCAGCACAATAAAATATTTTAGTACTTATATTTGCTGTGGTTGTACTCGGCTAAAGAGAGGGCAGAATGTAACGTGCAGGGATGAGTTGTAGACTGGGTGAGAAACTTCCGCATTGATGCAGCCCTCCTATTGACAACGCTCTTTCCCAATTATTTGTAGCAAAGCCCTTTGCCAGAGCGAAATCAAACTTGACACATCGTTTCGCACTCTCTAATGTTCCATATCTTTTGCACAATTATTATAACCATCCTATTCATCTGTGAATTTTCATCATCATCATAATGCGTTGATCATGTATCCTAAGCTTCGTCGTGTATGAGCACCTTCATTCCAAGTTTATCGTACCTGTCGGCTGCCGGATTCTCGGGCCAATTAAAAGTAATCCGAACCAACACCTCATACGGATGAATATACTAAATGCCCACAGTATCCCTACTTTAGCTTATTTCAATCAATGTAGCCATAAAGATTCCTATGCATTAAACTTAACGAACTCTTGACTTTGACAGTAATTTACCATGAACGATCGTTTAATTTAACCAATTTTATATAGTCATACATGACGCTACTTGGGTACAACCTAAAACATAAACGCCAGCTCTGTTCACAGCCGTCACTCTGCTTCCCTCAGAGATTTCATGAATGAATGCCTCGCCCTGTCGCGCTCACTAATTTTTGTGGCGTCAGACCCTTGACATGAGTTCTAGGTTGCGACACATGAATACAAAAGGTTTTTACCGCTTGCTGTGGAAAAAAAACCTTCAACGTACTTGTGAATTCTGCCTGAGATTCTGAAACGGCTGCTGAACAAAAGGAAGCATTTTGCCTTTCAGGAACAAAACACCACTGGTAGGTAGTTTTAGAACGTCAAGCAGCATGGGGGCCGTGCTGTGCCTCTCGCGCAGGTATATATATATATATATATGTATATATATATATATATATATATATATATATATATATATATATATATATATATATATATATATATATAGTGTTGACAGCAACAAACCCTAATGAGGGATGAAACAGAACACTTAAGGCGGATAGCCACGTAATATTAGAGGTTGCATTGTAAGTGATTTCAAAACGTCTCGCGGAAAAAGTTACAGGCATAATAGGATTTTATCTCGCCGGCTTCGCACGGCACACTTAGGACAGCAGATACATATGTGGCTGGTTATAATTCGTGGAGCTACGCAGAGATTCTCCGAAAGCTATATGTAACGTACAAACGTGCCCCGGGACAAAAATCAATCATCACAGGAGAAAAATCATAGAATTATTTCGCTCATCTCGTATGACGCACTTGAAAGAGCAGAGGCATCTGTGATAGGTCACAATGGATTAAGCTACGCAGAAGTGCCTGCAGAATTGTATGCAACGTACCAATAATTTGTCAAAAGTATCCACATTCAGGTCTACTACAATAGGATTGTTGCAAAACTCGGTGGCGGAGACTTATTTCTAATTAAAATCAAGCATGCGAACTTACGCGTTGCATTTTCTGTTTGTTTTTGTTTTTGCATGGCGAACAGATACGCTATTGCAGGCTAATGACGCGAACTCTAGCCGCTCTTCCACGACAGCTTTTTACGGAGATAAACACCTGTAAAAAAATTTTTAGCTTATAAATAACGCTAAAGTATCTGAATACACGAAATACTAGAAAAATCTTAACATGCAGCCAACCTAAAATCAAGCCTCAAAATGGCATAAAATGACATGCAGGCACTGAGTAAAGGTTAAAAAGCCCAGAGACGTTTCAGTACCTACACGGGTTCATTGTTCACTGAAAGTCTTAGTATTAACAAGGAGTGTGAACAAACAAACTGTACGGTCCCGAAACGTTCCTGTGTTTTTTCGACTTGACTTAGTCAGTGACTGCACATAAATTCTCATCCTAGTAACGACCAGACAAAGTTTCGTCGAATACTCGGCTAAAATAGCAAGAATTATTTCTATCTGAGCAACGCTGAAAATTTTTCTGACGGGGAGACTACAATCTAACTTAACTTTTTTACGCTTTCTAGTAAAAAAACATGGCAGATCACACGTACGATGAATAACAATGATGTGCGAAGCGCGAATGAGGAAGGTTGATATGTCACTTGAAATTAAGCTCGACATTAGGAGGCGAAAGTAAATTATGCCGTACATGACTTTCATATCATGATTATCATGTTTGGCCGCGTCATTTCCTTTCGTCTTCTATTCACAATACGTAATACCGAATTTGGTATATGTGGAACTAGTGAGACGGCCATGAAAACGCTCTGAGCGTAGCATATAGCCATGCTTTACATGAAACGCATAATATGACTATTATGTGTGGACGTGTAATTTACCATCGTCATCTATTCCCGTCACGTGACACCAAACTTTGTGTATGTGGAGCCAGCGAAACGGCCATCAGCGCATCATAAGCGTGGTATGTTGTCATGTTCTCACACAACACGCGTGTCATGATTATTCTGTTTCCGCCAGTCATATACCTTTGTCACCCATTTACGTCACGTAACACCATATTTGGTATATGTGTAGCGAGCAAAACGGCAGCGAGCGCATCATGAGCGTGGCATGTAGCCATGTTGTTACATGACACGCATCTTATGATTGTCATGTTTGCACCAGTCACATACCTTCGTCGTTCATTCACGTCCAGTTATACCAAATTTAGTATATGTAAAGCTAGCGAAACTGCGGTGAGCGCATAATGATAGGGCCCAATATACTTCGACGTAACGTTGGCGCGCGTGCACAATGGGCGCAGCGACGCTACGCTAGAAAAACGCGAGTAATCTGCGGCCACGCGTGACCGACGCGACCAGAGTCTGTCAGCGCGGCCCGGTGACAACCGGCGCGAATTGTGACTTCCTGCATTTCGCGCCGACGACGTTATCTAGGCAGCACTGCGTCTGCTTCTCTTCGTGACAGGGGACGCCGGGCGCGCAGACACACGGACGAATCAAATCAACACAGCGCGGCGCGCGCCTGTGAGTAAATGTATGTTAGGCCGATGGATCGGTGCCTGCCGAGGCATCACCGGCGTGGCTCGACGAAACGAACGCCAGCACGCACGCGCGCAGGGTCACGTCGAAGTGTATTGGCGCCTTCAAGTGTGGCAAATAGTCATGTTCTTACATGCCACGCATCTGATGATTATCATGTTTACTCCAGTCCAAGAGCGGGCCAATTATATATATATATATATATATAGATGAAATAGATGATCAGAGTTTCTTCCGGCTACCGTAATAAAGTTATAAACTTCGAGAATAGTGCAGTATAGGAAACAAAACAATAAAATATTTATTTAATCCTAACAGTTTCG